>CM073141.1:27840262-28440262 GCA_037039145.1 Fundulus diaphanus
TGTGTACAAAGTCATCAGATATACGACTCAAAAGGTTCAAATAAGTAGAATCAGGACACAATTACAGGACAAAATAAGAATATTGAAATATATTTCAGATTTTTTGTTAGTCATTTCAGAAAATGAAACTCCATTACACATGTGTTAGAAATAATTCTAGTTTGTATTTCTTGTAATGATTGTGGCTTACAGATGAGGAAAAATCCAACATTAAGTGTCTCAGAAACACTGACAATGGCATTATTGGGAAACACGTATAGCATGTTCACGTGTAATGAATATATTTCTTTCTGAAATTAGTTACAAAATGACTTTACTTTTAAACAATATTGAAATTGTTTAGCTTTACTTATGGATTGTGCAAGTCCACTCTCTCGACCCTGACATGTCTACTGCTGATACTGAGCCTACACTACCCGTCTTCGTAATTCAGGTCATGTTTTGTGGCTTAATTTACCTTAAATGAGTTTTGTTATTCTGTTTCTAGCTTTACAATGAGTGTTTGGTGCCGAGTCTGTAACAGTTTCTACAATCAAAAATGTATGTAACAGGACAGTCGCTGTCGGACTTCCTTCCGTTCCTCTTACCTTCAAAGCGGCCATGAAACCACCCTGGTCGTAAAACTCCACAGAACAGCCCTTTGCCGGGGTTAGAAAGCAACGACCGACAACATTTAGCAGCCAGTGTCCCCAGCGCCGCCATGACACTAGCGGACCGAACCATAGCCGTGGAAACTGAAGGGGTGCTATGTGGCGCAGTGCTCGGGTTCTGAAAAGCCAGTTGTCAGCGGAATGCGCTGGAAATTAATCTTAAACAGCCTAGAATTAATTAAATATACTATCAATACGTAAATACAACCACATATTACGAAATAGAAATCTAACAGCTATTCCCTAGTTTTCTGTTGTCAGATAGAGGTTGGTATCTTCCAACATGGCGCCACGCACTGTCAAAACAATGTATTTATTTCTGGGGTTCCATGTGTTCCCTCTTTCACCTGTAGAGGGTGCAGTGACGCCATGTCTGATCAGTTCAGGTAAGCGGCGCACTGTACAACAGTAGTTACAACAACAATAATAATAATAATAATAATAATAATAATAATAATAATAATAATAATAATAATAATAATACTAATAATAATAATAATAATAATAATAATTATTATTATTATTATTATTGTTGTTGTTGTTGTTGTTGTTGTTGTTGTTGTTGTTATTATTATTATTATTATTTATTTTATTTACGCAATGATCTATTAAGGTAAAGGTAAAGTAACAGAAAAACATAAAAGAAAAAAAGGTGATGAAACAAGATGAAAATATGCACCAAACTAGAACTGTTAATTATGACAGCTTTAAATATTAAACTATTATTTTTATTATTATTGTTGTTGTTTTACTAATAATTGTAAAAATAAAACATCAGGCAAACAAATAAAAGGATGAAAGATAAGATAAAAAATTTAAATCATACAGAAAATCTTATACCATTTTAAAGAGTTTGTATTAACAGATAACAATTTTAATAATAGTCATCAGAATTATCCTTTTATAACAATGGTCATATTTTTACAATGATGATAATGAAAAATATTATTATTTGTTATCAGTGGTAGTATTTTTGTTTTTTTTTATCATCGTTGTTATCACTTCCGTTACTTATCAAATTGTCTACATCAGGGATCAGGAAGCCTGTACCATCCAACGAGTCAATATATACCTGAGTGTTTTTAAATTAAATTGTCTAGAGCCACAAAAGCTACATATACTTTTACAAAGATAAACCCGAGTCTAAAAAAATAGCTTATTTTATGATTAAACTAAAGAACCAAAATGTTGTTCTTATTTTTAAGTTTTAGGAAAAAAAGCACAACAAATAAAAACAACAAGCAAATCAAACTTTTACAAAAAAAGAAAATTAACACGTTTGTATTTTTCTCTTCTTTTTTATTTTTTAGTATTCAACATTTAGGGAAGAAAACATACCCACGTACTTTGTGTTCTAATGATTGTAATTTCTTACAATTTCAATGCAGATATTTCATCAAAACATGGGAAAAAAACGTCTTTATTGGTATCTTTATATTTAATCATCCAGATATATAATTTCTAGCAGCTTTCTAGAACCACTATGGACATTGGGTTCCAGACTGCTCACCTGCACATATCAGACCCCTGGTTTGTATGCTGCAATATTTTTGACATCCTCAGAATCAAATCTGAGGACAAAAAAAAGTATCAAGTCTATGTGACATATTTGTCACAATAAGATGTTTACTAATCATTTGCTTTATCAATTCAGTTATTTTTGATCACAAATTTTTTCTGCTGCTCAGATGGATGTGATTCCAGTAAATTAGATACAGAGCAGCAACTGAGCCAAATACACCCTGAGGCAGCCATCAAAGGACAAAAATGTTCTTGGCGAAGGAAAGATTTTGAAACCCCTCAGTGAGCATTCAGGGAGCATGTGCCAAACCTCCTGATGAGATCCATACTTTACTGGAGTACTTTAGAAAGTTAATTACAGAAGAAATGCTGCAGTTGCTAATGGAACAAAATAATTTATAAAATATACAAAAATATAACAGTCTTCATACCACTGTTGAAGAATTAGAACAAGTGATCTACCTGTGCATGGTGCTTGCCAGTGTTTGACGCCACGGTTAAGTAACCAATAACCAAGCCTCAGGATACAGTCAGCCGCTGAAGCAAATCAGAAAAGGCGTTTGTGCAGGTCAAAAGTCCACACATTGTGAAGGAGCACAACACAATCGTGGAGTAGCAGAATGCATGCATTGCAAGGTACAAGGAATGGCGGCCTGGTGGTCAGAGAGCCAGGCATTTGGATCTTGGAAAGGCCCACATCAGCGGTTCGAAACTCAATCTGTCAATCTGGGTTCCTGAGCAAGAACCTTGACCACAGATTGCTCCCTGTGTGCCACTCTGTGTTGGCAGCCTATTGCTCCCTAAGGGATGGGTTAAACACAGAGACGGATTACCCCTTTGTGCGACCATAAAGCAAAATATATACAAGTTCCACATGAAATCACTGAGGTGGTATCTCGACCTAGCATGTTAACCACCATCCTCAGTGTCATTAATGCATGGTTGTTTTACTGCCGTGATTGCAGACTATATACTTGGTGTCCAAAAGCCACTGAAACAAAGGAAGTTCCAGGCAGAAAGTGCCACTAGCTTGATCCATTTGCAGTCACAGGAAGTGTATCTATCATTCCAACATGAACCCAAGACAATTTGTGTTAGAGTTCCAGATAATTTCCATGCTGACAAGCTGGCACAGTGGCCTTTAAAGCGTGACAAGTGGAGTTATTGCAAGTACTACCACTATTGTTCATTTCTGTTCTGTTTTTGCATACTTTTTTAACATCCTCGTGATATATTTTAGTTTATTACATATATCTGATGTTCAATTTTCTGTGTGAAAATTGTCAAAAGTACCTCCCATATGAGTCAGATTAGCAATGCTCTGATTAACATACATATTAAGGAGTTGCAAATATAAAGCACATTCTGTTAATAACCAAGGAACAGTCTAGAGTGTTTATTTCCAAATGTGGAATAAATTTAGCATGTATGCCCAATATGACATACACGTGAAATTACAGACCTATACCAGTGGGTGGACCTATACCCAGTGGGTGTGTTACGTACAATTCATTTGGTTTAATTTTTAACTCCCATAATTCTAATCAAAGTAGACATTTGGTGCTTATGGGTTAAAAACCATCAAATGTGAAGAAGTGGTAGAGAGGCATGTCTACACAACTGAGTTAAACAGCCATTTATCTATACAAAATGAAGGAAATGGAAGACTGTAGGTACTGAGGTTCATGCTAAAACACTAGAATACCATCTGAGCAACAAATAATCCTGTCAAACTGGTGTGGAAATGCCGACACTTCATTACAGCAGGCTGCAGGAAGCAGTACTCCCTACCACTTTAGGTTTGTACACTCATTGACCCAAACAGCATTACATAACAGAAGAAGGGAATCCTTAAAAGGGTTCTGCTGTATTCTCTCCAGAAAGGCTCGATGTAGTCATACATTTAAAACGAAACCCTGCCTTAAAATAGGGTCACAGTGTTGCTGTTTATTGGTACAGACTGCAGCGCCTCATAATGCAGCTTGGTAAGTAAGTCTTAAAACTAAAATGTAGGCTACTGCATATGTTCCCAGCTAGCATGTATGAAATTCATCTGAAGCCTCGCTTGTGTTTTTAATCCTTTCTGTCTTCCTGTTAAGACATTTGGAAGGTTTCAATACAACAACTATGAAACCTGCTGCCCTTTTGGAAAAGAACATTTGTTTCAATAAATGACTTTTACACATTGGCCACTTCCATAATAAACTCCTAATATAAAGAACCCATGCAGTCAGAAAAAAGGACCGGGACAGGGAGGTTCCCCACTGTTGCCCTGGTTACATGACATCGCCCCATCCTATCTAAGATAGCCCAGCCAATAAGATACAGGGCTTTGGATAATTTATGGCATCCTGCAAGGTGTGCGAGCCTCTTTCTCCTGCAGTTTATCTCTCTGCATAAATAGGATCTTGTAATTGCTCATTTGTAGCTATAGGCCAACGACTACGTCTTTTTCTTTCAGAGAGAGTGCAATAATCGTGAGAGAATTTGCAGCAATTTATGTGGTTATTGTAACACCCAGTCTCTGATTTCAGACTAGCAGCCAGGTTGAGCTGAGGGACCACGGCTTTTAGATCTTCTTTGATTTATCCTTACATGCACTTCCCTTTGGTTTTGGAAAGCGCCTCGGGTGTCCCGTCATCATTAATAAATGTCCCCACTGAAACAGTTTTGGAACGGCGTGAAAACAGTGGGAGCTGACTGCTGTCTATGCCCTTGAAAGAAAAAGGGAAAGCCTCCCTCTGTAGAAAAAACAACAACTAGGATCTATGTTTGTTGGCAGACATTTCTGAGATTCACATTGATTAGATTCTGCAGTTGCATGCTGAACCTTTAGAAGTAGTTTGTATAATTTGTTATTAATACAATAGTACATGAAAAGAAACAGAGGTAAAACTGTAAGACTTCTGTAAGACATTTACGATGATTGTTTAAGAAATGCTGAATAATTCCTATTATCTTGATCTGTCTATCAGATCAAGATAATGTTTTTTTTTTTTTTGCTTTTTATGTCTGAATCCAAATGTTTGTCAGGTTACAACACACAGGAGCAGCCAAACACATCCTGCTAATTCATTAAAGCAAGACTATATTTTCTTCCGAGTCGTGGGGGGCTGAAACCCATCTCGGCTGTCAGCTGGAAGAGGTGGGCCACACCCTTCACAGATTGCCTGTCTATCACAGGGCCAGCTCAGTCATGCATGTGACAAACAACCACTTTGAGGTCAAACTAAAGCTGACAATCAGCCTGACGGGCATGCCTGCAGCTGCAGGAGGAAACTAAAGTGCCCATGAAGAAGCAATAGACACGTCTGACCATGCACCTCCTGGGTGAGAAGCCCCCTACTGAGCTTAATAACCATGTTCCTGAAATAGAAATGGGCCTGTATAAGATTTTCATAGGATGATAAATTTGACAAAAAAGGCCAGCATTACTTTAACTAAATAAGTTTTGTTTTATTTTATTTTTTGAGGAACTTTAGAAACATGGAACATTTAGTTCTTTTTATCAGCAAGAGAATAAAAATAATATGACCTCCGGGTCTTTAGATGATCTTTGTATTTCTGCTCATATTAATTTCTATTACTTTCAAAGTGCGTTTTAACTATTTAAATATTTGTATTGACTCTACTGTACGGTATATCTTAGGTACAGTGCCTATTACACTTAATGTCACCATTAGAGATAATGTAAAAAACAACTTCAAAACATTTATTGTAGTAGCATGATGTTACACTGAAAACTTTAGAGAAATCCAACATTTTGAGTAAGAGAGGTTCTTCCCCACTGAAGACACACAAAGTTTTTAATTTAATCACCAGTCTCACAATTACTGACACATCAAACAATGTGTGTACCATAAATCTAACTGAAGCATAAAAATTTTTTTTTCCTTTTTTAGGTTGACCTGATTAACTTTTGATTAAATAATCCCTGACCTCCTGTTGGGGTATGAGAATATTATGACACAAAGTCAGACTCTTGTTAGCCTAGAGGTCACAGAGTTGGACAGCAACTCCAATTTATCTTGTGTCCATGCACAGGGAGCAGGATGGCAGGAGAGAGAACAGGAACATTCAAAGCTCAAGAAGCGATGCAATGAGCGTCATCTTGGGGTCAACAACCGTTAGATACCGTTTGCATGCCAATAGGAAACATGCCTGCAAAACACCTTCTCCATTCTACCATCACAACCATAACAACTTTGGTCAGATCAGACTTGGAGTGAAAAACAAAGGATGCATTTGTGGAAAAGCACTCCATGCTCAAGCATGTCAATGATCCTGGTGTAAGTGTGTTTCTGTGTTGGTGTGAGTCCTTTTTTTCCATAGAGAACCTCTGCCCGTGGGTGTGGCTGGCTTGCAGCTAACTGCACACATGTCAGAGAGTTCCTCATAACTCCACTGGAGGGGAGATGCTGGGAGGTTATTAAACAAAGCAGCTTAGATAGTCCTACCAGAATGTTGAAAAGGGGGTAATGACTAATGATCAAACTGTATGATCAAACAATACAGCATAATTCCAAGAAATGGTGAAAGATCCATCTCTATGTGTTCCTACCTGGTGAAATGTTAGAGGAGAAGACTGAGTGTGGTCCTACTGGGGGAAAAAAGGGAATGTACTAAGTATGCGCAGAGTATTAAGTGTGGTACTAGTTATTTTTATGAAATACATGATTTCTTTTCACACTGAATAAATGTGCTTAAGCTAAAAGATGGGTAAAAAAATCTAGTGTGTGAGACAGTGCTACTGCAATGGAAAATTCATTCATTTTAATTTTTTTTTCTTTTTACAAAACTTTACCAGTGATGCCAATAAGGTTCGTTACAAATAGGCTATTCTGATGTCTAGCTCTTTAATTATGCATCCAGGCTAAATATCTGTGTTCTGACAGAGATGAAGAACAATCAGTAACGACACTGCGACAGTAAAAAGTAGTAATCTCAATGCCAAACAGTTCAAAATATGAGACAAACTCATCTTAGTCCACCTATTTATGTACCAGGAAAACAGAACATCCGGCTCTGGTTCATGCTACGGCTCACTGTGGAGGCATAAATCCCTGTTCTTTGGACTGTCTAGCCTTCGGAGCTTCATACATCAAGAGCACTAAAAGAAAAACTCCTCCCCTGGGCCACAGTGTCATATACAGTCAGTCATCTCTGGGCTCATGTCATTAACATGTCAACTCCTTGGTTCCCTGACATTATAATATGACCAACCGTATGATTTAATTTAAATAGAATAGGGGGGAATTCTCTATAAATAACATTTTAATCACATCGCTGCTATAAATACAGACATATGGGAGACAGATTGAAAAGATAGACTGGCATGAACACAATGAGATGCATGAAGCTGGGCATTGGTTTAGGAAGTTCATGTCAGATAAAACAATTTGCCGCAGCCGTTTCTGTCTTTCTCACAATTATCTCAAACAAGCTTTCAGACATTTCCCCTTTCCCCATCCCACCTATACACTGTTTTCATTCTCATCAGCTGGAGAAGATGCTGGCAGATACAGTATATTACGGGGATAATAAGAACTGAGCGTGATCCAGTATTCTTTTCTCAGTAAATATGTGTCTACTTTGGCTACTGGCATGAAATTCACACCAGATATCGGTAATGAGACGAATAAATTGTATATTCAGAAAAACCAAATAAGTCTGTAAATTATGTGTGAAAATGGGAATGACACTGGGACATCCAGCCTCTTCCATAATATTAACTCAGATATTTCAGAGCGTTGTAGCTTGATTTTCATTCTCTGAAAACAACTGAGAGATTCTTTGTCTGTGTTTGGGATCAGCGCCTTGGTCTCCGTGCAGTTTTCCATCCATTCCTCCTTCAAAGGTTTGCCGGTATTATACGTTGTATGGTGTTTTTGGGGTGGAGTGCAGGTGCAGCTTTTTTCTCCAACCATAGTGTGCAATGACATCCAAGGAACTAAATTTTGCTCCCTCTAGACCAGTGGCGGGTCTACACCAAATTTAGCAGGGGGGCCACGGTGGGGCCAGTTTTTTTTTCATGGGGGCACAGAACAAAAGAATGAAACAATTAAACAAGATGGCAGTATTTCATGATCTGATATATCAAGTGAGCCTAAGAGCCAAATAGCAACATACAGATCATGAACGGCAGGTTTCAGAAACCCTCATCTAGAAGATGAAAACTGTGAGTCTGTCTCAATATGGCTGAAGCTAAAGGTGAAACACCATCATTTTTTAAAAAATAATTGTTAAAGTAAAACTGTAATGGTAAAAAACATGAAACTGGTCCAAGGGTCGATTCAGTTAGGGTTTCTGTGACAGCGCATTTCATCATAAGACATTGATTTAGTATGTCTTCCGTACAGGTGCCAGAACTAGGGCTGGGCCCAGTTCTACAGGGGCACTGGCCCCCATTGGCCCCTGTCTAGAGGGAGTCTAGAGAGAGTATTTTACTGGCTTGTCGAAGAGTTTTGCAGAAATATTTAAACAGGCCATACTTTTACTTCATTGGTGGAATCATATGCAGTGAACACACAGAGATATATGGGGACTTGGGTTACTTGTTGAATCAATTTCCATCTGGAGATGTCTTGAAGCTGTCATTACCAAGAAGGCTTTTCTACGGCGTGGTAAATGCAGCAGAAATCAATAGACATGTTCCCTGTTTAATTAAAATATTGTACATTCCTTACATCTGATGTAATTTTTTTTATTGATAGCCTCATTAAGAATGTATTTACAGAGAAAAAGAGTTGGAATGTTTGGCACCTTTTTTCTCCACTGTACCTGCTGGAGTGTATGAAAAAATGAATTACTACATTGAAAAGAAAAAAAAAATCAAAAAGGCAAGAGTTTATTCTTTCACAACAGATTTTATTGTGGCTGTCCTTTTAGTTTGTGGTTACGCTTACATAAGATTTGCCATAACGGCTACAGTAGAGGACAGATTGCACACAAACATCTGAAAGCACTAAGGAAACTAATTCCTATAGGTTACATACGTATGAGTCTGAGGAAAGAGCAGGGGGGGATGCCAGAATCACGAGACAAATATACCACACAGCTGCAGACAAACAGTTTTAAACTTCTTCCAAGGGAAAGACGTGGAGGGAGTAAAGGCAGATAGAGTCAGAGAGAGAGAAAGAGAGAGAGAAGAGGAAGTGTAGAGAAGAAACCAGAGAAAAGAGAAGAGAAATGTCAGTTCAGTTTGACAGTAACTTCTTGGTGATACGGTGGTTTGAGGTACCCCTGTGGGGAAACCAGTCTGTGGTGGTATCATGAATACCTAACGTCACTGAGATTTCATTGGATAGTCCAAAATACCAAAGCTTGTAATCCGGATGTGGTTTCTTAAATGTTCCTCCATATGCTGGCCTGTCAAAGCTGATTTGTGGCCACTGCACTGTTAGTTTGTTGTGAGTCCTGTTTGTTCTTTAAAGTGTCTAGTGTTGGTTTTACATACTTTAGTCAAAAAAAACAAAACAAAAAAAAAACAGACAAGCCATTCAGTCTTACCTCTGTGTGCTGCCCCCCTTGTGACTGAGATTCTTCTAGAAGTTGGTTTCTTGTCATTCTCTCCCATGTTTTATGAATCAGCCTGAAAATGTACGACATGTTGTGTCCTAAATAATGTTTTGTGTGACTAAAAAGCCGGTGGCTTTTGCTGGAAGTTATGTAGAGTATGTATGTCATTGCAAAACTCACAAAAAATCACTTAATTGAGTAGTTTTGTTCTACCGTTAGTGGTTTGTTGTTATTCTTAAAAGCACGTCTGTGCAAAAGCCTCATTAAAAGTAAGAAAAGTTCCAACATAGCGTAACTCATGCATGTCTCCCAACCACTCTGTGGGCCAAGAAGCTATTTATAATTATAGTACAATTTAGAAAACAAGACATTTTACGGATTATGAAAATATCCTGCTTCACCAGCTTTACAAGGGGAAAAGGCCTTAGCTCAATGATTACACAAAACAGTTCTAGAAAAAAGATTAGGTTCCCTTTTCTTGAATTGGCATAAAATCTGCAAATAAAACAGATACTCTGAAATTAAAGGCTGTCTTCTAGACCTTCATAAAGACATACATGCGTACAATATTATTTTATACACACTAGAGAGTTTTCTGAACCCACTGAACGATGTAAAAAATTAAGTAATCATCAACAAAATTTTGAATTTCAAATTATAGCTCATTGCAAAACATCGGCAGCATCATAAACCAGATGAATTAGTTAGGTAAATAATAAAACTCAGCTAACTTTAAAAAATGTAAGGGAAAATAAAAGATACTATTGGTAGCAGCAGTCGTAATAGTGTTCGTCAATCTCAAGAATCCCATTTGAACATTAGTTCTCACTAGAGCAGTCATCATTTGGTAATTATTGGGTGTTTAGAGATGTTTATCCAGTCAGATCTTCTACATTCACTTCCTCTAAGGCAGTTACAGAAAGATTGATTTTTTCCCATTTGGTGTGAACAACTGTTTTATCCGAAAACAGCAGCTTTAACAAAATAATAAAATTTAAAAAATCAATCAATGTTGACTAGAAGACTCAGTGGAAAAAAAGAGAAAGCAACATCATTCCTAACTATATTAAAACTGGCATGGTTGGACATTCAGGGGTGTGCTGCTGGTTTATTTGGTTTCTTATCTCCCCACTGTTTTATCCTTTTATCAGGATCAAACTGGGACATGAAGTCCCCAATCTTAATCTTTTGGTGACATTGGTTAGCATTCATCACGGATTTTCGTTTCATTCTGTGTTGTTGTTGTGGTTTTTTTTGTCAGTTTAGGCTTCGTGCTACATAATTTTGGTTTTCCTTTGCAGAAAACACTCCCTCCAGGTGTTTTGCAGATCAAGGCTACAGCTCAATCTTACAAGCTGGGAAGGACTCATCCTGCATGACAACTGTGCTGCTGCTGGCCAGAACCATGATGTTCAACTCCTGTTGCTTGTCGTGGGTCTCCTGGTACCACTCCCTCATCACATCTGTGTCATGGGTTGGAATTAGAGTAACCTTAAGAAAGCAAAGGAAAGTTGTTTCATGAGGGCAAATTTCTGATTCTGGTTAGTCCACTGAATGCAGGGTTAGAAGAAAAGTGCGGTTTGTTTGCAATGGGCTTGTGTGGAGTAGCTTTGGGTCGTCAGTAACTTAAATGTAAAAGAATATAACAATATATTTCAACAGAAAAAAAAGTAGGATGCAAAACTGTTTTGGGTGGCAGAAACAGATATTAGTCATTACAGAAAAATCACATATTTAAAAATAGCAGACAAATGTTTGAGCCACTGCTAACACTGATGCATACACTCCAGCCCACTGGGTGGCGGCAATACCCCTTAAAGCTTAAAGCATTCTAGCCTATGGCATTACTTAAAGGCAAAACATGTTGGAGAGAGCTGGACAGCAGTTAATGGTGGAGAAAAAATAGAGCTAACATTAGCCACACCAGTCTTCGTACAGGTTTAGAGCCAGAAAACTAAACCTACATCTACTGAGACTGTTCAAACTTGCGTGTGTGATTATTTCTTGATTTATCAACCAGTTTTCAAACACAATTTATTTTGATTAAAAAAACTTGTAAATATGTCAAATATTAGTATTTCCTAACAAAACATGAATTAAAAGGTGATTAGCACTAGAACAACCAAGGACCCTGAGTTTCTGCATAAAACTATCTCTACATATCACAACATTTTAGCTTGTTGTGCCCAGCTATGGGAGGATACAAGAACTGAACTACACACCGCAAACAAAAGAGACTGGTCAAAACTATGAATCCCAGAATACACAGTATCAACAAATTTACATGACAGCTCCCAGGAAGGATGGATCCAGCTAAAAAAAAGTATTTCTTTCTCTTTGCCCACAGCTCCCCAAAGGCTGCATTGGTGGAACACACACATGGAAACTTTGATATCTGGGCGAAGAACAGACTGCATCTTCAAAGAAGAAAACCTTAAACTGGCAGTTCGAGCTGGTACAGAAAATAACCTGAGCCAAACATTAAAAGAGAAGCAAAAGCAACGTTTTTAAATGTTAGGTTTTCTGTTGTTATGGACACTGACATGGGGTCAGAAAGGCTCCCTCTGGCACTTCAAGGGATGCTGGAATTTTGGTGGTTCAAGTGTTAAATATATACAAAGCTTCCTTTTTAAAATTATGTTCATTATTTTTATTGCATTGAACCACTAATGTTTAGCAAACACGTATTTTTGTCAGTCACTGTAAGCTTGATTCCAAAGGAAATTTTCCCCAAAATCTCTAAAGTGACCACTTTAGGAAACGTACTGACTACTCCTAAGTACTCCAAGAAAAACCCTTCTTCAAAAACAATTTCTCTCTTTCAGAATCAGAATAAGCTTTATTCGCCAAGTTTGTGGGTACAAACAAGGATGTTGACTTGTATTCCAATGCTTTTAAACCCCTAATTAAATTGTTCCTTTTTTTTAACAGGACGTTTTAGCAATGACGACATTTAAAAGCTCACTGGTACACCCAAGATTACTGACTGAGGCAAAAATATAATTTACAACCTTTATACAAGTAATTACACAATAGTGATGTTTAAACTAATCATTAAAACTTACCTGCATGTTGTTTCCCCACTGGGCTTTTCCTTCAAGTAAAGCATCCAGGACAGCCCTACTGGGTTCCTGAGCTGTCTGATTGTTGCCACTGACCACATAGTAAGAAGACCGGACACGCTTAAAGAACTCAGCGTCCACATTTTTGGCACTGCAGTGATTGGGGATGTAAACCAAATCCATGTACATCGGAGGACAGTTGGACAGAGGCGGTACTTTCCCACTTCCGGTACCTGAAAAAGAATATTATTTTTTCTTACATTACATTACAGGTGCATTAGATAATGCCTGTCAGGCAACACAGTCATAAAAGACAATACTGATTAAAAAAAATACCCACCTAATGTTGAGCTTTTTACTCCTTTGGATGCAGATGTATTGGTTGCATTTTTGACATCTTTCCCTTCTCCAACACCCTTTTTTGGAGAAGCAGTCTTTGAGTCCTTAACTTTTGACAGACCACTCTTCCTGGCTGGGGATAAGGACTTTTTTGAGGGCTTTTTCTTTTTGAGCTTGTCTCCTCCAACTGTGTTAGCGTTGTGGAGATTTTCTTCAGCCTTTAGTGCTTCTGGGTCCACCATGCAAACATCATGGTTGCCTGAAGTTGGAGCAGGATCCCGGAGCACCAGCGGAGGAGGATCAACATGTCTGTATGTGAGAGTTCTGTCACTCGGCAAAGTTTCTGAGTCATCTTCAGAGTCAATGTTGGCATCTGCTGTGATGGAGGGGCACTCTTCTGTCCCTGGTGGTACATCTGAGTCTGTCTGCGAGGGGGCGGATTCACTGATGGATGTGGGTGGGGTATCCTCACATTGCTTTGCAGAAAGCTTACCTCCTGGAGGTGGGGGTCCACCCCCTGACTTGGCCAGAGGCTTCTCCTCATCCAAGGCATTTTCTTCATTAATAAAGTATTCCAGAGGGTGAGGGTTGATGAAAGATGGGGACAATTCAGTCTTGGGGTGACGGTACTCACAAGATTTTACAAGGCAAAGGTCAACATCTGTCTTTGATGGAGCACACGGGCTCTTTTTCATGGAGTCTGGTTCCCTGGAGCCACAGGGAGAGTTGAAACTATAATGATCAGAGGAGAAAGGTAGCTCTGATGGTGAAGGAACTTTTGGACCTGTAGGATTTTTTTTTTCAAGTATAAAATCCTCACATTTGAATGGATTAGTCTCTATTTTGGGGGAATCAGTATCTCCTTTTGAAAGATTAAAAGATGTTGATGGGGAAGAAGCTTTGGGAGGTGACGGTGACTTGTCAAGCTTCTGCTCTGAATCCAATTTTGCTGTGTTAACCAAGATCAGACTGATGTTGTCATTAGCTGGGGGACCTCCTAACACTGGAGAGGGTTCATTGGAATGGGGAGACAGGGTGAGAGATGAGGCCCTTGGGGTGGCTGGAGACTTGTCTGTTTGTTCCACTGCTACATGTGGACTCTCTGTAATTTGACATGGAGTTGTAACAGAGGACTGAGATGCGTCTGAAGGGGTTGCAGAAGCGGCACGGACTGATTCGCCTTCTTCAAACAGCAAGGGCTTTTCAGCACATTTTGGCTCTCTAGATGCTTTTACTTCAGATCCATCTGAGGGGCTGTAGTCCACCTCAGTTGGGCCATTTTCTGTTGCATGAGAACTGCTGCCTACTGACTGGTGCTCTGGAGACTGTTTGCTGAAATCCAGGGCTAAGGAATGATCGGGTGACTCCTGGCCAAACTCTATAGACATGGTGGAATGCTCTGGAGATTTTGTGTCCTGTGTCTGTGCCTTGCTTTTTGTCTTAGGTGAGATTTCTGGGGAGATAGACATTGGCCTTGGACTATCATCTTTAGTTGGTGATCCCTCAGCCTCATGAAGGGTGGTTGGGGTCTGAACCACTGAGACAGACAAAGAGTCATCAACCTCCGTTGAGTGAGGTGAGCCCACCTCAGCGTGCAGAGAAGGAGAACCAGTTGTCGGTTCTGGCAAAGAACTGGTGGCCAGAGAAGCTGTGGATGCTGAGGCCAAGTGCGAAAATGTGTCTTCTGCAACCGCTTCTTCCAGGGGAGTTTCAGACTTGTCTGATGTGGTGCCCTCTGAAATAGACATTTTACTCTCTTCTTTAAAAATTGTGAAAGGGCTGGCATCGGGTTCATGTTTTGTCAGTGGTGCTGAGGACAGCACTGAATGCCTGTTTTCGTCAGGTTTCGTAGCATCTGCTTCGATGGGTGATGTGTTGTCTGGGGATTCAGGCTCAGGTATTGATGGGCTTTTTGGAGAGGAATCTGACCTCTCCACCGGTGAAGATCGTTCTACTAATGTATCATTAGGCTCAGGAGTAACTCCACTGTAGGAGTCTTCTTTATCACTTGTG
This sequence comes from Fundulus diaphanus, assembly GCA_037039145.1. Lineage (NCBI taxonomy): Eukaryota > Metazoa > Chordata > Actinopteri > Cyprinodontiformes > Fundulidae > Fundulus > Fundulus diaphanus. Next base: position 27,855,366 of record CM073141.1, read on the forward strand.
ACCTCCACAATTACTGGACCCTGTGAACTGTCCTCTGAAAGAGGGGGTATAGCTTCCACTTTCTCATCGACTGGGGACTGGTAGTAAGGTGTGTGACCAGAGGACTGAGGTGAACTAGCTCCTTCCAAAGGTTTGCCATCAGGGCTCTTGTAAGAATCAGCTGCTGCTTGGGAGCAACTTGCCAGGGTGGATGACAGCTCTATTGGTGTAGCCATCGTTGACGAGGAATCAACAATATCCTTAAATTCCACAGAGGGAGAACAAACAACAGGAAATGTTGTGGGGACTGTACTAAGTTTGGCTAAGTCATGCATTTCGTTAGACTTTTGAGCGGTTGTAAATCCTTCAGCTTTTCCATCTGATGGAAACTCCTTACAGAACTGATCCTCTTTTAGAGGTGAAGGAGGAGATATTGTTGAAGCAGAATGGTTGTAGTCTTGGCCTTCTGTGACATAACTCTGAGAAAGACCCGTGGCCGGCACATCTTCCAGTGGAGAGAGGTTCTTTTTATCAAACTCTCCTGATGCTGATTTCCCAAACCTGTCAGCATCTTGTGATGGAGATCCTGTTTCATCATTGTTGGTCTCGTCACTCAAAATGTCCCTAGGAGTCAACATCTCGTCCATGGGAGTGGGCAAACTGGAGATTTCAATGGTGGACTGTGTAAAACCAGACATGACTGTATACTCCTCTGGTGGTTCATCTCGGTTTTCCTCATCTGAAGCTGTAAAGCTCTCAAAGCCAATAGGAGGCAATTCATCATGGATGGATGCAGCAGGGGACACTGGGGACGACACTTTGGGTGAAGTTAATCCAAAGACTTTTTGCTGTTCTCTTGTATCAGGACTTAGATGCTCCTCTACTGCATTTTTGTTTGTGAAATCATCATTGTCTTCAGCTTCACCTTTTTGTTCCACTTTGTCATGAGTAGCATGGTGTTCATCTGCACAGACTGTAAGGTTATGTTTACCTAATTCTGCTTCCTGTGGCTCATAAACCTCTTCTGTCTCCCCCTTCTCCTCATAGTCCCCTCCCTCTGATGTCTCCTCCATTACAGTGCCCTCATCCTCAAACTTCTCACCTGTGCTGCCATTAAGTTTACTTTTCAGGACTTGTTCTTCTGGACTCCCTCCACTGTCTCCTTCTGCCTCTGTGGTTGTTATGCCCTCATCTACAGACTCTAATCCTTCAGGCGACTCTTTGGTTTGGTTCATTTGTTCATGTTGGGCCTCCAAAGACTCTTTCTCCCCAGCTTGCTGCGCGGTTGCATCATCCTCAACCAACTCTTCAGCTCTAAGCTCCTCAAAGTCTTTAGTGAGGTCTTCTGGTGAGGACATCAGAGATCTTTCCGTCTCTGGGTCTTCTACCACAGTGGCGGCACTTACCGGCAGTTTGTTTTCTACCTTGGTTTCTTTTTTTGCTACCTTTGACTTCCCTTTATCTTTTAATTTGGATGGAGCGCCCATATCTTTCTTCAAAGTGTCGTCCTTTTTCAGTGGCTTTGGTTTAAGATTCTTCTCTTCAGCTGCAGTAGAAGTCTTTTTAACATCTTTGGAAAGCCTTTTTACATCTTTCTTTTGCTCTTTCTTTTCTTCCTTCTTCTCCTTCATCGGAGAATCTCTTCTAATGTCTTTTTTAAAAACTTTCTTTGTCTCGTCCTTCTTCACTTTTTCTTCCTTTTTAGTTTCATCTTTCTTTGTAATTTCTTTTTTAACCTCTTTTTTCTTTTCTGCCAATGCTTTGGCCTCCTTTTTAATCTTATCAGTTTTCGATTTGGCTTCTGACTTTTTCTCTGGTGTTTCGGTTTGGTCTGTCAGATCTGCATTTGCTTTTGGTTCCTGTGCCTTTGCCTTTTCCTTTTTTAGGGGGACCTTCTCTTTTTTCTCTGGCTTTTGTATTTTCTCAGGTGTTGATTCTGTGTCCGTCTTTGCCTTTTCCGGTGTTTCCTCCTTTGAAATCTTTCTGACTGCTTTGCTTGGGGATGGCCTTGGGGTAGATTTTAGGCTCTCTTTACTGTCTGTTCTGTGTTTCATCTTTGCCTGCTTCAGCGTTGGTGTTGATGGAGTACTAGAAGGCATCGTTTTTTGAGTGAAAACTGGCTGTTTCAAGAACTCTAAATGTTTTAGTTTCTCTAAGCCTTCAAATATGTGGTCCTGGGTGGCATTTCCAGGAAATAGAACCCGCACAATCTTATCTGAGGGATTTGCGGGGTGCCACACGATGAGGGAAGAGATTGAAGTCAAGTAGGAAAGAGGGAACTCCGACTCCTTTCCATTCGGAAGCAGAATAGAGGTCGTGTCATTTTCACTTCCTGTCCACTGCTTCATGAAGTGCTGCATCTCCTTGCTGTTTTTAGAGGGATTGAGCACATACATTTCAAGCCTCCCAACACCCATTTTCTGAAAAAGTGTAAGTGGTTCGATAGTGTTTCCTACCGGCTTTTGTAAAGGCTCAATCCGTAAATTTAGCTTGTTGAGGAACACCTGGGTGAATGCTGCCTCCTCAACATTCCTGCGCACTTTGTAATCAGGTTCAGGGTTTTCCAGGTTCTCAGGGAAGTTCACAAACACAACGCCAATATCTGGAGAAATCATGTTCTTCACCCAGTCACTGTTAGCTGTTGACCCCTGCGACTGCTCCTCCTCAAGCTCTGCAATCTTCCTCTGCAGCATGCTGTTGATGCCTGGCAAATTGTCTTCACCGATGTGAGTCAATAGGATGGAGTCCACCCGATCTAGATGCCTCACCAGCTTCCAGAAACACGACTTCCTGTCAGAGCCACCGTTAATGAGCATGTTGAAGCCATTTACAGCAAAGAGAGACGAATCTCCTTGACCACCGGGAAAAATGTAGCAGCACGGCTTGGAAAGTTTGAGGAATCCACCAGAGGTTGGAGGTTCTAACATGTCAAAAGGAGATGGTATCTCTACTGATTCGGATAAATACTCGGTGAACTCTGAGAGACCCTCCATTTCAGGCAGGATGAGAGCAGAGTTAAGTTTCATGTTAATGAAGTCTTGTAGGTTGTGTTTGTCCAAGTTGGAGTTTTTCCAGTCTCCTTGTTTAGGACAGGCAAGCGTAAGGTTGGCTTTGTTTGCTGGGGGAATAGTGCTGAGTAATTCACCAATCTGTGCAAGGAAAAATAAATAAACAAAGGAAATTTTATTTTTGAACCAGAAATGTGTCCACTTTCACATCGAGGTGTGTCTCTGTGATTCTTAAACAACACTATGGTCTTTTTTTTGTTACAAACAAATGTATTTAGACCATAATAAATTGACTGTGCACCCTTATTTCAAAAGTGTGGACTTTCCATTATTTTAATGCCACTGTTGGCAGAATTCAGCTGTAGATTTTTTTTGTGATGTGTTGAAAATATCCATCTTACTGTCAAGCTAGAGTATTATTTGGTTTGCTACTTTTTTAATCCAATCGACTGCTGCACAGTACGGCCTACCATAAGTACACATTTTTTATTAGTCACAGCAAACATGATGGATTAAGTGGTTCTAAACATTTTTTTGAAAAGTTTTAAAGATCAAGATGGTCTAAAGTTTTGAAGGTTTTATAAAATTGGGTTACAATGAACCGGGCCTTTCAATGCTGTTGTGAGGTCATGCTCTGTTACCACAGCAACATAAACATGATGCATGATGGACATCAGAGGAGATAACACCCAGAGGGCCTACCGATGAGCCGTCATAAAAAAACAAAAGCCAAAGTCTCAAAGTTTTCTTAAGTTGCTGGATGTTGTAAAGTAATTTAAGGTCATCTGTGTGTTTCGTTTCATCCTGAATAATGTTTGTTTGAGGAAGCATTTAGATCCACCTTTGACTGATTAATGATGTATCTGTACATATTAAGCTTTATGTAGGGTGTCATGTTGATTTTGCCGCTGCCCATATAAAGCACATTTAAGTATGTAGACTTTAATACCTCAATGAATAATATTTAAATCAGACAGCCTGATAAATAAAAAATAATGTTGATAACATATTTTAGATATTTCTACTTTAATTTGTTGTCAGGTCAGTCTCATCATATTTGATATGCATAATCCACTAAATATCCAGGCTTTTTATTTGTAAATGCATAACCAATAACATCTTAAATGTAGTATTTTGGAGCAAGTATGTTTACATGTTCATGGTACAACATACAGTATATGCCAATAGTTATTGTTAACAAATAAAATAACAATAGATTTTAGTAGGGAAATTAGTCATCTGGATAAATAATTTATTAGAAATGACCTATCCCTTAACAGATGTAATAGGCACGGTTAAGTGTGTTAGGAAATGAAAATCCTTCTCAGATCTTAGTGATTAAACCTTTTTGGGTTAATTAAAGGACATTGTTTCCTGAATGAAAAAGGTTATTTTCAAAGATCATACACTCGCCCTGATAGCTGTTCTTTAAATAATTCATATTTCACATGTTTCTGCATGTTGCCTCACCTCTTGATCAGTGAAGATGTCTATGAAATTGCAGAAAGAGAAAGACCCAGACTGAAGAATCAGCTCCCCCGTCTTTTCAGAGCACTGCCCTGAGAGGACCAGGAGCTTGTGTCTGGCTGTGTCAGAGATCATTAAACGAGCCTGCAAAACAAGAGAGATAAAAAAGAATATCATCATCCCTACTGATGGGAATATAAATAAAAACAAGATAAATTACAACATCTTTAATTGTGCAAATAACAATGGATTCGCACTTAGTTTTAGAAAGACAGGAAGTGCTGTACAATGGCATAACAGATAGGGGTACAGTAACGCAAAGATTTATTGTTGCTGCAATCAGCTTAGCATTGTGGTCAATCTCAGGAACTACCAGCTATGTGTCGCTCAAATCCATTTGCTAATTAGCTGACACGCTATCTCACTGCCCACTCATCCCTCTACTGTGTCTCCCTTCCCTTTCTCCCTCCCTGTTGGTGTTTTACTCCACCTCAGCAGCATCAGCCATTCTGGGCGACTGGCCCAGTCAATCTTGCAGTGCTGTGACTTGTTAATGCACTTTAGACTGCAGACATAGGGGCTGGAGGCGCCAGTCAGAGCAATGACACAAAAACAAACTCATGTTTGACCTCTGCTCCTAATTAAAGTGCTAAAAAAGCTAAATCGCATACAACCAGCTGCACTTGCTATTCGGGCAGTAAATGAAGCATTTATCCACTTCCCAAGATTTACAGTTTTTTGTCCCATCATTTTCATTTCCAGCCACTAGCATTAACTGGAGCAATCATCCTTCTCATGCTGTTAACCATCTGTAAATGTCTTAATGGATAAAACAACAGGGAGTCAAGTTAAATATGTTATACTTGTTCAAGAAAGAGACAACAGAGGAGGCTATAAGGAAATGAGACATAGCCCGCAGCTTATGTGGCTCATTTTACCTCAGTGCTGACGGCTTCATCCGAAGGGTTGATGAGCACCACTGTCTCCAGGATGTTACTTTTATGGTGAAGAATTCGTTGCCCTGAATAGAAACAAATGACAAACTATAAATAGAGAACTCTGTATGTTACATTATAACAACATGATGTGAGAAAGTATTTGCTCCCTAACAGATTTGTTCTGCGTTGCAGAGCAGGCTTTTTAAGGTCACACCACAGCATCTGATATGGGTTTAAGTTCAGACTTAGACTAGGCCTTCATTTTTCAGTTGATCAGAAGTGGCCGAGCGCGTTTGTTCACGATCATTGTCCACTTCACGTGAAGGTCTTAAGTTAATGGTCAAACATTTTCCTTCAGGATTTCCTGCTAAAGAGCAGAATACAGGGTTTCATCTGCAGCCCTTTGTGTTATCTTTGGACAGCAGCGGTGTTGCTTTGGCCTTTTTGGCTCGATTTTCTCTCTGATTGTTGAATCATGAACACTGACCATAACCGAGGGAAGCGAGGTCTGCAGGACTTTAGGTGCTGTTCTGGTTTCTTTTTTTGTGTCTCCTGGATGAGTCATCGCTGTGCTCTGGGAGTAATTTTGGTAGGCCTGCTTCACCTGGAAAAGGTTGACTAATTTTCCTTATTTTCTTCATGATGGTTCTTTGTGGTTCTCTGGAGTCTCTTTGACATGGCTTTGCAACCTATTCCAGACTGATAGATATCAATAACTTTGTTTCTCATCTGTTCTTGAATTTCATTAGATTGGGCCATACTGTGTTGCTTTTTGAAATCTTTTAGCTTACTTATTGCTGTCAGACTAGTTCAACTTAATAAATACTTAGTATTTGCGATATTTGCACGTTCACAAACACACGAAAATGATAATGTTTAGAACTAGTGCTAAACATCATAAATCTGGCTGGCCTGGTTAACTTTATATATCTTAGAAGTGTATTATATAGTGTTACAATCAATTGATAGAATAAATAAAGCTAACATAAAAATAATAATTAATTTACCTAAAATGAATCAAATGTGTTTGAGCGAGTTCACCGGGCAAGCCTTATGTATTTCATTACATGACATTTTTTAATGCAGAATTCATTTCAGGCCAATCATTGTCAGAGACAATTGTGTTTACATCCAATTTAATACAAACCAAGTAAGTGAAGCCATAAAGAGACCATGGAAAGAATTAAAATGTCAAATTTCTCATATCCTGTTAAACATTCAACCACCATAAGCTCTGCACAAGATTACTATATTTTAATATACTGTGCCAACACTGTTTTTCTGGGTTTTAATCTGACTTTGTTGTATCATAATTAATAAACAGCAAGCGTTCAAAGATACATTGAATTCCCTAATTCTAAAGAGGAGCTGTGCTCAAATTTATTTATCCTCTAATTCATCATCAATGGATGGTCTGACAGCAGCAATATGGCAGTGTAAATGTTAATCCTCTACAGCGTGAAGCTCTTTATCAACAACATGGATGAGATATCTAATGAGGGAAAGAACAAATTTCTTAATCCAATTTCTTGACATTAAAAACTGTTCCAGGACTAAATTTCTCCTCCATCCCTCTTTGTTAGAAATAGATACATTTGAGCCTTTGACTGACAAAATAGTCAATGACGAAAATAATATTTTTCTCATGAACAGTTTAAAAAACTGTAAGTACCTTATACAAAATACTTTTTTGTTGTTACTCGTTGTGCCTTTTATTTGTTGACAAAACCAGCTCTATAAATAACAAAGTAGAACGCCCAAAGAAACGTACTAAAACATGCTGCCATGAACCTGAAAAGGAATATTCTGTAATGTCTTGAAACAAGTTTATTTGCCATATGTTGTCCTTTGTTTTTTTTTTTATCTAACATTCAGGCTTAAAGGGTTCATAACTTCTTCCTTTTTACATTTAAATCCTTCAGTTGTGGTCTATACAAAGTGGAACTGCAATGCTTTGGTCTGATTTTGTCTTTATTGTTTCCCCACAGCCTCTCTTTTACCCCTGTTTTGAGCTGCGTCTGAGAGCAACTTGTTTTGGTGCCGCCTCTTTAAATCTAAAGGAGGCACCCCGCCCCCCTCCAGGTCGCAGAGCATTCCACTCCATTCCGTTCCACCATTTTTGTAGTATGCTGAGGGACGGTGTACTGAATAGTGTGGGTTAATACACCCAACAACTGAAAATTTGGACTTCCTTCAGTTTGGACTAAAAAATGTAGTGAGAAATGGTGAAAATGAGAAAAGGGCGGATTCATAAAACTGGTAAGCTGGAACTCCATGACCTTGTTTAGCACCTCCTCAGCAAACACTGTGATGTAATTTTTTTTTTAAACAATTGGGAACAGAGAAAACTGAACAGCTTGAAAAATATTATCAAAACGGAATATAAACATATCTACGCAACTCCTGGACCGACCACATTCAAATTTTCTGCACTCAAAGATACTCCAGATACATAACAAAATATATCTGAGGGCTAAAAAAAAGGGAATTTGCATGACATGTCCCCTTTAAATGTATTATGATTTATTAATAATGTACTTATTTAATTATTATATTCAACATGTCATATAAATATCACATAAAATAATAGATTTTGTCATGGATGTATTTTGTTATGTACATACCCTTCAATTTTTCTTCTATCACAGTCTTTCCTAATTATTTTATTTCTTATTTAATATTTTCTGTAGGCTTAATACAAAAATGCTGTTATAAAACAAATATTGAATTTTTTTGTTTTTATTTAATATGTATCTTTCTACTGCATATTCTTAAGGCCATTAGCTTGAACAAACTTAGCTTAGGTGGAAGAAAAAAAGAACACCCTGAAAGCTAGACAAAGTCATTTCAAATGAATTTAACACAAATAAAACAAAATACCAGAATTAATAAAATAAACATATCAGAAACATCAACATTTAATCCTTCTGTCACAGATTAAAAAAAGAACGAAGCAATTTTTTTATTAGAAAATATGGCGGAAAAAACAAGATCTATGTTTTAAAAATTCTATCTATCTATCTATCTATCTATCTATCTATCTATCTATCTATCTATCTATCTATCTATCTATCTATCTATCTATCTATCTATCTATCTATCTATCTATCTATCTATATATCTATCTATCTATCTATCTATCTATATATATATATAATATATATATATTTATTATATATATATATATATATATATATATATATATATATATATATATATATATATATATATATATATATATACAACAACTGTAATAACAAATTAATTCAGCTTGCAAGAGTATAATAATAAAAAAGACCATTTCAACCTTTTGCTGCATTTGAATGATTTAAATCTTTAACATCAATAGAGACTTTTACCAATTAAATCTGTCTCTCTGGACAGCCATGGCGTTAAGTGAAAGGCTCTCAATCATCTCTGGTTCTTGGTGATTGATTATGATAATGACTTTGTGTGGCGATCTGGGGATCAGTGGGGGTGGAAACAGTTCCTAATGAACACATCAGCTTTTATTGAATCAATCTTACGGTCCCCTCTTTGTACGTTTGAACTCCCTGATCAAAAAAATACCACACATGGCACCTAGACACAAAACAATGGATTTTACTAACAAAAGATAATGCTTTTGTTAGTAAAATCCTTTTCATTTTGGTCATTCTGACACAAAATAAGAATCCTTTAGTTTAATATCAGACAGATTGAATTAAAAAATGACTTTTTATGTAATGTATGCAACAATCTGGTTTCATCTGTATATAATTAAAATTTTAAACATTTGCATCAGAATAAATGGATGGTCCTTTAGACTGGGAGTAGCTAAGCAAGCTATGTGGTCACATCTGTATTTGTGCAATTCCAGTAATAAGAACAAAGAAGTGGCGGTCCAATTTTCATACCACTCATAAATATATATCTGTGATCGATAACACATTTATAAGAACCACCCCATTTCTCTTTGCCTCTTGGTGTTAGTTCCACTCCACCTGCTGGCATGAAACATAAAACATGATAAAGAACCCAACAGAGCAACCACCAACACTGTTTGCCTCAGCCAAGATCATCAAAAATGACAGATTCTGCCATGAAGCTTGTTTGATTCTGGCATTACTTTGATCGGTATAAAAACACAGAGGCTCCGTCTCAGCGGTAGTTAAGGTGATGCGACATGCATCGCTAAGCATTCTCCTTCCGGCTGAACAGAAAATGCAATCGCAGCACAGCGTTCCCGCTCCAGACAGAAGCGGATGGGAACATCGATCAGGATGGCACCGCACCAAACATAAACCGGTGGTCCGAATAACTTAATATCTGCATCTTTTTTGCTTTACCAGAATATTCCACCCTCAGAATAGATTAGCTTTAATTTCATCCACTCGGCAGCTCATCCACTCGGCAGCTTCCCCTTTTATTTTGGTTTTATTCTCAAGGGCTATCAGCATGACTTGATCCTGTGTCCCCAAACAACTGGGTTGAACAAAGGAGCCGGCACTTCTAACACAGCCAGTTCATGCAGCTAATGGCAATACCGGTGCTTTTCGGTGGGCAGACTTCCTGATCAATCAATCAATCCAGGCCCTGCACCATGTTATTAAAGCCCATCAAGAGTGTCTCGTTATAAACTCTGTTGCAGCCATTGTCTTTAGGTTTTGACTTCTCATCAATTTCCTCATCTTTTTTTTTTCCGATCAACATAATCTGGTCTTAGTCCTACAAGCGAGGAAAACTGAAGCTCTGATAATGGGTTCATTTGGTGATTTATAGATAAACTAATTGGTACGGTAGCCGTTAGAAGAATAACTAACAAAACTGACACTTGTGAAACTGGGGGATATATATTAATTTGTGACTCTTTATACAACATATTTTGTGTTGTAACTAGTCCTTACCACAAACGTTTTGTTCTGAAATCTCTGAGGCAAGCATCCTTAATGGAGCTGAGGTAGGAAGGCGACTCTGAGGGTTCATTATTTTCTCCACTCAAGGCACAGTGCTGGGAAATCTATTGCCGGAGTGTCTGATATCCAGCAGGAAGAGGCCGAGGGGCTCGTGCTAAGGGTCAAGGCTTCCTGCACTCATTGTAATGGATGCTCTGTCCTCTGTCAGGGTGACAGATGATTGCATCTGAACCCAGGGTTCCTCTAAATGCTGTTCTCCAATCAGTGAAAATGCTAAAAGCTATGAGACTAGTGAAAAACAGAGAGATATTAAGATATTGTATTATTGTTTTCTTTATTGGAGTTGGTCGTTTGGGCCATGAGCGAGATTCAGTGGTTGCTGATAGACCTCTGGTTGACATAAACAGCCTTAAACTCTGATATGAGATTGATGGGAAGCTGCTCCCCCAAAAGGTTTGTGTGGATGATGGTGATGAATATTTAAAATCATTGTGATTTATGTTTCGGTTGTGACAGCCCTTTTCTTGTGGAATAGACAGCATCTACCACACCTTTCAACAGCCAGTTTTACAATAACACAGGTGATCCAATTACTGACACTTTTAACAATTTCTTTAAATAAATGATTAGTTTCTTTGAGCCTCTAATTATAAACCAGTGACTTTTGGTCCCTAAATGTGACGAGACAGAGATCTCTTTATTTTTAGTATCTACTAGGCTGGGCTAGGACCCAATTTTATCCTGCCAGAAAGAAATCTTCAAATCTCACTGTTAGAGGATTGCAGCAAAGAGTTGCATCCTGGGGTACCTAAGTCTCCATAACAACATTCAGATACCAGCTACATACTAAACGGCTGTTTAGGAAGCACGGCAGGAAAAAGTCTTTCTGTCCTACCATCCTGCATGGAGTATTCTGCTACGAATAACCAAAACTACGTGCTTTGGTCAGTCGAGACTGTAATTTAAGGCCAAAGCGGGTTCTGAAAAAAACATCTCATGCTCGCTTTTAGGTACAGTGGAGGGTCCGTGTTGCTGCGGACCTGTTTCTCTTCCAAATGCGCTGAAAACCTTAGAATCAGTGGGGTTATGAACTCTTTGAATTACCAGGGGGTTTGAAATAAAACTTTGAAGAGAAAACTGAAAGTGGGTTGTCAGTGGGTCCTTCTGTTTGATGATCCAAAACAAGACAGAAAGTGTTCAACACACACAAAATCAACCTTCCCTCATGACCATCTCAGACCCCAGACCTAAATCTTACAGATAACCTGAGGGGTGAGCTGTAGAGGGGACAGGATAAGAGAAAAACAGAACTGTGGATCTAGAGAGATTGAGCTATGTTGGTTCTGTTTGCTCCAACATAGTTAACATGTTATATGATAAGACGAGGGGCGGTTCTGGTACCAAAAGGGGTTATACAAAGTACTAGCAGCAGGGACGCCAGTAAATGCCCCACCATGAACTAAAATATAAAATAACTGTTTTTGTTAACAGGGGAATTTTTTTCACTTTGCTGTATAAACCAGAAACAGCTTTATACATTTTGTTGTACTTAAATTGAAGGTTTGTCTGTTTTAGATTGAGCCACTGCAGTAAAGATGACATAATTTGAATGCTTTCTACACCGCCTTACCAAGGGGGCCAATGTGTATTTTAAGGGTGCTGTAAAAACACACATTTGTACTGTGTGTTCTTGTGAACATTAAGTCGAACAGCGAAACTCTAATTATTGCAACATTTCGTAGCTGTAAAAAAACATAACCTAACAAACAGAATATGGTTTTTAAGGCCACAACTGACACAAGTGGTGAACAAATCTCATGTAATTCTTACAACAAAGCAAGATTTAAACAAAAGATTTTTGATTCAAAGCTCAAAATTCCAGACGAGGCCAAAACTGGAGATTACACTAAGAGCATGACTTAATGATTTCAAAGATGAATTCAAATTCAATTTGAGACAAAAGCTCTGGGTAGAATTTTCACAGCAAACAATCCTTGGAAATGTAATAATCTGACTTTTACTCTTAGACAGCTACGGGTTTTAAAGCCTCTGCTTCCTTATGAGATCCTAATCTGTCGTTTTGTCCTCATCTTTTCCCCTAATCTTTTGCATTTTATCCCTTTTAGTCTCCTCCTTCTGTTCCCTTGCCTGCCTCTTCTCTTTCTTTTACAGCCTCTTGCTCCCTCATCTCCCCTCACCCTCCCCGTTCCCCTCCCTCCTTTATGTTCGCGGACAGACCCTCGCCACTGGGGATCCCACGCTGCTAATTACTCCCAAACCAGCTCGCGCATCCAGGCAACAGCATATCTATCGGAGGAAAAATGGAGAGCGAGGAATGGAGGATGGGAAGGGAAAAACCGGAGCACGACTGAATTTCCTTTTTAGAGTGCTTTCTCTATTTAATATAATCCAATTCTCTAAGGCTAATTTGAAGACAAAGTAGATGCTGCCCTTTCATCCACTGCGTTCGTTGGCTGGATGAATCTAGTACGCATCCAAGCCAGTGTGACATCCTGCTGGTCATTTCCAGAGCCAGGCAGAGGCTTTAACTGCCGCTAAGGGTCAAGGCCACCATACACACTGACAGGCCACATGTCTGGGTACAATGGATCTTTGCAGTGGCTATTTGTCTTTTTGTTTTACTTTGCAAAGGGTAGAGATGTTAAAGCACCCATGCTACAAATAGCTGAGAGTGCATATCCGGGTGCAGGTAATATAACCTGCTTAATATAATTAGGTTTAATTGCCAATGAGACAGAGGCAATGTGGTGCACTCTATATGCAGTTGCTGTGCTGTTCAGAATAGAAGGCATACGACTCTCAATTTGGTCTCACTGGACCTTAACTAACATATATAATCATCAAAACTACAATCAGCTGTTAAAAATCTAGTTCATGTTTGTGCCTTCAGTTTTAATCCCTAAAACTCTGCGTTGCAACAGACCATCTCCAGACCACGCCCTTTTCCAGATAGACCTCACTTACATAGAAAACACAAGCCAGCGCCCTCCACCAGTAGTTTATTAGCTTGCTTTCTAAGACCTTTTTTGGATAAGAAAAGAGCCAAATCCACACAACAGGGTTGCTTAACCGTCTCTGCAACAGAACATTTATATAAAGAGTTTATCTCCAAAGCCTGGAAAAACTATTTTACCATGTTATTGTGTTACTGTGGTCAGAAAGAGCATGTGCCGATAAATGCGGAAATAGAGAGAGAGGTAAATGACATGGTGTGAGTTACCGAAGGAGGCGGTTTGGCTTCAACAGAGGCAACACAGCTGCACTTTGCTTTGCATTTACTTGGCCGGCTCAGCCCTGCAGCATCAGTCAGTGACGGGCGGGGCCGATCATTCTCCCATATTCAGCTTGCAGAAAGAAGATGAAACCACTACTAGCTGTGCATCCTATTCTCTCTCCCATCTCCTTATAGTCCGTAAAACTTTAAACTACAAAATAGATTTAATTGAATATTCGAGCATTTAAACGGTATGTTGAGTGAACAGTGTAGTTTTCCTAACCTGAATCAGACTATTTTTATATTAAGCAAAGGAGTAAGGTAACAGGATAAAATGAGAAGCACACCAATCTGTCTTATTTCTGAGGTTATCTTTGAGGTCTGGCCTGCTGATTTAGGCGATACTATGAATCATGCAAACTCATTAGAGTAATCCAAAGGGTGCTTTTTTTAAAGATTTATTTTTTATTCTGTATCAAAAAGGAAATGAAGGTATTAAATGATTACTCCCCATATTTGCATGAAAGCATATGTGCCTAACCTTTATCTGACGGTCCAAAAACTCAAGACAAGGTTCATTAGGGGACACGCTGTTTGCACTGTGTGTTGATGCATTCACAGAGAGAAAAACATGGGAATTTCTCTGCTATTGCTTTAATGAACGGGATGGGAAAAAATCCAATCACTGATAAAAGCAAGCCAAAGAAAATGTGTTAATTTAATTTTTGGTAGCTGGTGGCTGCATCTCCGGTCAAAAAAAACAAAACAAAAAAATCCAATTGAGGAAGAAAGAAAGAGAACAACATGGATATACGGTTAAGCCCCAAATTATCCATCCCCTTGGTAGTTTTAGATTAAAAATGAACCAAGAAGATAACTGATACACAAATAAATAAAGATAAGTAGTATTTTAAAGAAATCTGTTTTCTGTTTGCATTCTATTTAAAAAACGGCACGCTGAAAACTATTTGTCGATAATCGATGCAACTATCTTCACTGGCAGCAATCAAGCAGTTGCTCTAATTTCTAACCAGCTTTTTGTGTATTTTCACTGTTTTTTTTTTTAAATGTATCATTGATAATGTGATCTACGTTTTTCAAGTTGGAAAGCCTCCCTACCAGTTCCTTAATCTTTATCTTTCAGGTTCATGTCAGGACTCTGGCTGAGCCACTACAGATGGTTACTTGAAATCACAACTAACATGTTGGTCCAATTTCAAATCTAAATCTGCCAGGGGTTTGAATACTGTTCAATTCATCTGTACATTTATAAGAGCTACTAAGACTATGTAGGATAAAAAAAAATAGTTGCATTTGAATTTCCATCTTCATTTCGGTAAAATCCCAGGTGCAAGATCTTCTGAAAGACATGTTGTTTTTTGGGTGATCCTGAGATTTTTCCTGGAAATCAAATATTCAGAGAAGCGTTTATGGGGTGGATAGATTGTCCTTAAAGAGACCACACATGTCTTGATTAAAAAATCAAAATCTTTGTACCCATTCATCTGCACCAGCGATCCGTCTAAATTGACAAATGGACCCGAGCCATGCCAGTGAAATGCTTCCAATGGAGCCAGCAGCTTCCCCCACAGTAGGGAATGATTGGATTCCTGCCTTTTTTTCCCTTTAATCTGTCTCCCATCTGTGCAGGAGCTAAACCAGAGTGTGTGAAATTAACACCGTATATACTCCTCCTTTTTACTTCCAGTTTACCTTTGACATCTGCAGAGAAACGAGCCGAGTGTCTGGAGACAAACAGCTTGAGCTCCTGGTCCAGGTTGCAGTCAATAAGGTTGGTGTCCCATGAACGGATCCCTGCAACACACACATACTGGAATGGATCTCTTTGCATAAGAATCAGAGAGCATGTACAACACTTAGAGGCCTCTCCACCCACACGCCTGTGCTGTTGATCCTCTGCTTCCGGTTCATTGGAAAACTTGGAGCGCACATGTCTAGACTTGCTACAGATTTGGCACGAGCAAAGGGATCCATAATAGGAAATATCCATAGTGCTTTTTGTGCTTTGCCCTGGGCCAGAGGCAATAATGGCCTCCATTGTGCTGAGTCATTGTTTAATCCTTTGTACACTATAAAAAAAGATTGTTTTCTGTTTCTCTTTTTTTCATCATCCATATTCATTTGCAAATGTAACGGCTGATATGTAATAAAATGAAATACTGCATCTTGCTTAATAAAACCTACCAAAACATCTTAATTAGAATTTAACTGAAGATTTTGGTTGATCATGTAGCGTGTCAGCTGAAAATGGTAGCCAATCCTGGCATGTTTTTGTGAACTGTGTTACCAATGAGAGAAAATAAAATCGTCTCAGTTGAAGTTAGGATCTGTAATAAGATGTGTTGCTGAGAACGTTTCTGTGTTGGAGCAAGTATTTAAATATGGATCCAGTTTTAGTTAGCACAGATTCAGGCTCCATCTGAATACCGATAGCAACAGCTCTTAGCTCCTGTTCCTTGACCTTTCATGGAGTCAACAGTAAGAACTCCATCATGGGGAGGAAAGGAGCTTCATACTGCTGTGCCGAATTCGGACACCCTTTAACTCCAACGTCATTATGTGACAGCAATGCACATGGATGGTGCGAGTCAAATCCAGGCCTACAGCCTTCAGAAAATGAACTCCAAAGTGCATGCTCTCTTCAATCTGGACATTTTCGCTGATTTCTGTGAGATGAGGTTGTGCTTATACGTTTTATCACGCAAAGGATCGTGGGATTCCTTATAGCCCCTTAGCGCGTGAATTTGCTATGCTAAATTAGCTGTGTGAGGAAGCTTACAGGCTACTTTTCCTACCTCCTTCATTACTGACTGCACTATTCGGACAGCACTTATTATAGCGACTGCTGATGCACTTCTGCTTTGGCTAAAGAGTCCTTACTCTATAAGGGTATCCGGATGCATCCCCAGTTTTAGCTATCTTAAGCACACAACTAACCCAAAAGCAAACTTACATGTCAACCCTGTGGATGTTCTTGCCGATAAAACAACAATCGTTTGCTGTGGATGTCAGAGAAAAGGTTCAATATACTACATTGGTTAAATAGGTTAAAAGATTATCACTATTTCAGACACCCTTTGTGTCTTCATTGTGAATTAATTCCTTATCTTCTTGTTTTAAAGATGGGAGGACAAACCAGACTCTCAAAATGATCCCAAAAATTAGAACTTCCCAGAAATATAGATTAAAGTCCACCAAAATAAGATGTTGTTAAATGTTACTCCAGTTGTATTGCTTAAATTGTGTGTGGTTTCACAGTGTCAATTACACATGTGTGATTGCCTTATGATGTAAAGAATGAGAAAAAGGTGGATTTGTCTGGAGAATGAGAATCTATGTATATCACCTACATTTTTAGCAACAAAAAGCCTGAATTTACAAATGAGAACATAATAAAATGTAACTTCTTTTATTTCAAGGAAAAATAAAATAAATTTAACATAGCAGTAATTATAATGATAAAACACATAGTTAGAATTTAACCAGTTAAAATGGTGTAGTTAATGATACGTCCCTATATAATATTTATTATTTAGGAATCTATTTCAGCACATAAAAGACACTAAAAAGAAATACGTTAAATTCCAGCAACATTGGAAAATTAACTTATATTCCACTAAACTAGTTGAATTATTACTAATTAATAACTATTCTGCTGATTTTACTGATTTAGTTTGTCCTATGTTAAAAAAAAGAAACAAAAGCTAAAAATGTGTTAGTGTGAATAGGATATAAAACATTCATAAAATTTTAAGTAAACATTTTAAACCTATTAACCTAGGGTTAAGATCATCTTGCTAGCAAGTTTTACTTTAACATTAGCTAAAGCTGGAAAATCAACTTGAATTTTTACCTCCAGCGCAGAAACCTTCACATAACTATTACGAGCATTAACATTTCTTAACTTGATTTTCTTTTATTCATAATACAACCTTTAAATACATCAGCATTAGTGTTGACTGTAGGCTGGCTAAAACAACTGACTAAACCAAGATGTTCAGTTCAATTCTTATCCTAATGTTTAGGTAGATTCTGTGTCCAAAATGAAGGAGTCAAGGAATTTAAACATGGTTGAACAATAAATTTGCAAACATCGGATGATTGAAATATAAATTTGTAACAGCTAACATTCAGTGTAATCCAAAATTCATTTTTTTTATTGTGCACACAATCACTTCTCACTTTCATTTGTCCTGCAATGCCAAGGATAAGTGTTTAATGTCAAGTTTTACAATCAACCTTACAAAAAAATATAAATGTAATGGCTGACACAACAACAGAGTGAATGGAAAAATGAATGAAAATCTTATGAAGAAGCATAATCAACCCTTTAAAACAAATTACAAAGTGAGGATTTTTTTTCCCCCAGCCTTCTTATAGCCTTTGTGCTTCAGAAAAACTTGATCTTCCTCCCACACAGTTACTGCACCATATTCTTCTCCTCCCCACTCTGCTAACACCACATAGTGCACTCTAGCCTGGGAGGCAGGCCTCGGCAGTAACTGTAACCCCCAACCCCCCCCCCCCCCCCACCAAGAAAAAAAAAAGAAAAGAAAAAAACCGCCCCACACAGCTTGAAGATGGGTCCTCGTCGCTTTCCGTAGGGACTGCAGTGCGGATTGAGCCACGCCCACAAGCCGGTGTAGGGATGGTGGGGATGAGAGAGCTGGATGCGGGATGAGGATGATGATGATGATGGAAACATGCTCCCACAGGACGAACGGGAGGGACTGATTGATTTGCAAGGAAATCAGATCAGTCTGAGGACACAGAGCGCAGACTCGAAACACAAAGCGAGCAGGCACAACCCCCCACCACCCTGCTGTCTCCTCGCACCGCCGAGTGTTGAACAAAAGCCTGACGCACCTGAACAGAGCCCGAATAAGGGGAATAACCGCAGCTGCGTTGGACTTGTAGAGATGTGATGCGCTGCGTTAATGACGCAATGACCAGATATGGTGCTGAATCATTACTGGCAGCTGTCTTCCATGTGTGGATGACAACAAGCAGGCCGACAGAGGCAGACAAGAACCCCTGCTGACATAAACTGCTCACATCACTATGAGATGGGGCGCTGACATTATGGTAAAATAATTTTACAACGAATCCCCCAATAGATGGCCTATGAGTCTTTAACAACTGTTGAGTATCTATGCGTAATTTGCGCCGTGCGTAAAGTCCTGCAAAGCGAACAGGTGAAAAAAAAATGTAAAGTCATGAGCTCCACCTCACCTTTCTCTATGTCCGCAATGGCACACTTGAGGTGATCCTCTGATATGATCTCCCCGATAACCACCAGCAGGTAGAATTTGCTGTCGTTGAAGTGCAGCGAGGGGCTGGAGGACGTCGGAGAAGCCCCGGCGGTGTTGCTCTGGGCTCCCAAAGTCTCCATTTCTGCAGGTTCTACCAGCGTGGCCATCCTCTCCTTTCTATTTGTCTATACGTGTCTGTGCGTATCCTATGGATCCTAAAAGCAGCCTGCCCCCTCCCCCCTTTTTTATCTTAGCCTACTCCCCGCAAAAGTGCCCGACTGGTCTCCAGACATGCGAGTGGAGCGCTGATAGGAGTGGCTCTAGCTCTTTATACCGGCAGACATTGTGTCATGCTCAGTAACCGGGGAGAGAAGAGGGCGCCGGGTTTTTTCTCTCCTCTTTTTGCACACTCACTCCACAGCTGATGTCATACGCAACGAATCAAATGCCTCTGGAAGTCAGCGAGATGTTGATGAGTTTCACATTTTTACCGTGGAGCTGGAGTTATCATTTGTCCCTCGCATACTAACATTCCCCAGGCAAAAATATTCACAAGAAAAAACTTCGTCCAAAGAAAACAAAAAATCCAAAGTTCAGACCCTAAAAGCTTATTTTTTTTAACTGAACATAAGTAAAACAAAAACACGGAAGCAATATTGACAGATCGTTAGTGGTGTGGACTCCAAGTTGAGTTAGGGTCCTTTTTTAAGCCTGAAAAATAACTGATGAGAGTTAGGCGAGAAAATAACCTTAAAACTGAGGGCCCATTGCATTGTGGGAATTGTAGTTTAAATCCTTAGAACGCTAACCAACCCCCACTGTAAACCACAGCAGGGGTTTAAATTGATATTTTTCATTCTTTCATGCCCCTAATATCATTGATTTTATGGGAGTATTATTCTATATTTATGTACTGCTACAGCTCTTTGTGCATTTGTGACTTTTAAATAATCAAGCCCTCTAAACCCATTTTCCATATTTTCTGAGGTTGCAGATCACAAACTTGAATGGGTTTTGCTCCACCCAACTAGCCATAAACTCTGATCATCTTTCCTTTCTCTGCTGCAGGGAAAACATCCCCTTACTATGATGCTGGCACCACCTGAGGGCGGTGTGTTCAGGGTTAGTTAAATGTTGGTCTTCTCTCACCAGAGCACCTGCTTTCACACGTCTGCAATATTAAACGGTCAACAAATTCTCCCACCTGAGCTGTTGATCTCTGCAGCTCCTCCAACAGTAGCATGTGCCTCTTGGCTGCTTAACAGTCTCAGTTTAGGCGAATCATGTATTAGTAGATTTGTGGTAATGCAATGCTGTTTCAGTTTTCAGATGATGGATGAGAAGACCCCTTTCAACATCCCCACAACTTGCTCTTTGGTCTTGATGATGAACGGATTCATTCTGGCACACTTTATGGTCGTGCTGGATTTTATTCAAGGACGTTGGAGTGAATGTGGCACAAATCTTCTTTAGTAAAAGCCTTATTAACGCCATGAATCTTTATTTCTTCGTTTTCACAACGAACTTTGTGTTTACTTTGTGTTGATCTGCCACGGAAACTCTCAGTAAAATACATTGATGTTTATGTTTTCTTACATAACAAAAATTAGAAAAAGGTCAAGGGGTATGATGACTTTTCCAAGCCACTGTCTGATTTTTGTTACCTAACAATATATTCTATTCTGTTGAAGTTCCTAAATTGCGCAATATCCTTTTGTTATTTTCTGCAACATACAAAGACATGCGTGGTGCTTCAAACTCACGGTCTAACAGGGAGCGGTGAGAAATTCTCTTTGATTATGGAAAGCGTCCTCCAGGCACACAACAAGTGTTTATATGAAAGAAACATCTGATCAGAGAGGAGGTTAAAGATGGACAACTACAATGAATTGCAAATGAAAAGGACTGGGATCACAGGCTTCCCTTCTATCATGTTTCATTAGACAGGAGGCGTGTGAGTGTAAGACTGTGTGTGTTACGTTTTCCTCTGTTTGTGGATGGAAAAAGCGGCGGGACTCCATCCTTTGATAGAAGCACAAACGGTTCTCGATTTTTCCCCAGACGAGACTGCTGTGACAAACACAGAAGCAAAGCATGGGCCTTACCGTGCAATTAACCCCAAACTTCAACATCTTTTATTGGAATTTTGCCTGAACATTTTCATGAAAGTAGGGCGTAGATGTGAAGTGAAGTGAAAATGATTTCAATAGCTTTCAGAAATAAAAATGTGAAAGGTGTGGCATGCATTTATCTTCAGCCCCCTTTACTCTGATACCTCAAAATAGAATCCAGTACAACCAATTACCCTCAGAAGTCACCTTGCTGGTACATAGAGTCCACTATGTGTAATTTAATTTCAGTTTAGATCCAGCTGCTCTGTGAAGGCCTCAGTGGTTTATTAGAGAACATTAGAATGTCAATGTCAAATGTATTTATATAGCACTTTAAAAACAGGTGTAAAACTGCACCAAAGTGCTGTACAAGAACAACAATAATACAAATTGATAAAAACAGAGTATCAAAACACTACTTCAAATAAATGCCAAAGAACAAAAATGAGTTTTGAGAAGCGATTTAAAATGATCCAAGCTGTGGGCAGATCTAATTTGGAAAGGTAAATTGTTCCATAGAATAGAAGCAACAACAGAAAAAGCCCGATCTCCTTTCTTCTTAAGTCAAAGAAGACAAGCAGCATCATAAAGACCAAGCAAGACGTCTTCTAAAGCAAGGATAGGTTGTGAAACTGTATCCCGATCTTTGAACATTGGAAAAAGGAACAAGTCCTATTTAAAGTTTATTGCAACCCATAGGGAACAATGTGGAAAAAGGTCTTCTAGTCAAAACAAATAACCTTCTGGGTAACGTGAAAGTCTTAGTGCGGCATCAGTGAGACTGAACACATGATCCACATTGTGAAATATGGTTGTGGCGTCATCATGCTACAGGGATCTTCACAAGAGACAGAGAAGATGGTCAGAGTTGATGGCAAGACGGATGATGTAAAATGGCTTCTGAAGAAAAAACTGCTAGAGATCGCAAACACTTGAGTACGGAGTGGAGGTTAACCCGTCACGCAGCAACGCCCAGGTCGGTGTTTGAGATCACAACTAGTCTTCATTCCCCTCTCTTGATTAAATAATGGAATAGTACACTAAACATACACAAAACCTAAATTTATTGAGAAGCTGTGGCAAGACCTGGAAAAGTGCAGAGCTAGTAGAGGTATGCTCCAAAAGGCTTTTGTTTGTGAAAGGAATGTACAAACCATATATCCCTTTCCTTCCACTTTCCAATTATGCACTTTTGTGCTGGTCTGTCACATATAACCCGAGTTACATTAAAGGTTATTGTAACGTGGCACATGTGAAAAAGTTCAAGGCCTGTGAGTACTTTTGTGAGGCACTTCTGTACGGCATTCATCTTCCACAACATTAAAACCACCTGCTACAGAGGCTCATTGCTTTTTGACCAATCTGTATAATTTGATTGAATTTGACTTTGTAAAGATGTGATAACATGTATCATGAATTGGCGCTATATAAATAAAATTGAATTGAATTGAATCTCTTGGTTACAGACAACCAGCTCTGAACCATCAGCCTCAGTGATGAGAGCTGTTCCAGTGTAGTTTGTCTCTGAATAATCAGCAGCCGACCCTTTATGTCCTCCTGTTTGTGGATCTAGCTTGTTATGGGGCATACCCTGGATGCTCAAGCGTTCTGGGGTCTGGGGAGTTAGCAGGATGAATCGAGGCCTCGGGCTCTTTATGAACTGGGATTTGTGCACAGGTTTTGCACTATGAAGGGCTACATCATCTTGCTGGGGGGGGGGGGGGTCTTGCAGTGGTTGGGGGATGTGCTTAGTCTCAGCGATAATGAAGCTAGTGGTGCAAAAGTAACGGGACCAAATGTGTAACAGCAGAACATTCCAAGCAATGAAGAGGTATACTGTTTCAGGGTTATCCATGTGCATCTTGATTTTTTTCTGAGTTTTTTTCCTTTGTGATGTGACAGAATACGGATGGGGGGGCGGGGGCAATGGTGTGTTATTGACTTTTCGGTGCAGGCTGCTGAATGTGAATATTTCAGAGCCTGTGTGGCCTGGTGGGCTGGGGTTGCTCTCGTTCTCCTGAGGCCATGGGAGGTTGTATAAAACATTTATCATCCACCGCTGGAAAAGGAGGAGACATTAAAAATACAACAAGGTGCCACCAGCAGTCTCTCAGATAGAAGCAGGAGGGAGATGGATGTGTGAAGATGGGGGTGTTGTTGTTTTTTCTTGGTGGAGGGCTGACCAACAGAATAGCGAGGGGTTTCGCGCCCACGCGTGGGTCTGTCTTTACAGAGACTGTCTTAAACGAAGCCTGGATGGATTTTAATAATTCAAACAGCTCAAAGTCTTTTGGGTCCATCAAAAACATCCACCAACGCACTTCTTTGGTTCTCTGGCCTCTTTGGTGTATAGCATAATGTGCTGAGCGAGGCAGAAACACAAAGGAATTTAATGAACCTACAGCAGCTTTGAGATAATTTGTATAGACATTACAGTCCACTCAGCTATAGGTTTCTAGCTCCTTTCAAACATTTTAAAATGCTGTTGTTAAATACCTGCTCTTTTCATAGATAAATTATTAATGTTTCATTAGACCTTTTCAAACAGGTCCCTGTGTAAAAAAAAAGACATTCTACACCAAACTAATGCTTCACACAACTCTTCCTGCCAACTTGCCTTGCCACAGATTTGAAAATATACATGAGTCCGTCCGTCCGTTTTCTTCCGCTTATCCGGGGTCGGGTCGCGGGGGTAGCAGCTTCAGTAGGGAGGCCCAGACGTCCCTCTCCCCAGCCACTTGGGCCAGCTCCTCAGGAGGAATCCCAAGGCGTTCCCAGGCCAGTCGGGAGACATAGTCCCTCCAGCGTGTCCTGGGTCTTCCCCTGGGCCTCCTCCCGGTGGGACGTGCCCGGAACACCTCACCAGGGAGGCGTCCAGGAGGCATCCTAACCAGATGCCCGAGCCACCTCAACTGGCTCCTCTCAACGTGGAGGAGCAGCGGCTCTACTCTGAGTCCTCCCCGGATGACTGAGCTCCTCACCCTATCTTTAAGGGAGAGCCCGGACACACTACGGAGAAAACTCATTTCGGCCGCTTGTATCCGGGATCTCGTTCTTTCGGTCACGACCCAAAGTTCGTGACCATAGATGAGGGTAGGAACGTAGATCGACCGGTAAATCGAGAGCTTCGCCTTTTGGCTCAGCTCTCTCTTCACCACAACGGATCGGTACAGTGCCCGCTTCACAGCAGACGCCGCACCAATCCGGCTGTCGATCTCCCGCTCCATCTTCCCCTCATTCGTGAACAAGACCCCAAGATACTTGAACTCCTCCACTAGGGGCAGCACATCCTCCCCAACCCGGAGAAGGCACTCTACCCTTTTCCGGTTCAAGACCATTGTCTCGGATTTGGAGGCACTGATTTTCATCCCGGCCGCTTCGCACTCGGCTACGAACCGCTCCAGTGAGAGCTGTAGATCACGCCCTGATGAAGCCAATAGGACCACGTCATGTGCGAATAGCAGAGACGCAATCCTAAGGTCACCAAAACGGATCCCCTCAACACCTTGGCTGCGCCTAGAAATTCTGTCCATAAAAGTTATGAACAAAATCGGTGACAAAGGGCAACCTTGGCGGAGTCCAACTCTCACCGGAAACGAGTCCGACTTACTGCCGGCAATGTGGACCAGACTCTGACACCGGTCGTACAGAGACCTGACAGCCCTCATTAAAGGGCCCGGTACTCCATACTCCCGGAGTACCCCCCACAGGATCCCTCGGGGGACACGGTCGAATACCTTCTCCAGATCCACAAAGCACATGTAGACTGGTTGGGCAAACTCCCATGCCCCCTCCAGGATCCTGCTGAGGGTGTAGAGCTGATCCAGTGTTCCACGGCCAGGACGAAAACCACACTGCTCTTCCTGAATCCGAGATTCGACTATCCGACGGACCCTCCTTTCCAGAACCCCTGAATAGACCTTACCAGGGAGGCTTAAGAGTGTGATTCCTCTGTAGTTGGAACACAGCCTTCGGTCCCCCTTTTTAAATAGGGGGACCACCTCCCCAGACTGCCAATCCAGGGGAACTGCCCCCGATGTCCACGCAATGCTGCAGAGCCGCGTTAACCAACACAGCCCCACAACATCCAGAGCCTTAAGGTACTCAGGGCGAATCTCATCCACCCCCGAGCCTTGCCACCGAGGAGCTTTTTAACAACCTTGGCAACCTCAGCGCCAGAGATGGGAGAACCCGACCCAGAGTCCTCAGGCTCTGCTTCCGCAATGGAAGACGTGTTGGTGGGATTAAGGAGGTCTTTGAAGTATTCCGTCCACTGACGCACAACGTCCCGAGTCGAGGTCAGCAGCACACCACCCCCACTATAAACAGTGTTGGTACCGCACTGCTTCCCCCTCCTGAGACGCCGGATAGTGGACCAGAATCGCTTCGAAGCCGTATGGGAGTCTTTCTCCGTGGCCTCTCCGAACTCTTCCCACGCCCGAGTTTTTGCCTCGGTGACCAGCCGAGCCGCCTGCCGCTTCGACTGCCGGTACACATCAGCTGCTTCCGGAGTCCCACAAGCCAATAAAGCCTGATAGGACTCCTTCTTCAGGTTGACGGCTTCCCTCACTGCTGGTGTCCACCAGCGTGTTCGAGGGTTGCCGCCGCGACATGCACCGACAACCTTGCGGCCACAACAATAGAGGCGCGGAACATGGTCCATTCAGACTCAATGTCCCCCGCCTCCCTCGGGACGTGTTCAAAGTTCTCCCGGAGGTGGGAGTTAAAGCTCCGTCTCACAGGGGACTCTGCCAGACGTTCCCAGCAAACCCTCACAATACGTTTGGGCCTGCCAGGTCTGACCACCATCGGAGCCAACTCACCACCAGGTAGTGGTCGGTGGAGAGCTCCGCCCCTCTCTTCCCCCGAGTGTCCAAGACATGCGGCCGCAGATCAGATGAAACGACAACAAAGTCGATCATTGAACTGCGGCCTAGGGTGTCCTGGTGCCAAGAGCACATGTGGACACCCTTATGCTTGAACATGGTGTTTGTGATGGACAATCCATGACGAGCACAGAAGTCCAACAACAGAACACCACTCGAGTTCAGATCAGGTGGGCCATTATTCCCAACCACGCCCCTCCAGGTCCCATTGTCATTGCCCACGTGAGCGTTGAAGTCCCCCAGCAAAACGAGGGAGTCCCCAGGAGGGGCACTCTCCAGTACCCCTTCCAAGGACTCCAAAAAGGGTGGGTAATCTGAACTGCCGTTTGTTGTATAAGCACAAACAACAGTCAGAACTCCCCCACACGAATGCGGAGGGATGCCACCCTCTCGTTCACCGGGGAGAACCCCAACGTGCAGGCACCGAGATGAGGGGCAACAAGTATGCCCACCCCAGCTCGGCGTCTCTCACCAGGGGCAACTCCAGAGTGGAAGAATGTCCAGCCCCTCTCAAGGAGACTGGTTCCAGAGCCAGAGCGGTGCGTCGAGGTGAGTCCGACTATCTCTAGTCGGAACCTCTCAACCTCGCGCACGAGCTCAGGCTCCTTCCCCACCAGAGAGGTGACATTCCACGTCCCAAGAGCCAGCTTCTGCAGCCGAGGATCAGAATGCCAAGGTCCCTGCCCTCTACTACCACCCAACCTATACATGAGTCCAACCTATTAATCTGAAGGTATAATTCAACTTGATTTGAAGCCCATGTAATAATAAAATATTGTGAAACATGATTTTTCTTCCTCCAAGCATAATTTTCTTTGTCTGCGTGAATCAAAGTGCCCACTGTCTCCATGATATCGCTGCAGCCTTCAGAACTGACCACACTGATATGACTATGCAAAAGCTGTGTTTGAATAGTGCTGTTATGAAAAGGTAGCAAATGAAGCAAAATAAGATAACTCGGTTGGTTCTGGATTTGATTGTTGGAGCAAAACCTTCTGAAGTGATACATTATTACAACCAGAGTCTGGCTGTTAGATGTCTCAGTGGAGAAAAAGAAAGCTTTATAGACCACTCTTCTTGTCGGAAATGGTGAAGTGAAGTCCAGACTGACCTGGCTACTAAGCCTTGCCTTGTCTTTTCCCAAACCTGTTTGTATGTGTCCTGTTCGAAAAACCAACTGCATTCAGCTTCAAAATGTGTAGCTACTGATTTGAAGTTAAGCCGAAGAATTCGGAAGTAGTTATTCTGTTCAATTTGTGCAGTAAGCTTAGATTTGAAACCCTTATGTTGACTCACCTAATATTCTTCTTGTCTTTGTCAATCTTTGCCTGCTTTGATCACACAATTATTCTCCAGAAGGCATTTCGCTGATCCCTGTGGGCAGCTATGAATTTTCCTTTGAGGTATACATGTTGGAGCCCAGGATTATTCCTTATTGGTTCTCACTCAGTCTGTGTTGAAGTAATCCTCACTTCATTGGGAACAGGGACACTGATGTTTCAACATGTTCTACTTCATAATAACACTGCATAAAAGGAGCACAAAGAAAGTATAATCTTCTTGAAATTAGTTTATTTGTTCTTGATTTGAGCAGGTAAATAAGACTATCTGCCAATGGAATGAGTATTTTTACTCCTAAAATAAGACGAATAGAAATACTGCACTTGAAATAAGATGAAGGAAATTAGTTGTTCCTATTTTAAGTGCAAAAATCTTATTCCATTGGCATATAGTCTTATTTACCTGCTCAAATAAAGGATAAATACACTAATTTAAAGTAAATTCTACTTACCTTTTGTTCCCTTTTTGCAGTGAAGCTTAAGTCATGGCGGTACCTGAATCGTTCCTGATCATTCTGACCCATTTTCAAAGGTTGCAGGTTCAGTCAGACGGTTGAAACAACTGGGTGATTGTACAGAACCATGATTCCAAGCACACTAAATAAACCAGGATAAAATTAAGATTTTAAAAGTCCTTGATTGCAGCCGTCTCCTCAGAGATCTGCTAAAGAACATTTAGTTTAGTAGTGAAGGTGTGTGTATATATTTGAGCATGCATGTAAAATTTGGACTATGTTTCAATTAAAAATTAATAATAATAAATCTAACCTGCCCACTCGGTCTTATTTATAATATTAATAGACATTTTGTCTTGTATAAACATTCTTTCTCAGAAAAAAAGGTTCAAATAAACCATCAAAATATCAAAATTCCATAACATCAACATTTGTGCTGTGGATTGGGTAAATCAAAAACCTCTGACTGTAACTGTAAATGACTGTTGTAAGAGGAAGAGAGATATGAGCACCTGCAGCTCAGGTTATATAAGTTTTTCTGTTTTTTACAGTCAGCATTATAGAGAATACATCAACCAAGATAACAGACCTGTTCACCTAGTTATATTTTTTTTCAAATAGAGAGTTTGTAGGGCTACCATTAGGTTCCATGCACTGAATGATTTAAAAATGCCAAGCAGAAAAACAATCAGTCTGACCTGGTTTACTAGATGTGCTGCATAAAGACAAGTGAACTGCACAGTTAACTATGTGTGTGTGTGTGTGTGTGTGTGTGTGTGTGTGTGTGTGTGTGTGTGTGTGTGTGTGTGTGTGTGTGTGCGTGCGTATGTGTGTGTGCGTGTGTGTGTGTGTGTGTGTACCAGCAAAGCCCTGTTCTCTCTGTGCTTGTCGACTCACTGCCTGCCTTTCAGACTGCTTCACACACTGCATTTCTGCTCTGTTGGTCCTTGAATTTTGTTTAAACTTAAACGCCTCAGAAATATTTTACCTGGTGCTCATTAAAAAGTGCCAGCAGTTATGTTACTCAAAGAGCTGTGACTTTTCCCCTCTGACATGTTGCTGGAGGAAACATTTCCCTTGTGACATTTAAACATACATTCAGTCCATTTGCACAAAGGGCTTTTCTCCCATTCCAACTTAATTGATTTCCTAATGTTTCTTTGCTAGGAACGAGCCATTCTGGCTGCTTGATAAAATGAATATGTGTAACAATCAAGATGTGCAATTCTGAAAGTTAACTAATAGTAACTAGGGCCTTAAGGGAATCTAGTAAAATATTTTGTATTATATTTAAAAAAGGTGTTTTTAAGCAGACAATTTTTTTAGACATTTGTTTCATAAAATGAAAAAAATCCCAAGGACATGCCAAAGAATCCAAGTGATAGATTTTGTGTTTTTGTGCTGATGATGCAAAAGAAGGCTGGAACTGTAAGGAAATATTCATCCGTCAAAGTTTTGATCATAAACAGCTTTTATTTTATCATTTTTCCGATACACTGGGAAACGTAAGGATTTTTATACTTTTTTTATACTATGCAGATAACAATCTTAGCCCATTGTAACAAACTAAAATGTAGAACTCTATGCTAACGTAAAAAAATTCTTCTGGCAACAGAATTTTTTTTCTAGAAACACACAGCAAACACAATAAGATGACATGATTTAGAAAAAAAAAGAACATTTACCATTGTTGAAGATTTCTTCATCATAAACAGTACAATGGCCTTACACGATCAATTCCTTTTTTGATTTTGAAATACTGCACCAGTTGACAGCGGGTAGGTGGAGCTGAAGTTTTTTTTATAATGTCACACAGAATTATAATGAAATTCCAAAAACAAATCGTTTAATGTTGTAATGATAAAAATGAATCAAGACAGCGGTGGAAGTTCCTATGGAGGCGGCGATTTTGGGTGGTACATGTTTAGAATAATTGTTTGACTAACAGCACCCTCTTGTGGTGATCCCGAGAACTGCAGGAAAAACCTATGCCATCATTTTAAAATGTCTTTTTAATTTAGGCCGTAAAAATATAAAAAAGGACATTGATTTCGCCTGTACTTTCTGTAACCTTTATACAGAGTCTTCTTCTCACCTGTTTTGGTCTTGTGAGCACACCGTCTATGGCAAGGTCGTTTTATTTTGGACAATATTTATAAAAAAAATTAACTTTACTTTAAGGATGTTTTATTTGGGATCACACATTATAAAAATAACTGTCTAGCCATTTCTTTTTATGTAATCTTATTTTGTTGTTGGTCAAATTTTATATTCACAAGTGTAAGGTTATTATGACCAAACCCTCGAGTGTCTCTTTTATAAAAGAAGCAAAGCTTTACTTCTCTACTCTGTCCTCCCCCAATAACAGAAAAGCTATTAAAACTGTGTCTCGATGGTCCATATTCCAAATATTTATGTAATCTTTATGCGTGTTGATATATGTAGCATAAAACACCCGGCGATTGCAAGACATTTCCTCATAGTCTCTTGTTATGTGATTATCTTTGTATTATTCTAATAAATTATTATAAAATTCAGGCTGGAAACTTGTGCATTGTGTACATCGTGTTACTTTCTTGTAATTTCTTTATCTAACAAGTCTTTTTCAAAATCTACTCTGGAAGGAAATCAGAAACCACTGCAAATTGATCTGTTTCTTTCTGATGTTACTATTTTTAGGTACTCTTTATTATTCTTGTAATTTGTGCCTCATAGACTACTGACAATATTTCTCCCCAAACCTTACCATTTCACATGTTTATTTGCAAAAAAAGAAAATTATCAAAACGTAAAAAATCTATTGTTTTCAGGCATTAAATAAGGCAAAATAAAAGGGAAAAATTTATTTTTCTACCATACGATGCTAATGCCTTGACCTAGAAAGAGTTCGGAAATTGCTTATTTAGTGGAATAACCCGGACTTTCACTTGCATCTTTGCCTGCTCTCCAAAAGCCAACCAGTGCCTCTTCAAGTAGGAGGAGGTGGGCTTGAGTTGAGATACAACAGACACTGAAACTGAAAGGCTGTAGATGTGACAAAAATTGGTTGTATGCTGATACCAATGCTTTTATCTTCATTGTCTTTTAGCAGATCTTTGTAAACCCCCAAAATATTTGCATATAACTTTCGGAATTAGTGATCCTGTCAGAGTGAAAGAGGAAAAAAAAAACGGGGAAACAACCCTCTTCTCTCTCTCTTCCCATTCTTGCCTTAAATTAATGAAGTTTGATTAAAGAGGGATTCAAGGGCGGTTTTAGACAGGGGCCAATGGGGGCCAGGGCCCCTGTAGAACCGGGCCTGGCCCCTGTTCTGGTGCCTGTACTGAAGACATACTAAATAAATTTCTTATGAAGATATGTGTTGGCTCCTGAAACCCTAACTGAATCGTCCCTTGGACCAATTTCATTTTTTTTTTACCATTATAGTTTTACTTTGACTAGGATTTCTAAAATGATGGTGTTTCACCTTTAGCTTCAGCCGTACTGAGATAGACTCACAGTTTTCATCTTCTAGATCAGGGTTCTGAAACCTGCCGTTCATGATCTGCAAGATGCTGTTTGGCTCTGTGGCTCACTTAATATATCAGATCATGAAATACTGCCATGTTGCTTTATTGTTTCCTTCTTTTGTTCTGTGCCCCCATGAAAGAAAAACACTGGCCCCACCGTGGCCCTCCTGCTAAATTGGAAAATTAGAACCACCACTGGAGGGTTGAAGATAATCTCAAACCAGCTCATAAGGGTCACTGGGTCGTTTTATTGTTTTCAGTCACCTTTATTATTTCATGACAAATTTCTCAACACCAGGATCTTTTCCTTTCATCAATTGTATGTCACCTTTTTTTTCTCACAAGAGTGACTCAGAAATGCGCAAAAGTTGGCCTTGTCAGAAAATCTTGGTTGTGTAAAGGTTTAGAGGAACCAGAGGGGGAAGCTGTTGTTCTGCAGCAGGAAATGAGAAACTGAATTAGTCCATGGACTATGAACACAATTAGCATTCTAAGGACATCACCACAGTGCCTGTTATGACCACAGACCTTGGATACTTTAACAAATATTATAGTCTTTGTGGAAAAAAAAAAAACCAAAAAACCAAAACAGCCTTCTAATAAGGTAACTCCTCACAATTAAGAAGTCTGTTGGAGAAGAGACGAAATGAAACAAAACCCCTTCACAGGACCTATTCAGCTTTACATTTTTTTATATTTTCTTTTCATTTCTTTGATTTTCTTTACTTTTCTGGTATTTTTCTTCCTGGATTCTTGACATGTATCAGGACATAGTCTTTGTACCCTCCATAATTAGATCACTGGAGAAAACGTGCAGAATTGCTACAACAAGATTTATGATAATAACACATCTTCAGAAATTATTTCTTTAAGCACCTCCACAAAACTAGAAAACTTGCTTTAAAGTGGATGCAGGAGAGAACGCTCTGCAAACTCCATCTCTCAGATCCCTTTTCATTTATGTTTAAAACAATTAAATTACAGATGATCCCATGTCATAATTTACTGCCATGCCACATTTGAGCTGGAAAACTAACTTGGACTGATGTTTAGCTCTAGACTTAGTTTTAACTAAATGAGTAACAAGCTTGGCTCTGCTTTACAGAGTTACTGCATGGTTCCAGCATGGCTGACAGCTATCTGTTGGCACCTTGGCACAAGCTGAAGTGCTTCAGATCGGCATTGGCCATTACGGGACTAATGACTGCCTGCTCCACATATTTTACAAGTTTCTGCCCCGTTTCACCTGATTCAGACCTGCAGTACATTGCAAACTGCTGCTTATTCAACCCCCTTATAGGAAACATGTCTAGCAGCTGAGAGCCACTTGCTGTAGAGTGGAAAGTAGAATAGCATCCAACATGCTGTGGCTTAGCAAATTTTGACCTATAAGTAGACAAAAAAAAATACATGGGAATTATTAAGCGTATTATTATTAACCTTGATTTACAGTGCCTATCGTAAGCATTCCTCCACTGGATGTTTTATCCTTTTATTGCTTTCATAAATCAATCACAATTAGTAAAATTTGGCTTTTTTCCCACACAAAAATGTGTGGGAAAAAAATCTCTTCAATGTCAAAGTGAAAACATATTTCTACAAAGTAATGTCAATTAAACCGAAACACAACAATCCTTTCCCTGAGTTGCTTGGAGCGTTCTTCTGTCTTCATGGTGCAATGGTAGCCAGGAATACTGATCAACCAGTCCCTGTTTTATTTCCCAATCACTTCAGACCCACCCACACCACTCAGGTGATCTTTATTTCACTTTCATTGGATGGACCTCTATTGAATTAGACCATTACATTTAAAAGGGTGCATAATTATGCAAACACATATATTTCCTTATATATTTTTGTTCAATTGACGTTACTTTGTAGAAATCTGTTTTCACATTCACATTAAAGAGATTTCTCCAGTAAAATGTTTGTGTGAAAAAAAGCCTAATTTTATTGATCATGATTAATCTATGAAAGCAATAAAAGGGCAAAACATCCAATAGAGTGAATACTTATGATAGGCACTGTATATAATCTTTGAAACCCCTTTGTTAGGAAATCAGGAACAACCAGGTCAAATTGACCCCTTATTAATTTTTTATTTATTTCTAAAGAAATAATTGAATTGGAATAATTGTGATAGTATGCGCATATGGATGACATGGATAAAAGTAGTGGGGTATCTTAAATTAATATTTCTTCTCTGTTCTGTTCTTCTTATCAGTTGATTTTGGCCAGCAAAAGAGGTAAAGTGTATACTTTAATGTTCTTTGGTATTGCTAAAACAATTTACTGTGATAGATTCATTTTAGAATATTTTAGGGATATTACAGAAAACTGCCTGCGAAGGTATTTTTTACCATAATGCATATTATTTATTATTTATTCTTGGTTCTTTTGTGACCTCCTAGGTGAGCTGTCAATTTACTCTTGGAGTAATGTTGGTAGGACTGGCATTCCTGGGAATTTTCTCCACTGCTCTATGTTTTTCTCCATTTCTTGGAAAGTGGTTTTCTCTGTGGTTCAGTGGTGTTTGATCACTGCTTTCTGAATGAATTCAAGTCACTTTTGGTATCAAAATGTATTTGATCTGAAACATTTAATGATGAAAAATAAGCATAGTTATAAATGAGCAACATTTCCTAATGATGTAAAAATATGACCTTGTGCACAGGAACCGTTTGATTTTAGTGAAAAACAGGATGATGTGTAGCTACTGGTCTTGTTAGAAGCATAGTCACTTTTTATTTCTAAATTCTTTCCATTACGATTTCTTTTTATTTACACCAAAACAAACAAACAAATGAATTTCTTTGTTTTCATGTTTTAACATTTAATTAAAACGCAGATTAAACATTTAGAGCTGTAAGTATTTGGACTTATTTTTATTTCTTCATGATTTTTTATGGATAGTTGTATATATCCATGAGACATTTTACTCGTTTAATTTACCATAATTTTCAGTAAATTAGAGCATTACATCAGCCCAATACAAAATATTTTATCCAGAAAGGTGGGCTTAGTGAAAATAATTTGATTTAATATAAATGTAATACTTGCTTAAAGGGGTATTTTCAAAAGGTACTTTTAATCTGACATTTAACTGCATATTCTAATTTATTCAATATAACTCTACATAACCACAGAAAACATTCAAAATTATTGAGACCAGTCCAGAATTTTAAGTCGGATATCATCTCCAACATTTCATTTCATGTGCACCAGTTATATTGTGTAATCATTAGGAGGGACTGGATGATTTTTACCCTCCCACAGGAGATTAATGTGGGAGTAATGGGCTGTAGAGACAACTAGTTTAGCCCAGTTTAGCTTGACAAAGAATAACAAAAATAGAGCTCTGGCTAAATACAACAAGACCCGTCGTTTCATGCAAAAAAAAAAAAAAAAAAGGACATTAAAACCATCCTTTATTTTAATTTGTTTTACTTTGTGAAGTTTCCCCCGTACGTCATTTTGCTTCAATCGGTGGAAGATACACAAAACTACTCATTAATGTGTTAGCAAACACACTGAGTCACTTCATCCAAGAGTTTCCATTTCAACAGTGGTTTACAGTAAGTCACCAGGCAGTAATTTAAGGAAAATCCCTGGCACCCTCAGGAGGGTTAGGACAGAAGTGTGTTCGAGCGGCTGCCAGCTACCGGCTCCGCTTAGTGGACAAAACAAACAATAACACTGCGACAACACGCCCCAGCTGATGTCACACCTGTGTGACTCTGTGTCACCTGACTTAAACGATCAAATAAGTTACTGCTTATGATACTCAACATAACCAGGAGGCTAAGGGATCGAAAAAGCAACACAGTATGTCCTGTCCCAAGGAAATC
The DNA here is from genome assembly GCA_037039145.1 of Fundulus diaphanus. Taxonomy (NCBI): domain Eukaryota; kingdom Metazoa; phylum Chordata; class Actinopteri; order Cyprinodontiformes; family Fundulidae; genus Fundulus; species Fundulus diaphanus. The sequence goes on from CM073141.1 coordinate 27,890,310, forward strand.
TGAAATCAGATGAGAAGACAAAGTTAGTGACGTCTGTCATCTTGGTGATGAATGGATGAAGCAGAGGGAACAATAGCTAACCGTTGTCCACAAATAAAGGAAAAATGGAACGATGGAAACCTTCCCAGGACAGGGTGGTCAATCAAATTTACTGCACATTGAGTCATCCAGGGGGTGAAACGGAGAAAAAACATCTGAAGCACTCCAGGCCTCACGTGGCTGACTTAAGGGCCGTGATACTGAGTCATCAATAAGAAAGAGACTGGGCAACAAATGGCCTCCGCAAGAGTTTTAAGGTGAAAACCTAGGAACAGAAAGAACACAAATTCACCAAAAAATGGTAAATGGCCTATACTTATCTAGGACTCAAGTCTGACAACCCCCAAACACTTTACACTACAGTCAGTCATTCACACCCTGATGGTGGTCCGCTACCTTGTGGCTGCTATCCATCAGCACCAACGACCCCTATGACCACCACCAGCTCTTGGTAAAGTGTCTTGCCCAAGGGCACAGCAACTAAGACAGCCGGACTGGGGGATCAAACCGACAACCTGCCGGTTACAGGACGAACTCCCTAAGCCCTGCACCACTGTCGCCCCAAAACATCTTGATGCTCATTAAAGACTCCAATGGAAAGTGTTCTGTGGCTTTAAGAGACACGTGTGAAAATGTTTTTCAAAAGTGTGCGTCTAATATAAAATTAGACACATTTCAGAAAAAGAAAATCACAAGGACATTCGGATGTGTCTGTCCATTGAGAGCTTGCAAATGTTCTCCTTTTTCCTGTTGGGTTAATGCCTGGTCCGTTAAGAATAAAAATAATTAGCACCGTATTGTCCATGTCTGCTCAAAGATCATTAGTGCCCATCAGAAAGACCTGAGCTCTCTATGGGGGAGGAGAGCTGTGCAAACGGTAAGAATAATTATGAAGAAATCGCCCTCATACCCTCCAGTCGACACTTTTATGCTCCTCCTTGGAAAAAAAATTCCAGCTATCAATATGCTAAATACTAAGGCAGCTGTTGCCTGCAGCACAAAACGGTTTCAGATTATTTATTTGCCTTTCATAAACTCACCAACAAGATGAGCCTGGCAGGATATTTCCTGTCAGTGTGCCTCACTCAGTAATTTAATTGTGAAACCTGATGCTGGGCTGACCTGATGTCACTAGCATGCTGATATTGTTGGATTCTTGTCTGAATGTAGTTTTAGCCATTATCGCGTCTTTGTAATGAACGGGACTAACTGCTACTGAATTGCTCTGGGATTAATAAAGTTTTCTGAATCTGAATCTAGCTTGATGTTATCGGGTTTAGACTTTTGTCTCTTGCTTTTGCCAAAGCAAGAGACAAAAGTATCATCATTTATCATGACCTGACTAAAAGTTGGCTGTATACGCTAGCATTTTTGTAGCTGTCGATTTTTAAACTGACCTTTTACACCTAAATGGTTAAATATGTCCTTTCATGTCACAGCTTCTTTGACCACAACTTTTCTTTAATCTGATGTCAAAAGCTCCACAGAGAGAGACACTGCCAGGTTCTTCTTTGTCTTGGTCGCTGTTAACACATACCAGTTTGGCTCTGATGTGAGGCATCAGAAAACGTTGCACTGAAGTTAAAATGATTTAAATATGAACACAAGGTGCAGGGCGGCACGCTCTGCGGCGTGCTGCGCTCAGCGTGGCACAGCCCAGGCACAGTCGGCTGTCGAACAACAGGTCCAAAACCCTGGATTTGGAAGTGATGCTAGCCATTTTCTTTTAGCTTAATAGGTGAAATGGTCACTTTAAAACTGAATTTTGTGTTTATTAGACTATCTTTGTTAGATATTAAATTTAATTTAAATATCTGTAAAGGAACAAAACCTTTTTTCTCAGCCCTGCAGATGTTGTTCCATGGCTTTTTGAATTTCTGTAGAGAATGGTTGAAACACAGCCTTGATGCGGCATGTTGCTGAGGAAAGCGCTAGCTTTCCTAAAGAGGCAGATGTCCCAAATACTTGTATTTAACATTATTTGTTGTTTTGGGGTTAAAACGGTTGTGTCTCAACAAGTTTCGCTTCAGAATGTCCATCAGCGCAAAAATGAAAATAAAAATCTCCCTTGGGCTCATCAAATCTTTCTATCTGTCCGACCAAGTGCAAATTTGGCTATCTCTGTGCATATTTAAAATACTGTAGCATGTTGTTCTGTTCCAACATAACGTGCGCCCTGTCCCGTCCGCTGCTCTTTGGCTCTCTGTCCTGGTTCCTATCAGTACAAAAGGCCCAGCCACATCTTATCAGACTCCTTTGCTGCATGTTATCCACCAACAAGCTGACTGATGTTTCTCCAGAACTTTCTCACAAACCAGACAGACACGTGGGCGCACTCCCAAAATAAGCTTTTCTTTGGCTGACTTCGTTTTATTAACCTGCCCAATGAGGCAGTTCAGTCAGCTATCAGCAGAGCTTGGGGGTTCATACGCCACGCCGCTGTAACGGCGAACACCAACGCTGCATTCTGACTGCAAATGTGCCTCAGGCACTTCGTTTGTCTCGCCTGCCTCTGTGTGCGTCCCCTCTCTTTCACACAGGCTCAAAGGGAGGAATTTAAAAGGGGCAAAGGTCTTTATCCAGCGAAGCCAGAGGCAACAGACTGCGTTTTTCTTAAAGAGAATCTAGTTCCAGTCAAGTTGCTCATTGCACCATGTATTCTATGAGTTATCCTTTGCATTCTATGCAATGACTCCCAATCTGAATTTTCAACACAATTTTAAACTTAAAACAGTATTTTACTCTCAAATAAAATGGAGCCTCGAGTGTTATGGGGAAAAAAAAAGGTATTAACAGCATTCCCATTGCTCAACTGCTGAACAGAACATCTCCATTCTCCACAGTTTTAGAACAGAAGCCGTAATTAGACAAGTGCTGCGAATTAGCTGTTGCTATTGCACTATGACGCAAAAATTCAGAGCAGAACCTCTGCAGATGTCTACCTAAAACTGTTTTTTTTTTGTTTTTTTTTATTTGCTACCGGAAATCTTCATTAAATTTCTACTGCAGGGTGTAGTCCCAGTAGAAAAGAGAGGGACATGCTTTGTTTATATGTTCAGCATCAGGTAGCAAGAGGATATTGTTATTATTATTATTTTTTGGGGGGGATTTTTCACGGCTCTAGTGGCTCGCATTTTAACACAGTAGGCTGACAGGAAGGGGGATAGAGGAGGGGGAGAGACATGCGGCAAAGGAGTCGAACCCAGGTCGACCACATCGAGGACTAAGGCCTCCGTACATGGGTCGCGCTACCCGCCACCGGCGCACCTGCCAGCAAGAGGATATTTGAATAGATTTAGGTTATTGGTGATGCTTTGATACTGAAGCAGGCAAACAAATTTCAGCCTCTGCGCTGATTAGGAGGCAGATCTGACCTCTCGTTTTTTTTTTTAACTCACTGGATTCTATGCTGATGTTTGTAAAACTATTTAAAAAAAAGAAAAGAAAAAAACTAGCGTATCCATATTTGCTCCTTTTTTCTTCTTTTAGATTTACTACATGCGTTCTTTCAGGAAAAATGCCATGACATTTGTTGAGCCCACCGATTTTTATTATCTCTTCATGGAAGACTGCAAACATGCAGAAGAAGGTGCCATGGATCAATGAACCTACATGCAAAACATTTTGTGAGGCAGGAAATCAACCCCAGTGTGAAACATGGTGGTGGCAGCATCATGCTGTGGGGATGCTTTTCTTCGGCAGCTGACGGGAAGATGGATGGACCTGTGTTAGACCCAACCATGGGAGCGACGGACAGAAACGTCTTGATCTCTCTGGTTAAGTAAAACACTGCATCTTTAAAAAGATTCTTGACCAAAGTATTTTAACTTGGAGTATTCCTTTGTTACACTTTTGTATTTGGAGAAAGGTTGTTTATATTTATTCTTTATGTCTGTTCAGCTTGATGTTTGAAAACTCCAGTGCGCAAATTTACTCTATTATTTTATATGTATGTGTATCTATTGTTTTATAATACCACAACTCAGCAGGCCGCAGAGGTGGGTAGTACCTACTTACATTCACCCTGTTACATTTACTTGAGTAACTTTTTGAATAAAAAGTACTTTTAGGAGTAGTTTTACTGCACTTTACTTTTTGCTTTTTCTTAAGAAGTATCACTACTGTTGAATCAAATGTCTGGCTACTCTACCCACTGTGGGTAACTTCAATGAATAAAGAACAGAGTTGTTTTAGCCAAAACCGCGACACTTGTTGTTTGAACACAAGCTTTGTTGTTTTAATGTTATTTTCTATCAGCAGAGCTCATATGGCCGTTTGAATATACAGTAAAGAGTAGATATTGTCATTGGAAGTACTTTGCACTTCTCTAATGTTCTGTGTACACATGCAACTGCTGTAGGTATTGGTTTTATGTTAGTAAAAAATTATTTTTTTCCACCTGAATTTGTTGTTTTGTAATTATTGTAAGTTTTAATTTTAGTCTTTAAAATAACAGAATTTGTACAAACGTTTATATTTTTGTCTGCCAAATTAGATCACTTTCAAATATTAAATCAGTTGTCATGATTAGTAACTCAGTACCTGAGTAGCCTTCATACTGAATACTTTTTTTACTCTTACTTGAGTAGCCACTTCGTTGGTGACTTTTTACTTTAACTTGAGTAAAAATATGTTGAAGTAGGGGTTCTGTTCTGTTTAGGACACTATTAGGCAACTCTGGCCACCTCTGCAAGGCTGGTGTTCGTAGAACAATAACTGTGTGGCTATTAGTCACTGATCAATCGCGTGGTGGCTCGACTTTGTATTTTGATCAAAATGACTAACTTTGTCAATAATAGCCTTTGGAACTTATCAATAGTTATTTATATTAAAACCAACTGTTGCACAACACCTATTGGAGGCTGCCATTGACAGCAACACCAAGCATACAGCCGGAGCTACAGCAGAATGACTCAAAACGAAGCTGAAATTTGTGGTCGGAACATGTTTTCAGTGTCGCAGATGTTAAGACGATGAGCTTAGATGTAAAACGGGACATTTATGTACGCAGGTGTTTTTGGTGACACATGTGAGTAAGGAGAAACGTACGAAGAGAGAACGTTTGCAGGAACTTTGCGTGGACCCCTCTCCTCCAGGGGCCTTTGACTCTTCTGACAGCTGACCTGCGTCTCACGTCAGTCAGCTTTTAAGAGGTCAAAGGTCAAACTGTTTCGGTGCCTTCTTCGGGTTATCTCTTGCCAAATATTTCCCAGCTCCTCATCATGTGCCATGGCAGCATCTGCCCTGTGTATGTCTGGCCCATCTAGCAGTCAACTCTGGTCAACGTTACTAAACACTGCCGGCTAGAGACTAAACTCTGTTTATTTTTTTAAGTCTACAGTGTATTAGTGCAATTTGTTTTGTTTTTTGATGATGATAAGTAAAAGAGGTTTTTAAATATATCCTAGAGATTAGGATCACTGGGAATATTTTTTGAGAAGCAATATGTGCGCTCTCTGGCCTTAAAAGAGTAAAGCCGACTGCTGAATACTGCTTTCCAAGTTTATCCTCCTGAACCAGAATTATACTTCTCATTATTCTCCTTAAACTGAGTGGGACAACATCCACCATTGCTGGTAAGGAAGAGCAAACAGTTTGTTACAGAACAAACACAAATACCTTAGTTTGGATGACCGCAGAGGTAAAAGCTGGTTTGGACCTAACTGTGTTTAAAGGGTGTTTTCAGGGAGTAACAAGTGGGCATGATTAGGTGAAATAAATCAGTGAGAACCCTTTTGGTCCATTAAAAGGTCCCAAAGATATGGCTCTACTGATCTCGCTGGTCAAAAATAAAGAGCAGGAACATGCTCTTCCACCAATCCTGCATAAATGGTCTCTCTGACACACAGACGTAGCCTCAAACCTGCTCGGCCCTTGTGGCCTTAGATCTCCCTGCCTTCTCTGGGAAAGTATTTATCTTTCCCAAATCACAAACAGAAGGTTAACTTGGATACTTTTGTGGTTAGATAGGGACATTAGAGCTCGCATCCTGAATTGGGACTCCTTTCCCACATATAAATGGAGCAGACGTGGTCTGCTGCAACATTTTCTTCTAATGCCGTGTTTGTTGTATTTTGATAGGCTCTACTGCGTGGCACGGTGGTTTGGTCAAGAACAAACCATAAAAAAAAACAATAAAGCTAACCAACACTAACAGTTCACAAATCCCTTATGAGAACAGAGGGTGAAAATAGATAAACCAGAAAGCTGCAGCGTTAACAAAAAAAAGTAAGGCAGCTGGAGCTGTGATACCCGACAAACTATAGCGCCATCTTAGGGTCAAGAAATCTGTTAAACTGCTAGATGCTATTCACATGCCAACTGGTTGTCTTTGGAGGAGGGGGGGGGGGGGGGCACACATAATGGTCGTCCTCCCATCACAAATCTAAACATATGGAGTTTGATAAACTGTGTGCTTTGGTCAAATGAGACTAAGGTTGAGTAATCAGGAGGTTGAGAGTTTGACTCCAGCTTGCTTCATCAAATTTTGATGTCCTCTTGTGCAAGGCACTTAAAACTACCTTGTCTACTTACTTCTGCTTTGGTGTATGAAATGTGCAAGTGTTGAAAGTGAGGGGTGGTGAATGAGACTTCAGTATAAAAGCCCTTTGAGTGGTCAGTATGACTAGAAAAGCTCTTGGTTGCCAGGCGAGATAACAGTCTCTGGGTGTCTGTATGTTTTGCTTTAATTGTTTTGATGTTACTGATGCTCTTTCAGTTCACTTTTGTCTTTATACTTATGTGTACAAAATACTTTTTTTCTGCTGGGCCATGAAAATCATATCAGAGGATCAAGCTGAAGTTAGATTTTTTTTTATATATATACAAATCTATCAAATAATAGAGCAGCCTAAAGTCACTACAAACAAGATAAAGTGTGACATCTCTTACTTGTATGTTGTGTGCCGGGCCCTAATTTCGATCAAGAAACCTTTGAATGTGAACGTTGAGAACCCCTGATCCAGATAGTGTGCAAAAAATAAAAAAGATGAATTAGCCCTCCTGTCTCCTTCACCTTATCTAAAGTGACGGGAGATTGAGATCAAGTAACGTACTATTGGTAAAAAAAAAAGGGCTATTAAAAGCCAAAAAACTGTCGGGGGGCAAATAACTGTTTTGGAAGTAAATATAAATAAATGTACTAGGATTAAACATTTTTTCCCCCAAAATTGTCAGTGTTTGATTATGCTACTCCAATAAAACATGAATTAATTTACAAAACGTTTCAAAGATCTCTACTGGAGGGGCAAATAATTATGGAAGGTGAGGTATCTGTTTGCTTGCTGAGAATTTCAGGAGAGCATAAGTAAAGAACAAAAACGAGAAAAAAACTCATGGCACCCTGCACGGTGCTTGCAAACATATTCATAGCTCTCCAGCTTTACACCGCCATGTTAAAACCACAAACTTTAACATAAGTTTGAAACATATCATGTGCTAGACCAACACAAAGTGATGCATACTTGCAAAGTGGAAGAAAAATCATGGTGATGGTTTTCAACGTTTTATGGAAACACGAATCATGAACTGCGGCACGTCCCGACACCCACACCCAGATACACTGATATCTCAAAATAAATTCCTGTGCAACCGATCGCCTGCACAATACACTTCAAAAGATCACAGCTTAAAGAGGTAATGCCGTCCTTGAGCAGATGAAGAGCGATTAGTTGTTTTTCTTTCTTTCAATAAATTTTTTTACCCGTCCTGTTGAAGTGTTTCTATCAGTCATTTGATCTCAGCGGCACATTCTGTCAAAAGCATTAAGTCAAAGACGGGCTAATTGCCTCAAGTGATCAGTTCTTAAGAAAGCTGCATGAGAACAATCTCACAATCTTCTTTGGAATAAACAAACTTAATGAGTTCAACAAAAAGGAAGTAATTTTAAACATGGTCCCGAACGTCAGCGCTGGTGGCGGAAATGATAAACTGGGAAAATTGCAATTTTCTGATGTTTACCAGTAAACGATAAAATGTTCATTGCTGTTCGTTGTGCCGGTTTCCGATCCAAAGATTAATTTTGCTCCTTTGAAAACAAACGGACACATCTTCAAACTCTGCTCGTCTCTCATATCTGTTTTCTGTTGAAGTGATTTTCACACTTAGAAAACAAAAAAAATACATTTTATTGCTGCAACAACAAATCTAACCTGCAGTCTAATATGTTCAGGCGCTGGTGCTGGACAGAATCTCCTTATAATCTGCTGAAGGACTAAAAATGCAAACAAACCATTCTAACAGCATGTTTGTATTCTTTGTAAAGTCTGGCTTATCAATTAATCTGTTTAAAGCCTTGTCAGGGAGCAGTTCTTTCCATTCTGCTCTTGTTAATAAACAGAAACATTCCCTCAAATTAAGTTTGACATCAGTAAATCTACAGAGCCCTGCAGACTTATTGGCACCCCTGGTAAAGAGTTTTAAAGAAGTTTTATAATTAAGTTATCTTTTATCACAAAAATCTTGATTTTTGGATCAATATTCTATACAACGACCAAATGCTGACGAAGATTTGTATTTCTTTCAAAGAGTCCATGATACCATGAACAAGATTTCCAGGGCCTTTAGAAGAGAAACAGGCCCGCAGCATCACAGCATCCTCATGCTTAACAGCTTATCCTCACTTGATCCAAACCCTGTCAATTTGGAGTGACCACTTCCAAATTATCACAGAAAAAAACAGATTCCAACCTGGATTAAACACAGATAACATTATTAAAAACCGGGCTGTTTGCTGAGCTTCCGTTCCGTGCATTATTTGAAACCGGCAGGGATACAGGTGACCCGTGAGCATGAAGGTAGAAATGTGTTGAAACAAAATCTTAAAGGAAAAGGGGGAAAATGCAACAGAGCATATGGGCAATGATTAAACAGAGACAATGCGGTGCAGTGGAATCTGAAGAGGTGACGACAACCTGCGAGATATAATTCATTGCACACAAGGTTGTTCACTTCAAAACAACGCCCTCGAGGTTGATGAGATTTCTGAAAGTGAGATCAGCTATCCCTTAAGCCAGCCCAGCTGCTTAGTTAAAACATAACCTGCTTCATTTCCAGCATAAGCTGCCATGCCGATGGGCCTTGATGAAAAGGGAAGACAAACCAGATTTGAAACCCAAAGTCACTGTGTTAAGCCAGTAATCCTGCTTTGTGTCAGAGTGCCCCCGTCGAAGCGGGCGCGATGACGTGTGCCGACGTATACGTTTCGGCTGTGTTGACTGAGACTGTAAGAGGAGGACACAAGAGCAGTCAGGTGGAAACAGAAAGGTAAACGATGACTCGAAGACAGCCCTGCGGAAAGGAAACCGAAGACATGTTGAGCTTACAACAAACACAGATACAAGGAGATGTTTTAGAAAGGTAAGACAAAGCAAAGGGAACTGATTAACAAAAAGAAAAACAATGCTGCCGATTATAGGAGTATAAACAAGGTGTCTGTGGACCTACCAAGTATCATGTTCTACACACATAGTGGACATTTCAATCTCACCTATCTGGAGATCTTCCAAATAAGTAACCAGACATCTAAATAAGCGTAGATCATATCTTAAAATGAATTCTCTACAAAGCTCTTTGTGTTTTATTGGGATATTGTGAGATAGACTAACATAAAGTAGCGCATGCTTATGAAGTGGAAGAAAACAAAGGTGCATCGTTTTTAGGAGCACATAAAAAATCAAAAAGAAGATGTGTCGTGCCTTTTTATCAGCCCCCAAGAGTCAATCATTTGCACAGCCACCTTTCTATGCAGTTACAGCCAGAAGGCCTTTGTGACACGTCTCAGATATACTTTAATAATCCAAGAGGGAAATTACTGTTTCAGTACAACTGCAATAACAGCACATACATCACAAACATTTCAGGGGGAGACGATTTACTGAGGCCATGCTGCCAAGGACACCAACTTACACGGTGCCCACAGGGCACTGCCCTTGACTCTGTGGAAAGATAGGAGACACAATTAGGAAGGGAGAGGAAAAAGTACATATATCACACTTTATCCCATTAAAAGGATACAGTTTGAGATATCAAAAACCTCCGCACAAAAAGCACAAATATGACGAGACACATATAAGCAGAGGTTAACATTTGAGACTAGTCTAAAGACTGAAGTTTTCATCCCCTCTGCTTAGCAAAATAGCTCAAGCTCCGTCAGACGCGCCAGTCCGTATCTGTGAACAGCAATTTTTAAGACTTTTTACAGATTCACCAATGGAAGCGATCCGCAGTATCATGCTGCCACCACCTTGAGTCAACATGGTGACGGTATGTTCAGAGTGAGGTGCAGTGTTGGTTATCCTCCACACGTTTGCTGTGGAGGGTGCAGGTGTTTACTACTGGTTCCACAGATTCTTGATCTGTTGAGAAATATTGACACTGTCTCTCACATGCAAGTGTCTATTTGCATTTGCACACATTCGTTTCTTCAGGGAATTTCTGCGGGACGTCCATGCAAATTGCACACGTCTTTAACTTAAAGATTTGAATTTATTGCACAGTATTTTGCTGTGTGCATGAGTGTATCAATGATGAAGATACACTCATCCAATTGCACATTATCTGTAAAGGGACTGCAATCTGTCTTTGTATTCTGTGCGCATTCTGGTGACCTGTCCAGAGTGTACAGGTCACCAGTCCATCACAGGGCAACAGAGAGACACACAGGACAAACAACCATGCACACACTCTCATACACGACTAAGGGCAGTTTAAAGAGTCCAATTAAAGGTAGAGTCAGCTATTTTTTCCGAAAGTTTCCCCAAATGTCTTTTTGAATAACGGTGAATGCTCATGACTGTCTTACCTTGTTTTACTGCTCCTCAGGGGGATTGCAACAAATCTCTCAAATCCACTATGGTCTTATTTCTTTCTACTGAGGCCTTCCTCTTCTTCTCATTAACATGAATGCGGTTTGCTTCTTTCCGACTCTCATCCATGTTCAAAGTCTACGGTGAGACAACGAACGGCTAACACTGAAGCTATGCGCAGCCAGCAAGTGGAAACTAAGAAGGAACGAGCACAGACACTGGTGTTACGTGAGTGTGTCAGAATGATTGACATGTGGGACAACCAATAGCTAAGGGGATTACCCTGGAGTTTGAGGGACAGAGGGGTTGAGAGCAAAATCAAAAATCCATGCTCTTCGGTGCAAATAGTGCAAATAGTGCAGAGCGGGACAGAAAGAGACTGAACAAGCTGGTGAGGAAGGCCACTTCTGTCCTGGGCTGCTCTCTGGACTCAGTGGAGGAAGTGGCTGAGAGGAGGGTGTTGTCCAAGCTCACATCCATCATGGACAACACCTTCCACCCCCTGCACCAGACTGTAGAGGAGCTGAGCAGCTCCTTTAGTGCCAGACTAAAACATCCTGTCTGTAAAAAGGAGCGCTACCGCAGGTCATTCATCCCTGCTGCTACCAGATTTTACAATGCTGCACTGTAACTGTGACCTTAACCGTTATAAGTAACATGCAATAACTAATGTACAATAATATGCAACTCATGTAAATTTAATCTCTGGACTATACATATAACTGTTACAATTACTGTTACTGTAAGTGTTTTGCAGTAACTACGTGCAATAATGTGCTATGTTTATTATTATTATTATTATTATTATTATTATTATTATGTTATAAAGGTCACTCATTCCTGCTGCTACCTGATCATACTCGCTGCTTTATAAGTGTAACTATTAGAGTAACGACTGCAACCATGCACCATAGCTGCAACAGTAACTGTAATAACTTATGTGCAATAAGCTATTTAAACAAGGTGCTATAATCCGTGCATTAAGCCTGTGCAATAATCCTGTATAAACTGTATAAACTGTGCAATAAGCCTGTGCAATAGTCCTGTATAAACTGTATAATAACATATGTGCAATAACATATTTATACATAGGAGTGTACAGAATTGTATATTGTATATAGCTGTATAACTGTATCTAACTGATTCTACTTACCTACTTTGACACCTTCTTCTGACTTTTGACTATTGAGCCGATGGGACAAGTGAATTTCTCCACTGTGAGATCAATAAAGCTTATCTTATCTTAAATAGCAGTGATTGGTCAGAGTTGTTACAGGCCTGCAGCCCCTACAGATAGATTTTTTTTAACATTTTTTCTGAATACATAATGTATTGACTACTTTCAGAATGTAAAGTCCCTTTTACCCAGTGTAATAAAAAGTGTTACTGAACAGGATTACCAACTACAGCTTTAATCTCACAGTCATGTTTTTGGACTGCAGGAGGAGGCCAGAGTACCCAAAGAATCCCCATGCATGCACAGGGACAACATGCAAACTCATTGAAGTACCCCAGGCCAGGGTTCGAACCAAGGACCTTCTTGCTGCAAGGCTAACAGTGCTACCAACTGGGCCAATGTGCAGCAGACAGGGCTAATGTCCTCTTTACAGATTCTCTCACCTGAGCTGTGGAACTCTGCAGCTCCTCCAGTGTTACAATGGGGATCTTGGCTGTTTCTCTCACCTCTCAGTGCAGGTGGCTGCCCATGCCCCGGTCAATTGGGATTTGGACTAAAAGTTTTGCATGATTGGCTGAACAGTTCTCAGTGAGATGCTCAAACCCTGAAATATTGTTTTATAATCTAAGGGCGCTTTCATTTCTTCACAGCATTGTGCGTGACATGAGTTCCTTGACCTTCATCATGCTCTTTGATCACTGATGTTCTCCAACAAAACCTTTTAGGCCCCAAAAAGAACAGCTGTATTTATACAGAGCACAGACGTTTGTAGTTGCGACGTGACAAAATGTGAAAACTTTTGCGCCTGAATGTGAAGCAGCCATAAAGGATGAGCACCAAGCCAACTCAAGCTCAGAGAGGAGAAAACAGGAGAAAGGAGAAATTAAACCAACCAAATTCTCTGGAGCAAGTATTCATATAAGTATTGGACAATATTATTATAAAATATTCTAAAATACTACTTCTTCTAACTGTCGTTTTTAAAGAAATATAGTTTCAATTGCCATAAGAGCAGACCTCCACATGGAGAATTCATCAGACAAAGTTTAGGTCTGCACCCATCCAGTTGTTTGGCAGCAGTACTTGTCACGATTTGGGTTTTGTCTTGGTTTATGTTATCAGATTTATTAGTTAAGTTTCTGATTTTGGGGTCTTGTTTGGTTTTGATTTAGACATGTTTTTCTGTTTAGGTTCTGTGTTAGTTTTGGTTTATGGAATAGGTTAGATTTTATTGTAGTTTGATTTTATTTATGTTTCCAGTTCAGTTATGTCTCTTCCCAGCAATCTGTTTATCTGTCACTCCCCCAAACACCAGTTACCAGCCTATCACATCTGCTCATCTGTCAACCTCCAGTCACTAGCCAATCAGTTCAGTTTCCACCTGTCACTTGTAATTAGTCTTCACTCCCGTTCACCTGCTCACTCCACTATATAGTTCTGCCTCGGTCTTCAGTTATCTGCCAGATCATTTAACGAGCCACGGTGAGTTTAGTTCCAGCGTTCTTTTCTTGATTGACCTGTTGACGATAACCCGAGAGCCTTTTTTGATTCTGAGCCAGCCTGTTCCCTGATCTGTTTTTCCTGCCCTGTCTGACTGATTTACCGGTTTACCGACTAGTTTCTGTCCTATGGTTATCCGAGCTTGCTTTGCCCTGTCTGTACCTCTGCCTATTTTGGACTGCTTTTTGTGTACCGGATTTTGGACTGCCCTTTTGACTATTGAGCTCGCCTGTTCCTGTTTTCATTATTAAAATCCTGTTTTTTGCCTTAACCTCACTTGTTGGGTTTGAATACTGGGTTTGCCTGATTCACGATCATAACAGAATGATCTGGCCCACTAAAACCTATCGCCCAACAAGTTTTTAGAGGTTTTTTTTTTTTTCCCCTCCACACGCTATGGCTTGGGAGGGTTCCAGATTGGCGTTCTGTCCCCCTGGTATCGGTCCCAGACGCCATCTCTCCAGCAGCCGCAGCAGCAGTAACCCGCTGCCTGCTCCGAGTTTACGATTGGGAGGGCTCTTTGTCACAAATTCAGATTCAACTCAGAATAGAAGGGATCACTCACCCAGCGACACCGCTGTCGGCTCTGCCCATGGGTTTTATCCAGAACCAACTTTGTTTATGGAGGTCGAAGCGGAGGTGGTGCGGGATCTTCGCCCGGATCTTTTTTTCTCTCTCCCTCCAGAGGAGGAGATGCAGGGAACGCTGTGGGCTCCACCGATCCCGGCTCTACCGACAGGATCAAACCTCCAGCAAGTCCTGCCGTCCCGCCGTCGGAGGAGGGGACGGAAACCTGTGGGTCGCTCCTTCACCCGTTCTGTTCGGCCGACAGGCGAGTCAGTACCGCGCCCGTCCGTTGCCACTTCCTGCCCAGTGGATCGGAGTCCGGTGCTTCCCAGAGCTGAGCAGCCCACAGCGCCTCCTGTTGGCGCCCGTGATGCTGAGGATCTGGCTCTGGAGGACCAGTTAAGAGCTTTTGCCCCTATTATTAAAGACCTTAGGGAGGCTCTTTTCTGCCAGTATTCAGAGGAGCTGGAGGCAAAATTAAAGGAGGTCGAGGGGCACTATAGAGCGGCTCTCCAAGGTTTCTATAGTGGACTCAATCCTGTCCCCAAGGGTCCAGCCGACGCCCCGGCACCTGCACCTGTCCCAGAGGACCCGCCTCCTACCTCAGCTCCAGTGCCGGCCTCCGGCAGCTATAAGGCAGCACTGTCTGCGCAGCCGGCCCAAGACGCTGCAACCCCGGAGGGTCCGCAGCCGGCCCAAGACGCTGCAACCCCGGAGGGTCCGCAGCCGGCCCGAGACGCTGCAACCCCGGAGGCTCCGCAGCCGGCCCGAGACGCTGCAACCCCGGAGGCTCCGCAGCCGGCCCGAGACGCTGCAACCCCGGAGGCTCCGCAGCCGGCCCGAGACGCTGCAACCCCGGAGGGTCCGCAGCCGGCCCGAGACGCTGCAACCCAGGGGGGTCCGCCGCCGGCCCGCGACGTGGGAACCCAGGAGGGTCCGCCGCCGGTCTGCGACGTGGGAACCCAGGAGGGTCCGCCGCCAGTCTGCGACGTGGGAACCCAGGAGGGTCCGCCGCCAGTCTGCGACGTGGGAACCCAGGAGGGTCCGCCGCCAGTCTGCGACGTGGGAACCCAGGAGGGTCCGCCGCCAGTCTGCGACGTGGGAACCCAGGAGGGTCCGCCGCCAGTATGCGACGTGGGAACCCAGGAGGGTCTACCACAGGCCCACGATGAGGGGGTTCAGACGAGCCCTCTTTCAGGCCGCAACTCGGGGGCTCATCGGGACACTGGGCGCCGTGGCCCTCGCCCAGACGACAAGCGGCGCCGTGGCCCTCGCCCAGACGACAAGCGGCGCCGTGGCCCTCGCCCAGACGACAAGCGGCGTCGTGGCCCTCGCCCGAACGACAAGCTCCGTCGGGGGCCTCGCCGAGAAGACAAGCACCCAGAGCCCCATGGAGACTTAGAGGCCCCTGGACCTCTTCGGAAGCTCTTACCCCCTCATTTTTGGCTTGACAGCCAATTTCCCAAGTGGCTGACCAAACTGTCTTTGTCGGAGGTTCTGGAAGGGTTATTGATGAGGTTCTGGGTGTTAAAGGGTCTGGGAGCATCTGAAGTCTGTAGCCCGGGGTCTCCTGAACCTGAAGCCTGTAGCCCGGGGTCTCCTGAACCGGAAGCCTGTAGCCAGGCCCCGTCTGAACCTGAAGCCTGTAGCCAGGCCCCGTCTGAACCTGAAGCCTGTAGCCAGGCCCCGTCTGAACCTGTAGCCTGTAGCCAGGCCCCGTCTGAACCTGTAGCCTGTAGCCAGGCCCCGTCTGAACCTGTAGCCTGTAGCCAGGCCCCGTCTGAACCTGTAGCCTGTAGCCAGGTCCGGTCTGAACCTGTAGCCTGTAGCCAGGCCCCGTCTGAACCTGTAGCCTGTAGCCAGGCCCCGTCTGAACCTGTAGCCTGTAGCCAGGCCCCGTCTGAACCTGTAGCCTGTAGCCAGGCCCTGTCTGAACCTGTAGCCTGTAGCCAGGTCCCGTCTGAACCTGTAGCCTGTAGCCAGGGGCCGTCTGAACCTGTAGCCTGTAGCCAGGGGCCGTCTGAACCTGAAGCCAGTAGCCAGGGGCCGACTGAACCTGAAGCCAGTAGCCAGGGGCCGACTGAACCTGAAGCCAGTAGCCAGGGGCCGACTGAACCTGAACTCTGTAGCCAGGCTCCTCCTGAACTCTGTAGCCAGGCTCCTCCTGAACTCTGTAGCCAGGCTCCTCCTGAACTCTGTAGCCAGGCTCCTCCTGAAC
Source organism: Fundulus diaphanus (assembly GCA_037039145.1). Taxonomy (NCBI): domain Eukaryota; kingdom Metazoa; phylum Chordata; class Actinopteri; order Cyprinodontiformes; family Fundulidae; genus Fundulus; species Fundulus diaphanus. Next base: position 27,906,616 of record CM073141.1, read on the forward strand.
TCTGTAGCCAGACACCTCCTGAACTCTGTAGCCAGGCTCCTCCTGAACTCTGTAGCCAGGCTCCTCCTGAACTCTGTAGCCAAGCGCCTCCTGAACTCTGTAGCCAGGCGCCTCCTGAACTCTTTAACCAGGCCTCTCTTCTAGCTCTTAGTCCGGCGTTGTCTCCAGCCTTTAGTCCGGCGGCAGGTTCTGTTCTTTCTCTCTCCAGACGTCGGTTCCTGAGGGTCCGGTTCTACCGACGGTCCCCGAGGTTGCTGCTCGGCCGCCGGCCTATGAGAGACCTGCTCCGCCGCCGGTCTATGAGAGACCTGCTCCGCCACCGGCCGCCGGACATCGTTGCTAACCGGGGCCGTCCTTCAGGACACCCGCCGGATTACCTGTCTCACAGAGGTCGTCCGCCGGAGAACCTGACACGCCTAGGACGTCCGCCGGAGAACCTGACACGCCTAGGACGTCCGCCGGAGAACCTGACACGCCTAGGACGTCCGTCGGAGAACCTGACACGCCGAGGACGTCCGCCGGAGAACCTGACACGCCGAGGACGTCCGCCGGAGAACCTGACACGCCGAGGACGTCCGCCGGAGAACCTGACACGCCGAGACCGTCCTTCGGGACGTCCGCCGAACAACCTGACACACCGAGGCCGTCCTTCGGGACGTCCGCCGGACAACCTGACTCGTCGGGGCCGTCCTCCTGGACGACCGCCTGAGAACCTGACTCGTCGGGGCCGTCCTCCTGGACGACCGCCTGAGAACCTGACTCGTCGGGGCCGTCCTCCTGGACGACCGCCTGAGAACCTGACTCGTCGGGGCCGTCCTCCTGGACGACCGCCTGAGACCCTGACTCGTCGGGGCCGTCCTCCTGGACGCCCGCCTGAGAACTTGACTCGTCTTGTTTTGTTTGAGTTTTTATTTGGACATTTATTTGATTCTAGCCCTCCGTCCTGTACCTCCCTCCACCCACCCGAGCTAGTCTGTTTTGTTTCTGAGGCCGTCTGGAATCCGGCCTTGAGGAGGGGGTTCTGTCACGATTTGGGTTTTGTCTTGGTTTATGTTATCAGATTTATTAGTTAAGTTTCTGATTTTGGGGTCTTGTTTGGTTTTGATTTAGACATGTTTTTCTGTTTAGGTTCTGTGTTAGTTTTGGTTTATGGAATAGGTTAGATTTTATTGTAGTTTGATTTTATTTATGTTTCCAGTTCAGTTATGTCTCTTCCCAGCAATCTGTTTATCTGTCACTCCCCCAAACACCAGTTACCAGCCTATCACATCTGCTCATCTGTCAACCTCCAGTCACTAGCCAATCAGTTCAGTTTCCACCTGTCACTTGTAATTAGTCTTCACTCCCGTTCACCTGCTCACTCCACTATATAGTTCTGCCTCGGTCTTCAGTTATCTGCCAGATCATTTAACGAGCCACGGTGAGTTTAGTTCCAGCGTTCTTTTCTTGATTGACCTGTTGACGATAACCCGAGAGCCTTTTTTGATTCTGAGCCAGCCTGTTCCCTGATCTGTTTTTCCTGCCCTGTCTGACTGATTTACCGGTTTACCGACTAGTTTCTGTCCTATGGTTATCCGAGCTTGCTTTGCCCTGTCTGTACCTCTGCCTATTTTGGACTGCTTTTTGTGTACCGGATTTTGGACTGCCCTTTTGACTATTGAGCTCGCCTGTTCCTGTTTTCATTATTAAAATCCTGTTTTTTGCCTTAACCTCACTTGTTGGGTTTGAATACTGGGTTTGCCTGATTCACGATCATAACAGTACTAACCTATAGAGACGCTGCGTATCACTAAATATTACACAACAATACTGGCTACACTCACTGAATGCTTTTGTAATACTTTTGCAAGGAAAAACTGTCCCAGAGTGTTTTATATTACTTTTACTTCCTATTTTGCATCTTGCTCATTGTACAACTTCATAAAACGATAGAAGTGGGTTAAGTCTACTGACATTATACGCCTCACAAATCAGGTTAACATACGTGACTGTGTGTACAGGATGTACTGCTTGCTATTGGAAAGTAGCACATCTTAGAACCAAAATGTACCTAAAACTGTCCAAACAGGAAGTGAAACCATACATGAACTGAGATCGGGGAACAGAAACTCACTGCGATTTCTAACTTGAGCCTTTGCTATCTTTAAGCCCTTCACTCACTTCCCCTCCATCGAGCCAAAGAGAAACTGATAATGAAAGGCTGTAATAAAGTTATGTAACAAAAAAGCTCATATTCTTAGCTTCCAGACTTTATTGGTGGACAAGCAAGGCTCCAGGTAGGACTGGGAAGTGACATAAGGATACTTTATTCTAGGGCTTCTAAAAACAGAATTTAGATTAGAGGAGCTGCTGTGTGATCTGTTCAATTTATTAAATAATAAAATTATTTATGCATCTATATAACAAGAATATGTAACTATGTATTTAAAACCGAAGACCCCATCCGGATAATGCTGCGATGATCACAGCGGAGTCTGAAAAAAAGAAGGAAGCTATGAAGGAAGCAGAAATCTAAAAAAAGTAGAAAAAACACAACATTAAATAGTCTCCAATAATAATAATAATTTAAAAAACTGGCATGGTGGCACAAATAGCAGGTATTCCAGACTGCGCCTAATTGCTTGTACTAATAAAAATCATTACAGGTGACATGCTGATTTTGCTATATTTTGTATATTTATTTGCCTGCTCTATATTTATTTATCCTCGGCTGAAACATTTTGTTTCATATATAGATATTTGTAAGATATTTTATGCTGCATCCTCAATCAAAGAAAACCAAGAAAACAAATTGCTTATTGTCTAGGCCTTTGAAATGGCTGAAAATGCATGCAGTAGTGATGCACAACAATAAGCAGTTCAACACAGACAGTAGTATTAGACCCTGATATATATTTTGATTAAAAAATGCACAAAAACAAATCTCCTAACTCCATACAGTAAAAACTGATGAAAGCAATTTAAAATTGGTACTGGTGAAACACTCGCCGCTCAGTACATTTTACACTGATTTTTTGTGACACCAAGTGGTGTCAGACACACAGTTCAATTTAATTTTCAAATTGGGTTTAATGGTGCCGAAGCGCCGAGCAGCCACTCAATCAAAAGAAAAATGCAGCTATATTACGTTATATATATATAAAGGTTTATAGTACTAACAATATAAGTTTGACGTCAGTACAATATATTATCATGTTACTGCAATATATTTGTATTGTAAAAACATAAAAAGCTTTTTAAACATGATCAATATGTACAGTAAATTGCTATAACAGTATTTTGCTAGAACAATAAAGGTTTCATATTAAAATGTCACATATCTCTATTTTTCTTTTGCCTGGCTGGCTTTTCTACTCCTCTATAAAATGGCACCCAGGGGTGTCCACTATAGACTTGTTATGTGCAAAATGCACAAATTCATTCAATGCACAAAGTCGTCGCACCAAGCAAACAGTGTCTCCACGTGGAGGGCCAGTTCATTCACATTTAAATGAGGCAAAATCCGCACCTAGCTATTTAGATTTCCCTCAGAAAAGAAAGCACAGGATCCTCAAAGACCAGTGATGTTTGCCACACACCGCTACATGCATTTGTCTTAATCTCTTAAAGATCTCTTCATTTAAGTCACACTTAAACGGTTCAAATCATGAAACAAACTTTAACATCAATGATAATCAGGATTAAAAAAAAGATTTTGAAGGGAGGATTTCATGAATTCAAGGAAAGAAAACCCTGTGTGATAAATTACCTTGAACTGACTTACCCTAGAAATGTTATAACTCGTTGGCAACAACTGCCATCAAGCCTTTGAGGTGAGGGTTTTTAAGCATGAAGGGCCTGTTTAGGGTCATGCCAAAGGACCTCAATAGAGTTTGACCCGAGTTTGACTAGTCCCCTCCAAAACCTTAGCTGTGTGTGTGAAAGCTTGGCAACACTATAATTAAAGAGTTATGGTAACACAGCAGTGTAATGTTTACAAAAAAAGAAAAAAAAACAGTGGATACCGGCGTCTCTCTTTTTCAGCAATGGGAGCCGACAATAGTAAGACCACATCATAACAAAAAGAAGAAATGTAAGGTGTTTTTTTTTGCAGAGCCGTGGCTGCCACTGTTGAATGGTGAAATCTGTGTGGATGTGTAGTGAGAGCCAGTACAGTGACATAAAAGGCAGATGAATATCATGAATGATGTTATCATACTTAAAAGGTATTGAAAGTAAATAAAATGGTCGCTAACCGGTCCGCAGACAGTTTCTAAACGTAGTGTGAACGATAATGGGGTGAATGAAAAGTTAGCTCCGCAATTATCTGTTTGTGGTTTAGCCCAACTCTGCCCTCTACTGCAATACTGACAATATATCAGTAGATATATAGATATAGATATATGCACACATACACATTTACACAGATATATACACATATTCATACACAGATACAGTGTTTGTGTACACCACCTTTTATCACTGTTATATTTTCCTGTGAGTCAGTTGTAGGGTTGAGTCATTCCACTGTTTTCCCATCTGTAGCTGTGCTTGAAAAACATCATCACTTACTGACTTAAAGACTACCATCTCTAATTGGATTCATTTCTTATGCAGTGTGCGGTTTTGATCCTGACAGGAACTGTAGCTTCCTGTGAGGAAATTATTATTTTCCTTTTTTTTCCCCCCGTCTCTTTTGTACCAGTTCTGTTTGGGGCAAAAAGCCTTTCGAATATGAAGTGAGGTAAACTTTGACCAGTTGTTGCATTTTGCTTCAGCGTGTGATCACAGCCATCTGCTTTGTGAAATATGTGCAGTAATAGAACATAAATAGATGCAAAAGATGGGCAAAGATCAGCTAATAGTGCACCATGGTGAATTTTGTTTGTCCTGATATGGTGCAAATGGCCCCTGGTGATAAAACAGTGTTCACTTACATAGACACCAGTGGTAGATTGAAGATACCTAGTGTGCAGCTTGTACTTAGATTTCACACTAACGTCGGTTTATCACACTGTGTAGTAACCTTAAACAAGCCTGCTGTTTCAGGCTGTTGAAGTCAGCATGAGAATCTGCAGGTGCACTGAGCAGATGCTCCCTCCAACGTGACGAGCATGGACTTCTGCAATGTGCCAGCAGACATTGATGCCAACATACAGTGCCCTTAACCTCTGGGAAACAGTTGAAGGCTTTGCATAGATTTTTTTTGACGATATCGCCGTGTTGCTAAAATAATCAAGAGAGTGTGAGCTGTGTTTTCAAGAAGCCTCCCGATGAACCGTGACGGCACGGTGCTCTATCACCGCCTCCTGTCACACACGAATGCCAGTCACACAGCCTGGCCGTACGGGGAGACATTTATTAGCTTTCTGTTTGTTGCCGCGCTTGTTTTTCTCGCGCAACCTTTTCCGGATCTGCGATACCACTTCAGCGGAACTTTCCCTGCAGGTTGTGTCACTGTGAACAACCTGACAGACTGTTGTGATAGTCAGGAAGTCGCCTGTGAAAGCAGACCCCTTCAAATAGGAAGTGCCAGGGTTGTTGTTTTTTTTTCAGTAAAGATTTCATCACTTTGTCTGTATGAACTAACGGCTGCTTGGCATCCTGAAACGATCAAATGAAGACACACAAACATATCTGCTTTGAAAGATGTAGCAATCTGTCTTTAACAGTGCACATTTGCCGTGCAACTCTGCCAAACAGCAATAAGTCGATCGGAAGTCGTTTTACAGCATTTCTCATTAGGTTCACGTGAAGCAGCTCATGGTTTTATTGTTCTGACAGTGTAATAAAATGTGGCCATGCAGCCTATAAATTCAGGCTGGGTAAACTGGTAAGGGCTGAGCAGAGAACCAGCCAATCCAGCTGAACCAGCTGTTTACAGATACTGTATAAAAAGACATGTACCTGTTGTTTTTTTCTCTCCTATCTGTCAATAAATCAGACAAAAATTGTCTTGATTTTCATCAATTAGGAGTTTGTTCTGGCTATGGTGCCTTGAAAAAATATCCTCCCGCTTGGCATTTTCATGGTTTGTTGCCTCGCAACCTGAAATAAAAACCAATAGTTTGACAGTTTGCACCATTTCCTTTATAGAACATTTTTACAACTTTGAAGATGTATTATTTTTTTAACTGTGAAGCAAACAACAAATAGGACAAATTAACAGAAAACATCACCGTGCATTACTGTTCTCCCCCCTAAAGTCAGTGATTTGTAGAGCCACCTTTTCCAGCAGTTCCACTACGAGTGGCTTAGGATCAGTCTCTGTGAGCTCGCCACATCTTGCCACTGGGACTTTTGCCCATTCCTCAATGCTAAACTGCTCCAGCTCCTTCAGACTGGATGGTTTTCGCTTGTGAGCAGTGATCTTCAAGTTTAACCATGAATTCTCTATTGGATTGGATTCCAACACATTTACACGCCTCCCCTAAACCACTCCAGTGTTGCTTTAGCAGCATGCTTCGGGTTTTTGTCCTTCTGGAAGGTGAACCTCCGTCCCAGTCTCAAATCACAGGCAGATTGATAAGCTTCGCTCAAGAATATTCCTGCATTTGGCACCATCCATCTCCTCCTAAACTCTGACCAATTTCTCGGTCCCTGTGGGTAAAAACCATTCCCACAGCATGATGCTGCAACCACCATGTTTCACTGTCGGGATTGTGTTCTTGTGGTGATGGCAAGTGTTGGGTATGCTCCAGACACAGCATTTTTCTTGGTGGCTGAAAAGTTCAATTTTAGTCTCATCTGACCAGAACTTCCTACTCCATACATTTAGGGAGTCGCCCACATGCTTTTTGACAAACTTAAAAGGTGCCTTCTTATTTTTAACACTATGGAAGGAAGCTTTTTTTCTGGCCACTCTTGCATAAAGCCCAGCTCTGTGGAGCATACGGCTCATTGTGGTCCTATGGACAGATCCAGTCTCTGCTGTGGAGCTCTGCAACTCATCCAGGGTTACCTTTGGTCTCTCTGCTGCCTCTCTGAGTAATGCCCCCCTTGTCCAGTCTGTGAGTTTTAGAGGGCAGCCCTCTCTTGGCAAGTATCTTGTGGTACCATGTGCTTTCCATTTGAACATGATAGATCTGATAGTGCTCCAGGGGAGCATCAAAGATGTAGATACTTTTATAATCCCACCCGGACTCTGGGTTTTCATTCTGAAAGTGAAAGAAACACGGGAGAAGAAAGAACAGGTGGCAGCAACTGTACAAATAAGTGCTCCAGAGCTGTTTGACTTTTCATGCCCCGATGAATGGCCAAGATGAATCCAAGATTTGAGAGGTTTTGCATTACAACAGCTCTAAATAAATAGAAGAGGAGCATCAGGCAAATTTATTTGGCATGCAATGAGAGAAACGGCACTGGCAGTTTTACCATATAATGCTGTTAAAGCAGCATTTGAACAGCTTAACGTTGGAAAACACATTGTGATTTATGAAAGAGCAAAACTGAATTCAAGATGTCAACATGGCGGGGAGAGTGCAAAAGCTGTGAGAAACGATGTATACGTACAACCCTTTCAGAAATGTGGCTTTGGAGAGCTGAAAGATCTACTAAAGCTAAAAGCTGATAGCTGAAGGGTATAGCCGCAGCGGCAGCCACCAGAAAACACCCTCCCCGCTATTTACGGCTTTTCCTGTCTCCTAACCCTAACCCAAACCCTAAAGTCAGTAGACGTGTTGCACGTATGTGGGCATGTTGTGTGGGGCGTGGGGGGGGGGGGGGGGGGGGGTTTGCAGTCTCCAAGGCTGCAGTTATCTGTTATTGAGTGATACTGCGCACCATAGCACAGACAAAACCAAAACTAACTTTTTACATGTTCTTGCCACCCTGACAACGAGAACAAAGTTCTTTGTTGTTGTGCACTATGTAGCAAGCTTTAAGCTAAAGAGCCGGTCTGGTGGCCTGGCATCTCTTCCCAAGTAGTCAGATGGTGGAGGGGTGCAAAACACGTCAAAAACACAGACCCACTATATTTACAGACTGCCCATGATAGAAGGTTGTCATAAACCTGTTTTTTATGGCACTAGTGGCCCTTTTGTTAAACTGACAGGGAGGGGGCTGAGAGAGGGGGAAGACATGTGGCAAAAGACCATAGGCTGTAGTTCAACCTGCTACTGGCACGCCCCGGTATTGACCTGTTTGAGTGGTAGATGAAACTATATCTCTTGATCATAGACTTTATTTCAAGATACACTGAAATAGCAGAGCTCAGATAAACTACTGCTAGACTCACAATCAGTGCCGTTAAAGAGGTCTATGCAAGACATGGTACCCCAGACACTGTGTTACAGACAATAGATTGCTGTTTTCATCTGCAGTATTCTGACGGTTTGCCACGGATTACCAGTTCACACACATCACAAGTAGCCCATATTCTCCTCAAGCCAATGGAGAAGCAGAACATGTGATTCAAACCATGGAGGACTTGTGGAAAAAAATCCATCCACAGCGGCCGGATCTCCAGGCATTTTGCAAGAAGGATGAGGAGAGGAGGTGAAGGCAGGCAACGCATTACAACCACAGAAATTGCTCTAGACCTCTTCCAGAACTCACCTTGGGACAAAATATCTTGATAATGACATTGGGGATGACCGGTACGGTAATTAGGCCTGCCCCCACTCCAAGATCTTATGTAGTTGAGACTGACAGCGGTCTTCTGAAGAGAAAAATAAGTCACCTTAGTCCTACAGGAACTGTTACCAGGTTTGGTCGAGTTTCAAAGCCACTTGACCGAATGTATATCAAGCTTTGGTAGACTAGTTCAGAAGTGCTTTTAAAAGCAAAAAGATTTTAGTTCAAGTAAAAGTGAAAAATTAGTCAAGGCTGGTTTATGGTTGACGTACAAATAACACACAACGTCTGCAGCATTTATGGTCGGTGTGGTTTTCCTCTGAAGTAGCACTATTCTCCTAGACTCTAAAGGAGCTCTTGCTCGTCTGCCATGTTTTTCTGCACAGAACTGTCCACGTAGTTGTGAATTTTCCTAGATCCGCGGAAATCTTTGGCTGCACGGTGGGGCGTGGTTGCCAAAATTACGCAATATGGCCTCCCCCACCTCTGGGTTTTAGATTGGGGATTTCTAGTTGACATCCTGGATCTTTTTGCACAAACTGAATCTTAAAATGTGTCTTGACCCAGTTCAAGGTAATTTTGTCAACATGCTTAAGCTCTTTCTCATTCATCTTCATAAAGGAGAGTACATTAATTTTCCTTCCTTGTCAGCTGCATGTGAAGAGACACGTAGGGTCTCAAAAGGGAGAATGACTTACTACGCAACACTGATTGAAAGCCTGAACACTGATAGAAAGAGTTTTGAGGACAGGTTCTGCAACCTGAAGAACAAAAGGTCACAGATCTACATTAACCCTATCACTGCTGACTCAGACTGTTTACAAGACCCTTTGGTGGCCAAAGAGGATGACAAGTTTTAATCAGTTTGGAAAGAAGAAGCCACAGACTTCTGGAAAACCATGCCCACAGACAGATTACCGGATATAAAACAATTAGTCACATTAGACTTTTATTATGGAGATTGAGCACCAGGAGCAGGGAGACTCAACTTGGCGTGATGATGGAGGCATGGCCTTACGTGATCCTGGGGACATTTTGTGGCTTCAGCTGTTTGTTTTTTTAAGTACTCGGTTAAAATATAATAGGTCATTTTTTAGCAGTTCAGATTTATCATGTAAAAAAAACACACACACACACACACACACACACACACACACAGACTAAATAGGGGAATAGGGTGGGTGATCCTCTGACAGGCCTCATAACAAAATGTTCTGCTTTGGTATAACACGTATCCCTTTCCTGTCAGTTACTGGGGTGTGAAAGATGGATGTCTTTCCAGGGAACCATAGTTTTGGCCAGATGGACAGGAACCTCACCTGTCTGTCAGGAAAGGGGGTTGGAAAGTTGCGGAGAGTGGCACACACCCTTCCCTCTCATTCCAAAACCCAGACACATCTGCTCCTCGTGTGTGCTAATACTAAAATAAGGACCTAGTGTTCTGATAATGACTACTGTATATTGTTCTGGTGATTTCGATGAAATCTATTAAAAATGTAACCTCAGAGGGTGGTCAGCAAGAGCATTAAGAAGAAGCCCAAGAAGCCCGTAGTAACTCTGGAGGAGCTGCAGAGTGGCTCAATCTGTCAAGATTATAAGTGGTTCAATGAATCCTTAACTCTGTCCTTGGTGGAAGAATTACAAGAAATATGCCAGGAAAATCCTGTTTTCAGCTTGCAACAAGTAGGAGACACAGCAAGCATGGGGTACTTTGATCAGACGAGACCAAAATGTTACTTTTTAATCAACGCACATCACTTCGAACACACAATCCTCACAATGGAACACGGTGGTGGCAGCATCATGCTGTGGGGATGCTGCCGTCCAGCATGGGAAGGAAAGCTAATTATAATTCATATCTAGATGGATATAGCTAAAACAGGGGCAATCATGGAAGAAAATCTGTTAAAAGCTGTAAAAGACCCTTTTAGAGGTGAAACATTCAGTCATTTGCTTACTTTAGTTTTAAAGTTGCTCACAGCCAGACTAATCTTTACCAGATTTAGCGGCCCCTTGATGATTTATTTGGGGAGAGGTTATTCAGTTCTGAACTACTTTATCTCACATAAATACAAATAAATTGAGAACAATAATCCTTGTCAATTATTTTAGTTTCTACAAATTTGTAGAAACAGAGAAAAAAGCATTTCGGTTCTTAAAACCTATTGCCAGACATATAGCCTGAATCTGAAAGTTCACTTCTAAAATGATAACGATTTTTTTAATACGTCCATTTTTACAGCAATGTTATCAGTAGAACAAATTTGTCCTCAGAACACCAAAAAACAAATCCAAATTCTCTCTGGTTTAGGGAGCTTACTATCGTTTTGTTCTTAATATCAGACAGATGTTTGCAACAAAAAGCAAAGAGCCTCGATAACGTGATTATTGCCAGCACCAAATGGCACAAAGAGAAAGGCAAATGGTGGAATTAGGTTTCTCTGTTCTCTTCTTTTCTACATCTTTCTGAATCTGTAACTCAGCAACTGTTTGCAAACAAGTTTTGCCCATTTATAAAACTATTCATTGTCTGGCTGCTCTGCAGTCTCTCGCTCTGTACAGCAAAACAACTAATGATTTACAATGAGCAGGACAGGAAACGTCCACTCATATAAACACAGGGCCAGTGTCCAGTATAGCTGCTTAATATGCATTTCCTTCAACAAACATATTAAGATAAAACAGTCCCTGACTCATATTGTCCAGTGCATTTACACAATTATTGAAGAAGCAGCAATAAGGAAGGTATAATTAGCATGAAATGTAATGATTGAAAATTACATTTGTTTCTTTTCTTTCTTTTCTGAATGAACTATAACCCTGAAATTAATTGAATGTGCATATCTTTATTTTTCAGTTCCAAAATTTACCTTCAACCAACGTCAACTTGTTTGTTTTTTATTGTTCTATCCTGCTGTTTCTTAGGCTGGCCGATCTTAAGAAAAAGCACGCATAATTACCTTTATCAGTAGTTTTGGTCAGGAAAGGCATGCAAAGATCCAACAGCAACACATGGGGTGCATTTTCTGGGTTCTGTCAAATATTCACTGTTTTTGTTTCAATCTTGGGTCCCAATCAGGTCACTGCAGGTTTTCATATTAAATTAGAAACAGACATTTTTGTCTGAGAGTCAAGTTTCTTCCTTTTTGCATATTCATAATGTGTCTGAATGTAGCAAATCTTTTTATTAAAGCTGGACTACGCACATTGGGGAGGAAGGAAGGAAGGAAGGAAGCAGGTTTGCAGCTCGCATTCAGTGCAAATTGACCTTAATGCTATGCATTTAACTCTGCTTAGGCTTTAAGGACTTATTGCGGAAACAAATTTACACCTGTCTCAGCCACAAACACCAAATACCAAGAAATAAACAGCAGAACTTTGGTGTGTCTCTATAGATGGCCTCTTCTTACTCGCAAGTCTAAATCTGAACTGAACTAATCATTTTCTCAGCTAAGACTGCCAACCAGATGCGTCTGATTGGCGGTTTGTTTAGACAATGTTTGCTCTGTGCTCCTCAGAATCAGAATCAGAATCAGACATACTTTAATAATCCCAGAGGGAAATTGCTGTTTCAGTGTTCCTGCAGGTAGGCTTGCAGTGTGTTTTGAAACCTGTGGTGTGCCTCGGGGTACGAAGAATCAATACGAAAGCATGCTCACAGCTTTTCATCTACCCGTTAAAGTCAATGCTTCAGTTTCCCTTTTCAAATTAATTTCAGTTGCAGGGAATGAGAAAACATGCATTCCATGTGCAGCTTTGTGCATCTTTAAACAAACTAAAATGTAGCTGCTCTGGTCTCCTTGCCCACCGAGTTAACTGTGGCCATGGCCTTCTACGACACAACCTTTGCAACTTACTGTATAAATTGGTTTGTGATATACGCTGTCTTCCATCGCTTTGCATTTGTGGCAATCTCAGACTTGCTTATTAGTTTTGGGAACACATAAATACCATTTAAACAATAAAGATTTTCTAATAAAGTGAATTCTGTATAGCTGAAATAATTTCTGACCACATATCAATCGTTAATAAGAACACGTTGAGATAGTTGTTGATGAGCTGTGGAACAAACTGGGGAAAACGGAGTTGGGAGTTCTCACAGGAGTGCAACCTTCTTCATTTTCTGCACTTGTTGCATGACCTATTTGATTGCAAATAGAAACAAATTTCACAGATCCAGAAAACAGCGCACTGAATACATACAAATCCAAATCGGCCAATCGATTCTTGAAGTGACCTTTTGTTTCTGCGTCAGGTTACAGTTGTCCTCTCTTCTTGCAATTATCCTTCTTTTCAGCCACAAAGAAAGCAGGAGCAGAAAGTGATCGGAGAGATAGAGGAAAATCTTTCCTAACAGCGAGCTCCAGGTCCTGACAAGATCGGGAAACTCCTCTGACCCAAAAAAACAACGTGTCTATCAGAAAGGAATCATGTTCCGGATGCTGTTGCTAAATGATGAATGATACGAATCATTTCAATGCATCGCTGCAGATTGTAAAAGACAATCAAGTGATTCGTCCTTTAAGCTGATTCACTGAAAATTAAAAAAAAAGATTTGTATAGATTTGTATTTTTATTTCTATGCTGTCAGAATAAAAAGAAAAGGTTGTGACCTCCTGATCATGATTATAGCTTCATATTCATATATATGATAACTGTAAAAAGCGTATGTGGTATTCATCTCTGTTTGCTGGCATTGTACATCCTCACCCTGTTCTCTTCCCTCGGCCTTGCTCAACCCTTCTGATTTTTGTCGGATCTCCTCACGCCGTCAGTGCAACATTTCTGCCAACATTTCTGCAAACTATGGCTGACCCATACTGCGCAACCATTTTTTTTTTTTTTTTTTGGTGGGACCACCTTCTTTTAGCACCACAAATCTGTTTAATGTCGGACAATGGTTTCACGGACTTGCCTTTAAGATGTGGTGGATAGATATAACTAAATAATAAGACACCACTGGCAAAAGAATAAATAAAAAGTAGTATTTTCTAAATATAATAGTAATAATACTACTTACCATAACAAATCAGTGGAAGGCCTGAGCTTGTTTCTCTGCAACGAGCCGGTCCCATCTAGGGGTTGTGGGAGACGATGATACCCGAAGTATGCTGCTTATGCCCAGTGTACTCTGTAGTTTAACCTTTTCTTATTGTAACAATCCTTACATACTTTTAAGACCACCGTCATTGTGCAGCCTCTCCGAGAAGTTCATGGCAAATGTGTTTGGTGGTGGGCAGAATCAACTTGAATTCATTTGTAAGGGAAGTACCAGACAATGAAATGCTCTGTCACGAGGTTTGCACTAAAACAACAACAACAGCACAGTTCAGACGACTTGTATGATCAGAGAAATTGTTTGCAGAGGTTTTAGGCACACCTCATATAGAGAAAGGACCAGTTCTGGCTCTTATCATTGTCATTGTTAGCAAAGAGCCCAGCAGCTCACTTTTCCCCCTTTTTTCTCCAGCATCAAAATGATTGCCTGCTTTCAAGAGATGTTATTTTTATTTATTTTGTACCCAGTACGGCGCAAAGACCCTCAATGTGTCAGAATCTAAAATAATATGCTTTGACAGGATGGCAATGCATGCAACATCCCTAATAAAAATGTCCATGGTGGCTTCTATAGAGCCACCATAGAGAGCATCCTGGCATACTACATCACAGTATGCCAGGATGCACCCAGCTGGAGGACATTGCCAACTCTCACTACCACAGCAGAGCTGGCAATATCATCAAGGACTCCTCCCACCCCAGTAACCATTTGTTTAACCTGTTCTAACAGGTGATTACACAAAACTTGGACAAATAGACTCAGGGATACCTTCTTTCAGACAGCTACCATTGTAGCCAATAATCACAAAACCAAATGAACCTGTCTTTCTGAATCATACATGAACTGATCATATTGATCATGTGCAATAAGTGAACAATTTCAGTGCAATAACCAAATACATGAATTAACTGCTTCATCTCATGTTTACAATCTTGGCTTGCACCTGCACTGACTCACACTGCTACTGTATATATATATACTGTATATATATGTGTGTGTGTATTATTGTTTTACTTCATGCTAGGATTGCTTTTGCACCAAAGGGAGTTGCACTCCAATTTCATTGTACCCTGTACAATGACAATAAAAGCTATTCTATTCTATGCTTGTTTAAGTCTCTGCATGTCATGATCCTTAGGTGTTTGAGTTTTTGGGTTTGTGTAGATGTTTCTGCTTCTTTCCTCATTGTTCCTTTTCAGTGTTGCCCCCTTAGTTCTTCCCATGTTTACTTATGTTTTATTTCATTCTGTACATTTGGATATTTCCGTTAGATTCCTATCTGTGTTTTTTCCCTGACTCGGCTCTGGCGGAATTGCCTCATATCCATCCATCCATTTTCCGACACGCTTATCCCTTGTGGGGTAGCGAGGGGTGCTTGTGCCTATCTCCAGCTGTCAATGGGCGAGAGGCGGGGTTGAATTGCCTCATATGGTGCAATCTATTCATAGTTGCTTTTCCAGTGTATTTTACTAAAGCAAATGAATCACTCTGAAACTGTTGTGTGTGTGTGTGTGTGTGTGTGTGTGTGTGTGTGTGTGTGTGTGTGTGTGTGTGTGTGTGTGTGTGTGTGTGTGTGTGTGTGTGTGTGTGTGTGTGTGTGTGTGTGTGTGTGTGTCAGCCTTGTTGTTTAGTCATCTAATGTCTGTCCTTATGATCCACAATGATATTGGGTGACCCAGAAACAAAGAAATTTCAAATTCATATTTTGGTAATTGTGTTCTTTTAGAAAAATTGTACTATTCTCGGAAAGGAAACACACCTATAGCCCTTCACTAAGCTGATGGATTGTTGGAGAGGGAGGAAAAGAAAAGGCCTCACGGGTTAAAAAATAATGGCAATCAAAAAACGGTAAGAGTTGTTTATGCCAATGCTGTTTTGCTAACCCTTACACTATCACCATGATTCGTCCATCCGTTGATTGTCGGTACCCGCTTGTCCTTGCAGGGTCACGTGAGGGGGGCTGGGGGCATATCTCCAGAGGCCATTGCGCAAGAGGTGGGGTTCACCCTGGACGGGTTGCTAGTCCATCACAGGGAAACACAGAGACACACAGCACAAGTATCCACGCAGACGCTCATTGTATAATAATTTGCAAAAAATGGTGATGAAATATAGGAAGAAGGCAGTGCAGTACCAAAATATATTCCTTTATATAAAAAAACAGACAGAAAAGTAAACAAATTGGTCTTCAAGGAAACCGATGTAACATTTTGCTTTTCACTCCCAAAGTCGCATTGTTAACATGCCTAGAAAGCCAACAGAGGATTCTCAGTCTAGCCACCGCTGTCTCCATATGCTGAACCTAGGGCTGGGTTTGATTAAAAGAGTCATTCAAAAAGATCCTTGATTTGTTCTTTTAGATAAACCTTCAATTGTATGAACCCTGCCATTCATTTGGCCTTTTCTCTTTAATTATTAGGTTAAGACCTGAGGGAATAAACCTTCAACATCTGCAGGTTTACAAGAGTGTCACCACAGCGTTGGTTACTGGCATTCATCTTGAGCAAGACTCCTCATTTGAATTCTATTTTAAGGACTTTGGCTTCTGTAATTGCCTGAAGGACTTCATGTGAACATACAAATGGTAGCCAAGTTTCAGTAGAGTAAACAACTGGGTCAGACGAGGTCAGGTGTTCACATAGCAGGTATCTGCTGAGGCCTGTTGGATTGTGGGTAAAGCAAGGTGAGGTTTAAGTTCCTGTGGTCGGGATTGTGTACAGAGTAAAATGCACAGGGGAGCTTTTGGCTCTTTTCTGGTAATCATACAACTCAACCCTGTCTATGAAAGCAGCACGATGTACAGTACTTGATGTTTTCTCAGCAAGCCGCCTGCGGGGAAATAGTTTGCAACTGTTCAGACCTGCTTGTTGTGTTAAACCGCACCTGACTGTTGAGCTGATTAGCATAATTACAGTCAGAAGCGTCTGAGGAGCATTCTGAATGTACCGATCGAGAGGGAACAAGGGGACAACTGAAGGGATTAATGACGGAAGAATGAACACGAGGATGGAAGCCAGAAAAGGCTCGTGTACAAATGCCACAGATCTCTGTCCGATCCCGGAAGTCGTGACAAATGTGCCGGAGTCACAGAAGTGTGCACCAAGCGGGAGAGAAGTTCAGCGCTTCATTTTCCCGCATGGTGGACTGCCGGGTCTTATCCTTTCCCACACTCAGGCTACTCCATACAGCAGCAGGCAGAGATAAAAAGCTGCTGGGTATGTTCTGAGCGTGGGTTGTCAGGATAGTGTAGAGCGAGTTGAACCTTCCCTTTTCACTCCCTGAGTCATGATTCAGGAGTTCTCCAATTGCTCAAGGGTGTGAGGCAGATTCCTGTACTCTAACTGAACGTTATGCTGTTGGCGTATGCAGTGAATGACAAGAGCTTATATCTGCAAATAACCACCGTAGATCATAAACAAAGGCAAAAATCATAGAGAAGTGTTTTCATGTAAAATAACACAAAAACACTTTCATCGAGAAAGCGTGCTCTTTGCTAACAGGTAACAACTGTGTGGTAAATGATTGCATTTTCTGCACTTTAAGACAGATGTCTTTGTTATCGTGCTTGCAGCCTTATCAGCACACAGAGACAGACACAAATCAGTAAAGAACAAAGTGTGGTCAGGGCAAGGAAAGACAACTTCAACGGTATCTTATCTAAATTTACTCTAACCACTACTTCATAGGACCTAAGTTGGGCTAGCAAATGATTATCTAGAGCAGGGGTGTCAAACTCATTTTGGTTTAGGGGCGGCATACAGCTTAATCTGATCTCAAGAGGGCCACACGAGTAAACTCATTGCAAGATTAAATAGAACTAATAAAATTGGACTTGTCGATTTTTATATTAAATACATTTCACTTTTACACAATATATTATGAATAACCTGAGCGTTTTTAAGAAAAGTATGTGCAATTTCAACAATACTTTTACTCAGTTAAACATTTACTTGTGCATTATGCATAAGTGATTGTACAATGTTGAAAAACGTTTATTCACATTTTTTGGAATTTAAAAACACTGTCCTGCATGACAAAATACATCAAACAGATAAAAATTAAGAAATGATTTAAAATCAATTTTCCACATCTGAAGCTCAGTGCTACCATCTGCTGATTAAAACACAGCGCCCCTCGTGGACAATATAGGAACTGCAGATTTTCAATTAAACGAAGTACATGTTTTTTTCAATAATTGTTTTATCATTCTCTTCCTTTTATCTCCTCTTTCTTTCACCTTTTCTTTTTTTCTTCTTGTTCTTCCTTTCCTCTCCTACTTTCCCATTGTAGTGTCCATATCATTTGCGATATTCCCCGCATGAATCATAATAAAACTATTCACATTCATAAATCAAGCGGAGCACTATGGCAAAAGCAGTACTGCTCCACTTGTGAAAGTCAAATCTCATGAGCTCTTTTTGGCATTAAGACAACAATTCTTATTGCCACATTGGCAGACAGGACACTGGGAAAAAAAATAAAAATAAATTGTTGAATAATGATAATGCATTTAGCCACCGGGCCGGACTAAATTGTTCGGCGGGCCGTATGTTTTTACACCCCTGACCTAGAGCATGGCTGCTGTAAAGCATTAGCGGACTGCCCAGTAACTCGGAATCTGTCTCATGGTCTGTTCTACTGTACAGTATGTGTGCGTGCTGCTATTAAAACACCAGAAAAAAAAAGAGTCTGTTCCTGTGTGGTAAATAAATTTGTTGCTATTTTTCCTCAAAGATTTCCCTGTGCTTCTCTGCTTTTTTTGCTCGGTCCCTCACACTGATTAACCTAACAAAAATGTTTTTGGACTGTGGGAGGAAGCTGACTTCCTGTTTGTGGTAAGGCGTATTGTGTCACTTCCTGTTGTTGCTGTGTGAACGACGGATTTTTGCTCCAGGCTCTCTCGCTTTTTATCTTTAAACCTCTTTGTTGTAACACCTGTTTCCAAACATCAGCACTTTTAAAACATTTTCTGTGGCTGCTCATCACATTTGGGAACTCCTCGTGTTTCACACGGTTTGTTCTTTGGCGTGATAACAGGGCGCTAGCCTAGCTTTAGCCTAGCGCTAGCCAAGCCTTAGCCTCATAATGGCTTCTCCGTCTCTGACTAAGTCTCCTATCTGCTGCTCTCTGTGTCAGATGTTCAGTTATTCCTCTGCCTCCTTTAGTGATAATTAGTGAACATTTAACCCTCAGTTTCCCTCATCCAAACTGCAAAGCAATAAAACCTCTTCTGTTTATTGTTTTGTATCGTCCACCAGGCCCTTACACTCAGTTTTTGGATCAACTGTCAGACTTCTTATCTGATTTGGTGTTAAATACTGACAAGGTTAATATAGTGGGTGATTTTAACATCCATGTTGACACTGAATGTGATAACCTTAGTGTAGCCTTTAAAACTATCCTAGATTCAATTGGTTTTGCTCAAAATGTGCATAAGCCAACGCACTCTCGGCTCCATACTTTGGACCTTGTGCTGACATATGGCATTGATTGTGAAGAACTAACAGTATTCTCTCACAACCCTGTCCTATCTGATCATTTTTTAATAACATTTGAGTTTAATCTAACTGAGTTCTCCACCCCCAAAAGAGGGTTCCATTATAGTAGATCTTTATCGGATAATGCTGTATCAAAACTTAAAGAGTCTGTCCCCCTCTTAATATCCTCAGTATTGCAGAAATGCCCTGTAGATGGCAGCAATGCTGTTTCTTCCCATTCACAAATATATATATTTGCTAACAGTGTGACTTCCTCATTGCGTTCTGCATTAGACAATGTAGCTCCCTTGAAAAAGAAGGTGATAATTCACAGGAAGCTGGCTCCCTGGTTTAATTCAGAGCTGCGTTCCTTGAAGCACAATGTTAGGAAATTGGAGAGAAAATGGCGCTCTACACACCAAGAGGAATCCTACTTAATCTGGAGGGACAGTCTATTGTTGTATAACAAGACCCTTCGCAGAGTTAGAGCAGCATATTTTTCATCATTAATTGAAGAGAATAAAAATAATCCTAGATTTCTCTTTAGTACAGTTGCCAAACGTACTCAGAGCTGCAGCTCTGTTGATCCATCCATTCCCTTAGCTCTTAGTAGTAATGATTTTATGGGATTCTTCATAAATAAAATTGATGCCATTAAAAATAAAATAATTGGCATCCTCCCAAACATGATTACCTTATCCCCAGTAAGTAAGGCAGCATTGGAGGAATCTTTAGAACCTGCGCTGTATCTGAACTGTTTAGAAGCAGTAGAGCTTTCTGAGCTATCTAAAATTTTAGCTTCATCTAAACCTTCTACCTGTATGTTAGACCCAATCCCAACCAAGTTGTTTAAGGAGGTATTCCCTTTGATCAGTGGTCCTATTTTAGACATGATTAATCTATCCTTAGTAAATGGATATGTACCACAGGTTTTTAAAGTAGCTGTTATTAAACCTTTACTTAAGAAACCTTCTCTTGATCAAGATGAGCTAGTAAACTACAGACCTATATCTAATCTTCTTTTCTTATCTAAAATTCTTGAGAAAGTAGTTGCTAATCAACTTTGTGAACATTTACAAAGCAATGACCTACTTGAGGAGTTTCAGTCAGGCTTCAGAGCTCATCATAGCACTGAAACGGCTCTGGTGAAGGTCACTAATGATATTCTCATGGCCTCAGATAATGGAATTGTGTCTGTACTTGTCCTGTTAGATCTTAGTGCTGCATTTGATACAGTTGATCACAATATTCTCCTACAAAGACTTGAACATACTGTAGGGATTAAGGGGAAAGCATTAGGCTGGTTTAAATCTTATCTGTCGGACAGATTCCAGTTTGTTCATGTTAATAATAAATCTTCCTCAAACTCTAGGGTCACCTGTGGAGTACCACAGGGTTCAGTCCTTGGACCAATTCTCTTTACTATATATATGCTTCCGATCGGCAAAATTATCAGACAGCATGGGATTAATTTCCACTGTTATGCTGATGACACTCAGCTATATTTATCCATAAATCCTGATGAATCCAATCAATTACTTCGACTGCAGTCATGTCTTGATGACATCAAAAGCTGGATGACTTTAAATTTCCTGCATCTAAATTCTGACAAGACCGAAGTTGTAATCTTTGGGCCAGAGTCCTCAAAAAATAAACTTCTTAACCAATCACTTAATCGGGATGACATTAACTTGGCCTCTGGTAATAAAGTAAAAAACCTTGGTGTTATTTTTGACCAAGACATGTCATTTAAATCCCATATTAAACAGGTTTCCAGAGTTTCCTTTTTTCACCTCCGGAATATCGCCAAAATTAGAAACATTCTGTCCAGGAGTGATGCTGAAAAACTAGTCCATGCATTTGTTACTTCAAGGCTGGACTATTGTAATTCTTTACTATCAGGAAGTCCACAAAACGCAATTCAAAGTCTTCAGCTGATCCAAAATGCTGCAGCAAGAGTTCTGATGAAAATCAACAAGAGGGATCATATTTCTCCAATTTTAGCTTCCCTTCATTGGCTTCCTGTTAAATCAAGAATAGAATTTAAAATTCTTCTTCTAACGTATAAAGCCCTTAATAATCAAGCTCCATCATATATCAGAGCTCTGATTACTCCGTATGTTCCTAACAGAGCACTTCGCTCTCAGACTGCAGGTCTGCTGGTGGTTCCTAGAGTCTCTAAAAGTAGAATGGGAGGCAGATCCTTTAGCTATCAGGCTCCTCTCCTGTGGAACCAACTCCCAGTTTTGGTCCGTGAAGCAGACACCCTGTCTACTTTTAAGACTAATCTTAAAACCTTCCTTTTTGACAAAGCTTATAACTAGAGTGGCTCATGTTACTCTGAGCTACCTTTATAGTTTTGCTGCTGTGGGCTTAGGCTACTGGAGGACATCAGGGCCTGTTTTTCTCACTCTGCTGATTTCTACTGTTCTCCAGTCTACTGTTCTCCAGATTTGCATTGCATTACATTGAAATGACTGTTGTCATTTCAGCTTTTAACTTTTTGTTCTCTCTCTTTTTTCTTCATAGTAGGTACACCTGGTCTGACGTTCTGTTGACTGTGAAATCATCCAGGGAGGACAGATCACCGACTATTACCATCTAATGTAGAACAGATTACTAGATCAATGTGTGCTTCTGTGCTTTTTTGTCTCTCTTGTTGTGTCTCTGCTCTGTCTTCTGTAACCCCAGTCGGTCGAGGCAGATGACCGTTCATACTGAGCCCGGTTCTGCCGGAGGTTTTTTTTTCCCGTTAATGGGTGGTTTTTCTTCCCACTGTCGCTTCATGCTTGCTCAGTATGAGGGATTGCAGCAAAGCCATGTACAATGCAGACGACTCTCCCTGTGGCTCTACGGTTCCCCAGGAGTGAATGCTGCTTGTCGGGACTTTGAAGCAATCAACTGGTTTCCTTATATAGGACATTTTGACCAATCTGTATAATCTGACCCAATCTGTATAATATGATTGAACTTGATTTTGTAAAGTGCCTTGAGATGACATGTTTCATGATTTGGCGCTATATAAATAAAATTGAATTGAATTGAATTGAAAGTTATGGACAAAAACTAAAAGGGTATCTCTGCAGATACATATACATATCTACATGGGGCGATTACCATTGTAATTTTTCAATCAGAACGTTAGGGGTTCAATTCTTGCTCCCTCCTGTCGCATGTTGATGTGCCCCTGAACAAGGCATCTTACACAAAGTCCCCTACCAATCTGTGCATGGGTGTATGAATTGCATAAGTGATGTAATGTGTGCTTTGAGTGGTCAATATGACAAGAAACTTGCCACACAATTTGCATTTGATTTAATTTAAAATGTTGTAGGATCACTTTTTCAGAATCAGCTTTGTTTGTGCACACAAACAAGGAATTTTACTTTGGTTCCACTTTGTTCTCAATGATGTCATTTTAAATATAGATATATAAAATGGGAAAGAATTTGTTTTGTGAATATGTATACATACAATGTTTTTACAAAAGAGGAAGACATGGTTGGATTGGTGCAATTATGCATATCAGTGATAACTGTCTCTGTTTGTTTTGGCAAATAGCATCCTTTAGCGCCAAAATGAAGGTAAAAGTCTAAACATTTTGTGTCCAGGGTGTGTGGGGTCTCCATAGACATTAGCTGCTCTTTTTGCAGACCCTAGAACTGTGCGAGGGGCAACTGTGGCTCAGTGGGTAGAGTAGTTGTCTTGCAATCAGAAGGTTCTTGGTGGAAGGTGGGCTTGATTCTAGCTTCCCTCATGTCTTTGGGTCCTTGGGCAAGGCACTTAAACCCAAGTTACCTACCGGTCTGTGTATTGGTGAGGGTGATTGGTTGATGGTTGAATTTGGCAATAGTGTAAAGAGCTTTGAGTAGTCAATAGATTCTAGATACAATATAAATTCAGTCCATTTGCCTATTGATGGAAAGTCCTGATGATTCTGTTTTGTGGATGAGCCAAACCACACAGTGATGGACGAACACAGGACAGACTGTATAATGGCAGTGTAGATGATCACCAGCAGCTACTATGGGAGGTTGTACTTCTTGAGCTGTTGAAGGAAGTACATTCTCTGCTGGGCCTTCTTCTGAACAGTGTCTATGTGTGAGGACCATCTCAAGTCCCGAGAAAGCGTAGTTCCAAGGAACCGGAGGTAATCCATAAAAGATGCAGCCACTTTAAAGAATCCTCCCTGTTGCACTATTTATACTTCCTTTTGTTGTAAATAAACAATTTTACTTAAATAGTTCTGAGTCTCGAGTTTGACTCTGCATGTCCATCAGGATGCTTTCTAGAAACATGTTACTGAGATGATTAATTCTAATCATAACCAAACCCTGCTTTAAGCTTCTCGACCCCTGACCTGTCTGCTGCGTGACTGGACCTTCATGATGCTTTTTGCTCTCTAATGCTTTCTGACAAAATCTTTAAGACTGTATTTATGTACATGATTAGATGACACTCAGGTGTATTTACTAAGCAGGTGACTGTGGACCGGGGCTGGTTAAACAGTTTTTTTTATTTAGGGGTGTCAGAGTAGCTGGGGCGAAAAACAAATTCATGGCACACTTTTCAGGTTCTTACTTGTAAAACATTTTGAAAATTATTTTGAGTTTTCTTTTTTACTTCATAAATATTCACTGACAAAATGAAAAGGAAAAAAACAACAACTAACTAACAACTAAAAAACCTTTCAAGCTGTTTGGAAAGTTTTGCAAGACACACGTTCCACTTTGACAAGCCAGACTCAGAGATTGGGTAAAAAGAATAAATCTCATTATTGCAGCAGGAACATGAGAAATCCAGCAAATGATGACTTACGATAACCCTGACATTGAGCTAATTAGCTTTTATGTGAACTCGTTCTGTTGCAAGTAGTGTCCACTTTTCTTCAGTGTCTGCATCAGTGTGTTCATCACCACCCAGTATAATGAGCTTTTCATTAAACGGTGCAAGGAGTACATCGAAATGATAAAAGTGAAGACTAAATGCGGCTCTCTGATTATGTTTATTCAGAAATTGCAACCCTTCAGCAGGACACCATGGAGGAGGATGGGATCTTTGGGAGTAGCTCAGTGTCAGCCCTCTGTTGATTGTGCAGCCAGCTAAGCAGCTTTGAACTCTTGCCTTCGGACCCCTCAGTGTTTACAGATTTGCTTCTCATCACATCCAAACCCTCTGATCCCTCCGCCGAAATATTTATTGGGGTTAAACATTGAAGAAATC
The DNA here is from genome assembly GCA_037039145.1 of Fundulus diaphanus. NCBI lineage: Eukaryota > Metazoa > Chordata > Actinopteri > Cyprinodontiformes > Fundulidae > Fundulus > Fundulus diaphanus. The sequence continues at coordinate 27,930,928 of CM073141.1, forward strand.
CCCTTCTGAAGAGTTTCACCTCTGAACCGAGCTGTTTCAGAGCAAGAGCTGTTTTCTTTTAACTCCTTTCTAATAACAAGAGAGGTTTGTGTGGGAGGTGTGATTAGCTCGACTTTCTCCGGAGCAAAGACATAAACCAAAGAAAAGAGTCATTCATCCGACGTGCCTTTGTTGCAGAGTTGTACTGCTGGTTCTGCAAAGACTAAAAACATTTGATTGAAAGGTTACAGGAACTGACATGCAAACGCAGGCGAATCACAACTTGCCGTTCAATGATCTCTTCCCTTATTTAGATCAACGAGCATCTTTATGTTTTTATAGGACTGAATCTGTTGGCACTCTGCGGCGAGTTTCAGCATCACACGAGTAGTCATAAACCGCAACAGTAAAGTAAACAGCAAAGCGCAGACTGGTACTTGCAGGAGAGGATCAGAAAACAGTCCCCAGCTGGCACCGACATTATAAAAGAGATGTTTTTTTTTTTTTTAAGATGTCAATTTCTAAATGTTATTTGTAGAAATCCAGTCTTGCTGGATTAAGGTGCAGCAGAAGTTCGGCAGCAAGCATGTTTCTTTGATTTCCTTTTATACGAAATTGTGTTTTGCTTGAGTCCCTGTAGAGTCCTCCATAACCGAAGAGTCTGAGGTTTGGTCACATTACTTGAATTACACATGACCTAGCTCCCTCAGAATGGACCTGAGTTAAAAAGGGAGGATGATCAACGGCGGGGAGCCGTGGAAGACTCGACTCTAATGGGTCCCCGGGGAGCGCAGAAATTTCCTTGGTTTTCCCAGGCAGGGATACAACTTGTTCTCAGTGTTCCTTCATCTTCACATGTACAGCACAGGCACCCATATTAGTTTATTAGACTTTAACTCCAATATATGGGTTTCTTGTTCTGAACGTCACCTTTTTTCCCCACATTATCGTCATTATCATAAATAAAGCAGGAATCGGGAAGATTGTTGGTGTGAAGGCATATATCAAGGGGAAGGGGTAAGATTAAATATGTTTCACTTCTTCATACCCCTTTTCAGACATAATCACTAAATTCTACATTACATATCACATTATTTAGACATAGTGTTTGTATGTGTTAAATTGATCATTTTTGCTGCATTGTCTGAAAAAAGAATTATTTATTGTTCATTCAATATCTTTGACCATCAAGAAATCACCAATTCATCCCGGAGAGACACTTCACCATAGACACGCTCCCACCTAAAGGCAATTGGGAGTGGAAAATTAACCTAACGTGTAAGTTTTCACTCCTGATAGTGAAAGGACGGTCAAGTACCCAGAGAGAACAGGCAAAGTTCACACAGAGAGACCCAGGCCAGGATTCAAACCCTCCTGCTGCGAGGTGGCAGTGATGACAGCTGCTGCGTCTTTCTGTAGGTGACAACTGAACACTTATTCCCATTTATCAGCAGACAGCAGGACTGCAATGTAGCCACACAGCATCCTCCAGCCAGCGTTAAATCCTGCAAACTATTTAAATGTCAACTAGAACAAGGTGTTCGCAGCTGGCTGCTTCAGGCATGACGCTTTTACCAGTTTTAGAGCAAATAAGTTGCTTAGTGAATGAAAAATAAAGTCATCTGACAGATGTAAAATAAAATGTTCTTCAAGGTTATTGCTAACCGTTCTTGCCATACTTTGTTTTTCGTTGGGTAAAATGTTTGTTTTTTTCTGCTTCTAGGCCTTAGCCTTGCAACCCTGCAACCACCAAGAGGGCATCCATCCATCCATCCATCCATCCATTTTCTGACTTGCTTATCCCTCATGGGGTAGCGAGGGGTGCTGGTGCCTATCTCCAGTGTTCAGAGGGCATACAGTGCCTTACAAAAGTATCCACACCCATTACACTTGCACATTTTGTCATGTTACAGCAACACACTTTCATGTTTTTTTTCCAGCAATTTCATGTGATAGATTAGCAAAAAGTACGCTGGTATGATAAAACTAACTTTATTGGCCTACATACAGAGTATTTTCTGTGATGAAAAAACTTGCACTGCATATGAATCTGAACACAGAGTCCACATGGTAAAACAGCATGTTGGCAGCATGATGCTGTGCTGATGCTTTTCTTCAGACGGAAAGGGGAACCGGTCAGAGATGACGGAAAGACGGATGCAGCTTATTACCGGGCCATCGTGAGAGCAAGTCTGGTAGGAGGAGCTAAAGACTTGGGACTGAGGGCAAGATTAAATCACCTGAAGCACAACGGCCATAAAACTACAGAGCTACACTGAAAGGGCTCATATTAAAGCATGTTCAAGTGTTAAAATGAATGAGAAGGACTGAATGTATAAATGTATGTCACACTTGTCAGATCTGTATTTACAAAATATTCTGAAAACCAATTAGACGCAATTAATTGTATTGTTTAATTACAAAATCCTAATAAAGGCCATGGAGGATTGAGGTTGTAATGTGACAAAAAGCAAAGGTAATTGCTTTCTAATAGTCATCTCGCTTGTGCGTCACCAGTTTTAAATATACAATGAGCAATTGACTAAATAATCAGCATGCATTAGCAGCGTCACACTGTCTAATTTATGGTCATGAACAGTTCCTGGAAAACGACCCGAAAGGTGAGTCATGTGCCTTTTTCCTCTCTCCAGGGTTTTACGTTTGGGGATTATTTTTTTTCTTCTCCAACAGTCAATTTGTCTTCTCCGGGACAGGAGAGGAAAACAGATTAAGCAGATTCACACATGATGACTACATGGAAATCTAATTGACCTATGATGAATCGCTCTGCTATGCCCTGCTCGGCAGTCATTCAGTTCTCAGGGGGTAAATGGTTCAACTAATCTGTCTTCTGACCTTACAGGTGCTGCTTTGGGTAAACAGTGGGATTTTCTGTTGCATCAACCGGCCTGAGTGGTCAGAACGCACATCCCTAATGATCGCATTCCTCTTCCTTAATTTATAGGAAGATGCATACAAATATGAGGAAAAAAAATACAATACTGTCCTATTTCTAATTGGTTTTTATTCAAGATCCGTGGTGTTTTCCAAAAGTCATACATTGAATCTTATGCAACAGATCAAAACAAGAGGGTATTTAACTGTAAGGTGAAAGGAAAAGGAAGCAAGCATTTGTAAACAGCACCTCTCATGTCTTGACACAGATTCTCACTAAACTTTGGTCTGGACTTTGAACGGGTCATTTCAACACATGAATTGGCTTTGATATAGACTACACTGTATCTTGCTCCATCCAACTACTCATCTCCTCCGATCAGCTTCTCTGTTCCCGCGGAAGAGAAGGCCTACCACAGCTCAATGCAGCCACCACCATAGTTCATGCTCAGGGTAACGTTCAGCGTTAGTTTTCCCCCACACGCATTTTGTATGTTCTGCTATGGTCTTATTAGACCAGATCACCTTCTTGAAAACTATTACTGGGTCCTCAAAGTGGCTTTTGCCAAACTTTAAAAAGGACGTCTTGTGGCTTTCTTCTAATGCAAAATCGTGTGCAGTCGTAGCAACTGCATTCGTGAACAGTCTGATCAACGGACACATTTAAAATGTACTTATCAGACTGAAGAACAGATGAGTACACAGTCTGTACATCTGGCAGTATGAGGAAAACAATGCGTGCACCACAATGTTTTGGTGGTTGCAAACAGGAAATAGACCTCCATCTGCTGTGTAACAGTCTGATCCACCTTGTGCCTGTTTAACAGCCTCTCTGGATATGATGTAGCATTTAGATATATTGATAAAAGCTTCTTTAGGCATTCTTTTATGTACTGTTCAGCAAATTATGTTTATAAACTGCTATTAGCTCCTGCTAACATCCGGTTCCAGACATTTCAAAAGGAGCTTGTTTTAAAGCGTAAAGCTTAACCGTCATGCTCGGCCATCCTTCGATGGTGTTATGAGCCTTATTCCCGCATTAATATCGAATATTAATGTCGGTTTTAAAGGCAATTTTGATAACTTTAGACTTTACCTGATTTAGCAAATCAGTCTTTAGAATATTATTTACTCAAAATAATGTTCTGGTTAACTGGGGCTTTGCATTGTGCATGGATTGAAACACATGTCAAATGCTGTTTAAATTAGTCAAGCTAATTTAACCTCAATTCACATTCTTTAAGTTGAACTTTGGTTCTTTAATTTAAACAAAATATTATTTCATCAAATAATGTTTTGTTTAACTCAGGATTCGCATTGTGAATGGATTGAAACACATGCCAAATGTTTTTAACTCCATTCCATGTTTGTTTTTTTATCAGATCTGCAGTGAACAAGGATTCACCGAATTAATCTGATTATGATCAACCACTTTTGTTTTGTCTTTTGTGTGTTTTTGCATGTAAATAGTTCCTTAGCTTAGCTTTTATCTTCATTTTGTTTAGTACTTTAGTTAAGTTTCACTAGCCTAGTAGAGAGGATTTGTTAATCGAAATATAGTGTTAATTCAGATAAACAGCATTACATAGTGATGTTCTCTGGATGTTCATTTTATTTCTGTTATTAAATTCTTGAACTTGAAAAGAAGTTGTCACTCCTTTATTCTATGTGTGTGCAGGTTTTGCTGTTAAAAGTTCGCTAGTGCTCGAATTAATCCTTTTCAACCATTGTCTTGATAGCAGCTTAAGAGCTGATCATCACCAGACAATACTTAACAGACAGAGGGTTATTTAATAAACATTAAATAACTTTAAACAGTGTATAATTGCACAACACATGGGTTCTGACCAATCACAGCAAACTGAGATAAACAATATTAATAACGGCAAAAAATAAAATAAAATCAAACAGACTCGTTCAGCCTGCCGGGACTTAGTCGTCCTTTTTTTTTTTCTTTTGCTGATGCATAAAGAACACAGTGTACAGATCAATGTATAAAACAGCAGTCTATACTTGTTATGATCAGTAGAAATCAGACAACCTGGTCCTGGCAAATGATTAAAAGGAAAACCTGAGGATCAGGTTCCCCAGCGGTTCCAGTGACAGCTGCTAAGCTGCCTAGCACAGATAACAGCCAGTGATTATTGGTATCAGTGTGGCTGTGGCTATACAGCCCATGCTGCAGCTCTGATAGGTATGATCAAGGCTGCAGCCCATTTGCTGCCGTAGCACTGCCCAGATGAAGCATCACTGTGTGTGCAGTCAAGGTTTGCTGCCTGAAGTCGCTGAGGTTTTAGGTTTCACCTCTCCTGCTTGGCTCGTTTCACACAGCCTGTTGAAGAGAGAGAACATTCGATACATATACAGTCCTTGCCAAAGTAATTAAGTGTGACATGCATTTGCATCCAGCCCTGTTTGCCAGATATCTTCTAAATTAGTAGCGTTTAGTTCTTATGCTCCACTTATCTGGAACAAACTCTCAAAAGACTGCAAAAGTGCTGAAACCCAGAGTTAATTTAAATCAGGATTAAAAACCTGTTTGTTTAGAGTTGCCTTTGATTGTAAATGTTTTAGTTTGTGGTCCAACTTGTCTTTTATCTTCACCTTCTGCTACTATTCCACTGTGATGCTTTCTTTTCTTATGGTCTGTTCATGTACAGCACTTTGAATTCTCTTGTTACTGAAATGTGTTTTTACAAATAAACTTGCCTTGCCTTAGATAAAGTCCAATGCAACCAAATGTCTTCATGAGTCACCTAGTTAGTAAACATGGTCAATTTATGTGAAATGCTATTTCAGTATTATTACAGCTGGGTCAGGGCCATACCACAGGTCAAGGAGAGTTGTAGAGCAGGGTAAATTTATTTATTTATTTATTTTGTGTGTCCTGTCTGCAGTGTAGCATTAATAATAGTTGTCTTACTGCCAAAGAGAGCCCACCAGATTTTACATTCACAAGTGGAGCATTACTGTTTTTGCCATAGTGCTCCGCTTGATTTATATTTGCAAGAAGCAGAACACTGAGGCAGACACCAGGGCAACCAGAACCCTAGATGCCCGAAGGTACCCCCAGAGCAAAGGGAGCCCAAAAGGGACCAACACAAGCATAGCTGTCTTCCCCATCCCAGGGAAGAGCAGAGAGGAGCCCCAGGAAAGCCCCCAACAGCCACAATGGCCCAGGAGTCGTGGCAATAAGACCGTGGGCTCTGCCGGCAGCCAGCTACGCCTGAGCGGATCCAGCCATGGGCCCAGTGACCCGAGCCCAGGGGTCACTGGGCTCCTCCCCCCCCACCCCAACAGAGCCACAGGGGCCCAGGCCCGGAGCAGCCACCAGGAGAGAGCCAGCGCCCACCCAAGCTCCCCGCCCTGGACACCGAGGACCACCAACGCACCGGCGGGCCAACATGACCTAACAGGCCCATACTCCCGTCTTAACCCCCCCACCCCGATCCCGGCCCATCCACCTGGAGATGGGGCCAACATGAACCGAACAGGCCAGCCCAGACCCCGACCAGGTGGCCCATTCTTCCTCCAGGCCCCGAACCTCGCGAGCAACCAGAGAACCCAGAGCCTGCCTCTGCCTGCTCCAATGTCGTGTTGTTGCATGTTGTTCTCAACTGTGTTTAAAACTGGGAGGGCCAAAAAGGGGGGTGCCCGGTGCAGCCCCCCCCCCTCTCCCCCATCCCCACACCCATGCACCCTACCCAGAATCCTCAATGTCTAAACGCGAATGGGGGTAGAAGAAGCCACCAAGGGTGAGGCCTACACAATCAACAATGCCCCCCCCCCTCCCCAATGACTTCTAAAAATGTTGGCCCAGTATCAAAAAACATAGCCAGTATTGAGAAGTTTTCCTAGTATTGGTATCAAGTTTGAAATCTCTGTATTGCCACAACCCTACCCTGAACACAACATCATCAGAGTGATAAATAGTGGTGAAAGCGTTATGCTGTGGGGAAGCTGTTCTTCAACATTGACAGGAAGGTTGGTCCTAGTGGCCTGGAAGATGGATGGAGCTAAAACAGGACAATAGGTAAACACACCTGACAGAGGTTGCAACAGACAGAAGAGTCAGAAGAGAGGTTTACTTTTGAGCAGAACGGTGACCTTAAATATGCACCCAGAGTTGATAGGGCTGATTTAGACTAAAGCATATTCATATGCTGGTCCAGTCAAAGTCCAGACCTAAATCCAGTGGAAGACATTTTTTGCAAAACATCGAAAATAGATCTTCACAGAAGTTCTCCATCGATCTCACTGAGCTTTAGCTATTTTGCAATTAAGAGTAGGATAAAAACTATAAAAAAGTTAATCTTTAAGACGTAGCGTTAAGGGTTATTCTAGGTCATCCGTTTATCATTTTCCTTTCACTTCAGATATTGTGACTGAACTTAGTAAACTGATAATCTTACTGTGTGATGTATTCAAAAGTGTATTTGAGCTGCCGTCTTAGCCAGGTCACTCTTGGAAAAGAGCTTTTAATCTCAATGAGTTTTTATACCTGGTTAAATAAAGGAATCTGATCTATCTATATCTCATTTTGTCTTGGTTTATCAAAAAAAAATGCCAGTATGATACAATTAACTTTCTAGTTGTAAAGCCACACAAACATGAAAAGATTGAAGAGGAAGGAATATTTCTACAAAACCCGATTATTTTCACACATAAGTTTAGCTCATATGATTAGATCAGATTTTCAAGGTTGTATGGTCATACTGATTTCAGTCGGTATGTCTTCACACTTTGCAAAGACAACAGTCTAGCCTGATCAGACTGCACTACCCCTTTTAAAAAGCAGAACAGTGGTTGTGCCACTGTTTGAAATGTCTTATCTACACTACAGAGAACAAGTTGGTTAAAAATTTTTTTTATAAATAGATAGATGTGACACAGCAACAACTCAAAGCATGCAAGCTTCTAGATTTGTTAAACCGTTAGAATGTGGCGGAAACAGGATACATGTGTTAAACGTAGCGTGGTTATTTATGAATTCCTGAAACTGCTGATCAACTGATTTTCACGAACAATCTCTCCGGTTTACAGACAAAAGGTCAGAAAAACAGACAGTCTACATTGAATAGCATTAGTCTGAACAAAAAGGCCTTGCTGATAGCGGGGATTGGGCAGATTGCTCTGAGATGACAGACAGGCCTGTGTAGCACAAGTAACCGCTTGTTAAAACCAACGCATTCATTATAACATATCTGAATGCAGATCTATAGACATTCAAGTTTGAAGCAGTTGTGCCACAGTAGATAAAGGCCTCAATAGGGGCTGCTCCTGTCAACTAAGAGCAAGAAGCTGAGGCTACAAATTTGATGGTAACAAAGTGGAAAAATTGGTCCAGTGAGTCTTGATTTAATCTTGATGGTAGGGTCAGAAATTCCAGTAAAAAACATAAACAAAATAAAATAACAACATGGATCTATGCTGTTGTGTATCAGTGGTTCAGGCTGCTGGTCGAGGTATAATGATATGGAGGCTATTTCCTTGGGTTGCTTCGAGCCCCTTATCAACTGAGCCTAATTTAAGCACAACAGTGTTGTTTCTCACCATCACCACCCCTTTATGGCCACAGTGTACCAATCTTCTAAAAACACTCCACCACCAGGAAAAAAGCACCATTTTATAAACCTCAAAATCATATCAAACAAGTTTCTTTCACCGCTTATCGTTCTCCAAAGGGATCCCCATTCACCCGATCTCATTTCAATGGCACGCCGTTTGGACGCAGTGGAACTGGGGGATCAGATCAATATGTCCACCCCACAACTCTGCACCAGCTCTGTGATCCTATAATGTCAAACAAACATTATTTTGGAATATATTCAATATATTTGGTCAATGCCAAAATTATTCCCAGGTTGGATGGCCTACTTTGACATCCCGCAGGCTCCATCATTGGTACATTCTTATTTATAAGGTAATTCTACAGTAGGTCTTCTTCCAATCTATTTGTGTGAAATGATAATACAAGCAATACCCTTTGCGTTCCAATGACCGGTACTTGCTCTCTGTCCTGAATGTTCACACTGAACTTGAAAAAAGGATTTTTGCCTATCTCGCCCCCTCAATATGGAACACTCTGCAAAATGTCTTGCAGCTTGATCTCCCTGAATGATTTTAAAGCGAGTTTCATCGTCTTAGAGATGACTTCTTTAAATTGTCAGTGTTTTTAATTCTGTCTGATGTAACATTTTATAGTTTTCATTTTTAAATAAGTCTTTGTGGATGCTATTTGTATAAGATGTTTTACATGTAATGTTTTATAACTGTTTTTATTTGTCTTCATTTTATTTTATTTATTTATTCTTTGCCAGGTCTCCCTTGAAAAAGAGATTATTAATCTCAATGGTGATTTTCCAGGTTAAACAAAGGTTGAATTAATATTTATTACATGTTCAACCAAGTTTTTATTTTTCTGACAGCAGACATAAACGCCATTGAGATTCTAGAGCAAAGTTGGTTATTAGAAGAACACTGCTTTCACTTCTTTGTGCGACACAAAGCTCCACCCGGAGGTCAGAGGAAGTGACACCTCTGCGTTGCCTTTGCGAGTATTTTAGTAAAATACAAGAGATATTTCAGGGGCGTAACACAGATGTAAATACTTGGTTTGTTATCGTGTACAAACACTAACATCCTGCCCTGGAACGTCATGTTTAGAGCTTGTCAAAGCAGCAGAATCATATCAGTCACTCCCTATTTGATTCAGCAACATGCTCCTTACTTCCTGTCAACTTTACAGACAAGTGCAAAGATATGCTTCTTCTACGGCTGCTTTTGCAGGTGAAAGTCTAGCTGTTTCCGCGAAAAACAGAGTGGAGCTGGGCCTCCCATCAATGCATCAAACATTCATCAATGGTCTGCATGTTTTGTGAAATATACATGTGTGCTCTATCAAATCACTTGAATGCAGTTAAAGATAGTGGTTTGTAACAAAATCTTACAAACCTGTTTCTAGAAACTGTTATTGAGCATTTGCGCTGCAACTTTGTGGTCTTAAAGTGACTCATTGGAAACTGCACAGGATGTGAGAAGCGGGTGTGAATGGTCGCTACCACAATGATAAAGGTACATACAGTTGATGCACTTGAAGTTCACATCTCTTTCATCCTTACTGCTTTAAAAAAAACAATAGGAATGAAACAGTATTGATTTCACCAATGTTATTTTCCATCACAGGATGATAACCTAATATCAAAATGCGGCGGAGAGTCCAGCTTTGGTCTGCTGGTCATATTCTACAGATGGAAAATGTCAGCATTTAAGATCTTCCTCGTTTGATTTATGGTTAATTTTAGTCTGTTAAATACCAGATGGCTAAAACCTAAATATAAGCCAGCAGCTTGTTTCATTGGGAAAAAAAACAGAAATCAATGAAAATCAGATCTTAACAGCATATTTTTATCAGCATCCACACAAACCTGAGATCATCCACATTCCATTGATTATAAGTGGGGGGATGAAGGCTTCTGACATAAGAAACTGTCCAAGTTCAAAGTGATTGGTGGAAAGGTCTACATCTATCTGGGGTCATTCAAGTATCATCAGGTCTGTGACACATATATGACCTTACGACTCTCAAGCTGAGGAACGACAATGCCTGAGTATGAATGCCTGGAATTTCCCACCAGTTAGTTAGAACTGAGGAAGCCTGATGTACAGAAGGTGAAACATTTTCAGGAACCAAAAACAGAAAAACACCACCAGGAGAATTACCTCCAAGCTGTTCGAAGTTCAACAGCAACAGAGAAGGTTCCCGAAGAACCGAAGAGCTCGATGATAGTGAAAAATGTTACAAAACCATCCATAAAGGTTTAATCTTGCTACGGTAAGAAAGATCATGTGGAAATGGGGGAAAAAAATCACACTGCCTGGTTCCTCGTGTGTGGATGTCCAACGGTTAAAGAAACAAAAACGAATCATTCATGACCAGTTAGCCAAACAACTATGGTGACAAACAACAATGTTTTCACAAACAGTTTGGATGACACTTCAATACACATTTTGTGTTTAAACAAGAGCATCTTTTCTTAAAGTTGGTGGTAGTGTCATGGTTTTATTCTGAAAAGACCAAACAAAAACAACAACTCATCAGCCTGGCATTCTAAGAAATGCTGCTATCTGATGCTGCTCTACCTCTCTGAGCTTTGACTGACCCCCACTGATTTGCAGGACCAATCATCTGATATGCGAGAGATTACAAAGCAGTTATTTATGTCGAAACAACTGCTCCAGACCCTAAAAGCAAGCTTCACATTCTTTAGGCAAATGCAAATACCTAGCAACAAGATTCCTTCAGTGTGGTAACAGTCAAGTGATATGTTACTGATTAGACCTAGAATAGATATGAAATTTTCGTTAATGTTATAGATGGGAAATGTTAATACATTTTAAAGCACCCATTCAATGTGGGCTTCCCCAAGGGTTCCATCTTGGTCCCTTCCTGTTCATTCTACATGCTCACTCTAGCTCAGATCATAACAAGAACAACAACATCAGCTACCATAACTATGCAGAAGACACACAGCTCTACATCACCATGTCACCAGGTGACTATGAACCAGTTTAAGCACTGAGTAAATGCCTAGAAAAAATCAATGCATGGATGTGCTAACATTTCCTTAGTTGAATAAAAACAAAACTGAAGTAATAATTTTTGGACAAATAGAGGAGCAATCAAAAGTTAGCACACAGCTTCAGTCGCTTCAGCTAGAAACTACTAATCAGGCAGCTGCAGCTGATTCAGAACGCTGCTGCCCACATCCTCACTAAGACTAAGAAAGTAGAGCACATCACCCCAGTTCTAAAGTCCTTGGCTCGCTGTATCTCAGAGAATAGACTTTAAAACACTTCTGTTAGTCTATAAATCCCTGAATGGCTTAGCACCTAAATACATTATCAGTGTATCAACCCTCCAGACCACTCAGGTCTTCTGGCTCCAGCCTACTCTGCATACCCAGAATCAGAACCAAACATGGAGAAGCAGCATTTAGTTCCTACGCTCCACTGATCTGGAACAAACTTCCAGAAAACTGTAAAAGTGTTGAAATCCTGAGTTCTTTTAAATCCAGATTACAAACACATTTGTTTAGGATTGCCTTTGACTGTTCTAGTTAAACTGTTTTACTGAAACATCATTTGTTTAATGTTGTAGTCCAATTGTTTTTAAAAATGTTATATTTGCTTTTAGTTTCCATTTTTGAATGTTTTATTTTGTTTAAATTATTCTACATGTTATTCTAACCATTTTTACTTGCTTTTATTCAATTTTTATTTTCCTATGTCTTTGCATTGTCCTTGTACGGAAATTTGCTGTATAAACAAATTTACCTTGCCATTCATGAATACAACAGAGGTTTACCATTGCATTATCCGGATATAATGTTGAATTTTTTGCAAACAAATGGGCTGAAATGTACAATCTGATTAAAATAAGATCCACTTTTGGAGCGTGTTTAGTCAGTCAATTGCTTTTAATTTGTTCTCCCACCACCCTGTAGGGAGATTTAAGGAAAAGATCAATTCTTACAGGTTTTTTCTTTGTTCTAAATGCAAAGTTGGGGATGCAAGGTGATGCGGTTGTTGCTTTTCTTTGCAGAGTATGCATGTGCTTTCTTCAAAAACATGCATATTAGATTTCTAGACTGCTAAAAATTGCCCCTAGGTGTGTGTGAGTTTGTCTCTGTGTTTTTGCACATAGTTGTTTGCTCTGAGTGCATGTGTTGCAGAATATTATTTGATGGACCTCCACAAAGTAGAACATAATTGCAAACTGGAAGGAAAAATATATGTTTTTATAATATCTTTAGGAAATAATAACAATAAAAAAATACGGCATGCATTTGTTATCACCCCTTTAAGTCACAAGAGCATCTTGTTCGGTCAGATTTGATGCAGAGTGCTTTTAGACGTCAATATTCAAGTCGTTCACTGTTAGTTTCAGGTCTGGACTTTTGACTGAGCTGCATGAATGAGCTAAAATCTACACCATTCTATTGCCTCTTTGGCTGTCTATATTTAGCATGTCACCATGGCCATGGTGTGTTCCTTGTGAAGTTCAGTACTAGTTTTTCTCCACACAAAGCGTTTTACATGTAGTTCAACAAGTGAAATTTTCCTGTCATCACATTCTTCAATTGAACTTGTTTGATGGAATATTTTTGCAAAGCAATTTACTTTACCGAACACTTTTCAGGCAAACAATACACATTTGAACCAGAATATTATTTATTATTATTATGTCCCTTTCATTTTATTTCCATAGCTACTTTTTCTGCTGATTTGGCAGAATTTAGAGATGAGAGGGGGCATCTATTTACTCAGTTCTATAGATTTTAAAAGTGCTCCTTCTTTAGCTTCATGCTTCAGGGACCACTCTGTTAAAAGTTATTATGGATCTTTGGAGTATACTGTATTTGGTGTGCTTGTGTCCTCTCTCCAGGAGCTGCAGGACTAGTATCTGGGGGGCATGGTGTTGGCTAAATGCTGTGGTCACATCTGACTGCCACTACCAATCTACCTAACAATACTGAAGGAGCTCTCTATGGATCTTTTGGTCCCTAATGGTCAATCATTACTAGTAGTAAGTCAAGCCAACCACTAAGGTGTTTGAAAGAGGAAATTTGTAGGATATTATTTACTAGCAATAAAAATCATTACATTTTGAATTAAGCATATTCGTTTTTAAAACTATTGTTCTAATGTAATGATATTAACTATTTTATGTTGGTAACAATTCCACGCCAAACATTTTAATTAGAATTTAACTGAAGATGTTGGTTCTTTCTCTCAGTCAGGTTTATATGTTTATATGGGTTACAATATGAATCAATATTTCAGTGTAGTAAGGATTAAGTACTTCTTCAAGACTTACACGTTTGAATATTTTTTATTTTTTTTTATTTTTTTTGGAGCAAGAATATACTTTGTGTCCAGCTTTGGCGAGTCTTGACAGCACAAATGCTGTTTTTGCCATGAATAGCACATTTTACCTGTAGTTTTCATGGCACCTTGTTAGAATAGGTTTGAACATTTATTGCAAGTTCTGTCATGTTGTATCCCTTAATCACAATCAATTCTTTTATTATGGAGGATGTTTCTTCCCTACTGTCATGCTTGGATTTTTATCTCCAGCAAGTCGTCTTCAACATGCTACAAGCCTAATTAATGCCCTTAAGCACGACCGACCCAGTACCGAAGATGAGAGGGCAATGTCCATTTTCGCCTTCTCTGAAGGTTATTCAAACAGGGTCATATTTTTTTCCCTAAAATATGCGCTGAAATATTTTTTTCACAAATACCTTTTGGTTTGACAGCACTTTAAACACAGAACATGGCATTTAAAGGTCCATCAAACATGGCAGACTCTTCCAGAAAAAAGGTTTCAGAATACAGATCCACCCCTTATTCCTGGTATTGTGCATTGTGTTTTTAACTGCTTATTTCGAATTAAAAAAAAATTATTCAGGTGAGGCTGAAAAAAATTATAAAAATGAATCCGACATAGTAAGTTGTTATCGTGGTTCCATTGGAAAAAATATTATTTTATGTCTTACGTTTTCACTGGTACTAAAATGTTGCATTTAGCATGGAAAATTGTGGAGCTATTCTCGATTTATTTTAGTTGTGTATTTTCAGTCAGAAATTGCTTCTGAAACCCTCTGAGTTTAACAGGCTACATGTAGTGACTTGCAGGCTTGCATTGGCTGATGTACTTTTTGCCAACAGGCATACCAGATAAAATGGCCAGTGACTGTAAACCAGAGCAGATAATTCTAGGTTGGGAAATGTAAACCCATCAGATATTTTGTACTTCCAACAAACATTTTAATCTTACCTTTTCAGCCTACAATATGAGTCGAAATAATACAAAGGTTTGAACCTATACACATTTTTTTTTTTGGGGGGGGGGGGGGGGGGGGGATAAATCGAATATTTGATTTCAGAATTTGACAAATTTTGTTGAGGGTGTAAACCTTTAAAATTAGTTACAATTAGCTATTTACGTTTCTCTTAGATCTTAAAGTTACTTGATTTCAACTCGGAAATACAAATTAATTTACACACCAATAAAATGCACGATAATTCGTACAATTTTTAGTTACATTCTAACAGTCAAGGTGAGGCAAATAAAAAAATCGCCCGTTGTTTTTAATAGGGGAATAATTGTAGTATTTCAACATCACAAACTGTACAGGAAATGTTTTTTTAAATTATTATTCTTTTCATCCGAAAATGCCTGATCATCTGGTTTGAGCCTCCATATACTGTTCTGACCTCCTGAATGATGTCTCCTGAGAAGTGACGAAATACGCATTTCGTTCAGCTCCATAAAGAGGATCTGAAACTGCAGCTGGAACAGAGACTGCGCCTCCTCGTCTGTGCGCTCTGGACGCACGCGCTGACAAAACCTCAGATGCGTATAGGAGGAGCTGACGAGAAAACTCAAACTTCCCTGTCAAGTCTGTGGGTGTGATGAGGACGTGAAGGTGCAAGCCTGGAATCGAGAACTAAAAGTGTCTTTCGCTCGTGGATTTGTGTTTTTCCGTGGTAACAAATGGAGGTATGACCCGGTGCGTAAAAGTGGACCCTTGGTGGACACCATGGATTCTTTATTCTACAAAGTAGAAGGCGCGTTGATGGAAAATGTCTGTTCTTTAGAACTGAGGAGACGATGTTTGCTGTGAACGACTCACTCGCAGGTATGAACTCCACAAGCCCGCCGACTTCTCGTTCGCTCACCACCCCGGCGATCATGTTTATCTTCGGGGTGCTTGGGAATGTCATCGCCATAGTGGTTCTGCGCCTGTCGCGGAAGGAGCAGAAGGAAACGACCTTTTACACTCTCGTGTGCGGGCTGGCGGTGACAGACCTCCTGGGCACGCTGCTGGTTAGCCCCGTCACCCTCGCCACCTACGTGAAAGGCGAATGGCAGGGAGGAGACCCCCTGTGCCAGTACTCCGGCTTCGTCCTGCTCTACTTCTTCTTGGTGCAACTTAGCATCGTGTTCACCATGTCAGTGGAGAGGTTCCTGGCAATAAATCATGCCTACTTTTACAACGAGTTCGTGAACCAGAGACTTGCTGCGCTGACGCTGCTCGCCGTGTACGTGTCGAGCCTCGTGTTCTGCGCGCTGCCCATCGCGGGGATCGGACAGGTGAAGCTTCAGGAGCCGAAGACCTGGTGCTTCATCCATTGGAAGAGCAACGACACCACAGTGAGAACATTCAACCTGATCTACGCGGGACTGAACTCGGTGATTGTGCTGGCCACGGTCTTCTGCAACGTGATGGTGTGCGGCGCGCTGATCCTGATGCACAGGCGCTTCATCCGCCGCACCTCCTTGGGCACGGACCCGCGGCGCGTGGTGGAGCTCCGGCGCCGGCGGAGCTTCAGGCGGTTGGCCGGAGCGGAGATCCAGATGGTGGTCGTGCTCATCGGAACCTCCGCTGTGGTTCTCATCTGCTCGATACCTTTAGTTGTGAGTATGGGATAAACATACCAAAACACTTTTGCTTTGGGTATGTGCAGTGCGCACTAGTGACACAGGTTCCTCAGCTCGAAATTTAACCATAATACAGTTTTAACAGAATTAAAAATGACCAGGTACTCAATTATCTATGACAACCACGTCCTCTCTGAACTTTATGTTCTCGCCTGAGAACTTTGTGGACACATTGGCGCATTTGTCTGAAGCGCGCGTGTGGTTGTCCACACTTCAGTTGGTAAAGGAGGTTTTTTTTCTTTTTTTGTGGCATATTCTGGTGCTTATCTAACCGCACGGATGATAAAATGGTGCGTAAACGTGACAGGTCAACAGCTCCTAGAAGCTTAGGACGCGCTTTGAAGTTTTGACTTTATTAATTTCATTTTTTTTCATGTTTTGCATCTTATGGGAGTACATGGGAGATGCTTTATGCCCAGGACTGCATGGCACTGGGGGGCGGCAGAAATATTAAAAACGATTTGCATCTCCAATCAGAATGAATACAGCTACATAACCGAGCAGCTAACAAAGCTTAAAAATACGGAACCCTCTGTCGTTCCCAAAGAAAGTCATCTAAAGAACCCTACAAATTATTATTTATTTCTAGTTTTATTCTTAAATATTTTTTAGCAGATTCAGTCCCATTGAAAAAGTTTTTAGTCTTTAACCTGCTTTAAAAATGCATTTTTTTAATGACCCCCCCACCCCTCGTTTATCAACAAATATACAAAATAAAGGCTATGAAATGCAGAGTGAAATGCATTGTTTGCGCGTGGGGTTTATTATTAGAATATTTTATTTTCCATGGAATGATCCAACAAAATACCACCAAGGGGTTCCCCTCAGACCTCTGCATCAGCTCTAATGCACATTTGCGGCTAGATATGAAAGTCCGTTAAAATAAACAAGAAGCTCAGATTGAAACTGTGTACAACTATGTAATGACTAAATTAAAGTATATCCAAAATGTGTGGTTTGAATGGCTGTAGCAAGTAGTTGGGGCCAATGGTCATGTTTGTGTGTAGGGTCGGTGTAATTTGTAAACTTGGGCAGCTGATAAGAAGTGATGAGGCAATTTTCGTTCCTGATCTCCACAACAAGCTGAAAATATTGACGATCAAAAATTAAAAAGTGGCTAAAAGGACCCAGCTGAACCCAGGGATTCCCCAGAGGTTTAAATTGGTCAAATCTGAGCTGAAGGTTCCTACTCTGCACACAAATTCTGGCACTGGGACCACCAAGCCTAACATCTAGCTAAACCCAAAGTGAATCATTGTACTTTTATTACAGATTCATTAAAGACACATTTTGTGATTAGTGAAACCTTAACTTTCTGGGATTAAAGAATTACATAAACATGTATACCTAGTCTCCTTATCAGCCTTCTATCCCTCTAGAACTGTGGTTGCATAGAACCACAAGACCCACTATCAAACATCAATCATTTGGTGCAACAAAAACTGTCTCATCCCACATCTTGTAAATTAGAACCTGAAGGTGGAATGAAAGCCCTTAATGGCTCATAAGATCACCTCTTTAAATGTGCACAGTAAGGAATACCATGGCAGTAATGTACAGAGTTTTATAAAAGTATTTACCCTCTTTGAACATTTTACGTTTAATCCCATTATATAAGCAAACCATTTTGTATATTATTGGGATTTTATGTGACTGAACAACAAAAAGTAGTGGCTCATATCAAAGTGTAAAGAAAAAGATGCATAGCTTTCAAACTGTTTTGCAAATAAAAATCTGAAATCGGTAGCATTCATTTGTATTCATACCCCTTTATTCTGATGCTCATAGATAACATGCAGAAGTCCACAGCTCGGGTGGAGGACTGTGCCATCTATTAGTTTGGCACTCCACAAACCTGGCCTATATGAAAGATCTGTGTGTAAGGGGAAAACTAACACTGTAAATCAACCTGAACATGCGAGAAACATAATGGTGGCAGCATCGTTCTGTGGGGATGCTTTTCTTCTGCAGGAGCAAGTCAAAGTTCATGGGATGTTCATGGCAATACAGGCAGGAAGAAACCCTGTTAAAGGCTGCAAAATGCTGGTTCAGAGGTTCACCTTCCAGCAGGGCAGCAACCCTGAGCAACAATGGACTGGTTTAGCACATTGCATCATTATGACTTAGACTGGCCCAGTCAAAGTCCTAAACTAAATCCAATCGAGATGTTATGGCAAGACTTTAGTATTGACGTTTACATATGATATCCATCAGTCTTACTGGGTTTGAGTCGTCCAGCAAAGAAGAACGAGTAAAAGTTTAGTCTCTAGACGGTCAAAGTTGGTAGTGACACACCCTAAAGGGCTTGCAGCTGTAACTGAAGGAAAAGGCGTCTCTACAACGTACCGAGCCGGCACGGCTGAATGCAGATCCATGATACCCTTTTCAGATTTTAGTTTGTAAAAGAACAGGTGTCTTTGGCACATAAAATTCAAACTAAAACGTTCAGAGATGCGAAAAAGTCCAAGGAGGACTAAAGCTTTCTGCTGTTTGGCAGGCTGTTTTCTGTTCATTTACCAAAAATGTGGGTGCCTATTAAAGTGATTTCTGATATTTGTTTTCTATCAACAGCTGAGGATCTTCGAAAATCAGCTGTTTACCAACCAAACGCAGCAGACGTCCGGGTTGAACAGGGACCTCATAGCCATCCGCATGGCCTCTGTCAACCCCATCCTAGACCCCTGGTTCTACATCCTCCTGAAAAAGACAGTGGTTCTCAAAGTTCTGGAAAAGATCAAGTGTCTGTTCTGTAAGATGGGCGGGCGGGGGCGGCGGGGAGGAGGACACTTCCGTTGTGCCGACGGCGCCCTCACCTCCTCCGTCGTCTCAAGGGATTCCCCGTCACTGGTTTCCCGTGAGCTGGGGGAAAAAGTCAGCACCCTACGGACTATCCTGTACCCGAGTGACGGGAACACGCTGGGGCTGGCCTCGCTTCGGGCCGGGTCAGACGACTTCTCCAGTCCAGCGGCTGCACCGACGTTGCTGTGCGCGCAGGAGGCGGCGCAGCCTCAGACGGGGCTTCCTCAGAGGGAACTAGAGGACGACGTGGCATGCACGACACCCAGCCACCCTCTAGTCGGTCCCAAGGACACGGCGCTGCACGTGAGCCTCACGGAGGAGACCGCAAACGTGCAGGAAAAATGCATTTAACCCTCAGCTCGACCTTCAGCGTCTCATCAGTGTATTACTCCTCAGTAACGTAGTCCCACGGTTTATTCCAATCACAGCAGTTGTAACACAAACTTCCACGGACATCATCACAGAGGAGCTCTTCTGTTGCACTTTTAAGACTTCTGAACCACTTGCTTGGCCGTCAGGAATGACAATCAGTGATTGTAAAGGATCAATGTTAAAATGTGAACAGCGTGTTAAATTATTTAAAGTATGAGCATGTACATTAAGGTCTTCTCTGTGAGAAGGTTTATCTACTTCTGTGCCATTTTACATTTCTAAAAAGATAAATACGCTTATAGTGTGTTTGTATTTTGTTTCACTTTTACGTCTGGACGTTTGCAAACAGTTTGGCTGTATTAGCTATAATCAAATCCCCGATAGAACGAAATGTATTATAATATAGTGTTTTTCTACTGCGCGTACACTAGAAGACGACAAAAACACTTTTTAATGTGAGTTTCCCTCTGTAAAGTTGATGATTTACATATTTTTCCCCAGTACTTTTAAAGAGTCCCAGTTAATAGTTTTGGCTTAATGTAAAGCGCAGTGCCTCCCATGTAGTTTGACTTCCGGGGGGATGTTAAGTAAAGAGTTTAATACAGAAGACGTCAATTGCTCCGTAAGTTAGTATTTGTTTTTTGAACACTATTCTCTTTGTGCTGCTAAAAACATCCCTTCCATACAGGCTCACGGGATCCTGTTTTTCACTGAACAAACCCCATGCTGTGCAGAACTCTTAAACGGAAAATAAAAATGTATTCTTCAGAATGTTGTTTAAGTGCCGTTATTCACAAAGTACAAAAACCAGGAAATCCGAAGGTTTATTCTGTTTCTGACAGACAACTGGAAGAACAATTCACTTGCCTCTTTGCTGAAGGACAATCCAGAATAATAACGTTCAACCCAATTCCCTCACATTAGAGACGACCCCATCTTTTCTAGTCAAATGAATAAAACTTGTTGCGATCTGATCCATTGTTAACCTGACCCTAGCCAGATGTATTTCGCTCCGCCTAACTCCACTCACATCCATCTGGGACTGATCCATAGGAATTGCCTTTATTGAAGGCTGGGCCTTATCAAAAATCCTTGCATATGATTGGATAAGCCACTTGTCTGTCATCTTTATCGACGTGCTATTTCAAAAAAACTTTTTTTTTTTTTTATGTGTTTGCGGCTCTAGTGGCATGCGTTTTATTGACAGTGAGCTGACAGGAAGAGAGGCGGCAAAGCGCTGCGGGTCGGAGTCGATCCCGGGCCGACCGCGTCGAGGACTAAAGGCCTCCTAACATGGTTCGCGCTAACCGCTAACCGCTCCGCCACGGAGCAAAACTTGCCAAATCCCGTCGGGAGAAGGGGAAAACATCGTTTCCACCAACAAAAGCCTCCAGAGCCGTTCTCTGATGTTCTTTTAATGAAACAATATTAGGTAGATTGGACAACACGGAAGAAATAGCAGCATCAATGTTAACGCTTGCTTCCTCGATGCGAGCCGCCATTGTTGTCTGAATCAAAACAGTCTCACGTCACGGTCGCTTCTCCACTACGTCACATCTATGAAACTCCAGCCCTGCGTCCTGATTGGCTGGACAATAAAATTGGTTGGAGAAATCACTCTCTATGGGAGAGGTCCCAGATGGATGTGAGTGAAGCTAGGCGGAGCGATATCAATCTGGCTAGGGTCAGGTTAATCCATTGTAGCCCAAACTGTAATTTTAACGCCATTGTCCTGGAAGGTGAACCTCTGCCTCAGTTTCATGTCTTTTGCGACTTCGACAGGGTTTTCTTTCAGGATTGCCCTTTATTTGCCTCTGTCCCTCCACTCATCATCTATGACCAGCTTCCCCGTCAATGCAGAAAATAGTATCCCCACAGCATGATGCTACCACCACCTTGTGTCGTGGTGGAGACGTTGAGTTATGGGAGGGATCAGCTGTTTCTTATCCACTGTTCTGTAACAATCCGATTCCTAGTTGGATGTATTGTAAAATAGATTACATTACACAGCCCTTTCCCTGCTTAGAGGCCTTCTAAATGCAATTGGTTATGTAACCATGGCTTAAAACTAATGTACACCACACCCATCAGATTTTTAACCCTGTACCATTTCCTTTCACTTGGCAATAACAACTGAAATCAGGTGTTTACAGACACCGCTACACAACAAGGAAAGCTTCCATGAAAATACTGAACGTACAAACTGAATACTGAAGTCCTGGTTTCACTCCCACAGAAAACCTGGGGGCTGAGCTGAAAAGGTGTTTCCGAGCAAGGCAGCCCACGAACCTTCCTCAGATAAACCTGTTCTGTCAGGAGGTTAATCCCAGCAAACCATTACGAGAAGCTTGTCAAGTCTTCTCAGAGCATTTGACCCAAGTCACAGTTTAAAAAGCAATTCAAATTCCAAGGAAATGTATGTAACTGGGTACTGTGCAGCGGAGTGGTTGGCAGCAATGAGAAGGTTCTGGGTTCAATTCCTAGCCTGGGGTCTTTTGCATCGAGTTTCCACAATTTCCAGGGTGTACCCCGCCTCTCACCCAATGTCTGCAGGAGATAGGCACCAGCAACCCTGCAAGGACAAGCAAGTACATATAATGGATGGTTGGGTGCATGTTGAAGAATTCATTTTGAATTCATAAAAGTATTTATAAAAGAAATCTACCTCATTATTCTTACAATTAACTGCAACAAAAAAAAGCTTTGGTAACCCTGACTGACCTGAAACAGGAGAAGTTTAGTCAGATTAAATGTCCGACTGAGGGAAAAAAGGTTGTGTCTTTTGTTCAGTGCATGTACAGAGCCTTGGAAAAGTATTCAGCTCCTCTTGGATTTTTACCTGTTTTATTGCATTCCAACCTGTAATTTGAATGTTTTTTTTATGTTCTTATGTGATAGATCTGCACAAAATAGTCTAAGTTGCTTAAGTCAAATTAGAAATAAATACACAAAAACATTAAAATTTGCATGTGCATATGCATTCACCCCCTTTACCGCTATGAAGCCCATAAAAAAATCTTGTGTAACCAATTACTTTCTAAAAGGCCTCAGAAGCTGCAGCATCCATCACACCATGAATACCACGGAGTTCTCCAGACAAGTCAGGGACAACGTTGCTGAGAAGTACAAGTCAGGGTGGAGTTATAAAAAAAATCTTAGATGTTCCCCCGCAGCCCCATCAAACCCATCATCTTTAAATGGAAAACACATGGTACAACACCAAGCCTGCCAGGAGAAGGTCACCCAACAAAACTCAGACCGGCAAGGAGACCATTAATCTGAGAGGCAGCAGAGACCAAAGGTTACCCTGAAGGAGCGGCAGAACTCCACAGCAGAGACTGGAGGATCTGTCCACAGGCCCGCAATGAGCAGTACGCTACATAGAGCTGGGCTTTATGGAAGAGTGGGCAGAATAAAGCCATTACTTAGTGTTAAAAATAAGAAGGCACCTTTTCAGTTTGCCAAAAGGAACATGGGTGACTCCCCAAATGAATGGAGGAAGGAGCTCTGGTCACAAGAGACTAAAATTTATCTTTTTAGCCACCAAGGAAATGGCTGTCTGCCACAAACCCAACACATCCCATTATTCCAAGAACACAATCCCTATAGTGACACATGGTGGCGGCGGCATCATGCTGTGGGGATGATTCTCAGCAGCAGGGGCTGGGAAAGATGGATGGTGCTAAAAAAAAACAGGGATACTCTTGAGCAAACCCTGTCAGTCTGCCTGTGATTTGATACTGGTGTGGAGGCTCGCCTTCCAGCAGGACGATAACCTGAAGCATACTGCCGGAGCAGCACTTGAGTGGTTTAAATGTGCTGGAATGGCCTAGTTAAAGTCCAGACCTCAGTTCAATTTAGAATCTGTGGTTAGACTTGAAGATCTCTGTTTACGTGCGAAAACCACCCAACATGAAGCAGCTGGAGCAGGTTTGCCTTGAGGACTGGGCAGAAATCCCAGTGGCAAGACATGGCAAGCTCGGAGAGATTTAAACAAAGCCGCTTGCAGCTGTAATTGCTACAAAAGGCGGCTCTCCAAAGTACTGAATTTAGGGGGAGGACTGTTATGAGATCTGAAGGTTTCTGTTAATTTGTCCCATTTGTTGTTTGCTTCACAAAAAAAAAAAAAAAAAATCTTCAAACTTGTAGGAATGTTCTGTAAAAGAAACGGTGCAAACTCTCAAACAATCAATTTTAATTGCAGGTTGTGAGGCCGCACAATGTGAAAAATACCAAGGGGGTTGAATACTTTTTCGGGGAACTGTAAACATTTGGTTTCAAATTTATGTATTACTTTATGTTGGTATTTCACGTACATTTCTAGGAACGTAGATGGCACTTTTTGGTTGCAATGTGGCAACATGGGGAAAACTATAAGAGGTATACATACTTTTGCAAGGACTGTAAAAGTACGATCAAACTCTTGTCAAAAATGGTCTCCGTTGGCATTTTTTCCCCTTTGTCAGCAGGATAATTTTTCCAAATGTAAAACACTTGTTATCCCGATCACTTCTTTCCATAACAGCAGCAATGACAGAAGCACTCGGGTCAGTCAGACACTTCAGATGGAACCAGCAGACGACCAAGTACACTCAACCCCGCTCATCTGTGGATGGACTGCGTCCAGCTCCAACATGGCGTCCCTCCAGAATCTTCCGGGAGCAGTTAAACGTCCCTCTGAGGACAAAAGCTCTTTAGTGGGAGCTGTGACCTTTAGGCTGACAAATCTGTTCAGGCTGGAAAATCTCCCCACGGGCAGGAAACCGTGATTGACAAACAGCTGAGGGAAGCTTTTAGCAGGTGGAAAATGATCCTTCTTTGAAACGTGCATTGTTTTCTCACCTCATCAGCGTTGGTTAGTCATACACTCAGAGAAAAGCTGGTTTAAACATTTAAACCTCTAAAAAAAAACAGCTGACTTTTAGAGAATTAGTTGGAAAGCATTGTGGTTGGGACTTTGAGCACTGCAGATCGGGGACTCAAAGAATAAACTTTTCTTGCTCTGGATCTTCTGCTGGTGTAAAGCATTGGTAGTTCTGCTCGCCGCTGGAAAATATATCCACATTTAAATAAGTCTGTTTCACCGTATTCTGTTTATTGTGCAACCCTGGCCACCCTGTACTGAGTTCAAACGGCAACACTTGGAGCAAAAACACATTTTTTGCAATAGACCATACAGTGAGAGATGAGTTTAAAGGGGTTTTGCAGTAATCCTTAAAATTTTTATCAGTTTTATCATTCTTTATGGGTTTTCCATACATGTATTTGACCTCCATTCTTTTCAACATTGCAAACTGATGAGACATTTCTCAGAAGAAGAGTTATTGTTTCTTATAAAAGGTATGTTTTATGTGTATCGGTAATAGTTTTCAGTTAAAAGCAGATGGTCGGAGGTGCCCGTGGCTGCCGATTGTCGGGGAGATGTTCCAGGAGTCTTCTGAAGGGTTCAAATTCATATCCCCTACTCCATCCTAGTAATTAAGGTGAAGAGGCAGACTGTCCGGTTTAAAAAACAAAACAAAATAAACAACAAATAAACTGAGAACTCAGGTTTCTCGGGATGTCTGTGTTTTTCTGGTACAATCCGTCTTGTACACATAAAAAGCTCATTTTTAACCCTGTGGTGTTTGTTCAGCTGGGCATCTGTTAAGCGCTCTATGCTGCCGCACATTAGCGCCAACAGTACAATTTAAAAAGGATGATGGACGAGCACTTCACACAATAACTTCGTCTTTTATGGTTTTGTTGATTCATTTTTTAATGATATGTTGGGTTCTTGAAGAGCAGTTTGCCTCTTCAGATCTTTTCTTTGGCATTTTTTATTCTATGTTTGGTTTAGCTTTACTTTGAAACTTATGCTTCAACTGCATTTTTGGTCTGCATTCTTTTTAATGTGGCTTCCTTCTCTTATTCGGTACTCCGGTCCAGTGGATGATCACTTCTCACACATCTACAGGCATATTCAATAAATGAGGAAATGGGTTCCGATGAGTACCTTTTGAAAATAACATATTTAGGCAGGTATTTCATATACTTTTCATTAAGTTCAATTTTCTGTCTTAATTCTTTTTCTTTATTGGTTTGATATACAATTCTAGTCTCAAATGTTGTGTTTTCATTATAAGTAAGCAAAAAATCATTATCATAAATAAAAAAAAAATTTTAAACATCAGTCTGTAACTGAATCTATATGTGTTTACCTTAATTAACTGGGTTACTGAAACAATCTCACTTTTTGATAATATTGTAATTTATTGAATATGACTGTATATGTGTGAGTTTTTTTCTGAACTTTATTGTATTTTCTTTTAAAATTATTACTCGTTGAGGGTTCCTACAGAATTTCTTCAGTTCCCTGCCCTTTGTCAAAACAATATAAACTTCCAAAGTTCACATTGTGTCAGATTTGTTCAGTTGGCAGGCTTTGTGGTAGGACAGAAGGGAGAGTGGTAGGGAACAAGAGAGGAAGGAAGGACACTAAAAAGGAAAAAAACATAAGCAAACAAGATAAGTTCATCGCTAATCATACACAAGGCTATTGAAAGTGCTTTGCATGACATCGCAGGAAAGAGAAAATAAAGCAGAAGAATAAAAGCTTTATGTAAAAGAAAGATGTGAAAGTGCAGAAAACAAAGGCATAACATAGAAGAGTGTGTACACGGAGGGAAGGACACAAGCAAGGAAGGAAGGAATAAAAGAAAGGACACAATGAAGGTACGGCACACCAATTAGAAAATGGGGGAGGGGAGTAAAGACAAATATTTTCCATACTCATCCAGATATGGAAAATAGTTCAATTCCAGAGTTCTCCAGACTACATAGAAAGTCTGTACTCTCTTCCCCTACAGGCTGCTCCATGTAACCTTCACAAACAGTAGCTGGGATCATTTTATGGCTGGAGACACATTCATCCACACATTTAAACAAGGAATTCCTCATTTCCTCCCTCACACACACACACACACACACACACACACACACACACACACACACACACACACACACACACACACACACACACACACACTTTTGGACACAGTAGATAGCAACATCCAGACCATGAAGTGCGAGAATAAACGACACGCCCTGATTAGAAACAGCTTGGCACCAGACTTATCTAACCTTTATCTATCTTTATGTTACCGTACAAGATCCTAAAACAACAACTGCACCTGCAGCGCAGTCATCTGAATTTAACTCCATAGATTTTATTTTTTTTGTCATCGGGAATTTGCTATTTTTGCGTTTTCTTCACGCAGTTCAACTCAAGGGTGCAATCATAATGACATTTTAAATAGAATAAAGGCTCAAGTCATCCACAGTGAAGAGGACTGACAAGAGCCAATATTGATAAAAACCCTGTTTAGGCTTGAATAAAATCACATGGGGGGCGAGAGAAAAAACACGTGGAAGAAGTTGTTTGTCAGATGAGACCATAACTACATTTTCTGACCTACATGTAACAGACTGATATAGGACCACCACATCACTATGAACTCGTCACTACCGTGAAACACGGTAGTGGCAGCGTTGTGCTGTGGGGATGCTTCCCTAAGGCGGAGAGAAGGAAGCCGGTCAGGGTTGATGGGCGACAGCTGGAGCGCGGTTCTGGGGTTCCACTAACAGGAGGACGACCGTAAACCTTTACCCAGACGGCAGAATAGCTTCGCTCAAAGCTCTTAGAAAAACAAGTTCAAGAAGTGTGAATACTAGGCACAGGACAACAGAATCAGACATGTTAAAATCTACACAGCACCCATCAAAAGTAAACCAAAGGTATGCCTGAGAAGGTTTGAGTGCTACAGTAAAGATTTGGTTTCTAATGTATAAGAAATAGAACAAAAGCTGAAACCCCATTTTCTAACGTCAGAAAAGCAAAACAAGGTTCACTATTACAGACATCTTATCTGTAAACGCTGCGAGGCATCTGTTAAAGTCTAATGTGTGTCCTGGAAGGTTTTTTTTCCACTCTCAAAAGGAAGAGAAAAAGCCTCAGAAGGGTAAAAAGGCTGATCCGCTCTGCTGCGGGGGCTCTGAGGTACCTTCCCTTGCAGAGTGGAAGTTCCTGTATTTCCCACATGACAGAAAACTGCTCCATCAACTGACATGTCAGCATAATGATGCACGTCCTCGGGTACCAACCGTTCAGAGACGGCCCCCGGTCTCAGATCTGCGAGATAAAGCTGAGAAAAACAACACGAGCCACTCCTAATCCGCCCAAAGACAACCGCAAACCAGAGTGAGTCAAAGGCAATTTATAGAAGATGATTCAAACCGTGTTATTTACGTTCATTATCAGATGGAGGAATCGATCAGAAGTTTGATGACTTTTAATCAACAGGGAAATCTCTCCGTCTTTTAACCGTCACGCTACGCCTTAAAAGGCCCAACGGACTCAGGCTCAGACTTCAACATCTGCGCTGGGCCAAAACAACGCGGAGAAGAAAGCGAGCCTGCGATCAGTCAGTCCGTCTGTCAGATGACCTCAGCCCTGCGACTGTGGATGAGTCTGACTGAAGCATGTAAGTCAACAAACTCGCATGCTGCAGGAATGTCTCCAAACTGTGCTATGATCCAGATCATGTCAGAAGATACTGAACTGTTTGTTGACTCTTTCCCTCTTTCCGAGCTTCGGTTTCTGGCTTGACCCGAACCCAAGCTGTGGAGCACAACCTGGAACGTTGTTTTTTTTCCCCTCATCGCTGGGTGCGATCCGTGTATTCGTCGGCCATTTTAATTCGTGATATCTATACACAGGTCATTTCTTCACCCGTTAAGAGGAATGTATCTTCCAAATCCAGTGTCCAAGATTTGATCAAAGTAGAAGGCTATAAAAGTAAAAGTATAAAAACTCTCAAGAGGTCAGACAAAGGGTGGTTTAATCTCAAACCTTGATTTGTGTTTCTTCACCGGATGACCCTTAACTGGGAGCAATGTTTCACTAGCATCACGCAGACACATCGTTTCAATCTTACAATTTTTAATCAGGAGCAAGTTTAATGTCTGCAAACTGACAAAAGTCTTTTTTCTGCATCTGAAATGAGATAAAACCTCACAGTGACAACCTGTTTCAGAAGAAAACACAGAGAAAAAGCCACTATATATCACTATAGCGCCTTGTGGAAGTCATTTTAGCCCTAAAACGTTTTCACGGTTTTGTCGCAGTAAAACCACAAACTTTATTTTCTTTTGGGGGTTTTATGTGATAAACCGACACAAAGCAGAAAATAATTGTGAAGCAGGAGGAAAATAATCAAAAGGTTTTAAATCATTTGTACAAATAAATATTGGAAATGTTTGGTGTGCATTGTCATTCGCCCCTTTTAATCCGATACCCCTAAATAAACCAGTTGCCTTTAGATGTCCGGGAACTAATAAATAGAGTCAATGCGTATGTAATTTAATCCCAGTGTAAATACAGCTGCTCTGTAAAGAGGTTCAGCGATCCGACGACATCATGTTGACCAACGAACACAGCAGGCAGCTCAGGGATGAAGCTGTGGAGACACACTGTATATAAGGGGTCCATGGTAATTCTGGAGGAGCTGCAGAGCTCCACAGCTCAGGAGGAAGAATCAGTCACCACGACAAATCTCCACAAATCTGGCCTTTAGGGAAGGTTGGGAAGAAGGAACCCATTGCTGACAAAATAGACATATTTAGATGCTGTGGCAAGACCCAAAAACCTCCCAGATACTCTCAGATCCAACCTGATTCAGTTGCTTTGCAAAGAAGAATGGGTAAAAATTTCAAGTTTCTTTATGTGCAAACCAGGCAGAGACAGCCCAAAGGACTGGCAGCTGGACTTGCAGCGCAAGCTGGTTGAAGGAAGCGTTGACTCCAAAGGGCTGAATGCCAATGCATGCCGGACTTTTCACATATTTGTTTCTGAGACTGACAACCACGTATCATTTTCCTTCTGCTGGCCAACGAGCTGCTACTTTGTTTTGGTCCGTCACCTCAAAAATCCTAATAAAATACACGATGCTCTGCTGTTGTAACGTGACAAAACGTGAAAAGCTTCGAGGGGTGCTAAAACTTTGATAAGGCGCTGAACGGCGGAACATCTGGATCCGCTGTACGTGGGAGCAGTGGCCTCCCACTGAACACGGAACAGACTTTCACGGACTGAAACACGACTCCGCAGGCCGATCTTTGCGCATTTTCGACTCCGGCCTCCTGAGTCGACAGACATAACTTAGCATTTGCATCTCACTATAA
This sequence comes from Fundulus diaphanus, assembly GCA_037039145.1. Taxonomy (NCBI): domain Eukaryota; kingdom Metazoa; phylum Chordata; class Actinopteri; order Cyprinodontiformes; family Fundulidae; genus Fundulus; species Fundulus diaphanus. Next base: position 27,960,704 of record CM073141.1, read on the forward strand.
CTGATGGCGAAGGGATGGACTAGTTAGATACAAAGTCTTCAGTGATGTTTTCCTCTAATATTAAGGTTATGCTTTGCACAGAATAATCAGTTCAACGTGAGGGAGGTTCAGAGTCCTCTTGCTTTAACAAACTGCTCCTTCGCTGGCGTCTCTGTGCTCTGTGGACCCTCTTCTCCCCCACTCACTACATTTTGTACATTCCCCTCGGCGTCTATGACCACGGTGGTCCTCCTCAGCTCCTCGTACTGCGTCTGTCTCTCAGCGACGGCCACGCAGGCCGCTAGGACCTCGTCGGACTCAAAGTCGTAGTCCTGCTCCAGCTCGGGGGCGTTGAGGATCTGCTCTTTGGCCTCCTCCTCTTGTCTCATCTTCTCTTTGGTGGCCAGCTGCTGCTTCTGTAAGGTGCGTGCCCAGTTCAAGTCGTCCTGCCACAGGCTGCGCTCCGAGGGGCACAAGTGGACGGCGATCTGGAAGGACCTCACGGCCTGGAGGGAGAGATGGCAGATACGAGCTCAGGAGAAGAAGGAAAAAGGCGATCGTTCAGTGAACGAGCCGCAAGTCTGTGGAGATGTGCCAGGCTCGTTGGTGAGCTCACGCAGATATGCAGGCACCGCCGTCAACGCAGCTAAGAGCGCATTCAGCACGTCTGGGAACACAATCCTAACATTGTTCATGCTATACTCTGACAGCTGCAGCTTTTTATGGAGAGCAGATCAATATCTCTTTGCTGACTGGTGACTGAAACTCACTCAACAGAAAAACGAGCATCTTCTGGACGTTCATACCACCAGGTGTCCGCCTTGACAAATGATCGTCTGATCCCTGGGAAATGGCGGACTAAATTTCATCCGACATGCGCATAAAGCTGACTGATGGCCTTAAAAATCATCTCTGACAAATATCAGAGACCTGTCGAGCACTTTTAAAAGTTAAGGGACTGGAAAATGAGGTGAAACCCGGCGGTTTTGCAGCAGTGGACAGCTTTTCAATCCGCTGCCGGGGCTCTGACTGAGCTTCTACACGCCTGAAGAAAGGACTTGGGATCGTTACTGAACTAATAACTGCATCCTGGGGTTTTAGACTGATTCTCAAAAGGAAGAATAAAAGTAAAGATGTCCTTGCATTTGACCCCTAGGTTATTTTTTAGAGATGCACTGATCAGAATTTTGAGAATTTTTGGAGATTATCCTACAATTTTAGCCATGAACAGAATAGAGGCGACTTCAGACAGTGTGTGAGGGAGCAGGTTCTGTAAAGGAGCAGCTGACGGACATTAACCTGACACATTAATACGTAAATGTTCACCAATACAAATGATTTTTTGGCTAAATAAAAAAAATGGTTTGCTTTCAATAAAGAATGGTAAAAACAATCTGGCGTTTACACTTTAAATTGGCTTTAGCATCAAATATTACTGGTATTTAAGGCATCTGAACCTATCCTCTAGGTCTAGGGTGTCCATAGTGTGGTCCACGGGCCATTTGTGGCCCTTTCATTGATTTTGTGTGGCCCCTGACTGCAGTGGTACCAATTCGGCCCATCTGATTGACGCAGATGGACATTATTTGAATTTCTTCAGGATTCACAGCTTCTCTATGACAAACTCCAGTCTTCAGATTTTTTTTTGTAAAGCTGAAACTATTAGTGTTTTATTTACCACATCACTTTACTTTGATTTCAACATCAGCATAAACCGAACCACAAACGTCCAGTGACTTTAACACAAAAGCAACCATTTATCCTATCAAACCTGTCAAATACAGTAAATGTTTTCAAACAAAGAGTGAGTCACATCCCCTCCTTGTTGTGGAGTAGAGAGAAAAAGAGCCAAAACAATCAAACTTCCGATAATAGGAAATTATATGCCTTTCTTTTTACCAGTGCTACAGTTTTTGGATCTACAATGATCTACAGTTCCCTTTTCTACATAAATCAGATGTTAGGCAGCTAAAAGTAAAAAAAAAGAAAAATAAATGTTGATTACATTTTCCATTGTCATTTCAAATGGTTTTTTTTGTTGTTGTTTTTTTTTTTCTAAACGGGAAGCACTTTCAACATGGTGATTTTGGCTCAAGAGGCAAAAGGTAGGTCCTTACCCTGACGCTTAGATTTCAAAAACGCCGCCAACATGTCCAAATCTAGCCCGCTTTATCCCAGACAGAGGCTCAAAGCTCACCAACATAATATAAAAATACCGCCTCCGTTAACGTTTCCCGTTATCTGCTGAAAGTCTTGCTCATTCTGTGTCTTTCACAGCCTGAATGAAAAAGCACATCAGTCTGGACATGTCTTAGAAAATACAGTTTCCTTTCAGATCGCTCCTCACCTCTCGGTTCTGACTACGATTTTAAACACTCCACCATAAGTGAAAACAAACAACTTTGAGTCTTCTCTCAGTAACAACTTCCCAACAAAAGAGTGTTGCTGCTAACCTGACCTGGAACACTTAGATATTATGCGTTCACTGACTGAAAAAAAGATAGGATTTTTGAGTTTTAGACCAACTGGTCAGGCTGAAAATTGTCCAATTTCGATTATCTGATGATTTCTCAGAACACCGCTAATGCTGTCACATGATGTGTCGTTTAATTTGATCCAGCTCCTGCCATGACATGCTAAATTTACTCCAGAAATCTGATTCTGGGACTTCAGTTCATCTTCGTTGAGATCCCTGTTTGAAGCACAAAGCTCTGACACTAATAATATTAGTTAAGAAAAGATAAGCTAACTATGGCCGAGTACAGGCCGACTGCAGAAGCTGCAGATAGGTTTCCCTCCTCACAGTCACCACAACGCTCCACCCAAAGCGAAATCAGGGCCAGCAACCAAATCGAATCCAAGCGCAATGAACGCATCGATGTCCTCGGCTTCACAGCTTTCTTTATTTAACCAACTGAAACTGTATGAAGACGGTGAGAACAGACTGAAATATATGTGACAGATATTTAAAGGCTGGCGTATTAGCAGGAGTAAATTCTTAAAGTGTATGGACTTGGATGCTAAAACTCACAGTGATGTGCAAAAATTATGTTTCACGCTGGCACGGCAACTGTTGTTAAGGGTAGCAAATGTAACAGGTTAACACAGTGAAGTACAGTAGAGTAAAGGATCAGATTTGAGCTGCAGCCCACTGTTTTACATGGAATAATAGACCTGAATTTTTAGTGAAAATACCTTTTTGAGTAAAACAGAATATTAAGTTTCATCTTGAATACACCTCAACAGTAAATTCATCTATGAACAAATCCATTGATAACAGAGACCATAAATGTTGACATTTCCTGGTGAATTGGTGGCAAAATAGCATTAGACGCTTCCAATAGTTCTAATTTTGAGCAGTTTGGCTGAAATGAGTTTACAGAAAACGAAAGGGAGACGAGAACAGAACAGTCCGATTTAAGCAAAAATTGGGATCAACCGAATTCCCAAACAGGCACCACCCGAACAAGTTGGTACACCCAACTATTAAAAACGCGACAGAACAAGTTGCACTAAAAATAGATATTTGTTCTGTCATTCCACAGGGCTTCATTATACAAGGAGGTGTGTCTATATTTAGTTTAGTTTGCGCTTAAGTAACTTTCAACACTTCCCATTGTTGTTTTTGCCGCTGTTGGACAGGTCTCCCTCTCCAGGGCATGCAGGAGCGAGAATAACCTGAAGGGATTCTGCCTTAAACCCACACTGCTTGGCTTCTAGGGGGCGAACAAAGTAACTGTGATCCACGGGTTTCAAACACACAAGTCGCGGCCTGTTCAGAGGCAATTTAGTCAGTCGTCTCAGCCGCAGGCAACCTGGGCGTGCTTCATGTGAGGAGCTTCGGCTGAAGGGCTGGAAGCTTACAAAAAATAAACAAACTAGTATTATAGTTATTAACAGTGTGTTACATGGGGGGCTACCTGTGCATTTTTTTATGTCACAGTTCTTAATGCGTTTAAAAAATATATATAAAAAATGCACAAATACAGAATAAGCAAATACTAAGACAGATCGCTGGATGAATAGGCAGACAGATGGTCTGATGAGTGGATGATAGATGGACAGATTGATGGATTAAGGAAAGGAGAGATGGACAGATTAATATATGGATGGATTAACATTAGTTGGATGGATGATGGAGGTATGGATGGATGGATGGATGGACAGAATAGAGGGCGGATTCAACATTTAGACAATAAAACAGGGAATAAAGTCCTGTACTACATATATGTCCTTCTTCATGCTGTTCATGACCTGGAAAGCAAATTCCAGACTTTTCCAAAGTTTGTCTCACAGCAAAGCAACCCTGCAGCTTTTCAGGAACACTCGAAATAAAAGGTCGCTTTGTGTCGAATAAACATTTCAATCCAGATCATGAGCTGGTCGGGTACATAATGGTAAAATGTCGGTGTGTTACCACAGGGTAAAAGCTTATATCCATGAAATGTATGTTATTGTTTATTTCAGCAAAGAAACATTGCCCAAGCTGTAACTTGTAAAACAATTTGCATGCCTGAATGAAGCTGGATTCTCTTAAGGAATGCCATATGTTAATCATAAAAAAACAAAACCGTTTTCTTGTAAGTCTGGAAGCTATTTAATAAAAAATACTCAAGTTTGGACTAATCAAGGTTTTTTAGCTTTTTGTTCCTCTGTCTATAATGTAGCTCTTACTGCACTGATTTGTTCATGGTTTCCTGCTAGAATTAGGAATGGTGATCGTAAATTGCTTCAATCCAATCGTCAGCTGCTCGTTTCTTAACGGGTGCTCTGTTCCAAACCAAGTGCACACTTTAGTAAAAAAAAAAAAAAAACTGTCACTTATTTGTTTAGCATCTACAACCAGTAACAAAACCTTTCATTGTCATTGATGAACCACCGTTACTCACCAGGTCCACCTCTCCCAGGTTGAGCTGCGCCCGGCCCAGAGTCTGCCAGCCCTCCCAGAACAGCGGCTTGAACTTCACGGCCAGCTCGGCTGCTTTCACAGCTGGGAACACTTCGTGCAGGATGGTCAGCACCTGCAAAGATAACACACATGATGAAAGACCGTTTCCAGGTTTCTTTGCAAGCAATGTCATAGACAAAAGAACAATCCACCCAGAGCACAAAACAAAAAATAAAAGTCAGCCCTCGTCTTTGCTCAAAGTACTGCTTTCTCTCGCTTTCTCACAGCCTGAGACACACAGAGGTGCCTCTAGGTGTCTTAGAAAATTGTTTTCTTTTTACAATAGTCTTCATTTTTTGTGTTTCCTCTGACTGCTTCTGAGCATTGAAAATAACTTAGTAAACCATCATCTACTTTAAAGAGCGCTATTGCCAGTGTTACGTGGTAGTGCGAGTATAATGCATTCACTGACTGCATAAAGTTTAGAATTTCTGATCGGCCAATCAAAGCTCGAGCCCAATTAAGCTGGAAGTCTTCTGGAGTGAAGGACTGTATACCTGGTGACTGTACCCCCAAAAATAAGACTAGCTCCGCCTGAACATGGTAGCCTGACCTCCTGCGGGAAAGAATGTTAAAAAATATATATAGATACCCAAGCAGAGAAGGTGTCCCTAATTATGCCGACACGGTGGCACTGAAACCACAACTTCGCACACTGCCACATGCGCCAAGAGCCACCACATCCTTCCCTCTCATCGGACCCGCCATGCAAACCACTGGACCTATGGGTTGGCATCCTGTTCATCCCAAGGTTTTGCCTAAGAGGTTGTGTGTGGGCAGATACAGTTGGATTATGATTTAAAAAAGTTAAATGTTATTTATTTCACTGTTTTTCTTTGTTTGAGGTTCTTAACTGCGTGAGTGCTAAAAGGCCACTGAGCCTAAAGCTCCAAATTTGTTTTGAAAAGTTGATGACAGATAGCTCTTTATTGTCATTGTACAATGAAATTTTAAAGGGCTCTCTCCAGTCGGTGAAAGACAAATATATAAAAAAATATGAGTAAAAAGTCACTTTACGCCTGCAACTGGAGCATGTTCCATTTTATCAGTGTTTTCCGTTCCTCTCCTCTAACTAACCTATAAAAACTGCATCCGCATGATTGTTATAAAGTGTGCCAAATTGTTTCACCGTTACACCAGTCGATGCTTGGCTAATGCAAAGACGGCAACCGCCATTAGTTCAGTTGTGTTTACTACACAGCTCATCTGTCAGCGCAGCGATCGGCCATGTTAAAGTCGTAGCACGCCGCCATCGCTCATTTCAAAATTCACGGCAGAGGTGGGACCTTGTAGGAGGGTCTGCTACATAGCTCCATAGCTAATACTAGACACGATCATTTTTGATTTAAATGAATAATTTTGTTAATAATTGCCTTTAGCAGTTATTAACAGCTGATTATAGCCAAACCTATTGGTGCACAACAATGGTCAATTTTACAGATCTTCCATAAAATATAGCACACGTCTCAATATTATATTTCAAGCTTTAGGTTCATCAACGTTGGTTTGAATTATCTTCAGTCCATGTGATCTGTAAGAACAGGAAAGGATCACTAATATTTTTAATAGCGCTACTTAAGTGTATTGGAACCTCATTAAGTCTCACTGTAAATTTGCGGTAAAGGTTAGTTCAAATAGGGACAATATCTGTAAAAGTGCCAGTTTGTCATATTTCTAATATAAACAATTACTTCTATACCCAGAGACTTTAAGGTTGACAATTTTCCATCCAAACATAATGAGCTGTGTGCAAAGCAGCAGCGTAGCCATGAGTTTTAAATTTCTTTCTGCTGTTAACTTATATCTCCACTAACCCAAGCTCGCGTTCATCACCGTTCAAGTGAACTCATTCCCCTATTAAATCTCTTAAACACACTTTGGTATGAGCTTACCGGCTACATTTCTGTCTGTGATATATTAAATATATAACAGGGGGGGGAGCATCCTCTTTCAAACCAGCAGCTTTACTAATCTGAACTATGGGATACTTCGGTTCTAAAATAAATTTCTCTCAAGCGTACAAAGCCTGAGACCAATTTAGTTAGCAAGACTTTATCAGTGTCCCTCATCACTCTGGAAGGATTATGCCTCCCCCCCGTTTGCAGCAGCGCTTCAGTTCACCGAGTTCGTGCGCGGCCGTCTTAACTTCCCACCACAGCGTCTCAATCACACTAAAGCCTGAGCTCTGACTGGGCCACTGCAGCAAATACTTCCTTCTTTCTCAATCATTCTACGCGTTTGGGATCACTGCCCTGGTGTGGGCGACCCATTTCCAAACAAGCTTGAGCTGTTACATGATCTTCCTTTATCTCTGCGAAGACGCCGATGGCTACAAGCTGCCCAGGTTTTGCCAGCAGAGCGATCCCAGATCAACACCCTTGAGTTGATAACGCACACCTATATGCTCCAGCCCAGCAAATAGCCAGAAGGCCTTCCTTTACAGAGGTGCTCCCACTTGCTGATGGTCAATTAAGGGAGTGCGTTTGATTAGCAACCCCTAGGTTGCTTCCCCCCCTCTAAAATGCTATGGAAGCAGTAGGTGCCAACTATTCAATTCAATTTTATTTATATAGCGCCAATTCATGAAACATGTCATCTCACGGCACCTTCCAAAGTCAAATTCAATCAGATTATACAGATTGGTCAAACAGATTTCCTATCTAAGGACTAAGCTTACAAAACATGCGACTTTTCAATTTTGGTTAAATAAAGAGGAGTGTGGAATCAGTCCTCTTTTGTACAAATGAGGTAATATTTAAATATTTTTTTTAACTCTTACAGAAAATATTATTTTTATTACATACTGGCTGTAAAATCCTTTAATTAAAAGATACACTTTTTTTTACCCATTAATGCAACATCCATATGATTGCTTAGCTTGGAATCCAAGCAAAGGCAGTTATCATAATCATATATCATTATCCACCAAGACTATAGTAACCCAAACCAAATTACTCCATACTAGTAGCTAACAGCGGGAACATTTCAAAGTTCAGAAAGCCGGACGTGTTGGGCACAATAACGATTACATTAAGACAACAGTCACTGAAAGGAAGAAGAAAATCATCCACATCATCTGAGCAACGATGTGGAGCTGAGGTATGTCCGCTTTTTTTTTTTTTTTTTTTTCTTCGTTTGATTGATGGAAAATCCTCAACAGGAGAACAAAGATCCCTGAAACAGTCGAAGTCATCTGAGGCCAATTTGTGCGTAAACCCGTCGTGGCAGTAGAAACAAAAAAAAACAAAAAAAAAAAAAACACAAAAACTGTTTGGGGTAGAGTTTCTGCAGGCCTGCTCCGCTAATGATTTCCTTCTCAAATTTCCTGTAATGGATAATATCATATTAGGCATGGGATACTCAATGTGATGAGAATGACTGTGATTACAAGGAGAGTTTATTGTGTTAGCTTATATCGTATTAGTTGTCGTAAATGGATAAATAACAGGAAGAGCTCAGTTTTGCCTGGCTCCACCGTTCAACTTCAAGACTCTTCAGCTGAGTAAAGACGTGCTTTTGTCCCCCCTCCTAAATATGCACATAAGATGAGAAGGAGAGCAAAGTACCAACACGAGCGGACAGAAAACAGGAACCACACAAAAGGAGAATCAAAACGCAGGAAACCTTTTTCATTACAGAATCGGGGCTGAGGTGTCTGGAGGAGACGTCGACGGCAAAGAAAATAACCACATTTCTTAAAGCTTTTCCAGCACAGCTTTGGCGATGCGCTAGGTGTTAGCTCACAACCGAGAAAGATTGAAAATGGGGATCTTACTGTGGCTTGCAACATTACTCCCATCGTTTGGCTTTTTTCACATTTTCCTGGGCTTCCACTAAAAACTTTAACATTTTCTGACAGGATCTGATGTGCTAGACCAGCAAGTAGTGATATTTGGGAAGTAGAGGCAACCGGATACGTGATTTCCAATGTTTTTCCTGACAAATAAAAGCCTTAAAAGGGTGACGTTCAGTCCCAACTTAATCTAGCACCCTTGAATGAAAAGCAGTGTGCCAAATCGCCCTCCATGACATGGCCGGCCATCTAAGGACACCTGATCAGATCAAAAGTGATCTTTCCGGCCTACGCTCACATCCCATCCAGGCCCGCCAGCCCCACGTGTAAACACGGTGGTGGCAGCATCATGCTGGGGAGCAGTGTTCCCTCTAAGCGCAGCTTAGAGGGAACACTGCGCTTAGAAATTATTTATTGTAATTTATTGTAAATTACAATAAATATTACAATGTTATTCACATCAAATTATTGGTAGGGACAATTAGGTCGGTCCAAAATTTTGGTAGGGACATGTCCCTATGGTCCCTATGCAAACCTACGCCCATGTCCTTTATTATTTAAATAATATACTAGTCTATTATTAATCATTTTTTCCATTATTTTACATAGATTTGATGTTAAAGCTATTGGTCTGTAATTTTGTGGGTTTGAATGATCTTTTCCTGGTTTAGCTATTGGTACTATAATTGATTCCTTCCAGTTCATTGGTCATTTTCCCTCCTTCCAAATTTTATTATATAATTGCAATATTATATCTTTTGATTTTTCACTAAGTTAACTTATCATTCTATACCAAATTTGATCTTTACCTGGTTTTGTATTTTTTGTCTTTCTAAGTGCATCATTCAGTTTGGCTTTTGTAAACTCAACATTCAATAAATTATTTGTTTCTTCAGCACTCTCTAATAAATCTTTATAAATATTTACATTTTGTATTTTCTCTTCCTTTTCTTACCTCTTCACTAATATTATTTGAACTGTGAATTTTACTAAATGTTCTTGCCAATATTTCAACTTTATCTATATCTTTTGTTATATTTATATTATGTATTTTAGTATAGGATATTCAAACTCTCTCTTTATGCCATTCGTTCTTTTAGTTATTTTCCAAATTTTTCCAATTTTTCTGTCTTTGCCTATTGTGCTACAAAAAGTTCTCCAATATTCTCTTTTTGCATTCTTAATAGTTCTCCTTACCATTGCTTTCTTTCTTTTATAATCAGTTAAATTCTTATAAATTGGATTACCTTTTAGTACCTTGAATGCTTTATTTCTTAAATTTATTGCTTCTTTACACTCATTTGTCCACCATGGTACCATTTTCTTATCATTTTTACACCCTGCTTTCTTTATAGAATTATCTGCTGCTTCCATGATAATCTTACAAATTACAAATCATTTATATCCATTCTCATATCTACTTTTCGCAAGTTTATTTGACTCAAGTATCTAAATTTAATCCAGTCTGCCTTATTAAAATTCAGTTTTTTATTGACCTTTATATTCTTAATATTTAAATATAATCCTACTGTTATTGTTATGGGATAATGATCACTACCTATAGTTGAATTTTTATCAATGAACCACTCACATATACCAGCTAAAACATTTTAGACAATTGTTAAATCCAAAACTGATTCCATCCCTGTTCTTACATTGATTCTTGTTCCCTTCCCATCATTAATACATACAAGATTTTTCATTTCCATTAATTCTGGTATAACTTGTCCATTTTTATCATTGCACTTACCCCACAATGTACTATTTGCATTAAAATCCCCACACCACATTACTTTCCCTTCCAAATATTCAGTTAACTCCTCCATTATTTCAATCAATAATGTTTTACATAGATTATAAAAAAATATTATTTTATATTTACCTTCTTGTTCCCATATCTCAATTACTATATATTAAAGTTCTTTCCCTTTCCTTAATACCTGATATGGTATCCCTTGCTTTATAAATATTCCACATCCTCCTCCACCTCCTCCACCTCCCTCCTGTCGATCTCTTGTTACACTATTATATTCTTTAATCACAAAATCTAATGTTGTTTTTAACCATGTTTCCTGAACACAAATAATTTCTGGTGTTTCTTCAAGACTATCAATATAACCTTTAAGTTCCTGTCCGTTAGCAATTAAACTTCTTGCATTCCATTGTAATATTAACATGAACTACTTTCACCTGATGATCCTGGTCTTCCATCTGCCTCCAACTTTTTGTTTATGTTCTCCCATGATCCCTCTTTAAACCCTAAAAACTTTTCAGCTCCTCTCACTATTATTTTAATCTCCTCAGTTTTATGCTTGACTTGGTCAGTACAGTTGATAACATATGCTACTATTTCTTCATTTATTATTTTTGACAATCTCTTCAAGTAATTCACTTTTGCACCCACAATACGTCTCTTAGGTTTATCAAGATCTTCATCTATAGGGATCCCATAAATAACTCCTCTTATCTTTTTATTTTCTCCCATGATTTTTTTTCTCCAACAGTTTTTTTACAGATACTATCCACATTTAAAGCCTTATTCATTTGTTCTTCATTTTTACAAACTACCAATAGGTTTCCGTCTCTCAAAATCTTTATCATTTCAACATCTCCAATTTTCTTTTTTATTTCTCTTGACACCACAATGGGGCTGATGTTATCCTGTTCCTGCTCATTCTTAAGTATTATTTTAAATTCCTCCCTCACAACTTTCCTCCTAACTATCCTTTCTTCGTCTGAACTACTTCCTTCCAGTTCTCGTTTACTGCCTTGAACTCCCTTTCCTTCATCTGTTTTATTTCTTCCACATCCTCTCCCTCTTCCTCTCCCCACTGGCGTCCACCCTTCAAAATCCATACCTTCCTCGTTTTCTACCTCCATTTCCACCCGAACCATTCTGTTATGCCATAATAACGCCATGATGAATAATTGATCTCAGATTGAATTCTGAACAGTAGTATGGAGAAGGTAACAAAAGAATTCTATCCTGCTGCAAACAGAGGAGAGAGAGAGGCACAAAAGGCAGCCCCTCCTCTCTCAGCAGGGTGCTTCTGACTACCCCCTCTTCAGACCCTCTTCTGCAGCTCCCACATTCTTCAGACAAAGACTTTTCTTCTGACCAGAAACTCTCCTGACCAGCTGCTCAGACCAACTCGTCCTGGAGCAGACCAGAAAACCACTTCGGGCCATGGGCCCTGCACGGGCCTGACTGACACACAGGCCAGCATCTGGAGAGGACTCTCGTCGCCCGGGGAACATCCATCCATCCATCCATTTTCTGATGGATGGATGGATGGATGGATGGATGGATTGGTTTGCTCCGAGGAGCTTTGTTTACTTCCCCTCTTGTGTTTATTCTTTTTTTCTTTTACCCCCTTTATTTTGATTTAACTAGGGCACCCCCATGCAATAGATTTTTTTGTCTCATTTTGGTTTGTTTTTGGGGTTACTTCTTTGTCAATTTTTAAAATAATATTACAAAACCGAAGAAAGCATGAACATATTTACACCTAAAGACAATCTTACTTGCCCAATAAACCTAAAAAGTATATTTTTGGATTGTGGGGGGGAAGCCGGAGCACCCGGAGAGAACCCACGCATGCACGGGGAGAACATGTAAACTCCATAGAGAAAGATCCCAGCTAGGTTTCAGATCAGGGACCTTTCTGTTAAGACACAACAGCCCTAAGACATGTGCCACCATGCAGCCCCATTAGCTTTTTTCTCCCTCTCTGTGTCTGTTTTTTTTTATTTTTTCGTTTTCGGGGTGGGGGTACGTTATATTTTATATTCCTTTATATATATATATATATATATATATATATATATATATATATGTGTGTGTGTGTGTGTGTGTTTTGTCCCCAGTAAAAAAGAAGCATACTTTTACACGGTTTTCTTTTTTTGTACTTTTGTCCTTATGTACTTTTGTTTTTGTTTTGTTTGTTTGCGCTTTCAGGGTTGCAATTTCCTTCCAGGGGTAGTGCTAATTACAAGTGACAGGTGGAAATAATCAAAGGGAAGGTGGTAACTGAACTAACTGGAGGTTGACAGGTTAGCAGATCCGATTGGCTAGTAACTGGTGATCGGGGAGAGACAGATAAACAGATTGTGTGAGCTGGCAGATTGCGGGGAGCAAACAGAACTGAACTGGATACAGAGATATGAAATGATCAAAATAAACCAAAGAACATACATAAACCACAACAAAACCCAAATCGTGACATTTTCAGATGGTTTGACCACCGTGTTAGTCGGGATTTCGGAAGGTATTTGTTCAAAACAGGCGCTTTCAGGGTTGCAATTTTCTTGTTCAGGGGTAGCTTTGATCCAAACACTAAACTCCTCATCTCCTTCGGTGTACTTCTCGTAAATGTAGATAAACCCATTGTGGCAAATATCTAATACACAGTCTCTATTGGAAGCTGTTACCTCGATATCTTCAGCCTTATATATCATTTGTCCACACATCAGATATGTGTAAAAGTGTACATACCCCGGACGTCTGCGTTGGCTGCAAATGACTGAGGACAGACGGTACAGCTGGGTTCCACCTTTTATAGCAATGTCAATGGTTGCACTAGGAATAACAGGACATCTTAAATCCCCCTGACTGAGGTACAGGACTATCACGTCATTGTCCCTCATGAAAAAAGTTTTCTTCAAGAGGGAGTTGCAGACGATACAATAATCTTCGTTGCATTCAGCAATTATACGGTTAAGAAGAGAAGTGGTACTGTCAAATGGTTCTGGCTGTGTTAGTTCAATGATGGCACTGTGTTTAAACAAGCTAAAGTAAGTAGTCTGACATGGTTCACAGCATCCAGTTATATCTATCTTGCAATCTGTTTTGATACCAGAACTACGTAATCGGCCCAAAATAACATCCAAAAAGTTTATTGGATTGTTCTGCTCTATCAAATCAAGTGACGGCACATTTGCTAGTATTTCCATAAGAACATGGTAGATTCCTCCTAACTTGAAATGTTTCCCTGGGTTTTGCATAGCAGTACATAGAAGTTTGGCACATAAGGGAGTTGCTGACAAAGCTTGAACAATCTTTTCTGGATGTTGAGCCACAAACTTCCTAGCTATGCTCAAGTGCAGGATGCTCTGCACTGAAGCATTCAACCAACAGTTACGGAAAAAGTTAGGAAATTTGCAAAAGAACATGGTGGTGGGGTCAGGATCCTGATTTGTTTGACTGTCATCAATGGTTGCACTAGGAATAACAGGACATCTTAAATCCCCCTGACTGGTTGACAACCTAGTGTCTTCTACTGGGAAGAAATGATCAATGTCATCTATAATTTCAGTCATTTGGGTTTCAGGAACACTGGCGGCAAAAGCAAAGTTTTCAGATGGTTCGACCTCCATGTTAGTTGGGATTTCGGAAAGTATAAGTACCACCTTCGCACTATCGTTGACTAAATCATTTTCTGTACAGTAGCGGTTAAATATCTTTCTCATTCCCTTCGTAACCAAGGCTCCAACAGCAAAACCAACAGTAAAAAACATGTTTACCGTATATTCCACTTGAATCGACTGTAAAATAAATCCACTGAAAATCTCTCCGCAAGCAGTCTGTTCAGAATTTAGAAGCAAACTGAGTGAAAAGTTCTTTGCAGAATTAAAAAACCTTCTGAACCTCTATGACATCACTGATGAGATCACTGTATGATGACCTCATCAAGGTTCTGAGGCAAGCTTGTGTTTTCTTACAGTTGCTATGGAAACGTAAGAAGTCATGCAGGTGTTTAAAGTACTTCTTGATTCTGAGATTGACCAACTCGGAAATACATGCATTAGTGACCATATTTTCAAAAAATGTGGCATTAAGATCATGTCTTTTAAGGACTAAATATTGTCCCTCGGCGACCACTAGGCTGAAAATCCACAATTTGGGTCACGTGGTACGATGACGTAGTTTGTTGATTTAGCTCAGGCTACGCTACAGAGAGTACAATGGAGTACACAACGACAAGTTCAAATGCGGATTCACAAAGTGATGATTTTAACACGAAAGACAACGCAAGCGTCTGTTACAATTCGGGTAAGTCTGAGAAAAACATTTTAGGAGAATAAACAAAATGGGTTGCTGGTGTATAATTGGAATCGGGGCTTATAATCGTGGTTCTGGCCGACAGTTCGGATGTAAACACGGAAACAACTTGTCGAAGCCCGATTGCCTAGCATCGTTTATGATGGCTGAAATTCGCCAAAACAGCACATAAAAGAAAAAGATGTTCATTCAGCACAAACCACAGTGTCTCAGCATTATGTGTTCCCGGAATTTTACTTAATAATTTGGATGTGAGCACTCTGAGAACGGACGCGCATTTATCTGTGGCGCCGTGGCGCTCAAATTCTCCGGGGGGGCAGCATATGGGGGTTCCGAACCGAAAGGGCTGTGGGCAATGTTCCCCCTAATTTTTCATGTATCTGAGCAAACATACAGACTCCCTGAGCGATCACTTGACCTCTGTGAGCAACATCACACATGCACACTGAGGCTATATTATGCCTGTTCAAAACCTGAGATTAGATCAAGCTACATGGCTTACTAAAAGAATCAAGTTACAGCATCATTTCTTTTAGATTACTTGAAAAAGACACAAATCTTGGAGCTGTATAGCATCTTTTTATTTCAGAGTAGGCTTCCTGCTAAGGAAGAACTGAGAGATGTGCACATCGTTCAGAGTTCCAATTTTCCATCCATCCATCCATCCATTTTCTGACCCGCTTAATCCCTCATGGGGTCGCGGGGGTTGCTGGTGCCTATCTCCAGCGTTCACTGGGCGAAAGGCGGGGTACACCCTGGACAGGTCGCCAGTCTGTCGCAGGGCAACATAGAGACAGACAGGACAAACAACCATTCACGCGCACACTCACACCTAAGGACAGTTTAGAGAAGCCAATTAACCTAACAGTCATGTTTTTGGACTGTGGGAGTAAGCCGGAGTACCCGGAGAGAACCCACGCATGTACAGGGAGAACATGCAAACTCCATGCAGAAAGACCCAGGGTGCACCACTGTGCAGCCGAGTTCCAATTTTATTACCATTAAATTATTTACATTTTCTGCAGGTTTAGCTCCAGCATGTAGTTCTGTGTGCAGCTTCTCTTCTGACAGTCTGTTCCAGGGCAGCTTTGGCTACAATGTAGCTCACCACCATCAGGGTGTGAATGTGTGCATGAATGAGTGAATGACTGACCTGTGTAAAGCGTTTTGGGGTCGTCAGATGATTTATTTCAATATTGTCACCCACACATCGCTTTTCTAACACAAAGAGGAAACACTCTCAGTTCTAAACAATTTCTTTGTGCTGTACTTCATTTTCATGCCAAAAGCAGCTTTTTAATAACGTAGAAGATGCAGAAAATCTTTCAGAAGCTGCTGTATGTTGTACTGTCAGAAATGTTACTGTTGCACTCAGTTATACTTTAAAGGTGTTTCACAATCAGAGACCCACAAGATTAATAACAGAACTTTATAGAATGAAAGCAATAATTTATTCAGTGTCAAATTTTGGCACTTCCAGCTTTACCTTTCTATTCATATATTTCAGTTTCCATTCACTTATTTTCCCTGTATTTTCATACTTGATCATCAGTTGCTGCCCCGTCCTTTCAATGCCTTTCCTAAGCAATGCGCCCCCCCCCCCCCCCCCAACTCCTTCTTTTTGTGTTGAATGAGTTAGATGTGAGAAAATAGCTTTAATTCTCCATAAAATAATTCTCATAATATTCTCTGCCGCCAACTTGCTCTTTCTGCAGCAACAGCGTCGTTTCTTGTGGTTTAATATTCTCCATATGCCTTCTTTAAAGATTTCTAATTCCACTTTGGGGAAATGCCACTTTGAGGCTTCTTATTCCTGCCATTGCCATGGTGAATCACATTATCTGCGATCCATTGATAAGGGCTTTTTTTCATGCTCATGCTCAACAAATGGTTGATCGGACACTGTGTTTAGTTACCTGACTGATATCACCTGTTCTAAAACTGGAAACACTGAGTATGACAGAGTGAGGTAGAACTACTGAGAGTAGCAGATTTCTACTTAGGGTGGACCGGCCATTTTTTCTTTAACCGAGTCCAGAACAGAGATGCACATCGCAACCTGCCCAACTATAAAGCGTCTGCCCCACCCATCGATCACCGCTGCGCTCAGATCAGCACCGCTGCTCACAGAGCGAGACCGTGGAACACCGTCTCACCAGAGTTGCAAAATAATTCTCATAACATTCTCTGCCGTTATAAAATAACTTGGTTTATTGTTATTTTGTTTACAGTTCAGCTTGGATTTTACTTTCTGCGCAGCATAAATTTGCTGTGCGCGCTGAAGCCAGATGCCGTGCGCGATTGCGCACGCGCGCAGCTTAGAGGGAACACTGCTGGGGAGCAGCTTTTCTTAAGCGAAGAAAAAGAAAGCTGGAAAGACCTGATAGGAAAATGAATTCAGGTAAAAAAAGAGATAATCCTGGGGAAAAAACCTGACAGAAACGGCAAGCTGACTGAGCGTGAGCTCTTTTGGAGAATATTTGAATTAATTTCTAAATGAGTAAAGCTGCTTCTAAAAAGCATCGACTCAGGGGAGCTGAATGCAAATGCACACCAGACTTCTCCGAGTTTTAATTGGAAAAAAACAAAACAAAAAAAAAATCAAAACCAGGTTTGATTTCCTTTCTCTTCACGCTTATACGCTTCATCGTTTAGCTGCCGTCATACAAAATGCAATTAAACACATAGCGGCCCGTCGTCGGGACGTGACGAAAATCTAAATGGTGAAATCCTCATGAATGTAGCTGCAGGGCAGTCCCTGAGAGATCGACAGACTGGTAAATATGTACCTGAGATTTCATTTCGTACAGCAGCGAGTTGTCTGGAGTCAGCTGAATAGCCTCATCCCACTTCTTTAGGGCCTCCCAGTGCCTACAACAACAACAACAACAACAACACATATGGTTATGACTGCTCATAGCTCTCACTGTCCTGCAATAAGAGGGGGCTTAAATCAAGTTTACATGGCTTTGTTTTGCTAGGTCTTACCGTCTCCGCTCACAGGTTTCACATTTGTTAGGTAACTAAAACACAGAGTTTGCTTTGTGGATGTAATGGGGTGTTTTTCCCAGATTATTTCAGCAAACAGATGTTTGTGAAACACATCTGAGTCATGCTTCAGTTTAATTCGATCCCCCCCCCCCCACAGCAGATCTTTTCTTTCTTTTTTTTTTTTGTGCCTCATTTGTGTCTTGGTTTCAGTCAAATAAAGATTTCCATGAACTCACTGCTTCAATGGACCATAAGTAGATTAAAAAAAAAAAAAAAACAAAGGCCAAAGGATTCCCGGAACAATCCGCAGCTTGGACTTGTTGAAAGTGAAGCGCAACAAGCCTCCTCCGCGACACCTGTCTGACAGAACGATAGAGCTAACAAAGGCTACAAAGAGATGCTGTTCAAAACCAGAGACTGACAGGTTCTAGGGTTCACTACCGCTTCCTACTGGACATACTCCCAGAAACAGAGACCCGATTTACATAAATTTGTTTATAAAGCCACATTATCCACCCTCAATCCAAGCACCTGTCACCAGTGCCGTTCATTATTTTGCATACATTTGTTTTTAACAGCTCATATTCTCGTTCTGACCGCACCATAACGCCACCAATCTATGAGAAACATCTCCTCGGGGTCAATATTGACTGGGAGACGAGTTTCCCAACACGAGGAACAAAGACTGAGGTCGGTTCTTTAGTTTGACCTTCCCATTGTCGCGTCTGCAGCTTTCACCGCTTAACTGAGACGGATAACCTGAAAACAACCAAAACAGCAATTAAGCCCACAGGAGGAGGCAGTTGACAGCGATCGGGTGAAACCATGAATTCATAAATCATACCGGTGGATTTGTTAGCAAGAGAGCTAACTGAGGAACTAGGGACTGAGGCGGTGTGGAAATCCTTCGATTCGCATGAAGCAAAGTAGGAAATTAGGCAATACGCCACATGAGGCAAGGAGCAAGAAAAATGCCTTCCACAGTGATTCTTCTATCTCTGTCTATCGGTCAAAGGCAGGTTAGAGGGAGAGAAGCTGCAAGGAAAGCACTAAGTCCCATTATTTTAACTGAAGTAAACAAAAGGGCATGACGTTTTCCAAAAAGCAAACGAGTCTGAAACGTGTCGGGAGCTTTGCAGTTCGTCTAAATGCTGAGAAACAGAAGAGAAATGGGAAGTTGTGACCAGAATCGAGAAGTGCTGACCGTGTGCGATAAGTCATGGGAGGGTTACCGCTATCAAGGTTTAGGAGGACTTAAAAAAAAAAAAAGTGGTTTCTGAACCTTAAAGTCCTTTTAATGAAATAATAAAGAAAAAGGCCGGTTTTCTCCCGCTGAATGGTGCACAGAATAGCGCTGCGCTCCTCTGCGCCCCGACCTTTTGGCTTTGCACTGACGCTCACCTGGCAAAAAGAAGGGTGGCGTAATTTTCTCGTGCTTAAAGAAAAGACAAATTCAGTTGCTTGGAGAGATTTCGGGGAAAAACGCTAAACGAACAGCCCTCTTATTAGGGTAACGTCGGTGTTAGCCTACAGCTGCCAAGCGTCGAGCTGCCAAAGGTGAAAAGTGCCACAAGTCGATGAATAAAAAGGCTGCTCAATCAACGTCACTAAATATTCTTTTTATTTCTACCGAAATACATAAAATAAATAAATGTCTCCAATATTATTCAAATGTTTTATACTCCCAGAAATTTGATACAATTTCCAGTCAGAAGAAACGTGATGGTATAATTACAACAGTAATATTAAAATCGACAAATGTTTGAATAACTAATTGGATGTTTCATTTATTAAAAGGTTAAAAACATCTAGAAGAACTACTTTAATCGTTTCATATTGCTGTATTTCTGTCAGCCTGTGAGATAGCCTGGCCAAAGCGGCTAAAGAAGGCAGTAGGCAGATGATGCCCAGTGGAGCAGGTACCCCTAAAAGCTGTTTGAACTCACTAATGTTGCTTTCAATGCGCTTTAACAACATCTTTTGAGTACGACAATAACAACATAAAATTAAATCCACACAGAATGAGTTACCCAATACCTAAATTGGACTATATCAAATTTAAGTAGTTGTAGTTAACCCTAAGCACAGGTGCAACACGGGAGCGACGTGACGCTAAGCGAGGCCACAGAGGCACTTCTAGCGACGCAAAATGAGCGATTTTGCCGATTACACGACGCCCGCGAGGGATGCGAAGCGACACGTGTTGGGAGTTGAAAAATCGGAACTTTTGCGTCTTGGCTGCGACGTGGGATGAAGGACCGCTGCAGAGACGAAGCGGTTTTCATTCAACAGGGAAGACAGGCTGATAGTGGCGGTCTGCGGTCGGCCTGAGTTGTACGACTCAACCGATCAGTGGAGAAAGGAGCGAGCCTGCGGAAGAGTGCGCGAGGAGACGGGAGTGGCAGGGAAGTGAAATGGAGTGAATTGTGCTGCCGTGTTCCTGGCTTGTTGTTCTGCCTGCTGTGCGAACGGCCGGCCATGACGTCAGGCGAGGGACAGCGAGCAAAAGTGGCGACATCGTGACGCCAGTCGCGTTCGACGTGAACGCAGCTTTACAGGCGAGGCGATTGGTCTGTAGTTGAGCTGCAGCGCAGGTACACCAATCAGCTGCGAGGGTCTATTTTGATGAGACGGTTTCAAATACTCGATGTAGGACTGCAGCAAAGGAAATGGAAAAACAAGTTCTAGTTTTAAGAAATGATTTACACATTTTATTATTTAAGTGGCTATTTTATAGCGAGACGTTTTAAACAAGGATTCCCCTGTGTATATATTCTAATTTCATTAAGCCTATCAAATATATAGATCTTTATCTGACAAACCTTTTTATTTGATGAAGAGTGGCCTTTTTGGCCCCCCGACAACAACCGTGTTGACGATGTTGACACTGCTACTATGAGAGCGTAGTATTTTTACTTAAGGCGATCGCATGCAAGAATACCAGTGAACGGAAAGGATAATAAAACCCATAAAACCTGAGGAGGATGTCAGAAAAAACACGTTACCTGGAAAACTAAATACTGCAGGACGAGAGCTGTAAGCCAAATAAATCAGCTCTCCAAGCTATTTGAGGAAGGATGGGAGTCAGGGAAAGTCCAGCAAATAAAACAGATGGAAAGGGTGTATAGCAGCTTACTAATAAATACGTTTCTTTTTCACAGCAATGTTCCTACTGCAGCTGACGCTTTGAGCGTACTTTATGGGGTAGAAAGTTTGACACTAAACAAATAAAAAATAACGGCCGTTATAAGACATTCACATCAGGTCGAGCTAAATATTAACTATGCACTGGTGGTAAATGTACATCAAAAACATCTACAGGTCAAAAAAAAAAAAAATTAAATCACACTTGGCTCAGGCTCAGGTCAGAAGCGAGCGCCGAGGAGCTCCTCGGTTACATCAGGAACATCCTAAACCTTTGTGGCAAGAAACGTCGCATCGAAGGCCAATGTTGTCTGAGAAAAAACGCCCCGTCACCGACATCCCCGAACAGACACCACCTCAAATCCCCAAGCGGCCATTAGGCAGCACCGCCATGGCATCATTTCCAAGCAAAATCCACTTTCTCTGGGCAAACGCGATTACAGGCAGTGACTAAAGGCCACCACATCACGTCCTCTGCACAAGCAGCGTTTGCACAAAGCAACCGTTCTTTGACTGAAGAGGTCAATAGCTAAGACAGTAAAGTCCAAGAGGCCTCCGAACTTCTCATTCGAAATTACGCAGAATTGCCAAGTATAGGAATATTTAGATGCATTCAAAATGCAACATTGATCATGTGAAAAATCTCATCAGTTTCACAGGAAGACCTAAACCACATCAACCCTCCATGCACATAAACATTAGTTTAGTAAAACAGGAGCAACGTCGGCTGTGTGCAACGCTGCCCTCTTCTGGAGAGCTGGTGACGGCACATCTCTCCTTCTTCCAGAGACCTCTGAAGAGAGTTACACAGTAACAATTGCACATGTTGTTGGGACGGAGAGAAAAAACTAAAAGCAGGCCCAAGATTTTACTTTTTTTCTTTTTTAAATCTGTAGGTCAGATATCAAAGAAAACAATTTTTATTGGCCTGGAAAAGCCTGATCTTTGCATCTCCAGCAAAAACACAAACAGAAATTCCGTGGCTTTTTTTTAAGTCAGCATCCCTATGAATTAAATATGGGGATATTAAATGGATCTATCTTTTTGCGCTCTTCTCTGTTTCTAGGACTAGCAATATTATTCTTTTTTCAGATGCCTTTTGACATTCTCCGTGTTCTAACCTGAACCGACACATCAGGATCGCAAAGCGGTCCCACAGCCAAGCAGTCCAGGGCTTCTTCCAGGACCCCGCAGACACCAGGCCCACGTGGAAAGGTATCCGGTCCATAACAGATTGGGAGGCTGTGTGACGCCAACACTGGTGAGGAAATCCACCCTCCACCCAGACAGACCCTCCACCAAATCAGGCTCTCAGATTGGAGGTGTGGGACGTGCGACATGCCCCGAAACCAACATCCCACAGCATCCGGTAGGCAAACTGGGCCTCCTGTGCTTTGGCACCCCGTTATGCAGCTGGCTGCTAGACTTCCTCACAGACAGATCAACAGGTGAGGGTTGGAAAGACCACTTGCAATGTCATCTCCCTGAGCACCTGGGTTCCCCACCCACCCCATGCAGTCAAACTACCTAACTCTCAGTAACCTCTGACCTCTGACTCTGTACCTCCCCCAACAAATCATAAAGGACAATACATTGAACTGGCTGCCAGTCATTTTATTTAATGTAAATATCTACAATTACAAGTCCAGTATACAAGCCAACTGTAAATATCAGGCAATATACATAATGCTCCATTTTTTGCCACATAACTTATGTTGCTATTTTATACTTTTATACTATTTTTGTACTCATTCCAGAGCTAAAGTCTCACTGCGTATTTTCTTTTTGCACTCGTGAATTAAACTGTCACTGAGCCAACGGAGCGCGATCTCGTTCAGAGTACGCTGTAGTGGAGCACTGAACGACAACAACGTTTTATTGGTTGATCGGTCGATTATTGTCTCTATTCCCTCAGGCAACATACATATATATTACTTTCTGTGAGCCAACGCAATCCTCAATGCTGTGGGGGGGGGGGGGGGGGGGGGGGTTTGAAACAAAATGAAAGGACTTAAAAAGAAATAAATATATATAAAAGGCTAGAATAAAATGTCCTACTGGGTCTTAGAAAGAAGCGGCATTTGCAGGTTCAGCAGAAAACGAAGCAGAGATCTGCATTTGTTCTTCAAAGGATATATCTATTTGCTTTGCTAAATGAACTAAAGCCAAAAGCACAATAGTGGATCGTGCTGGTTGAAAATGGTAGGAGTTCTAAGTGATCATGCTTTAACAAAATAATAAACAATAATAAATAATAGAAAACAATAAAAACATTTTTTTTCTAAATATCTGATCAATAACTATAGCAGATCAGGGGTCCTCACCTGCCCTCCTCCGCCAGCCGGGCCCCCTCCTCTTTCAGCCTCCTGCTCTTCGCAGCGCAGTCCTCCAGCAGGATCTCCTTCCTCCGCTTGATGGCGTGCAGCCAGTCCACCTCCTCATCCCCAGCTGCCTCGCTGTCACCTTCACTTCTCTCGTCCTCGGCCTCAAACTGCTGAGCCGCTGACCTGGACACCTTCTCGCCAATCTTCCTCTTCCAGCCAAACGAGGCCATTCTGGAAGAGAGACTTTTATTTTGAAAACGGCCTGGTTAGACGCTCGTGTGTTATGATAGCGCCGCTGAAGACGGCGTCCCGGTATCGACAGCGTTTCAGCACTTCTCGTATATCGAAGTTTTGTTTTGTACAACTGCAATGTTAAAACGCATCATGAGAAGTGCCATCAAAGTTGCTGCGCTAGCGTTAGCATTGCCAGCTAGGTCAGCAGCTGCGACACGGACAGGGCGGTCGCTTAACGAAACCACGTTTTATTCTGAGAGAACGACGCCTGTAGAGCCACTGCAGTTATGACCTGACAAATTTAGAGCTGTGTAAACACATACATTTAAAGCTTTCCCGTATGCAAGAACATGTACGCACAACCAAGCTGTCGGCCATTGTTGTAACCTTAATGGTGCGTTCACTGTACATTGGGATACCTTAACTTAAGAGACAAGTCCCCGTCTTTATAAAGGATGCGTGACGCATCGTGTTTTCGTGCTTGCTGCAAATGAATCACTGTGATTTGTTGTAAACAATAACATACTGTAAATTAGAGTTTACTATAGACTCGTAAGCAAAAGTTACCAGCTCCAAAGAATGTCAGTCATTCCCCGGTTTCCTTTTGTAAATAACTTAAAATCAAACCTGGTTTAAGTATAAAGTAAACGAAAAAGAAAAAAGTAGGCTATGGAGTAGAACAAATCCTCACTGGATGCGTCAAAACCATGAATCCCATAGTGTTTTCCCCCCCTATCGCTAACACCTAAATGCAGCATCACCCGGAAACTGTTTACATCTTATTTCAAAGTAAAAGCGGCCTTTGAATTTAAAAGTAAAATCAGCAGGACAGAAAAAGCCATTAATTTAATATTTTAACTTCGTTTTAATATATGCATCTTTCATAGATTTATGATTAATGCTTTTCCTTCTTTTAAAAAAACCGTTTTTTCCCCATTCTGAATGTTAATTGCTTTTAAACAAATCATAACACAATTCTTTACAAAACCCTGGACAGCTATAACAGGGTTTGTGCAAGTGTCGGCAACTCAAATGTAAGACTTTTAAAACTATTTATAAATTAATTTAAGGACCTCTGTCCCAGCATACAGAAACATCCAAAATAATTGCTGCCATAAAATTACTCTCAATAAGTGAATTTATTCAATTTGACTAAAAGGATATATACACTCATATTCAATAAGTTAGAATATGCATTTCTAACAGTCCGATTAAAGGCATCTTTTGAAGAAAAAAACCTATATGCCAGTATTAAACATACTTTTCATCATTCTTTATTCTGAATGGCAAAAAAAACAAAACAGTATGCAATTTATTAGCAGTTTATTAGCCAGTTGTGTATACAAACGATTCAACACTTTCCATTCAGATTTACAATGCTCAATCTGGTGGACTACCCCTTCACACAAAACAAAAATAGAGCAATATTTTGGAAGAGGTTCAACCAGACATGGAATTGAACAGTCTTCTAGGACACTTTCCATAATCTCTCAATGAGTAAATTTTTTTGCACACATTCATTTTTCCTGCAAAACCCATCATGTAAGGCATGACAAGTTTTGGTAATCTAGACTTGCAAGAAACCCTTTAAAAATAAGTAATATTTTACACCATGTCTACAACAGCATAAAGTGTGTGTCTTTACTCTTGTTTTTTTTTTGTTTCTTTCTTTCTTTTTTTAAATCAACTGTGGTTAAAAACAGAGACATCAAGGTCAAATAACTGAATGTTTTTGGATGAAAACCTTCCGTTAAGCACGACAGAACCTGATCACGATTATTGTCACGCTTTGCAATTTTAATCGGGATCTGAAGTCTGAATGGCTCGCTCGCATGTATTACCGAAAAACGTTCTTTTTTTTTAAAGCTAAAAAGCTAAACACCAATATTCTCAAGCTACAGGTAGGGACAGTTTTTAATGGAAAAAAATAAAATAAAATAATAATAATAATAATAATAGATCAAACTAAGTGTCCCATTTTTTTGTTGTTTCTGTAAGAATGCATTTAGCTCTCCAAAACCAGTTTTAAATGTGTACTGTTGATATAACGTAATCAATGTAAGCTGTTTAAGTCAATCTTTAAAATTGCAAAAGGTGCCAATATTTCTGACAGGCACTTAGATCAAATTTCTAGCATAAAATCTGCTAAACAGTACTGATAAGGATAAGGTAGCCAAACGATTACCCCTTTAAAAAAGAAAAGAAAAACAACAACAACCTTAAGACCGTGAACAGGTAATGGAATGAAATGTCGTCTAATGAAAGGCATATCTGGGACTTTGGGTCTGCAAGTTTAAACGTCCAGACGCACTTCATCTGTCACGCGTTTACCATCTTACTGAAAACTTTCAATGCTTCACGCTTTACAGTACAAAATAGCTTCGAGCAAAGTCTGGAATAAAATGTCAAATATCAAAGGGAATGTGAGAGCGATTAACAAAAAAAAAAAAATCTGAGAAAAACAAAAAAAGAAAGAAAACATTTTCATATGTATTCACCGACGAACAAACTTTCTACACATCGGATATAACTGCTACTGTCTGTTTAAAATTAGGCCTTGAGGTCTGTATACGTGACTGATTGGCATTAGTGAAATGAATGTAGGCCAAAGGCGTTTCACTCAGTAATCACACTCATCGTCTACACTTTATCCCCAACAGAGAAAAATACAACGGAAAAGTCTAAATCAATTCGTCCGCCTAGTATACGCGACACTTAAAAGGATATTTTTCTAGATTTTGAGGGTCATGGCAAAACACCTCTTAAATGGGAAAAGCAGGCCAGTTATCTACAAAGACAATCAAGTATCAGAATAATTGTGATTGAGGGCAACAAAACTGACAAAGACCTAAAAATAACAAACAAAAAAAAGAGAAGGAATATATGTGTGTATATAATATCCAGCAAGACAACTTAAATGTAAGGGAAAAAAATGATAAATCAAATTCTATTACAACCAAAACTTCCTCTGCTTAATGCATTGATAAATATGTTTGACCCTTCAAGTATAAAAATGCAGGGGACAAACAGATTCAGAGTTTTTTTTTTTTCTTTTTTTTTTTAACAATGAGGACAAACTCACGGTCTTTGACAGAAGCGGGTAAACCCCAACATAAATCTGATAAAGCATCCTTTTTTTTATCCCTGACACACTGCAGAGCGACAAGAGGTCTCAGCACTTTTGGGGCTCTAACTGAATGTGATGGGCGTGAATTAGTGCAGCGCCCCGGTACGTCTGCATCTGATCCCTACAGAAAAAAAATAAAATAAGAATAAAATAATAAAGAAAAATAACAATACAAGCAGCAGAAAATTAAAGAAAATTGTGCAAAAGTGCCTCCTGCCTCCTATGACTGCCACTCAGTTCTTAACCACGACCCCGTGGCTCCCTCCTCCGCAGGAAAAAAAAACAACAAAAAAAAAACGAGTTTTGTTCTCTGCACTGAAAAAATGGGCCTTACAGGCTACAGTACAGACCGTTCAGTGTAATCACTTCCGCATATAGTTGTATTTGGAATGTGGGCATCTGTTATTTGGATTGATCTGAAAAATCTAACCCCCCCCCCGCCCGCCCGCCCGCCCGCCCCGTGAAATGTTGTTCTGTCCTAGCTAGTTAAGTGGCACGTGGTTCCTCTTTCTTCACCTCCTACAGACCCAGTCAGCTCGGTATGCTTTCCCCCACAGCTTAGGGTAACGCCAACCTGCATCAGTGCCATGGAACAATCACTTCATCCTCAGCCTGGATAAAGTGAGCCATGAATCGGTCACATGCTTATTGCTATAAAGACACTCAGAGAGAAAAAAGGCTAGCGATGATTGTTTTGCAAGCTATCGTGCAAGTAGTTTAATAAGGTTTGCGCACATCTCAAAGAACTCGATGGTGTGGCTCCCCGGCCGGGGGGTGGGCGCGTTGTCCCCGCCTCCCGACGAGTCGATGGACGACGTCAGAGACGAGCCTAAGGAGCCTTCGGCGGTCTTGCTGGGCTGCACGGTGCTGCAGGAGGCGGAGACGTCGGCTCCCTCCCCGTCGCCCTTTACCGTGGTGCGGTAGTTGCCCACAGACCCAGAACGGAGAGGGGTCGCAGTTCCGGATTTAGTCTCCAGCATATCATCTAAACGGCACAAGACGGACAAAAAAAAGAAGAGAACCCAGTCATTTTCCTGAGAGATTCACAGCAATAACTACCAAGGGTGCTACAGTATCTCCACCAATGAGCTCTTGCGACAATAAACAATAATTCTCATCAAAGTGAGGTCTACCTCGCGAGTGGCTGTCAGCTCTGTCTGGTGCCAAGAGCCTTAGATAAATTATGAAGACGACTGCTTTAGGGTTGACCTGTTCAATCCTAAACTGTTGTGAAGAGAGATTACCTGCTTGGTTTTGTGAATATTGCCTAATTCGCATCGTTTGAGTGTTGTGACAGTCTCAGGGGTAGGGTTAGGGTAATACATTTCACATTATACACCGTGCCAGTTGAATTATTACATCTTCTGAATTTGCC
Organism: Fundulus diaphanus; assembly: GCA_037039145.1. NCBI lineage: Eukaryota > Metazoa > Chordata > Actinopteri > Cyprinodontiformes > Fundulidae > Fundulus > Fundulus diaphanus. The sequence goes on from CM073141.1 coordinate 27,988,680, forward strand.
AGGAGGCCAGTTTGACAAATGGTATGCAGAATAATATAGTATTTTAAATCCGCTACAGAAGAAACTGGAAAAAAAGTTGTAAACTATCGGCATATCGGCCAAAAATCCAATATTGTGCATCCCTACTTGACTTCCTGCCATATTCAGGTTTAAAACTCTTACTTTCAAGTAAGGAAGGAAGCAATGATTTGGTTTCTCTTTTCTACTGACAGAGTTGAGTAATGAAGACTTCTCCTTGGGTGGGATGGCAATTAGCCCCGAAGAATATTTGTCTGTGTGGCAGACAGAAACATCAGTTGGGAAGATATTATCTTTAATCAGTGTGAGAAAACCTTGACTGAACTATACTGAGACTGGACAGAATTTGATCATCTCTGGTTCACAGAGATACTTAAGATGGCTCAAACCTGGACTGGATTAGTCTACACTGAAGAGGGATTCAGAGAACAGAGACCAACAAAACCCACTTCTCAGGCATTAGAAGCACCGTGAAAATTAGACGAGCACAAAACATGCAATCTATTGACTCTTCAAAACCTAAAACAGGAAAAAACTGATTAGAACCGACTGAAGAGTCTTAAGAAACAGAGCTTGTAAAATCTGCATTTGCCAAAAAACGGGGGATTCTTTGGCTGAATTCTCACAGGGCACTCCCTACCACAAGCAATCGCCTCCCTCTATCCCCTGGCACTTAATTCAGGAAGTGGCTCAAATAGTTTACTGGGAAATAGGACATTCCTCCTAGAAGCCTGATCAGTTCTCACTCGGTTCTATCTCGTAAACATTTTTGACCTAATATGCCCATATGAAGTGTGGAAACAGCTCTGCAGCAAAAAAAAAAAAAACATTTTGTGTTTCGAACGAAACTATAATGCAGGCTGAACCAGGCTGACAAATAAACTTAGTTTTGATGCACATACATCTTAAATCATCTTTTGCCTATTCAGTAATAAAAAAATATATACACTTGGTATATAGTTGTCCTAAAATAAAAGACTTAGGGTAAGGAATAGTATACTTAGGGCAGCTTTGTGTGGTTGGACTGCAAATATACAAAAATATTACAAACCAAAAACAATTATGCTTCTCTGCTTACAGCAAGATAACAAATTTCTTAGAGCAAGAGTGTAATTCCTCCGTCGTTAGTGACGGGTCAGCTTTTATCATCCTAAGTGGTTTTCTGTCATTCTTTAGCAATTTAACAGCAATCAAAGGCATTCAATCTCACTAAAAGTGGCATTTTAAAAAATTTAAATAAGACCAATTAGCACCTTTTCTGGATTCAGTGTTAATCCAACAATCTTCCACGACCTGAAGTGTTTGGGGTCTATTTACAGCTGAACACAGCTAGCACATTCTTTGAGCTAAAGTCACATTTTAGCCACACACCCTTTATACAGCATGCCTGTGTCGCATCAGCTGCCCGCTCCAGTCTGACATCTTCCTTTGAAGGCATTGCAAAGTCCATAGACAGACAACCAAAAGCCTCAAGTTTGAGTCAATCATTAACGAGTCTATACTGAGGCAGCACCCCGCAGGACAGGAGTCAGACGGACACGACGCACCTCCGTCGGATCCAGGTCTGCTCAGGTTTTAGCCAAGGCATTGAGGTCGATGCTAAATATGCCCTTCCCTTTCACAACCTTTAATTATGTTCTATTATCCTCTGTTCTATTATTTCATTAAGACCAGATGTAAGTTAACAGTTTAGTGCCAATCATCTCAATAAAAATAAAAATTTAAAGCACTGATAGACCTGCTTTAAAAGGAACGGCAACTTCCTCCCAGACCTTAGGAAAAACGATTTCCATAAAAAGTCTACAAGGTCTTAAAAGGTTAATGAGTAAGGAAACACTCGACATGGCTGGTAAAGGTCAAAAATACAAAGCTGTCTTCATTTTCTCAAAATGGAGGTTAACTTTTTGCAGATGTTCACTTACAAATATATGTTTTTCCAAGTATCTAAGGACTGAAATAAGCCTCCTCTCATGATGTGCATGGCATCTAGCTGAATAAACTGAACAAAAACTGCTTTTAATTCAAAGAATGTGTTTTTAATGATTTAGTTAAAATGTCAACTTGTGTGCTATGAAAGACTTTTTTTTCTGTTCTTCATTGACCTGGAGAATTATTAGAAAACCATGCACTAAATCATTTAAAACCTTGGTTGACTAGTCTAAAATAATGAAAATGTTCTGACGTATGATATAAATTACAAAATAAAGACTGAGGGCCGATGCAGAGAGAGAGCAGAACGAGTTGACTGTTGTACTGATGTTAGTTTCACAGTGAGATAATACAACAATGTTTTTTTTAACTAACTTCAAAAAAAATGTATACCAACTTCAGTTTAACAAACATCCATGTGTTCATTATTTTGTAGCTTTGGCAAAAAAATACCCTGATTGCAGTGGTGGACACAGTCGCGCTATTATGAACACATAATTGCAGGGCTAACTTTTTGTTCAGCACATTATCGTTCACGCCAAGTTTGGAAATTGTTTGATTAGTGTCCATTTTATTGGGATTTGCTAACCGTAAGTATGATGACGTTCACAACAAGATATTCATCCGCCTTTTACATCACTGACCTCATTCTCATTACACTTCCACAGCTCAGAGCTGGGCTTTTGGGTTCCTGTATGGCTCAATGGGACTCAGTTTTGTTTCAACACTTCCGTACAAAACACCGGGTGCTTACTGCCTGGCTGCCCTATGGCAATCCTCTAGGGACATTTCACCATTTAACCAACCTGTTTCAACACAGCAATGATGAAACCAAATTTTATTTATGCTTTTCACTCCAAAGATATTAAATATAAGATATTCTGCATATTAAATATATATATTATTGATGTTACGACAATAAGTAACCCAAAAAGTAATGATTTACTGCACACGTGTTAAAGAGTCTGCTGACAGAGGGGAAAAGGGACCTCCAGAAATGCTAACACGGCGCTCCAGGCTTCCGGCAGTGTTGCCACATACGCTTATCATCATCGACTTTGGGCTAGTTCATTTAAACTGTTTAAAAGGTAGAGGTAATAGAGCTGGTTGCTTGTTTCTCTCGCAAGAACTGGCAACGCTGGCTTCCAAGCCTACACACTCACACCACGGCTGCCTGGGCACAGAGGGATAGAACATTCTTCTTAATGCCTCTAGTGCCTTTAAAAGTTATCTTCTAAAACATGCAGCGCTGGGCACGTTCGTCATGTGGTGTGTGTGCAGCACCTTTTGTCTGAAGACACCGAGCTGGTGGTTATCGGTTAGCAGCTTGCATTAGCTTCCTAATTTTTGGTTAGCTGTGCCCACCACTGCCTGATTGTTATGAACCATTATTATTGCACCGTCTGCAAATGTTCCTGGCTAACGAATGAAAAGCACCTGTCCGCAGGAGAAAACATCGATCCCTGTCAGAGTGGTGCTCAGTGGCCTACTTAGACACCTGATCACATGGGACTGTTCATCAGACTCAAGTCTGAAACTGAAGAGTCCAAGTCAAGTCTGAAGTCTTTAGAGTGTTTTTTGCCACTTACGTGTGATTTTAGTCAACATTTCATTGACGTCAGTAACTTCAGACAACATAAAAGTCATACAGGAATAATACAATCCCCACTGTGAGGTTTGTAGCAAGCATTGGTGCCTGGAAAAAAAAAAAAAAGCATATCCAATAACTGCACCCTTGTGTTTACAATCTGCTTTAAAGTTTCGCTAATCATTCTTAACAAGAACAGGCAATTTTATAAAATGCAACCGTGCATAGCAACCTTTAGTCAACATTTTTCCGACTGGCAAACTGACTCAACAGGACTGTTCTGCTTCACATTCCAGTCACGCGTGTTGCTTCTTCAATTACTTTGTCACCTGAACAGAATGATGAAGAATTCAGGTCTGAAGCAAACACACAGAACAAAGTGGACAAACTCACCATCTATGCTACGGAAGTCAAGGAGGTAGGTTCTGCTGTCCACCTGGTAGAGTTGAAGGCTCATCTTGGTTTGCATTCCAGTGATCGGATTCTTCCTCCTCACACGCAAATAATACGGATTAACAACCTGTAAGAATCATAAATGTAAAACTGTAAATTTGCAGCACAATCAGTTTTAACAATTGTTAACATTAGAAATGTACCCCCTCCCCCCTTACCTTCCACTCATAATCCAGCTGTTTCATTGCACGGCACACTTCAGTCATGATATCGTTGGGTCTGCTCTGACTGCGGATCCCCAGGTGCCACTTGGCTCTCCTTACGCCCTGGTGCTTGGACTTCTGGGGGTTCAGTTCATCCAGCGTGTGGCGAGACCTCGGTGGAGGCTCCGCCACGAAGATGGGTAAACGCTCGGGGTGGGGCTTGATGATTCCGGCCACGTCGTCCAGGAAATTGTCGGGAGGGCTCGAAGCCAGGTAGAAGTCCTTCGCCTCGCTCATGATGCGGCGATTGTCGATGATGAGGTGGTAGGCCACGGCTAACGGGTCTTGGTGGTTGCGGCTGTAGATGCAGGAAAGAACCTCCTCCTCTGTGCACTCGAACTTTTCGCACACCTCTTTCAGGGCCTCGTCATCAATCATGTTGTTGCTGTAGGACGGGTCCTCGGGAAACAAGTACTTGGGCAGATCTTGTTTGAACCACTCGTCCTCTCTGTGTGGAACGCGTGGAGGTGAAAAAAAAACAAACAAAAGCAGCTCAGGAGTGGAGCATGCTAAGCGAGCTTTGTTCTCTAATCTACGACAGAACAAAGATACCTATTACATTAACGCTGCGCATTGGCCTTACCGGATCTCTTTAATGGTCGCCCTTTTCATCGGGTCCACTTGCAGCATGTGTTTAAGGAGGCTTACTACTGAGGGGTTCAGATACTGCGGGGTGAAAAAGATCCCATCGCAGATCTTTTTAAAGAGGGTTGGCACATGATCGTCGTCGAAGGGGAGCGTCCCGCACAATAACGCATACAGAATGACGCCGCTACTCCATATATCCACCTCCGGACCGGCATATAACCTGGGGAGAGCCGTCAAAACAAATTTAAATAGATTAAATGAAGAGTTTGATTCCCTGGGCTAATTTTCCAAACGAGAGCGGATGAAGCTCCTTACCTTCCAGAGATGACCTCGGGGGCAGCATAGTTTGGAGAGCCACAACTTGTTCTCAGGAACTCTCCATCTGACATCATGTTTGACAGACCTGGACGAGTATTAAATTATTATTGCTGCTGCGTTAAAAGGCAGAGTCCGTATTAGAACCACAGACTTCAACTGATCATAGATTAAATGCAAAAAGCGGGGAATTTTGTGAGGGGGATGAACAAATCAGATGCGGTCTATCTCTCCCTCTCTTTTTTTCTAAATAAAAAACTAAAAGTGCAACAAGCGTGTCTCCCCACAGCGCTGGTACCATCACGCTGTGGGCGTGTTGCTTCTAAGCAGGAACAGGGAAACCGGACAGTTTATGGGAAGATACATTTTGTGGTTATGATGTGACATAATGCGAAAATGTTAAGGTAATACATTTTTACATTTATATGGTAATATTGAAACAGTAAAAAATTGACTTAAGGATTTACAAGACAATCATGTCTCAGAAAAAAAAAATCAATAAAAATCCTGATGGGCAACTCTTCATCCTCACCTTCTTGTGTCACTTATTCTTAAACCACGGTGCGACGCAAGTAAAAGGCCAAACAATTAAACCAAGGTAATAAAGTCCCCAGCGTTTATCTGATCTCTCTGTAGTTATAACGACTCAAGCTCAGATTGCCTAAAAAGAAAACAAATATCTTTCTTAAAATCTGAGTCATAAATATAAAAAAAAAAGCATCAACAAAGTAAAGCTTGAGGAAAATGAAGCAAGAGCTGTAATTTCTCTACTGGGATTAATAAGGTCAATCAGTACATCGGTTTTTAACTTTAGATTCTTGTGGTCATTTCTCCATGACGAGAAGTTCACCTTCGTGTTCTAAAGTTACAGGACCGCTTCCTCGCAGTTTTGACTCTGCCTTTACTTTTACTCCCTCTGAAGCTTGACGTTTCCCTTCCGAGGTTCAGGCGACATATTACCCAATTCTCTGGCAGACAGGAAGTGGAAAACCTACCCTATTTGTCTATTTGAACATACCAGATTGCTCCCTATACTAAACACGCATCAAACGAAACAATGCCTGCTCTGAAAACACCGCGGCAGAAAACGCTTGCAGAGCATCCTGAAAGCTCATTGGCTGTCTCCAGCCTGCCAGGTGTAGCGGAGAGTACATACCGAAATCGGCGATCTTTGCGTTCATGTGCGCGTCGAGCAGCACGTTCTCGGGTTTGAGGTCTCGGTGAACCACCATGTGCCTGTGGCAGTAATCTACCGCTGATATAATCTGCTGGAACAGTCGCCGGCTCTCCTTCTCCTCCAGCTGACGGAGCAGAAACCACCCATTAGAGTTCACACAGACCAGTCGCGGTCGGCCGCAACCAGCACCGAGATCGTGTGAATTCAGCGCCGTGCAAAACGCCTGCCATCAAGCTATAAAACTAAGCTCATCCTCGGTATCATCGCGCATTACCTTTCCATTTTTGCAGATGTAATCGAAGAGCTCTCCGCCTGAGACGTACTCCATGACCATGAAGATATCTGTAGGGGTGCTAATAACTTGATACCTGCAACAACAATAACAAGAAGGATTAGAATCACCATGAGTTATTAACGGCTGAGGAGCAGAACTGATTCAAAAACAGCTCAAGTGGCAGAGCTTCTTTTTTCTTCTTCTTCATAACGTGCCAAGGACGAAGGACTTGGCAGATCAGTTAACGCATCAAAATGAGATTACAGCTCAGTTTGATTAAATAAAAAGTCAGGGACCCTGTAAAACGAACGTCTTTAAATCTAATCCATCATGTTTAATATATTCTGAGCCAAACTTTTCTTACATCAATCAATCAATCAATCGGTTGTTGTTCATTGGAAGATTAGATTAAAGCTCATACATGGTTTGTCTGAACAGTAATGAGTTTTGGATTTCCCCTTTTTGATACGACTCACTGATAATTTGTCATGCTGCACATTTCTGTCTAGTTCCAGTTAGTTGTGTGTACAACATTTAACAAAGAAAAGGTTTGCCACTGCGCCGTAATTGTAGCGTTTCTTTGAATGTCACAAAATTGAGCAACAGGGGGGATATGAACGTGCAGCGTGCAGATAAAGTCACAAGATACATACAGGAAACTGCAGCAGACTTCAAACTGAGGGCTGACGATGGGCTGTGATTCTTATAAAGTAGCCTAGTAAACTTGATTCGGCTGGCACACAAAAAAAATGTTTATAAAATAAAATACAAAAAACAGACCCAACACAGGTATGAATTACTAAGCTTTGTCAACAAACTCCCGATTAGATGAAAAAAAAAAAAAAAATGCCTCGATAGGAACCATGAGCCCAGACCCGAGGTTGGATTGAGACATGCTCATTGGGGTACCGCGCACGTGACGTCACCGCCTCAAGAGCAACGCCCCTTTTGCCGCTTAGGTAGGACAAACCGATAGAGAACGCACGTAGCAACCAGCAACAGAACCAGCGATATGACCGACTTTGCAGCCATTAAACTTTCCCAAGACGATGTCCCAGGCGCACGGTTTACTGGTCGCACTGTCGAAGAACACACCAACCTTCAGCTCAAACGATGGCTTGAGTGTCGAGGGCTTAAAAAGACCGGAAAACGGGCCGAGTTGATCGAACGGTAAGCTTTGTTTTGTTTTTTCCTGCGCGGTGGTCATGCCGTCATCGGCCGTTTTTTTGTTTGTAATCACCGTCCAGGGATCGGTATATGTTTAATGTTTGTCTCATTTGAAATGTTTTTGAGTAGGCTATCCTGGTAGCAGGGTATCATGTTAGCGCCTGATACCATGATAGCCTATATGCTATCATGGTAGCAGGCGTTTCATTATTAACATGTCGGCCACCAAAATAATCTTACCTGTTCACTACTTGATGTCGCTGGAATTGGGTCAGGATGTTCTTCGGTTGTGCCCTTTCCTCCGACAAAATGCTTGCTACATATGTAGGCCGACCGCACCGATGGACCAAGCGCACACATTTCTCCTTGGCACTCTTGAATTTCGGGAAAGTAATGAAGAAAACATCCTTCATATGCAGCCGATCAGCGTACCTCGAGTCGCTGTTGCACGTTCCATAGCAACAATGTTTATAAACAATGGTCTTAGATTTTGGAAAAAGCAGTCTTTTAAACGAGTACAACCTAGGCTAACGCACGTCTCTTCCACAGCAAAACAGCTGCGGGTTTGGGAGTTTGTCCTACTGCGTACCACGTGATGTGACGTCATCGTGACGTTACGTTTCTAAAAATAGCTCGCTCGCGGTACCCCATTACATGCTATTTGTTAGGCCTAAATTAAACTTAATTAAATGCGCTCTCAAGTAGGGCTGGACAATAATTCAATAACGATATATATCAAGCGATAGATGTGTGGTGCGAGGGTCAATAAAAAGTTCAATAAAAGAACAGTTTTCCTTCCTTTTGCATTCTAGCCTATCATATAGGTTAACACTACAGTCGCTACATCCTCCCAACCAATCACAAACGCAGACCCAGGAACGCTCCGCCCCCTTCACAGAGTTCAGAGAGTTATTTTTTCTTTTTTAAAAACTTGCAGTTTTGGTAAAAAGTTGGTTGAAGAAAGGGTCGATTATGAATTCGGTGTTTGTGTGTTTTGTATCCAACACCGCGTCATTTTTCAAGCAGCAGCATGAAAAATACGTTTTATATTTTTGATAAGAATCGATATCAATCAATATGATTTCTATTTTATTCATATGCTTGTTTTCTGTATCGTCCAGCCCTACTCTTAGGAAAAGTGTATAGCTACAGGACTAACTAGGTAACTAGGGGTGGACCAACAGGGGGTTTAAAAGCCAGGCTTGCTGATGATGGTCAGTGCTTTAGGCCGATACCTTTTATTGTATTTTTTTTTTGTTATTCTAAATAGTTTTTACCCATGATCAGAAAGTTGTTGTTTTCTTGGCCGGCTTAATGTTGGCGCAGATTCTACGCCATCCAGGACATGAATATCCTACATGCTTCATTCTAATCATACAGAGGGTGTATTGGTATACTTGTCTCTTGAACACTTTTCACCTCTAGAGGTGAAACAAAGGGTTTTGCCTCCTAAGCATGTAGCTTAGTGGGCTAAAGCGAGGTGGTTCGAGCTGTAGCTGGTTTTTGCTTGTGCAATCCTATTAAAGTGGATGCAGGACACATTTCAAGTGGCTTTCTTCCTCTTTAAAAAGACACACATTCACATTTAAAGAACATTAAGCGACCAAAAGGAACGCGCTTCTTTGTCAGTTAGACTAGATTCGCACAGAAATCTGACATTTTCCCCTCCGTGTCATTTTCCCCCCACACGACAATGTTGTTTAGAGCCGCACAATCTAAAGAACTGCAATGGTCGTCGCAATTTGAATTTGTGCAGTATTGCAACTGCAAAGGACAGATTCATGCAATATTTGGTTGGATATAGTATCCCAGGGGCCATGCATTCAAAAACCTGCTTACCAATAACATTCGGTGGGTTGGATGGACTTGTGCTGCATTTTGTTCCCATGCCTGATATGCATTGTGCCCAAAATGTTGTAGCTCAAGGTGAGAGGTTGTGTCTAATGATAATAAATGTCGCCATCAAGACGATTATCACCATTAAAAAAAAAATGCAGCTATGAAGCCATTTTTGGGCAGGCCCATGACAGTGGCTGACCTCCACGGACACCTAGAGATGTAGTTAATATAAATAACGGGACTGATCTTTGGTTTGCAGCACAGTCCAGCTATAAAACGCGGGCAGACGTTTCAACATCACGACATCCCGGATATGTTACAGAAGCTAACGAGGCAGCAGCAGCAGCAGCACAGCACCTGTACATATGAAGGCTGCAGGTTGTTCACGATAATTTGTTGAGTTCATCCGAACCTCCGGATCTAATCGCGCCGCAGTTTTTCCTCCACATCCGTCCCACAACAGCGCGGCAGCTTCACCCTCCTAACTCTTATCTTGAACTTAGCCTGCTATGCAAAACCAACGCCTCTTGTCTTGAGTAGGGATTTGAACACAACCTTTGAAAGAAAGAAGAAAAAAAAAAAAAAAAAAAAAAAAAAATTATATTATATATATATATATATATATCAGGGTTTCCCGCAGCGCTATCTTGGCGAGGCGGCCGCCTCGCCAAACTCACGCTACCGCCTCGGCAACATTCCCAAAAAAAAAAAAAAAAAGTGACGTTAACACGCGGTTTGTTGTTGTTGCTTTCGCGCGTGCGTGAATGGCAGGGAAAAAACACATGGATACCCCCCGCTCCGCGGACAACGTGTCGTCGTCTCCCCCCCCCCACAACGTGTCATCCAACAACCCCCCCCCCCCCCCCCCGCTCCGCCAGTCGGTCCGCGGACAACGTGTCGTCGTCTTCCCCCCCCCCCCCCCCCCGCTCCGCCAGTCGGTCCGCGGACAACGTGTCGTCGTCTTCCCCCCCCCCCCCCCCCCCCCGCCAGTCGGTCCCACTGAGCTATATAATACACTGGAGTGCTGATTTTGCCGAAAAACTGAAGTCACTGGCCGCCATCTTGCTACTCCCTACTCTCACAGAATCCCATAGGATTTGGTTGCAACAACAAGCAGTTTTCTGGCAGAGTGAAAACGTTTCACAGGTAATTCTACAGTCAGTGGATGTACTAACACTATCAACTACTAGGAAATTAGGTGCTGAAATATTTTACATGTTATTCATATTAAATATATATATATGTATATATAAGTATGTGTATATGTATATATGTATATATATGTATACACATATGTAAATATATGTTTTTGTATATTGTTATTTATATATTTATAAATGTTAAACATATATATTTAAATGAATAAAATGCAAAATATTTCAGCACATGACTTTCTCAGTACTTGATATTTTTAGAACATAACATAAAAGTATATGGCATTTGACATTTTAAAAGTCTTAAGCCCCCCCTGAACATGAGAAAATCCTCGTTATTCGATGCTGTAGCGCACATATTCCTTAGTTACTGGGGGGAAATAGGGAGTACCAATATGGCGGCTGGTGGCTTCAAAGCGACTCGTTCAAACAGACGGTGATTAGCACTCCAGTGTATTATATAGCTCAGTGGTCGGTCCGCGGACAACGTGTCGTCGTCGTCGTCCCCCCCCCCCCCCCCCCCGCTCCGCCAGTCGGTCCGCGGACAACGTGTCGTCGTCTCTCCCCCCCCCCCCACCCCCCCGCTCCGCGAGTCGGTCCAACAACCCCCCGCCTCGCATAACCAAATTCCTGCGGGAAACACTGTATATATATATATATATATATATATATATATATATATATATAATATATATAAAAAAGAAACGTGCACATTGTTGCTCTGGCTTAATCAACACAACACCGCAGGGATTTAAATCTAGGTTTAAAGTCATTTATCACAGTCCAGGGCTTAAAGTGTGGGAGAAGCAGTGCTCTGTTGCATTGCTGCATTTCTAAGGAGACTAAACAGGCGGTTTGTCCCAGTAACTTCTGCACACGACGACATCTCCCCCTCTCTCTGCCAGGTCCTACACACAAAGTTTATATTCTTGTGCATGCATGACAGGGAACCGGTGTTCAGGACATTAGCCACACCTTGCGCTTTCTTCCCCCCTCTCTAATTTTGGCCCCGAGACAATTACCCAGCGCGCAGGAAGTACCGCGGCTATTTCCTTCATGGTAGTTTGATCAGTGCTCCTTTCAGCAACAGCCCATCGCCGCTGGATGTCACAATACGTTACTAAATAACGTTTCCACCGGCGGTGAGGATCGCTCCCTTGAGCAACTGCTGAATACTTGGCGACGCAGCATCCCGGTCGGCCCAGACAGTCACTGTAATCTGACTCATTGAAATTATCTGTCATCTTTCCGCTTTAGCAGGTACAAATGTTGTCAGCAACTTCACAAGTCATTTCAAACAGCGCAAGCAAAAGGGTTCCTGCCTCAGCCTGGGATAAAAGCGCCGGGTCTTTTAAACGCACACTTAGCGCTTATTTAATGTAAGACCAAGAGGTCGGTGGGGCCGAGGTCGGCGGTGATGATGCCTTCTTTGCTCGTTAAAATGCAGCGCTAACAGGAAGCGGGCGGAAAATAAAGCCCAGGCAGAGAGCGCTGATGGAAGAGGGGACTGGGTCAGATGAGATCAGCCTGATGGATGCATTCTGCAACGCACCGTTTCTACGGTCTGCAAATAGTTCAGTGGGTGGCATTAATGTGGCGCGGGGGGGGGGGGGGGGATTAGGCGGCGGTGAGCGGTGTGTAATCTAGGACTTACAGTTTAATTATGTGAGGGTGCCTGAAAAGCTTGAGGTTCTGGATCTCCCGGCGGATTTTTCCCACCACGTCCAAGCTGCGGATCTTCTGCCTGTTCAAGATCTTCACAGCCACCTGGTGCTTGGTCAGCTCGTGTTGGCCCACTGTGAAATAACGGAAATTATGCAGCAAATGAGCATCCATGTATGGGTTACTGAGTTAATACGAATGTATACAAAGAGCCAATAGTTCAGGCATGATTCATAAGATTTAATAAAAGATCGGTTCTAAACACTTACCACTTAAAACAGTTAAAAGTAACTTTAAAATGTTTTGTACTGCCTGGTTTTTATTTACATGTACCAAACTGAGATCAATAATTGTTTATTTAGGCACAAGTTACCAAAGTCCAAAACCAAAGTCCAACGTTTACAGTCCTTTTAACCCAACTTCCAGCTTCGGAACGGCTACGCAAAGACACACTGTGTGTCTTCTGGAGCTGGACAGTACAGCTGAGGCTTAAACCAGATTCATCACTACTAACGCGTAACGGTTATAGCACCATTATGGGTAATTGGAATCTGCCCATATGGAGATTTGGCCCGATATCAATATTAATATTGCTGTAAATAAGAGGTTACTAATCAGACCCCTACCAATATGTTAAAAAACAACAACATTAGTACTGAAGTTAAAGAGGATATATAGTGCATCCCTAATGTGTTGTATGATACAGATGTCAGCATAGAAAATATGGACTTAGATAAACAATGACTTTGATCATATTCTATGCAGATATTTGTTCATTTTAATCTAGACTGTGAGAGACCGGGCAGATGAAAACTCAAAAATCCACCCCCCCCCCCACAACCAGTGAATGCCACAGCGCTTTATTTCCACAGGAGTGACCTGACCCAGTAGGATGGGCTGAGCGAATTGCAACAAAGCTGTTGCGTTTGGTCCCTCTGAGCTCTCCACCTCTGTCTGTCATGGGCCGTGCTGGACCTGGGAACGTGGACAGACTTCCTCCTGAGTCAAGGGTCGACATTTGAAACCTTCTCACAGCGAGTGGTGCCTCACCAAACGGTGAACGCCATTCCTCACAAAGCTTGATCCCAAATCCAACATGTCCGCCACATATTTCAGATCTAGCAACAGAAGAAGCATTTATTTGGTTTATTTGCTTCTCCTAGCCTACATTGCTAACAGTAGTTGGTATGTGGCAAGCGCAGAAGCTGCCACTGACGTTCAGACGGTTTCCGGTTCGATGTCGCTCCCGGTTCCAGATCCTTGGCTCAAGGGGACGAGGCAGGCTGCTGGTAGGGAGGTTAAAATTCCACAATCGGACTTATTACCGATATAAAATGCTCACGTTTAAATTTAAAACTCCAGATAGTTGTCCTTTTTTTTCAGATAGCAAAATCCTGTCTTCCAGAGAGCGCTCTCTCACATACACAGCGGCCCACTTTGCTCCTAATATAAATAATTAATGATGACATGGAGCCGAGAAAGTTGTATTTTACACGGTTATAGTGTAAAAACAGGGGATGGAAATAAAAATAAATAAAAATAGACAAAACCCTAACCCCCGAATGTACAGTGACAAAAGCATCATCCTCACCGGGCAGCAACTCCACTGCACCAGCATTGTGTTTTTATTTCCCCTTTCATCAGCTGCAGAAGCAGGGGTAACAGGGAGATGAGTCACTGGAAACTGGCTATAAAGAGAGCAGCTGCTTGTTGTGACAGGGGTGATGGGTTCAGGTTTATAATGTGTAGAGCTAGCAGATCCCAGCTCCGTCCAAAAATGAGCAGATAAAGCTCAGTTTCTGACCGAAGGTGCATACTGGAGGGGGGGAACCTGAGACTGACAACACTGGGCGTACGTTGACTCGCCGCCTCTCCAAACGCACTTGGGAGCATAAACACGGAGGCCGGCCGGAGTCTGCGCCGTGCCACAGACGTCCTGTTAATGTCTGCAAACAGGAAACCGGGGACGAGTCAACAGCAGCCGGGGGTGGGGGGGTTAATTCAGAGTCCTGACAGCGACTTGTGGATCACTGGGTTAGCTTGCAGCGCTGTTGCCGCTAACTAATACTAATGTGTCAAAAATAACCCCCAAGTCTTATTAGCTCTCTTGGACCGCTCGGCTGCTTTACCCTGACGCGTGGCGTCCCTCGCCAAGCAGTTTGAACGAACAAGGCGACAACATATGCGACCCGTTTCCGATTTGGCGACCGTTTAGCCCGCTAGCAGGCTACGTTAGCGGCTAAGCTAAAAGCGTCCATCTTTCAGGCGCCAGGACGCACAGACAACCCGGCCGAGACGTACCTTTAACCTTCCCGAACGTCCCGACTCCGAGCGTGTCGCCGAGAATGTAATGTCCGATTTTAACTCTTCCCTCGTGTTTCTGTTTCTCCGTCGCCATCTTCCCGCAGTGGCCTTTCTGCGGGGTGAGCTCGCTGCAGTCAGCCAGACACGGACCGAACTCTGTGTGCGTCTCTCGAGCGGCTCCGATCCGCTCCCCCGACGCACGGAGGAAAGAGATCCACCCCGGCTCGCGCATGATTCGTCAAAGCTCGTGGGCGGTGTACGGTGTTGCCTTCACGGGCGCGCACTGAGCTCCGAAATTTCCGTGTCATTTTCGAATCTAACGATTTCTTGGAAAGTATACAAAATATTTCTAAAAATTAAGATCAAATAGGAAAAAAACGTGTGCATTAGGGGGTTAGCAAAACGACATGGCTGGAAATGTGACAAAAGGTACAACAGAAGAAAAAAACAGTAGAGAAGAGACTTATAATTTGAGAGGAGAATTTGTGTTGAGAAGATGTGTTCGCACCACACTTTAAAGTCTGGGGCTCAGCCAAGCAGGAGTTATGTTGTGGAATGGGTTAGATATAGAAATAAAAAGGAGTACCACGCTAAGACAATTTAAAAGCATGTATAAATATGTTATCTTATGCATGTAACCTAAACATTTAAACTTGATCATTTGCAACATTTTCGATAAGTAGTACTAGATATCTTCTTCTGTCTGTACAATTGCTTTCAAAATAAGACACTCTGTATTCGTGTAACTGTGCTTTGATTTGTAATGCCTCCTTTTATCAAAAGACCTTATATGTTATGTGACATGAATATTGTAATTGGGGGTAGGTTCTTAGATAAGATAAGATAGTCTTTATTGATCTCACAATGGAGAAATTCACTCGTCACATCGGCTCATACAAGAAGGTGCAGAGTAGGGAAGGTGCATTCAGTTATATACAATGAGTCTTCATATATACAGTGGATCAAAAAGAATACCAAAAAAAAATACAAAAAAAGGAAATAGGAATGGGCATATGATGTCTCATTTACATTCTTAGTGGTCTATATATATATAAACATATCTATATACTTAAATATATACATATATCTATGCGCCTAAATACATACGTACTTACGCGTATATATGTGCATATACATTGTATACATTTGTACATACATACATACATGTGTGCTGAGTTATGTTCAGGTGTTGATAGCAGCAGAAGTCACTACATCAGGATTATTGCACGGGTTGTAGTACAGTATATTAAATAGATTATTGCACATTAGTTATTGCTCATTAATTATTACAGTTGTGGTCACAGTTACAGTGCAGCATTGTAAAATCTGATAGCAGCAGGAATGAATGACCTGCGGTAGCGCTCCTTTTTACAGACAGGATGTCTAAGTCTGGCACTGAAGGAGCTGCTCAGCTCCTCTACAGTCTGGTGCAGGGGGTGGAAGGTGTTGTCCATGATGGATGTGAACTTGGACAACACCCTCCTCTCAGCTACTTCCTCCACAGAGTCCAGAGCACAGCCCAGGACAGAAGTGGCCTTCCTCACCAGCTTGTTCAGCCTCTTTCTGTCCCGCTCTGTGCTGCCAGGGGCCCAGCAGACGAAAGCGTAGAGGAGGGCTGAGGCCACCACAGAGTCATAGAAAGTTTTTAGCAGAGGCCGGCTCACTCCAAAGGACCTCAGCCTCCTCAGGAGGTGGAGCCGGCTCTGGCCCTTCTTATACAGGGCGTCGGTGTTGTGAGTCCAGTCCAGTTTATTATTGACGTGAACTCCCAGGTATTTGAAACTCTCCACAGTTTCTATGTCTTGCCCCTGGATGTTCACAGGTGAGTGAGGTGGGGGTCTTCTCCTTGGTCTTACTGGTGTTTAAGCGCAGATGGTTTTTCTCACACCAGTCCACAAAGTCCATGATGACCGACCGGTACTCCAGCTCGTTCCCTTCAGACACACAGCCCACAATGGCCGAGTCGTCAGAGAACTTCTGAAGGTGGCAGCTGTCCGTGTTGTAGGTGAAGTCCGAGGTGTAGAGGGTGAAAAGAAATGGAGACAGAACGGTGCCCTGGGGGGCCCCGGTGCTGCAGACTGCCACCTCTGACTGACAGCCGTGCAGCCGCACGTACTGAGGGCGGTCAGTGAGGTAGTCCATGGTCCAGTCAGCTAGATGTTTGTCCACCCCAGCGTCCTCCAGCTTCTCCCTCAGCAGCACCGGTCTGATGGTGTTGAAAGCGCTGGAGAGGTCAAAGAACATGACTCTCAGAGCGCTCCCAGTGGTCTCTCCTATAAGTTCTTGAACTTCTACCTACTCCTTTTGACCGCTACTAAAATGTCTTAACATCTCAATGTAAATCTTGCTTGTACTGTATTGCTCAAAGAAATTAAAAATTAAAAAAAAAAGTTACGCTACTCATCATCGTCAGGAATGGGAAATTAACTGACCGGATTTCTGGCACTAACGTTTTGATATTATGCATGGTCGCCACATTTTCAACGGTGCTTGATAAAGCCATTTCCAAATATTATTTTCCCCCCTAAAAATGAGTTTTGATGCATGTGATTGAGAACATTGTCCTTGGGAAACACACAACCGTTTCCAATGTTCAACCATCTGGAGGTGAACTGAAACATTTGAGAGGTAGTCCTCCATTATTCTTCTCCCTTTGTGTAAATGGCCTAGATCTACTTGCAGCAAAACAGGTCCCCAGATGCTTTCACCACTATCTACGACAGCTGGTGCAGTGATTTTAAGATTCCAAGCTTCCTCTTTCCATACTTCATGTGGCCAAGTAGAACAATGTTTCATCTGACAATGAAACCTTTCTGCTAATGAGGGTACACAAATACCAGAATTGTACACCTTATGCAATTAGAAACAAAATACAGACAGTCATTGAAATATGTATAAGTTAAAACCAGTTTTTAAAATTGGTTTACTAGAAGAATAATGTTCTAATCGTCCCATGCAGTAGTTTATCATAACATGCTTGCAACTTCATGATAACGACTCTAGGTCATGCAACACAGCACCAGAAATTTTACTTGCAAAGCAAAGATAGGTTCAACCTGTGTTTTCTCCCAAATACACACCTGGAGCATTCAAATACAGGCTATACATCATGTGAACCACTGACCACAGAAAACTTCTAAGCAAGATATGGGTTTCTGTGTTCATTTTATACACTCAATGTCTGTCTGTCCATTGACTCGATGACAAATTAGCTCAGATATGCATCAAAGGTGTATTAAGGAAGCTTACATTTCATTATTCAACAACAAAAAGCCCTTGTATACAGCGAGGCAGAGGTGGGTTAAGTAGCCAAAAATTGTACTCAAGTAAGAATAGCACTACTTCAACATATTTTTACTCAAGTAAAATTAAAAAATGGTCAGCCTAGAAATTACTCAAGCAGGAGAAAAAAAAGTATTCAGTATGAAGGCTACTCAAGTACTGAGTAACAATCATAACAGCTGATGATTTAAAATGTAAAAATAATGACAAGAATTTAAAATTATGTGCAAATTCTGGTATTTTAAAGACAACAGATACACTAAAGACAAAAGAAACACTTTTCTAAATCTTTTTTTTCCAACATTAAATTTTAAAACAATACTTACAGCAGTTAATGTATATACAGTATGTTAGAACAGTGCAAAGTATTTGCAAAGACAATAGCTACTGTTTACTGTATGTGTACAAACAAGAAGTCTCTTTTTAACATAAACTCCAGGTTTTTGTCTCTCTGGTCCATTTTTGGTTAAAAGAAGTATTTATTCTTTATTTATGAAGTTACTCGCAGAGGGTAGAGTAGCGATACCTGAGTAATAATATGACTCAAGTAAAAATATAGTGCATTAATACTACTCCTAAAAGTACATTTTGTTAAAAAAATTACTCACGTAAATGTAACTGCGTAAATGTAACTAGTTACATTCAGCACTACCACCTCTGCAACTGAGGAGCTTTGCTGGAGCTTCCATAGCTCTGTCGATAATGCAGCAGGCACACTGCTGGCACATAAAGGCAGATCTACTATTTGTCCCGTGCAAACGCATGTCACAAAAGACAGATGGACATTTGCAAAATGAACCACAACCACTAAATCAGTGATCAAATTTCATTTGGTCATTATGTGTTCTGTCATGTAATTAGCATTTGTAAATTGTAAACTGTTGGTATTCAAGGTTCAGGGAGATTATGTTCAGAAGGATGAAGATTCACAACACACCATTTGTCTTTTGTTATTGATCAATGAAAGGAAAAGTAATATTACAAATTATTTCTAACAGACTGAGATACTGACTATCATTTTATATTATATGTTAATCTGTGAGCTACATATCATTTGGAGGTAGAGTTAAGGCCGATACACACGCCGCAAGAAAAGAGAAATTGGTTATTTTACTCGAGGCTGCAAGAAAAGAACAAAGTTCTTGCTGGCAAGGGCATTTAATGTCTTCCTAGGAAGACTTCACAGCTTCTCTCCCACTTTATATATCTCAGACACCAAGCAATAAAAGAAAATTCTGCCCAGGATATATGTAAGAACCAACTGTAAAGACAGTGACGTCATTTCATTTGTGCATTAGGGGGCGACAACACAGTTATATATACAGTATATATATATATATATATATATATATATATATATATATATATATATATATATATATATATATATATATAAAATATAAATATATATACAATATATATATATACATACGGATATATGTTTGTCCTGTTTGTCTCTCTGTGTTGCCCTGCAAAAGACTGGCGACCTGTTCAGGGTGTACCCCGGCCCTCGCCCAGGGAATGCTGGAAATAGGCACCAGCAACCCCCGCGACCCCATGAGGAATTAAGCAGGTCAGAAAATGGATGGATGGATGTGTGTATATATATATATATATATATATATATATATATATATATATATATATATATATATATATATATATATATATATATACTGACAGAGAGAGGCAAGGACAACGCAAAGTGCTGTACATGATTACAATTTAGGAAAATAAAAACAGAATAAAAGCAAGTAAACAAACAGTTGGAATAAAATGTAATGCTAATTTGCAAGGCTCTTCAATTTTCTGTGATGAATTTTGACTATTAGTTCAGGATCAGCCCTGCGACAGACTGCCAACCTGTCCGGGGTGTACCCCGCCTCTCGCCCATTGAACACTGGAGATAGGCACCAGCACCCCTCGCGACCCCATGAGGGATAAGCGAGTCAGAAAATGGATGGATGGATAGTTCAGGATCATGTAGAGGCCCAGAACTGTTGTTTGTTATTTAAGTGCAACCATCAAAGTTTAAAATCCTCTGATACTACAGTCAATTTTTTCCTGATGTCAAAGTGTGAATTTCTGGGCATATTCTGATCTTTAAAGATAGAAAAGTGAGCATTTCATGTTTCCATTGAAATGACCTAATACGCTAAGATAGATAGTTAGAGCCACCTCTAATGGTTCCACCTCAGACTCAGCTCATCTCTTTGGCCATTAAATGTTTTCAATGACCCCAGATTGCACCTAGTTTTTCTCCTGCTTGTGATTTCCATTATGTTTAACTTATTACATACATTATTGCTTTTTTTCCTCATTGCTTTCCTTATCGTTCCATCGCCGGATCGTATCAAATGCAACACATTCATTTAGGTTTGGCTGTCTTTGAATCAATCGTCATCATTACTGAAGTCAAACAAAACAAAGGCAATAAAACTAACAAAAAAGCTGAATGGAAAAGGAATGCACACAGTTGCTCTTTTCATTCAGAGAGGGCTGTAGGAAGTGTACCAGTGATTTGTTACCATATTGGCTAAACGTCGCCAATGATAAAAGAAGTAGCTTGGTTCTTTAGAGCCATGAAGGCAGTCGGCCAAGTTTTAAATTGAAATTGAAGGTGAACTGGGAGCCCATGCAGGCAGAAGGAACTGGAATTATGAGTTCTTTTTCTGTACTACTCAGCATCCTTGCAGTCACATTTTAAACCAGCTGCATGTGAGTTACTGCAGAGATGATGAGGCCTAAATGTGAAATAATTTAGAATGTAATAAAACGGGATGTAATGAAACCATGAATTACTCTTTGAATATCATAGAAGAAGAAAGGAGTCATAGGTTTCTGGAGGTCATGAAATGACCACACACACCCCTCAGCATCTGGGCATTAGAGAGTAGGGCTGGACGACATAGAAAAAAAAAGCATATCCATAAAATAGAAATCATATTGATCGATATAGATAATTATCAATACATTCAAAACATATATTTTTAGTGCAGCCCTGACCGTTATTTATAGTTAAAGAACACAAAACACATAACTCAAACTCAACCCTTTATTCAACCAACTTTTTTACCAAAACTGCAAGTTTTTAAAAAAGAAAAAATAACGAGTGCTCTCTGAACTCTTTGAAGGGGGCGGAGCTTGGTTCCTGGGTCTGCGTTTATGATTGGTTGGGAGGATGTAATGACTTTAATATTAAACCTATATGGCTAGAATGCAAAAGGAAGGAAAACTGTTGTTTTATTGAACTTTTTAATGACCCTTTTTTTCTATCATCAATATACGTCTATTGGTCGATATATATCGTTATTGAATTATCGTCCAGCCCTGTTAGAGATGGCCAGGGAACAAGAGCATTCATGCCTCTTGAACCTTTTCACATTTTGTTGCCATGTTTCACTGTGGGGATGGTGTTTTTAACATGATGTTCTGTTCAGTATAGACTACGAAATTCAACTATGGTCCCATCTGATAAGAAAACATGGTGCTGTTTGTTCTCTAATCTTCTCTAACGAACCTCTGAGGCCAGGTTTTTGTTAATAAAGCAAAATTTGAAAACCACGTCTCCGCTTCCCTCCATGTAAAAGTGAAGCATACCATTTTTCAGAGCCATGAGGGATATAGTTGTAAAGCAAACATCTTTCTTTTGTCTGGAAGTTCTATTAACATTTTTTACCTGGCCCATAAACTTGTTGGTTTAATGAATGCAGTTTTCAGTCTAGATCTGCCAGTGGTATGAACAATTTCTGGCTTAACTGTAACAGTCCTGCACTTCTTTGTGCTGGTCCATGATGCAAAATCCCAATAAAACACCTTGAAGTTTGTCCTTGTCAAATGATAAAGTTTGAGATGTATGATTACTTTTGCAAGGCAGTGTAGTTCTACTTTATGTATCATGGTTTCCTATAATAACCTGCAGAAGACTGTTATCACTTATAGAAAGACAGATCCAGATTCAAGCCCTAACGCAAAACCCCTGCTTTTCCTTTGAGTGTCCAGTAGATGGCAATGTCCATGCATGCCTGAAAGACAGTAAAAGAAAGGGTCTTCTTAGAGCATGTTTTTCTTCTTTACGTTAATAACTTTAGGGACAGCAAACTAATTATAATCACCCATAAAGGCGGACATGATGAACATAGTAATTATTTCCTAAATATCTCGATGATTCACCAAAATCATGAACAAAAAATAAATAATCCTTTACTTGTCTAAAATACAGTTGACAATAAAGAGAAAATATGTTCAGATAAAGAAAGAATAAGAGCATGAAATTAAAACATGATAAAAATGTTTAAAACACATGACATTTGAATGAAAATGTAAAAAGCATAGTTGATAAATTTGAGTCTAACATTCGCCTTGAGGCAATTCCTATTTACAGGATTGTTTCTTTTCTCTGTTTCTCACAGCGTCTCAGCACTTTTTTTTTGTCCGCGGTAGCTCCATAAGCTGCTGACAGTTCATTACATGCAACAGTGGTTATCATTTTAATTACAGAGGTGCTTAATATAATCCTACTAGGCCCGCCTGTTAGCAGGCTTGTTAGAGTCCTGCTTATTATCCTCCATGCTGTTCCACACCCCAGCAACTGTTCTCCCAAAGGAGAGGCAGCATAAACGGCCCTTACATCCCATCCAGAATGTAAGGCAGACCGAAGCCAATCTAGAGGACTATTTGCAGCTTGTGATGTTTATGTGAAGACATTTATTGTGCCATCATTCACACACATTGAATGAAAATTGCACGGCAAAAACACTTCAAGCATCACTGAATCAAGATGGTGGGAACCAATATTCACAAGTTTTCTTGTATAATTAAAAAAAATACATGCAATGTATGGCTTGACATTTTGTTGGAAATTGCTTTAGAATGGACAGGACTCTTGGTACAAAGCTGCCAAATATGAGTTAAGGTACACTCTTTTGTCACAAAATAACTCAAGAAAGCTATCAAAGTTTATAAATGTGAAGACTTATGGAGTGTTTCACATCTTTTGGTGTTACAGTTGTTAAAAAAGTGGGGCTGTGAGGTCAGTTTCATGAAAAGCCAGTGTCAAATCTGGAGTGCCAAACAACCAGGTACATTTTAGAGGAAGAAAAAAAAAGAAGAGCGTATTGTTTTGAAACAACAAAACCATCAAATCCCTGAGCAGTTTTTGGCAAAGGCCATTTTTTTTCAACCCTTTTGCATGTGAAAGTTATTATTTTCAGAAGAAAGCTGCCCGCTGGAAATCGGTCATCGCTATCACTTCCGCTTGGTCAGATAAAAAAAAAAAAAAAAACAGAAAAACAGAACCAAACACATTGGAAGTCTGTTGATTTGGGCTTGCAAACAAAAAGAATGCTCTCTGAGTGTCAAAGTTTCAGATTTGGAAAATTTGGAGATTCCCACCCCACCATGAGCTCGTGTTAAAAAAGCCAGTTGCACACATGAAACGTTGTCAAAGTTGCAATAATTAACAATTGTTTAGCACTTGTGGTCATTTACATCTCAATAAACCTGTGGCCCACACAGTTAAGATGCCAAATATGTTATCCGCTTGTATTACCAATTGAAGGCAGTCTGGCCACAGGGCTAAACAATTAGCAAATTCCACTGGTTTTCCCCACCTGCTGCTACAACACCCTGAACTGTGCGAACACCTGCAGGCAAGCTAATAAAAAAAAATGATAATGTCATAATGTGGAAATTCTGTATGAGTCCAACTACGCAGAGGAAAAACTGCAGGTGGACTGATCTAAACAGGAGTGGGACATGTTAGCGGTTGGAGAATAGCAGCACCAATATTGTTTGTGTGCATCAAATGGTGACAAACAGTACAACGTAAATGGGTTGCATAGTAAGAGAAGTTAACTTGAGTTAGCTAAACAGCCTGAAACGCATGCCTACTACTCACAGCTGCTCCACACAACCCCACTTTACAAACA
The DNA here is from genome assembly GCA_037039145.1 of Fundulus diaphanus. Classification (NCBI taxonomy): domain Eukaryota; kingdom Metazoa; phylum Chordata; class Actinopteri; order Cyprinodontiformes; family Fundulidae; genus Fundulus; species Fundulus diaphanus. Next base: position 28,012,563 of record CM073141.1, read on the forward strand.
TCGAACTAAACCCTTCATTCGCACCTTTCCTGAAATGTGCTGGAGGGCAGAGCCTCAGAACCGCAATAAGCAGCGGAAGAACTTAACAGGCCAGTGTAAGAAGAAGCTTTAATTCCTTTGGTGTCTGCAAACAATGTACATCTCAACGCTAAAACATGTGATGTTCCTACAAGACTGAAATCAAATCATACGTGGAAAACCCTGTAAAGTATCAATTTAACCATACTGTGTGAGATATAGGTAAAATAACGAGCAGATAAACACGGAGGCACAGATTACAGAATTCATTTTACAAAACAAAGAAGATGAAGGGTTGATGAAACAACAGGAGGAAAAACAGACAAATCAAGGACAAATTTAATACTTATAGTGAAATATAAAATAATAGTTAATAAGCAAATAAAAAAAAACAACACTTAATTTCATTCACCCATGGATACAAAGCAACAACAAAACATCCATAATGTTCACTCATCGCTATTGCTGTCTTACCTAACATCAAACATAAGTTCATGATTTCCTGGAATTAACAAGCTCAAAGTGTTTTGTACATGAATGCCTGTGTGCTCTTCCTCCTTTCTGAAACCCTACAGTATCTGCAAGTTGAGGCACTTGGAAAGAACATGATTGTACTTTATGTAGCGTTTTATGTGCGTCTGTTCTGCTCGCGTGCCCGTACGTGAAACGGCGTCCAAAAAGAGCTGCGGCTTAGACCTCGCACGCCCCAGACTGGATCAGACCGGCTGGTCTTCCCCAAACTCTTCTAGTTAGCGTAATCTCTTTCTGCTCATCGCTCAACAACTGTGAGGGAGTTTTCAAAAAGAAGGCTCCCGGCACCCTGGGTCTGACGCTCGGCGGGAGATAAGCCGGCCCCCCGTGTTCCCTGGCACTCACTCAAAAGCGGTGCGCGCACGCAGAAGGGCCTGGCAGAGCTCCGTGCGGGACGACGGAGGAGGCTGGAGAAAAACGTACTGTAAAAACTGCTGCTGTCTGATTTTTTCCCAGAAGGGACCTAGTCTGCCGTGGTTAAGCTGGATTTTCCCAGGTTAAAGGAAAAAAATATAAGCAGAAAGGACGGATGAGCATCTTTTAGAGAATTATGAGCGCTCCCTTAAAATACAACCACAAAACGTTTAGTAAAAATCTTTTTAACTTATCAGTTGAATTACATGTACAACTATCACTGCTACATTTGATTTAAAGGGAAAAAAAAAATACATGAATATTCACAGTCAAACATCTTTTAGTGAGGTTTAGGCTCAGTCTTCCAAACGACAGAAACCTTGCACACACCACTTGTTCACAAAACGTCATCCTTGATCCCTGGTTCCACATTAACACAATAATCTATGTTGTTCAACGCCGCCACAAATGGTCCCTCTGCTCCGCGGTCTGGAGACTGTTTAAGGCAGGCTAGTGATGTCCCGTTTCGGAGGGGGTCCGTCTGGCTTGCAGGGGCTGCTGTTGGCTTTATCTTCGAAAAGCAGAACTCTGTGAAGGGGAAGAGAAAGAAAAAAAAAAAAAAAACAAGTATGAAACAATCAGAAGGTAGAATACACAAAAAGTTAGTTTGTACTGTAACTCTTAGAGAGCCATCAGAAACGATGAGACTTGTGCAAAAAGTGGTCCAGTCAAAACTATTTGCCACTGGGGCTGATTTCTGGTAGCCTGACTCTCGCTAGATGGATGTAGTTCCGCTTAGCTCCACACATCTGACTGGAATCGCTGCCACTGGGAGGGATTTCAATACCACATAAAATGGACGAGCCAATCAGGATCCATAACCCCACTCACCACTTTGAGCTGTGGGATGTCTGTGGGGTTTGTTGCACGTACAGGACATTTCCATTCTGAGCGCTTCAGACCTTTGATCTCTCCGGGGTTTTCACGCTCACTCCACAAGTCAAAATGTCTGAGGTCGGAACGATGCAAACCTCCGCCAAAATGCTGACTATTAACGTTCTAACCATGGACACCTGCTATGATAAGGTTTTAGTAATAAGTGGAAATAAACGTGGGGTTGTCCTAATTTATGTTCTACCATTTAAAAAAAATTACATTTAACAGAAAATCTGAAATATTACTTTCATATTACTTACATTTTTCAATGGGTGTTTTCGTTTCTTTCAAATCATGTTCTGTGGTTAATCATTGCATATTGTATAACATTGATTTTCCTTTTTTAGTTAAGCATTTTCATGATTTCTAAGTTGTAATAAGAATGCTCTAAAATAATCCTCATGTATAGTTGAATTTTATATTATTCTCTGAAACTTTGTTAGATATGTTCTGGTTCGGATTTCTGCTTGAACCACTTGACTTTTTGATAAAACCAAATTAACAACCTCTGAGTGGTGAGCTATAATTAATTGGACTCGTATAATCATGTTTACTCACAGAAAAGTATGAGTTGATCTGAGAAAGTTATTTTAAATAATTGTGGATAGAAAAAAGTGTGAAGTGTGAATTGACGCATTGTCAGTAGGAACAGCAAACCAGACTTTCACTCAGTTCTTTCTGAAAACGTCTTTGTTAATTCTGGCGGCTCACACTTGAGCAACCAGTAGCTGGTGCGCTGCTGTTTTTAAGGACATGGAGGTCCATCCTCCTAGGCACATTCTGTTTTTAAGGACATTCTCCATGTCCTTAAAAACAGCAGTGCACCAACTACTAAAGTGTGAGCCACCAGAATTGACAAAGACTCAGTTTTCAAAAAGAACTGAGCGAAAGTCTGTTTGCCTCCGATTTAAGCCTGTTTGCTGTTGTGATGACCCGGAAAACTGAGAGTTTGCACAGGCAAGTGAATAGGAAACGTCCTCCAGCAGATCGCTCCTTTCCCTGCATAAAAATGTTGAGTATGAATCAACAAAAACTATGAAAGTTTCATGGAAAAATCAACCAGCAATTGTTCACAAAGCAAATTATGCTTAAATTTCAAGAGTTTGAAAATAAAACTGCAAGACATAGAGATGGAGTCCAAAAACAGTATTTCTTTTCTCAGACGTCTTTATACTTATCCAATTCTGGAAAATACTAAAAAGCATTTCCTTTCTTTTACAGCTTGCAAACCAAGGAAATAATAATAAGTTAACTAACCTGCAGACCAAAAATGTTTCCATGACTATCGTTTAACAGCATACCACATTTCTTAATCTTCCTGCTGCAGAAACTAATCAATTAATTAATGACAGGAGCAAATAAATTCCAAACTCCATGATCAAATCAATGTAAATCTAAAATGTATTTCATAGAAATCCACAAATACAATTGGGATAAAGGGGTTAATAACTGAAATTAATAGAGGGAAACCCAGAGTAACAAAGGGATAGTAGTTTACACCCTACATAACACAGAAAGGGCTCTGAAACGAGCTATTTAGAGCGAATTGTCTTTAATTTCCTTTTTTGGAAAAGTCTGCAAAGCCCTGCTAATCCCATAAGGACCAATGATCCGAACGGGTAAAGCGACACGACTTTCACTTCTATCTGTGGCGTCTCTCTCCTCTCAACGCTTGCTGATAACATCTCTGCTCTCCAGCACAGCACGATGCCAAAACAGTTGCACAAACTCGGCACAGTGAACAAGCAACCCGGAGCTAACAAAAATACCACCGTAATCGCTCGCCGCCATCATTCAGATCCTGGATTACCAAACTACAGCGACTCGCTGGCCTTTTCCCTGATGGTAACGGAGCTCTATTGTGGAGCCTGCCCTCAATTGTATTCCTCTAATGGGAACTAAAACAATTGATGTTCTGCCAAACGCTCTGAAGAAAAAAAAAAAAACTACTGCTATAGATTTGTAGCTTTGGCTCCCCCCTCCCATTTCCTCCCTTCAAAGATTAAAACAACACGACGAAAGAAAAGCTTTGTAAACCATCCCTCTTATCAGCAGCTCCAGTGGAGCGCAGGCAGCTTAAAAGGGCACGCATTAAAAATGACCACACACAGCATGCGAAACAGCGCATGTAACGTTATTCTGCTAAATTGACCCCATGTGAGCTCACATTTCACCTGCTATTAATTGGGCCACTCTGCCATTTTAAAGCAAAAATGTTTTCGCTAGTTTACGTATTCGCCGTTTAGAGACGGCACAAACAAATGGGCTTTCTGGAAAGCAGAGCTTATCTCCGTAGAATGGAAATAAGCGGAAAATAAAAGCAGGAGGAAATGAGACTTTTATAAATAGCATGCAGCTGGATTATGGGGGGGGGGGGGGGGAAACAACAACAAAGAAACCTTTGAAGGCAAAGCAGAAAAAGTTATGCATTCTGATAGATGTTTTTGGGATTATGAGATTAGTCGTCGGGGTCTGGGCTCCAGTCAGTTTACTGACCGTTCTGGCTCTGGTTCTGTGAGGCTGACCCAGCACACAGCTGCACTAAAAGGCTAACAGCTGCTATAATAACCCATTTTGAAACAGAAAAAAAAAAAAAAAAAAAAAAAAATAGATCAGATTTTTCCCCTCAGCTTTTATACGCTGGTCAGCGGTTAATCAGCCTAGACTCAGTTACATAAGCCCCTAATCACAGCTAAAGCTAAGGGTGTCGACTACGGATAGGCTTTCCAAATAGGTTTTGTTGCTATGGTGACCAAAGGCAAGTGGGTAGTGACATCACTATCCGTCATGACTGACCCCCCCCCCCCCCCCAAGTAGACAGCTGAAGCAGGTTTTTGTCTACAACGACCTTGTTCTCAGACTTAAAGACACGGTTCATCAGGTTGATTCACAGCCTGCAGGCGGGCGCAAATCATTTCTTTCCTCGCAACTCGTTCACATCTTTACTTACAGCTTGAGCACAGCGGAGCGCTTTCCCAGCATCATCTTGACGAAGTCCCTGTAGTTGATGGTGTTGCTGCTGCCGCCGGTCACTTCAACAATCATCTTTTTCAGCTCCAGGTGGGTCTTCGGCACCCCCAGCTTCTCCATCATTCGCTTCAGCCCCATCATATCTGAGAGGAGGCGCAGGAAACACCGACATCAGCTTAATACGTTTTGTTTATTAACTTATTAAGATGCTACTCAGATATTAATGTCGCTACTCAGTAGGCCACTGGAAGGCAAGTAAGAAGACAATGTGGCCTGACGGCAGCTGTCATCAGTCCTTTATCAAATGGTGGAATATCATGTGTTTAAACGAACCAGGGTTCCTACAGCATAAGTCAAGTTAAATTCAAGAGTTTTTAAGACTTTTTAATGCCACTTGAAATATAAAGTTAAGACCAACTTCATAATAAACACAAGATAAAAAAAAACTGCTTGTGACAACTTTACCCAAATGTTTATTTTAACATAAACCATTACTTTCTGGTCCAGTAGAATGTTTCAAATTTTGAAAAAACTTCTTTCCATATAGGAAGAAAGCTAAAAGCACATAAATGACAGATATATTTTTAACAACTATTGAACTGAATTCATGAACTTTGTTTTGTTCCCCAGTAAAATAAACAATAAATCAGTTTTAAAAATCACAACATAATCAGTGCTAACGCCTTTTGGCAGCTATGGCATGGTACTGCAGGCTTTCTTCAGTTCCTCCTCCACCTGTTGCAACTTTGCCATTTTGTCTTTATATCGCTTTCTTTGCGTGTTTGATTTGGTGATAGGTTGTGCCATCACCGCGCCAGCCGTTCTCTCGTCACTTTGTCGCCGTGTCCGGAGATTTGGAGATCACTGTGGTTGATATCGGAGATGGCTGTGGAGGCATTGCAGAGATGAGGGTGGAACAGAACTGAGAAATACCTGCTATTTCTGGGTAACTTGATTCGGACGCTTTGCGTTTCACCCTTCGCATGTGTGACTCCACTGCCTCGATTCCCATCGTGCCGAGCTTGAATGATTTCTTGCATAAAATACACCATGCCTCATATACACTACCGTTCAAAAGTTTGGGGTCACATTGAAATGTCCTTATTTTTGAAGGAAAAGCACTGTACTTTTCAATGAAGATAACTTTAAACTAGTCTTAACTTTAAAGAAATACACTCTATACATTGCTAATGTGGTAAATGACTATTCTAGCTGCAAATGTCTGGTTTTTGGTGCAATATCTACATAGGTGTATAGAGGCCCATTTCCAGCAACTATCACTCCAGTGTTCTAATGGTACAATGTGTTTGCTCATTGGCTCAGAAGGCTAATTGATGATTAGAAAACCCTTGTGCAATCATGTTCACACATCTGAAAACAGTTTAGCTCGTTACAGAAGCTACAAAACTGACCTTCCTTTGAGCAGATTGAGTTTCTGGAGCATCACATTTGTGGGGTCAATTAAACGCTCAAAATGGCCAGAAAAAGAGAACTTTCATCTGAAACTCGACAGTCTATTCTTGTTCTTAGAAATGAAGGCTATTCCATGCCAGAAATTGCTAAGAAATTGAAGATTTCCTACAACGGTGTGTACTACTCCCTTCAGAGGACAGCACAAACAGGCTCTAACCAGAGTAGAAAAAGAAGTGGGAGGCCGCGTTGCACAACTGAGCACGAAGATAAGTACATTAGAGTCTCTAGTTTGAGAAACAGACGCCTCACAGGTCCCCAACTGGCATCTTCATTAAATAGTACCCCCAAAACACCAGTGTCAACATCTACAGTGAAGAGGCGGCTGCGGGATTCTGGGCTTCATGGCAGAATGGCACAGAAAAAGCCATATCTGAGACTGCCAATAAAAGAAAAAGATTAAGATGGGCAAAAGAACACAGACATTGGACTGAGGAAGACTGGAAAAAAGTGTTGTGGACGGATGAATCCAAGTTTGAGGTGTTTAGATCACAAAGAAGAACGCTTGTGAGATGCAGAACAAGTGAAAATATGATGGAAGAATGCCTGACGCCATCTCTTAAGCATGGTGGAGGTAATGTGATGGTCTGGGGTTGCTTTGGTGCTGGTAAGGTGGGAGATTTGTACAGGGTAAAAGGGATTCTGAATAAGGAAGGCTATCACTCCATTTTGCAACGCCATGCCATACCCAGTGGACAGCGCTTGATTGGAGCCAATTTCATCCTACAACAGGACAATGACCCTAAACACACCTCCAAATTAGGGCTGGGCGATATAGAAAAAAAGCTTATCGATAAGAAAAATGCATATTGATCAATATCGATAATTATTGAAAATATTTAAAACCATATTTTATGTGCAGCTCTGCCTGGACATTTTATGATATTGCTAAATGATTTGATTTAAATAAAGAAAAACACAGAATTCCAATTAAATCTTTATTTAACCAACTTTTTTAACCATAACAGAATTTTTTTTAAGAAAAATAACTTAACTTTATATCGCGGATCAAGAGTGGCAGGTTTTTCAGCTGCATAGAACAGCAGACATATCCATCACTATGAAGCACGTTACTGCATGCGTTATGTCCTTATGCCGCTTGGACGCTTTGTCATTTTATCACAAAGAAGGGAGCCCAGTTTAGCTGCTATACCTGCTTTGTTTTGGAAGAAGTTCCAGAAAATTCCGACGACGACGACGCGGGGCCGCGCACATCTCGCGCTGCTGCGGGTGTGAGCGGCTTACGTGATGAATACTGATGGGTTGCGTTACCAGACTCTGCTTTTACCGGTTCCTTGCAAGTTTTACAAATCACTGTGGTTTATTTCTATCAGGCTGGCAAACTAGTAAAACCCCGTTTTGGGACCGTTTCCTCCGCCGCTCCTTGCTGCAACATATTCACATGCTCTGTGTTGTGGTTTGAGAGGGCGGCTCTTAGTGACGGCGTGCCGACTGTAGCAAGGAAGTAAAACTGTCTATCGAAGTTTTTATCGACCCTATTTTTTCCTATCGCGCCACACGTCTATCGATCGATATATATTGTTATTGAATTATCGCCCAGCCCTACTCCAAATTGTGCAAGAACTATTTAGAGAAGAAGCAGGCAGCTGGTATTCTATCGGTAATGGAGTGGCCAGCGCAGTCACCAGATCTGAACCCCATTGAGCTGTTGTGGGAGCAGCTTGATCGTATGGTACGCAAGAAGTGCCCATCCAACCAATCCAAGTTGTGGGAGCTGCTTCTGGAAGCGTGGGGTGCAATTTCTCCAGATTAACTCAACAAATTAACAGCTAGAATGCCAAAGGTCTGCAATGCTGTAATTGCTGCAAATGGAGGATTCTTTGACGAAAGCAAAGTTTGATGTAAAAAAAAAATCTTATTTCAAATACAAATCATTATTTCTAAACTTGTCAATGTCTTGACTCTATTTTCTATTCATTTTACAACGTATGGTGGTGAATGAGTGTGACTTTTCATGGAAAACACAATTTTCGTTGAATTTACACTTCCCCATGTTGTCCAGATAAAAAGTGGCGCATCTCCCCAAAGTCCCGGCCACAACATCGTTTTTATTGGTTTCACTATTGGGACTGAACCAATAAAGGGTACAGCGAGCCGTTCGGTAAAAAAAAAAAAAAAAAAAAAAAAAAATATTGTTTCAGTTATTTTAATGCTTGATATGGATTACAAAAATAAAATCCTATTTATGACGTGGTAACAAATTTAAGACCTATGAATGACTGATTTAAGACATTTTAATACCAATTAAGGCCTTAGTTTTATACTGAAGAATTCAATGCCTTTTAAGACTTTTTAAGGATCTACAGGAACCCTGTGAATTGATCCAAATATAAATGAGAAAACATGCTTTTGGGAGGAGTTGCTGTATTTCAAAGAAAAAAAAATAGTTTAGCTGTTCTCCTTAAGAGCTATTAGTGCTGAGAGTAGCAGCCTGTATGCCCACCTTGGTTCTGGGGTGGTCCATAAATCTGCAGAGGGGTTCTGCTACTGCTGAGACAGGGGTCGTTGTTATACTCAAGGCAGATGCCAGTTGACAGCACTCCCCGAATAAAAACTCACCAAATTTAGTAGTCGTAAAGTGTCCTCTTTATATTAGCTTCTTCGTTAGCAGGGCTGTCAGATCAGGTGCAGCCTATCAAATATGTTACAAGTAGTTTGCAAACTATCGTTTTAAAACAGTGTTCTCAATTACAGAAATGGGTGTTACTTCTTTTCACACTGATGAGTATTCTGCCACTGGACAAACTTCTCCAGACAGCTGAATTTATCTGCCTTGCAAGTGAGGGAAAAATGTTGCAGCCTTCCTTTAGCTAGTTTGGCAGGAAGTGTGCAGCAACAGATAGGGGACGGGCAATGCTGCCCTACTTATTTGTAAGCCAAAATACAAAGTGTGGTCAATGCCAAGACTTACTGACACAAAGGAACACTTTGAATTCCACACCCTTGATCCCAGTATACATGCCACACAGGATAGAGGCACATCAATAGCAGCACACGCTTCAAAAGGTGTGGCTGGTCTTGATGTGAAACAAAACCCTCTTACCTTCCTCAGATGTAGACCCATGTAACATGCATTTCTCAATATGGCAGCACACTTGGCCGAATAGGTAACATTTAGACAGCAGCTTTAGCTTTATTCTCCATAAGCATGCCACTTGTACAAAAATGTCACACAAACAGCTTTTAAGGAACAGGAACTTTTTTTACTGGTTGGCCATGGGATTTTTTTTTAATCAAATTGTGCTGCCCTTGATATGGAATTATACATAAAATATGCCTCAAACCTTCAATCAAGGAATAGATGCTTATTGCTCTAAAAAGTATCACTACACCATTTGTGCTTCCACAATCAGGTCACTTACTGTAGCGGACTGCTGCAGAACAGTAAAGATTCAGAAAAGCGTGGCCATGGAAATTAGGTGGTACTAATTAGAGAGAGTCTAATCCTAAACCAAGAACGCAAAGGCATTTAGACTGCACTACCTGATGAGAAGTAATTTGAGATATCGAAAACACTAAATCGCATACAACTGTGGAGAAGGCAACACACTGCTTCAGGTCATTCTAGAGAAGCAGCTGATAGCTGGGAGACACAACGGGCTGTCCCAGCTCGGCTGCAGGCAGCTGTGGGCAACAGTCGTCCGCTCCAAAAATCTGGGTTTACTACAGCTGCGGGCGTCAACGGGAAGAACAAAAGTGAAATTAGAAACAGAATTTCAGCACCTGCAGACGGGCTGCAAGTGCCTGACACCTGTTCACCTCACATCTGCTGTGGGCCGAATTAAGGAGGCTCACTTTACATCGAGGACGCAAACGTGACACATGAGCCTGTCTGGGGCCGGCACACACACACACACACACACACACACACACACACACACACACACACACACACACACACACACACACACACACACACACACTATTAATTACTGCTCCTTCCTGTCAACATTGTACTTTGGCCAGACATGCTGACAATTGTTATGCGAGGGCAGCAGGTGTTTTACTGCCGGGTGTTACTCACCGATCTCTCCTTCATCGTTCAGGTCAAACTCAGCATATTTATCTGCAAAACAAACACACAGAGGGGGATTATTACTTAGTGTGGGAGTTCAATCCCGACCCACACCCCACCTCCTGTAGCACAAACAGCAATAACCCAGCTGACGTTTGACTCGTCAGCAAAACACGCTCTGTCCATTGGGGTCGCACTGTTAAGACTCTGCTGACGGTGAACATCTCAAAGTGAGCGCCGAGAGCAGGTTACAATAACAGCAGCGGGTTCTGGGAGCATGCAAGGAGTAAATATGTGGCGCTGACGTCTGAAAGAGATTTAATAAAAAAAAAAAAAAAAGTTAGGAGAGGGCCTAAACGTCAGAGAGTTTTACCCAAACACATTCCCCATCCTGATTGCTGTCTGAAGAGTTTAATCGGATTCTCACTCAGAAAGAAGTATCCTGTTAAACGATGACAGCAGGGGAGACTGGAAGAGGAAGGTTTTTCACTTTTAAACAATACATTAACAAATCCTTGAAGCTTAATTTCCAAATCCAATGGGACCTGTGTCCCTGCATCGACACGCCTGAATAAAACGGCTACATTTCATGGGTAATCCACAACACCATTAAATGCGTAAATCCTAACACGTTCGTTTTCTGTAATTAATCTAAACGAACGTGTTAAAGTGGCAGCCCTAGTTTATTCACATACACACGCATCTGTGATACAATCCAATACATAAATACATTTCCTTTACACAAGCTGGCTGAGTGAAGAGCTCACCCGAGTGAGCTGCTGACAGCCTTTACAGGGGGCCGCTTTCTCACATATATAACTGACTCGGTTTGGCTGTGGGCCAAAAAGCTACAGAGAGCAGCGTAGTACAGACAACCAGCATATGGCAACCCGCCCCTCATGTGAATGACTGGCTGTTCGGAGCCCCGTAAAGTGATGAGAGCACCATTTAACGATAACGCGAGTCCAAGTAGAACGGCATCCCTGAGATTAACCCTTATAGATAAATATCCGTGCAGAGCCCCACCGTCTAAAACCCAGAGACATGGGGACAAGATGAGAAACCAAACAGCTGATGAGCTGATCACACCTGGCCAGTGTAATGGAAAAGGGCTATTTCAGAGATACTAATTATCCTAACATGAATATTCTTCGATTGTGGGAGGAAGCCAGAGGCATGCATGAGGAGAACAAGTAAACTCCATGCAGGACCACCCTGACTGGGATTCAACCCAGCAACCCTACAATCTGTTTCATTAAACCCCAACAGACATGTACAGGAGGTATTTTTTTTTACATCTGTCTGATCAAATTGATGCTAAACTTCAAGAGTTTTAAGAGAATGGTCTCAAAGTTTGCAAATTAACCAGTTATTGTCCCAATGTAAAGGCTGCCCACGTAAGAGAGCTTTGAGCAAACATTTGAACTATATTTGCGACACCTTAAAACATCCCATTTCACACCAAAGCGACTTTTTTCAGATGCCAGAAACAGACATCTCTGTGTTTCTTCCTCGGCCTCCCTCCTTCCTCTTCTCTAGAAGACCCCTTTGGTAGGATTACTCTGGCTATTTCTGTCCCACAATAGATGCTCTGTGTGTGTGTTGGAGGAGAGAGAGAGAGGGGTTGCTGTGTTAACCGTGTGGCTCGTCCAGGAGAGGGACAGGACAATGGCCGCCCTGTTCAGAAACCCTCAGGAGGGGGCCTCCACGCACGCACGACTTTTTTTGAGAGGACCACTTGTTGTAGCGCAGCCTGTTGATCATCTGCTGCCTCAGAGAAGGGCTCAAATGGACAAAACTCAAACCTGGAGTTATTACCTTTCTAGGGTCCCAAAGCACCTCTTGGGACAAATTGACTAATTTGAAAGGCTGACTTTCCTTTTCCCCTCATTTGAACATTTTATGTCACTGAGGTTCTTTGATTCAATCTTGGCTGTATACTCCCAGGCATTTTTTCTTCTAACTGTTACCTGAAGCGGGTTTCTATTTTATAGAGACTTGCTGATAAAACAGCTGAGGCGGACGTTAACACCCCCCCTCCCCGAGATCATTTTGGCCTGCCGATGAAGAATGTTTCCCACGCCTTCAACTCGCTGGCAGACAATGAGGCACAAACCAGACAGGCGCTTCAATGGTCGCATCTTTTCACCCAAAACACGGTTTGGACTCCGAGCTTCATGTAGTTGGGATGTTTGAGACTTCTTCCCTCATTTCCTTTGCCCTGCGATTACTGTAAGCAGTAGTTGTCACTGTCCGTGTGTAAAATGTAAACACAAGTCTGGATCCGGCGGAATAGAAAGTTGCATTTTCAGGGTTGTAGATCTCCATGTCAAGTCAGAGTTTGGTATGCACCTCTCAGTTGTACGATGCCGGTTTGGTTTGGTAGCCCTAAAGAGTATAGGTCCAAAACTAAAAGGCATCCTCTTGAAAAAGAAGAAACAAAAAGTATCAGTTTTTGAGCCATTTTCACCCACTGACCGCTGGAGATGGGCACCAGCATCCCCCTGCAACCCTGCATGCATAACCGGACATAGATAATGGACGGATAGATGGATTCGTTCTAGATAATTTGGGTTTAACGTCTAGCCAAAACGTTCATTTGACTGAAAACCTTCACTCAGATTGAAAATACAAAATAAGTGCTAAACACCAGCACCTTGTTCTTGCTAGGTCTCTCTGGAAAAGGAAAGCTTAAACACAATGAGACGTCTACTTATATGTGCAAATCGAGGACATAAAATGAAGGCCACTGTTGCAACAGTGGCCTTCATTTTATGTCCTCTATAGGGATGTGGGTTTGAGGTACTCCAACATCCTCCCCCGATCCAAAAAGATGCTCATTAGGTTAACTGGTTTCTATAAATTGCCGTTGGGTCTGAGTACGTGCGCGCACAGCGTTTCTCTGTGCTGCCCTGTAATGGACTAGAGACCTGCTCAGGGTGTACCCGCCCGAGATTAGATAAGCAAAGTTTATTGCCCATCGCCTTACTTTAGATGGAGAGTTGTCTTTGACATCTGGCAAAACAAGCCCCCATAAAACACACAGAGATTAAAAAAAAAAAAAGAAACAAATACCCAGCAGGGCTAAAAGCAACAGCTTCATGAACTCAGGATACTGAATTCATTAAAATTGTACTGTTAAACTGACAACAGTGAACTAATCAATGTGTGTCTATTTAAAGCACTCCTTGTGTTCAGAGTTAATAGATCCATGGAAAAATGAATTTAAGAAACAGAAATGTCTGGATGTCTATCCAATATCTACTTGACCACATCAAGCGTTGGAGGTTGAACCAGAGCTTTCTCAAGGTGCGGACTTAAAAACAAGCAGGTGGATATTCCAGCCACTGTGTATCATTACTAACAGTCATCCTTGTATTGCTTTGGTGTGGAGAAATTTGGCTGACTCCCCATCTGCTCTCTCTCACAGGACTGAACAAAAAAAAAAAAGCAATAAAAACATGTGTGGATCCTCTTCTGGATGAGCGTGGCACCACGTTCCTACAAATACCCACAAATGAGTTCAGTTTAATGTCAAAAGGACAATTTTTTGTTATACAAAGAAACTCGCCATGTCAATAAACCGATTAAATGTTCTACAAAACAACATCAGCAATTATGCATAATGACCACGAGAAAGTCAACGCAGATTTGACGTATAGAAGGCTGCTTGAAAGAGGCAAAAAGCTGAACGGATGCCGTGTTATTGGTGGCTAATCGCCGTCGGGCTGCTGACCTTTGGGTCACTGGGACAGTATGGAAAAGAGGAGGAAGGGAAAAAATAAAAAAACAGCAATCTCCCAGAGCCTGAGTGCTGTTTATATATCACTGCCCCATTTCCTCCAGCAGGCCTACACTCTAAGTAGGACACTGTAGCATGTCCCCCAATTCCAGAACTTATTAGAATAAATGGCCATATGTCACTCTGGTATGAGGATTATAAACAGAACCCGCACTGAGCAAAGGAAAGGGGGGGGGGGGAGGGGAATGACCAGACAAATCATCAGCAAACGTGTGTAGTGGGGGGAATGGGATGGTGCTTGCGAATCCTGCAACTTTGTTCTTGTAATTAGCTCGCAGCAACGTTTTCTCTGTTCCCAGAAGCAAAGTTCGGAACGTTGAAACAACAAACGGAGGAACGCCCCGCCACATTCCTCTCGGGCCACTGAGGACTTGGCCCTGCACATTTTTGGGGGTGAAATCACAGCAGTCTGTCTTTCCCACAGAGAAAGGTTGGGGAAGATTCTCAGTCATCCAGGTCATGATCAATCCAAAAAAAAAAAAAAAAAAAAAAAAAAGTTAGAAAAAACAAAAGCAACTGGACTTCTATTCTGAAGCTGAAGACGTTTCGCTTTTCAATTCAAAACGTCTGTCCTTTTATTTCACAGAGAAAAGCAAACATGCTGACGGCTTAAGGGAAGATGCAGGTAGCCAACGAGTTAAACGACTGCTGGAGGTAGAAGGAAACCCAGAGGAAAAGCACAGCTCTGTAAAGGGACGACCAGACTGGTAGTTACTGGAGCAGCTGATGGGGAGGACTGCATTTACTTACTTTTTAAGCTTTCCAGTTTCTCAGCCAGGCCTTCTTCGTCCCTGTATTTCTGGTCTTCCAGGTATTCCTGAGGAAGATGAAGAGAGATGATGAAACTGAAGGTGATTGGGAAAACCACAGAGAAACGGGCTATGGTGAAACCTAAACTCTTTAGCCCAGCTTTGATACCGTTCTCGACGTTTCGTGAGCTAGCCGCGGCGTTACGCAACCTACAGATCGCACTGATCTGACTGCATCTTATCTGATGGTGCTCGTCTTCCACGCTCGTCACCGCTTAATTACTGGGGCGCCTCGTGAGGGAGGAGGAGAGCCTCCGTGGAGCTGTTCTGATAAAAGCTGTAACGCTGCAATGCGCTGCGTGGGTGTCGTCCACCACCTCAAAGACAGAGCGAGTCTGTTTGCTGTGCTGACCTCTGTGGGACTGTGAAGCGTGCGATCACGAGAGGATAACCGTCGCAGCTGGATATTCATCAGAGCGGCCCGACTCAGTTGACTGCAGCCTCCGTGCAGGAATCTCCTCCCACAGGCACGGGCATGCCGGCACATCCGATCAAGTGCGGCGCCTGTACATCAAAACCATGAAATCGCCCGGCCGCAAACAATGCTTCGCATGCATCAAAGCTAAATATTGTCTGCAGATGCTCGCCGGTGTTTCTCGATATAGATGTGAATCGCTCTCGGACTAGGCGGAGGCCTCAAGTTCTAGCCTTATTTGCGCCGAACGTGAAAATGCTAGACTGACAATGCATTGAAATCCACGTCAGTGAGTAATGCTTATATAGAAGATGTAGAAAATCATCTTACTGTCTGAATTCGTTCACAATTACATAAATGCCAGTGTCCCAGTTGGGTCTAGAACGTTTAACTTCGTACAGCACATGCAGTCCAACAGATAAATGCAGGTATTTATGATGCAACTTGACTAAATTAGGCATAAACAGTACGGCTGGAAAATATTTCTAAAAATCAAAAACTGCGATATATTTCAGCCATAACTGCGATTTTATTTGGACTTTTCTCTGCATTAAGCACAAGCAACACAACTGGCCTGTAGATAAAAGGTGTTTGCAAACATTTAAAAACAAGACATTTTACTGTTTTTATTAATCAGAATATTATTATTCAAGTGAACAGCTTGTTGAGTTGGACGTCAATCCTTGTTGAACATAAAGTGCAACCAACAAACAAGTCTATGTATTAAACAGGTTGACCGGTACTTAATGCTGTGGTGAGATTCCTGATATTTCTGGTAAGAAAAAAAAAAAAAAAAAAAGTATGATTACGTAAACTCTAAAACAAATAGGCAAACACACTTTAGAACATATCACCAACACCTAAAGGACGTTTGTTATCCATTATTTGTTACATAGCCGAAAATTGCAGACCTCTGCGATTTGGAAATTGTGTCTTTTAAAATTGCGGTTATATTGCAAATGCGATTAATTGTCCAGTCCTAAGAAACAGCTTGGACCACTAGACACGCTTTCAGTGCAATCCCTGGTAGGTGTTGAATACAGGCATTAGTGGTACATGCATGTCCTGTAATCTGGTTTGACCATAATCCAGAAGTGGTTGAATCACAGCGTGAGTTTTCCCATCAAGAGTGCCAGCGGCATGAGGTAGTGGTGGTTCAGTGGTTAGAGCAGCGTGCTTACGTTGTAGGAAGGCTTCCAGTAAACGGTTCGAATCCCGCAGACTGCCGCTGTGACCCTGAGCATGACCCTTAGCCCCAGACTGCTCCCTAAGGCTGATGGGTTCAATGCAGAAGACAAATTGTGTTGGAATAGACAATTGCAATGAGAAGCAAGTAAAATATTTATTTATAAGATTGGGATGTAAACCAGACCCACCAAAGACGAGAATAAATAAAAATCCTGTTATAAGAACCAAAATATCTTTCGGTGACAACAAAACAAAACATAAAATTTTAACAGTCAATGAGTTCGATTGATAGACTCAAATCCCATTTCTTCCCAGGACTGCATAGGAGCTGTGCACCATTTTACCACCGTCTTCCCTTTCTGTCAGTTCAGGTTGAGCTGAACTAAACCTCGCACAGCCTGTGAGCCGCATCCTAAAAAACAAAGGACATGCCCTGGTCTTGGCTAACAGAAACATTTGAGAAAACCTGTAAGGTTGGTGCGTTCCAACTACCATGAAGACATCAACCGAGAAGCAGAATGCAGCCAAATTGAATCCACCCCCCCCCCCTAAAAAACCCCCCACAACAACCTATTTTGACTGTCTAATATGCTTTGATTGAAAGTGCAAATGCAACAATGCACCTGTTCGCTTCCAATAAAATAGATGTTAAAAATAGCAAACTCTTCTACACCTGAAACATAAAGACCCTTTTTCCAACCCAGACGGGTCAGGGAGAAGTTTAAAGCGAGGCGAGGTTATAAAACAATAAATAAAAAAAATAAAAAAAGCAGTAAACCCATCCCCAGCTCTGGACGTGTCTCAGAGCACCTGGGAACCAACCTGCCACAAATTTAAACGCGCCCCAAAAAGGGGGCCGTGGTAACTCTGGAGGAGCCGCAGAGATCCATTGCTAAAAGGTGGGAGAATCTGTCAGAATGACCATCAGGCTTTGTGGTAGGGTGGCTAGAAGAGAGCCGGGGGTGAAAGGAAACTATAAGAAGCCCCTTTTATGGTTTTACCATGTAGGGGACACTGTAGAATGAGCCCTGGTCAAATGAGACAAATGTTATATGCATGGCGGAAAAAAAACCCATCCTCCTAAACACACCATCTACCTAAGGTCTTTTGTCTCTCCAAAGAACGATAGAAAAGGTTAGTTAAGTAAAGTAAGCAGAGGCAAACTTTTGGATTTTAATAGCCAGCAAGAAAAACCTAAAAGCCATTCTTTTGTTCCCGACTGGTCTGCGTTGGTCTATTACACAAAGTTCCTACTAAACCACTGAAGTGCTTATGGTTGAAACCAGAAGGCAGAAGGGGCGCAGAAACCGTGATTCACGCACAGTAGTCGTCCTCTCGCCTCCCACTCCTCTGACGGACTAAGCAGAGCACGCTACCTTTAGGAAACGGGAACAGGGGAGCGTCACGCGCTAAGACGTAACGAGCTGCCGCGAGCGACCTGCTTTCCGCGCGGATGCTGCGGCGGTGAGCTTGATGGCAGGCCGGGGAAGCGCGCAGATTACAGGCGAGAGAGAGGGGGGCGGATATGTGCCGGGGAAGAGGCCGCGGTGCCAAACAAAGAGCCCACCTTGTTATGAAGGAGGGAGACGGCGCGGCAGATCGATGCCATTGGGTCAGAGGGGAACCAGTCCCCAGAGACAGTCGCGTGCGAAGGTATGCAGGGCCATGATTCAACAAGTGCCAGGAGATGACAGAGGGGGGGATAAATCAATGAAAGGAGTCACTGCTGCTGCAGCAGCGGTCAGCTTCACTCAGATATAAACTGTTCACCGGTCACAGCGACACCGAGGAGGACGCTGATCTGCCGCGACTCCTCAGCCCGGCAGGCTGCACGGTCAAAAACAAGGCCAATGCCAAGTCAAGTGTACACGACCTCATTAACTCAGATGCTGTTAGAGAGGCTGGCAGAAACACCCCCCCCCCCCCTCCTACCTTATTTATTTCCTCCAGTTTCTGCCTCTGCTGCTCCTTCAACAGACCGAACGCTTTCCCACCTAAACAAACAAAAGAGAGAGAGAAAAAAGGTTAAGGTTATTGCAAAGATAAAAGAATAATGCCGCCTCTGGTCTTGGACTGCAGCCAGTCGGCCTCCGACGCTTCATTGTAGAGACTCAAAGCTTTTAGCTAGCGGCGGACGCAGCCTGAATAAATTCATTTTGTCGTCGTTTCATTTGTTACCTTGCATGGTTTTATTTGAGGGCATCCTGGAATTTATCGGTGAGGCCTGGAGCCAGAGGAAGGACTAAAATATCCGGGCCAGCAGGCTGCCGCAACTCTGCACAAGGGGTATTACTCCTATTTAAAGATCGAGCTCAATGGGCCACTCTGCACCGGCGTCAAGTGTCACGCGTTCAAAAACGAGACATCCGGTCAGGCTTTTCAAAATAAACCTACAAAGGCGCAAACAAGTTTCGTTCTGAGTTACAAGTGAACTTTTTGTCTGCTTAGGGCCCCAAGCCAAGAGAGTCAAAATAAAAATAGCCAAATAAATAAAATAAAATAAAATATCCTAAGGCCTTTTGACAAATGCACAATTTGTACACTTAATAATTATGATTACTTCTAAAAATAATAATTATTGTTTATCTAAAAAAAATAAAACCCCAATGGTTATGTTAACATCATTATAAGCTAAAGCTAACATAATATTTTTCCTGCTTAGTTATTATTCTGGATCAAAACAATATATGCATAGCATAACAGTTTGTAATTAAATTACAGGTTAAAGGTCCTCTTTTAAATGACTTTAGACCCGTCGCTCTGACCTCTGTGGTTATGAAGTCCTTTGAGCGCCTGGTGCTTTCACACATTAAAGAAATCACTGATCCCCTCCTGGACCCCCTACAGTTTGCCTACAGAGCCAACAGGTCTGCAGACGACGATGTCAACCTGGCCCTTCACCACATCCTCCAGCACCTGGACTCTGCAGGAACCTACGCCAGGATCCTGTTTGTGGACTTCAGCTCTGCCTTCAACACAATCATCTCAGCTCTGCTTCAGGAGAAGCTCTCCCAGCTGAATGTGCCCGACCCCACCTGCAGGTGGATTACAGACTTCCTGTCTGACAGGAAGCAGCACGTAAAGCTGGGAAAACATGACTCTGACTCACAGCTCATCAGCACTGGTTTCCCCCAGGGCTGTGTTCTTTCTCCTCTGCTCTTCTCCCTGTACACCAACAGCTGCACCTCCAGTCTGTCAAGCTCCTGAAGTTTGCGGACGACACCACTCTCATCAGACTTATCTCTGATGGTGAGGAGTCCGACCATCTGGTGACCTGGTGCAGGGAGAACAACCTGGAGCTCAACGCTGTAAAAACAGTGGAGATGGTTGTGGACTTCAGGAAGAACTCAGCCCCAGCTACCCCCATCACCCTCTGTGACTCCACCATTGACACTGTGGAGTCTTTCCGCTTCCTGGGAACTATCATCTCCCAGGACCTAAAGTGGGAGCTGAACATCAACTCCATCACCAAGAAAGCCCAGCAGAGGATGTACTTCCTACGGCAGCTGAAGAAATTCAACCTGCCAAGGACAATGATGGTGCAGTTCTACTCCTCCATCATTGAGTCCATCCTCACCTCCTCCATCACCATCTGGTACGCTGGTGCCACCGCTAAGGACAAGGGCAGACTGCAGCGTGTCATCAGGTCTGCAGAGAAGGTGATTGGCTGCAATCTTCCACCTCTCCAGGACCTGTACGCTTCCAGGACTCTGAGGCGTGCAGGGAAGATTGTGGCTGATCCCTCGCACCCCAGTCATGGACTATTTCAGACACTTCCCTCTGGCAGGAGGCTGCGGTCCATCAGGACCAAAACCTCAGGCCACAAGAACAGTTTTTTCCCATCTGCTACCGGCCTTATCAACAAGGCCAAGAGCCGCCCGTGACACTGGACACTGTCTCTCTCCCCCGTTCAGGACTTACAAGCTTCTGCGTTACATTAACGCACAGTTTACTGAGTGTATATAGCTTCTGTTTATATATCTACTTTATTTTATTTTATCTTATGTTTTGTCTGCACCATCAACACCAAGTCAAATTCCTTGTAAGTGCAAACCTACTTGGCAATAAACTTGATTCTGATTCTGATTAAAAATACTGCAACACCGACTAACTTTAACAGCAAAAATGGAATTGGTATGTGGATGGGGGGAAGGGGGTATCATGTAACCTCCCCCTTTCATCAAAGCATATAACAGCAAAATACAGCTGTCCACATCCTTTTTAAATATATTTACAAAAAAAAAAAAATGAATCTAAAAAAATAGCATCGACTAATGATGCTTGAATGGCGAATACTTGGTTATCTGTGCAGAACCAGCCAAAGGCCGGGTGATTTAAGAAGTCAGTTGGTGCCTTGAACTGGTCAAGGTGCAAGTTTATTTTTCCATTATTATTTGTAACAGTAATGTATCAGAAATAATTTTGCAAAACAACGGATGTGATCCTTGATTTATTTTTTCATTTTATGCAAATCAGTGTGTCCATAAGGACTTCTTTTCTGATTGACATACTTTGTTATCAGCTTTTTACAGGTAGCCCAGCTGTTTTTATACCCCATATTTTACACGGTGCAATCACCCAAACTGCAATTATTCTGAGCCTGTTTATATTAGATGTGTAATACACACAATTGGAACATAAATAATAACAAAAGTTGAACCTATTTAAGCTGTGGTGATTGATGGTAGTTGGATAAGGTCCACCCATCAAGGGAATGTAGGCACTTAAACAGTCTCAAATTGAATCAAAGTTTTCCCCCTGGGTTTCCTATTCAATATTTGCAGTAGACTGTTATAAAATAAAAAAACAAAATACCTTTATTGTCCCACAATAGGGAGATTTGGGTGTGAGTTAATTCTAAAGCAATAGAGAATGAACTTATCAGAAAGAAAAAAATGTAAAAGTGAAACCAGAGTAATTTCCGTTCAATTTCATTTATGTAGCGCCAATTCACAATACATGTCATTTCAAGGCTGTTTACAAAGTCAAATTCAATCAAATCATACAAGTTGGTCAAAATGTTTCCTATCTAAGGAAACCCAGTAGATTGCATTGAGTCTTGACAAACAGCATTCACTCCTCATGAAAGATCATAGAGCCACAGGGACAGTCGTCTGCATTGTCGATGGCTTTGCAGCAATCCCTCATACTGAGCATGCATGAAGCGACAGTGGAGAGGAAAACTCCCCTTTAACAGGAAGGAAAACCTTCAGCAGAACCAGAACCAGACTCAGTGTGAACGGTCATCTGCCTCGACCGAATGGTAGGTTAAAGAAGACACAGCAGACATAAAAAGCAAAGAAGCACACATTGATCAAAGAATCCTTTGTATGTTATATGGTAATAGCGGATGATCTGTCTCCCCTGGATGATGTCACAGCTAACAGAACACCAGACACCTGGTACCTATTATGAAAAGAAAAATGACAGAGAACAAAAAGTTAAGAGTTTAAATAACAACAAACAATGCAAATTGGAGAACAGTTGGAGAATATAGCAGAGTGAGAAAAATAGACCCTGATGTCCTCCAGCAGCCTAAGCCTATAGCAGCATAACTATAGAGATAGCTCAGCATAAACTAAGCTACTCTAACTATAAGCTTTGTCAAAAAAGAAAGTTTTAAGCCTCGTCTTAAAAGTAGACAGGGTGTCTGCACGGACCAAAACTGGGAGTTGGTTCCACAGGAGAGGAGCCTGATAACTAAAGGATCTGCCTCTACTTTTAGAGACTCTAGGAACCACCAGCAGACCTGCAGTCTGAGAGCAAAGTGCTCTGTTAGGAACATACGGGGTAATCAGAGCTCTGATATATGATGGAGCTTGATTATTAAGGGCTTTATACGTTAGAAGAAGAATTTTAAATTCTATTCTTGATTTAACAGGAAGCCAATGAAGGTAAACTAAAATAGGATAAATATGATCCCTCTTGTTGATTTTCATCAGAACTCTTGCTGCAGCATTTTGGATCAGCTGAAGACTTCAAACTGCATTTTGTGGACTTCCTGATAGTAAAGAACTACAATAGTCCAGCCTTGAAGTAACAAATGCATGGACTAGTTTTTCAGCATCACCCCTGGACAGAATATTTCTAATTTGTCAATATTCCTGAGGTGAAAAAAGGAAACCCCGGAAACCTGTTTAATATGGGATTTAAATGACATGTCTTGGTCAAAAATAACACCAAGATTTTTTACTTTATTACCAGAGGCCAAGTTAATGCCATCCAGAATAAGTGATTGATTAAGAAGTTTATTTTTTGAGGACTCTGGTCCAAAGATTACAACTTCCGTCTAATCAGAATTTATAAGCAGGAAATTTTGACAGGTTTTTTGATGTCATCAGGATTGATTGGATTCATCAGGATTTGTGGATAAATATAGCTAAGTGTCATCAGCAGTGGAAATTAATCCCATGCTGTCTGATAATTTTACCAATCGGAAACATATATATAGGAAAGAGAATTGGCCCAAGGACTGAACCTTGTGGTACTCCAGAAGTGACCCTAATGTTTGAAGAAGATGTATTATTGACATAAACAAACTGGAATCCATCAGACAGAGCAGATTTAGCTCTGTGTGAAAACTGGCTTGTGTATAAGCCGCATATGATTCTACTTTTGTGGGTCACCCACAACTATATATCAGACACATTACTAGAAATATTCTCTATTAGCCTAATATTGCTTGGGACTATAACCAATCCTGACACTTTTCAACAGTAAATTGACACCCAATCCTTAATATACACGTTTCCACTTGTGTTTATGTAAACCTTTATTTTGAAGGCAAAGACATCTAATTTCCGGTTCATTGTACCGTAGCCTGTCCTCAGGCTGGGAGTGATGCTGCAGGAGTAAACCAGGGCATCTTTAGCTGATCACGCTGGCGCTCGCCATCATGTGGAGCATGATGAAACTGCATAAATTAAGGGCGTCACCCATTCATAACAAAGATACATGAAACTGCTTCACAAAGAAGGCAGGCTTAAAAAAAAAAAAAACAAAAAAAAAAAACAAGTTAACGCTTGGAAACTGTGTGAACGGGACAAATGTAATTTTTTCTTTATCTTTAACTAAAATAAGATAAAAAAATATATATATAGAAAAAGACAATATTTTAGTTAAAGAATTGGAAGTATGACTCCACAATGGAGTCATGCAAACATATCGCCATTCCATGTCAGGTGAGTCACCATACCTGCTCATCTGGGAAAAAAATAAATAATAAAAATACAGATGAGGGAGAAGGAGAAGGGAAGTGGGCGGATTGGGTTGGTTGGGGGGGGGGGGGGGGGGGGTGACATTAAAGTTGGTTTGGAAAAAGAGTGAGGTACAGGTTTTACAAGACAATGCAAAACTGAAACTAATTAAAGCTTCACCTTTTAACAAAATTATGCAATGGGATACTACAATGCTACAGAATGCACCATGTTGAAGAAGGAAGTATTTAAGTAAAAAGTTAAAGGAGTAAAGTGTCACACAGTGATCTTTGGGCGTTCATGTCATCGGCACTTAATCTTGAGCTCGTTAAGTTTAACACCTCACAAGGGAACACATGAGACTAAAGC
Source organism: Fundulus diaphanus (assembly GCA_037039145.1). Taxonomy (NCBI): domain Eukaryota; kingdom Metazoa; phylum Chordata; class Actinopteri; order Cyprinodontiformes; family Fundulidae; genus Fundulus; species Fundulus diaphanus. The sequence goes on from CM073141.1 coordinate 28,036,657, forward strand.
AAGCTACAGCAAATAAATTGTTATTGATGTGAAACGTGAAACCAATTTTCTAAGTTATGAGCAGCAATTCTACACAAGAATAAAATATTACTCATTCCCAACCCCTTGCATTTAAGAATTAAGTTACATGACACCCACACTCTCCAAAGTCAACGAAAATAAAAAAGGGATAAATTAGGAAGTCTTTTCGTTTTAAATTAGCTATGTGTTTAATAAAGAAATGCACAGTGCATGTAAAGGGCCTCAACCACCCGGAGTAAACAATGTAGTGCTGGCATGTGACCGAGAATACATTCTGTATATTCATGGCTACTTGCATTAAATCTGGTGGTTTTAGTCAATATTATGCTAAAATATATTCCCACATGACAGACCAATGTATGGATGGAAAGGCGAGCCTCAATATTTAAATTCCTAATTTATTATTATACATCTTGATAAATTTCACAAGAATCTTTCCAACCTCGAAAATTCCCATCATGTAGCCTATCAGTAACTATTAAACACAGGAAAGTTATTACAGTCCCCTACAAAATAGTCTTTATCCTGAACGTTGACATATTTTGTCATGTTTGCAGTGACACACACACATAAAAAACAGCAACAAAAAAACCCCTCAGGAATCTAACCTTTCACCAATATTTCACACCACTAACCAGGATTTTGAAGGCCCTTTCATAACCAAATAACCTTTTATCCCATAGAGGATGTCCCTGTGCTTGTCTAAGCATGCAGTGATTTAGACATTGAAGTGTCTAACACATTTTCAGTGGCTGTGAATACATTTCAAACCGTTTCTGTCTTAAAACAGATGGCGTCTGTCATTTTGCTCTTTCGGAAGTCAGTACAGTTTCAAAGTGAGGTGTAAAAGCTCAGTTGTTGCCAATCTAACTTTGGTGGTGGGTCAGAAACATCAAACAGGCAACTCCAGCCCTGATGTTTTTCTACTCTTTCCTTCCATACAGACAAAAATGTGTATGTGGACTGAAGTTGCTATGCTAGCAGGAATTTAAGGAATGAGCCACTGTGATTACGTTTTGGCAAAGCTGTAGGGGGAGTTTTGAGATGTGACAACTTCAGCTTTGGAGCTTGAATTCTTTTTTTTTAATTGTGACTTTTGTCACTGTGAGGTCTCAAGTGTGTTTGCTGGAATGCATTGTTCGTCCAAGTTAGTGAGGTGGGACTGCCCCCCATTTCTGCAACAAGTGATCAGTGGTTTGAGTTCTGTTTAGCGGAACTCTGCATTAATCTCGAGAGTAACAATACACATCAAAAAAACTTAAAAATATCCTTCCTTCCTTTCTTTAGGTATTGTTTCTAAATAAACTATATTGCCAAATGTTTGCACTTAGCTGCCTGCAATCATTTATGAGCTTGAGTGACATCACATTCTTCATGGGACGTTGGCCCACCCATTGCATCTACTACAGCTTTAACTCTTCTTGGAAGGTATTGTAAACAAGATTTAGGAGTGTGTTTATGGAGATTTTCCCCCCAGTTCGTCCAGAGGCACATATGTGGGGTCAGACACTGATGCTGGATAGGAAGGGCCACTTCAGTGTGCCGACTTCAGCCCAGTTCCACAGGCTCGTATTAGCCCCTCACCGCACAGCTCCGCCCACTTGCGAGTGTTTCAGGAGCAGTTTTTTTACTCCGGCCCTGCTCAGTGGCAAGGTCAAATCAAGCTGACTTAGAGGGGAGTTTTCAATGAACACGCTACTTGTCAGTGATTGGCCGAGGGGCGAGGAAAAATGACGAGGTTTTCTTGGAGGAAGTCCAGAAAAACTGAAGAGAAATACATAATTTTACTATTTAGAAACGATGAGCCCCACCTGAAGGGAGGAAAAAAAAGAAAAGTAAAAGGACTTGATCAGCTTTCTATGTGCAGATGCGTTGTATCAGATCTGTAGATTTACCGAGGCTTTCTCTCATTTTACACACGATGGATGGACGCTTCAGGGACAGAAGCGTCCATCCATCCATGTGGCAGCGGCTATCTGCTGACACAGCTCCCTGAGGGAGTCAGCACAAAATCAAACGCATACAAATACTTTCATTGAGGTTAAAAATATTTATATTATATCATATTTAATAGCTTAACACGTTAAAATGTGGCAGACACAAATTTCCGCATGCTATCAGATTATGTTACTCTAGAGGACGTTGTTTCGTAGATCCCTTCATAACTCCTGAAAGGAAATTGGAAGAGGGTTGAAACCTTTTCAGCAGACAGGCTTTGCAAAACCATGTTTACCCTCCTGTCAGATTTTTGCTCTGGCATTAATTATTAACACAATCATTGCTTTCATTTAAAAACAATAAACATAGAATCTCAAACAAATCGAAAGCAGTTAATGTAGGGTAGATCTACCTGATATAAAACAAAATGATCAATTTATGATAAAATATATAAAATTGGTTTTAGCCAATCACAGTATCACATTAGAACGTAAGAGGGTAAACTAGTCAAGGCCCTTCTTGCTGTTCTATCAAGGAAGAAATTGTGTATTCTTACAAAACAGATGTGATAGCAGCAACTACCCATGCATCCTCCTGCGCTGCCATGTTTGTTTTAGTTCAGCTGTGGGCTCAACCGCTTTTGCTTTCCTCGCACCGGTATGTCTCACCTTAAACCTCAATACTGCAAAGTGACTGGCCCGAACCGTTTTAGGTTCGGACACAAACGGGTGAAGCCGGAGCGGTACAAGATGGATTCTCATGTTTTTGTGGACGCACAAATATCGCGAGAATTCATCTTGCAGAAAAGGTTAATTGAGAGGCACTACGTTTGTTACAGAGGAATCAGGGAAACAGCGACCCCTAGAGTCACAAAATGTGACATGGCGTGGAAAATGGTGGAACACTGGACTTTATTGACAACACCTTTGGTTCTTTATCAGCCATTTATCTTATTCCTGCAACACATGCAATAGTCTATTAAAAGCCTTTCTATCGAACTTAGAACAACATCAGTCTTCAAAAACATTTGAACTGTAACACAGCCCACATGGATAGTTATAAAGTTAATGACTGTATAGACTACCACAATAGTGTTAAAAACAATAATAGTACTTGACTGAATGCCAATATGTGTTAGTGGTATTTTAATGTAGGCTGATAAAAAAAATCCCAAAATACACAGATAAGAAAACGGGTTCACTGGCAAAATACTTTGGTTTTTGATCGGCATGACGGCTGACTGAACAGATAAGCCACCAGGATTAACTAAGGGTGGCTGCACAGAATAAATAGCCATGGCCATTTATGTGCTACTGCTTTTGTGAAACTGAATCAAGTCCATCTTAATCTGCTAACTTGGTTTTGTGAAACAGCCCTCAGGTATTATTCTGGTGGATTAGTCCTTAAAAATATCCAAGACAATCTTGCATATACAATTATACAAACATTATTTGTATTGTTTTCTTTCATTTATGTTTTATTTATAATGATTTCACCGTTTACCATTTCTCACAGGTTTCTTTAAAGCGTCAATGTCGCAAACAGGGCGTTGGGGGATGCCGGCTAAAGCCAGGCATTTCTAGGCCGGTCGAAACACCAACTGTGTGAAGATAAACCGAGTAGAGAAGAATGGAGCTGGGTGAGATAAACTAAGTACGTTTGGTGGAACTGCAGCTTAATTCATCCCAAAGGTGTTCTGTTGGGTTGAGCTCAGGACTGAACCCAGTACTGCATGCCAGTCAATTTCTTTTACCCCAGAGTTGATGATTCACATATTCAGGGACCTTGCTTTGTGCATAGATGCACAGTGCTGTTGAAGCACAAAGCGGCCTTCCACAAACTATCCCACAAAGTTGGGAGCATGTAATTGTCCAAAATGTCTCGGCATGCTGAAGCATCAGGAGTTCCTTTCAACAGAACTCCTGAATAATAGTCAAACACCACAGTCCCTTCTCAACCAAATTTAACACCGGACTTAATGTAGTCATGCAACTGCCGTTCATCTGGTTACTGGCAGATAGAGGCATGATTTGTGACTCCAAAGTACACATTTCCCCGTTTTGGGGTCAAGCGGTGGCCTACTCCACGCCACTGCATCCAACACTTTGCATTACTCTTAATGATGTTTGGCTTGGATGCTGCTGCGCAGTTGTGGAAATCCATTGCATGAAATGCTGCATGCACTATTTTTTAGTTAATCTGAAGTCAACATGAATTTTAGATGTCTGTTCCTACTGACATTGCAGAAAGTTGTTGACCTTTGTACACTATGTGCCTCAGTACTTGCTATTGTTTCCAACCTCTTCCACTTTGTTATAATACAACTATCTGTTGACTATGGACTATTTAGAAGTGAGGAAATTACAGATTCGACTTATAGCACAAATTACATCCTGTCACAAAATCTGTGTGCTCCTGACAGTGAGTATTAGTAGAACCAGGCTCCATGCCCAGGGGGTTGATTCAAACCACTGTTGCAATGGAAATGGTTGGAAAACAAAAATCATATTATTTCGAGGGGAGCAAAAACTTGTTGCACTATGCAAGGGGGCGGCATGCATTTTCATTCAGCCCCCTTTTTGTCTGACATGGCTGAATAAAAGCCACTACAACAAACTGCCTATAGTAGCTACCTAAACAATAGCATCAGCCTGTGTGAATCTCAGGTTAAATCCAACTGTTCTTTGAAGGCTGCAGATGTTTTTTTAGTGAAAAAATGGCATCATAAACCAAGGAACATGGCGGGTGGGTCAGGGAGAATAATGGGGAGAAGTTTAAAACAGAGTTAGGTTATGAAACAACACGCAACCGTTGAACAAACTGTAGATGTGCAATGCTAATAGGAAACCTGTAGGCATAATTGCAGCAAGGGGAGGTACATTTACATTTCTGCCGCACATTTCAGATTTTATAAAAAGAAAAAAAAATTGGAACAAATTTGCATCAAAATTATGAGCTGCTACTATATTTGTCTATCCCAGAAGATCTGAATAGAATACACTGAAGTTTGTTTTTTTACAACAAGGTGTAGAAAGTTCGTTTAGGATTGACTTTTACTATTTTGTCTCTTGCTTTTTTTCCTGTTTCCTTTCATTTTTTGGCACACTCTCCACAATCTGCTGCCTTAGCCGGGAACGAGGGTTAGATTGAAAATACAAGAAAAAGCTGCCAGAATCTTTGAAGGATATCCAGAATGGCTGGAGAACTATCGACCACGATTAAATGGTCGTGGGTCGATAGTTCTGGATCACAAGAAATGTTGACTCCTTGGAGGTCAGGTATAAAGAAATTAGGGATTGACTTTCCATCTCTCCATCTACCCATCCATCTGTTTCTTTTTTCTATACATGCTTAACCGCTTTGAAGTGACGAAGGGGTCCATATTCCAGCAGTCACTGAGGAAGAATCAGAGTGAAGACTGGATAGGTGACCCTGAGATCTTTAAGGCTCCAATGAGGCCAACATTTACTATTTATTTTTTTGCTAATAACAAGAATTCGCTGGTTAGAGAAGGCCAAACATTATTTTGATGTGGTTGCCTTGGCTACTGGCTAGAAAAAGGGCCTAAAACATCAGACAGAAAGCAAAACCTACTGGAATCGTTTGAAGCGACATACAATCATATTCTAATAAATTAGAATATGATTGAAAAATTCAGTTATTTCAGTAACTCACTTCACTAAGGGAAACACAATATATAGATTAACATAGACTTGGGATGTTTTAAAGCTTTTATTTCTGTTAATTACAACTAACACCTCCATCTGATAAAAACAGCATTTAAGATTAAAATATTGCATCAGACCAATAAACAAAAGCAAAATATGTTTTCATGCAAAAATGGGGGCTTTATGAAAAGTATATTTAATACCGGTTTAAAAGTTGTTTTTTTCAAAAGGTACATTTAAGCTGACAAACAAGCCTCTTCGAAATGCATATTCTAATTTATTGAGTATGACTGTATTTGTTTGCAAAAAAAATTGTTTTCTAAAATTGTGTCTCCTGCATAATTCTCAGTAATGAGAACAAAATTAAAATGAAAATGAAGGGTTGCCATTGACTCAGTTATATTTAAAAGTGTTGAAGCATGTTTGTGCATGGTAATGCTGTGGCATGACAAGGCCTCTCTAGTGCAAGCTTTGAAGTTAAATATTATTTCTTTTCTTTTCCATACATGCCCTTACAATAGCCCGACGTGCAAAATGAGTCATTTTATATTTACTGTAGTCTTCTTCCATGCATGCGCACAACACTGGTGTCATTGCAAGTTGTCACCAGAAGGGGCAGACTTCTGCAAAAATCCTGGAACTTATGCTATTGCTACTTTACTTTGTCCCTACTGTTCCATGTTTTCCCTGTTTGTGGATAATTGCTCTGGCTCTGGTTCCAAGGAGACTCAAAGGTTGAGCCATGTCAAAGAGTTGGTTTGTCATCTGCCATTTAATTTCTTAAAATCTCAGTGTGTTTTGCTTTTTCATACCCTTTTAGCCTTCTTCATGTTGTCTGACAAGTTCTATTCTGATTTCTTGGTCCAGCAGATAAAGGCAAAGTGAACTACAAAGTATGGTTTATGATTCAACAAAGAGAGTATTTATATTTTCAAACACAGGACCGGGTTGGTTTAGATTGTGTTTGCTCCCTTTATAAGTGAAATTAAATGACAACTGCGATTTGTATTTTTGTCTGATAATAAAAGTATAATAACTTGGTGTAACAATATGACAGAGATAGAAGAAATCAGTTGGGGGGACAATACTTTTCCGTAGCACTGTGTAGTTGACACCAAATGTTTGTGTAAAACGCCACAGTGGATCTTTTTATCCTAGCTGTCTTACATTAAGTCATACTCGAAATTCAATTTTTTTGAGGTTAGTTAGGATTTTAAGCCTTTTTTCTATCGGCTAAAATATTATTTTAGTATAAAATTAAATGCCTCTTATATACTACCCATAAATACACTGAGGTTTGTCATTGTAAGGTGACAAAATGGGAAAAATGTCAAGGTGGGTGAACAAATATGCAAGTCACTGTGGATCCAGAGCTTCCGAGCTCCAGGTTATTGCTTAAGAATGGAACATTCACCTCATTTTGTGTCAGCATCTCGTCTTGCCTTGGCAGGTCATTCTCCGCACTGTCAGAAGTGCACAGCTCACACCACTTGCTGACAAGATTTCCACATAGAAACCTTGGTGCAACGAAAGACCCCTAAGAGCCCATTTAGACTGAGCAAAGATGGACGCCAATAGTGTGGAACGAGACTTAAAAATTTTATAAAACCAACATTTTGTTTTTGTGTCCTAGTTAACGTATGCACAACACCAGACACGGCTCACAGATTGACAAAGAACTAGCATGGAAGAGGGAGTAGCATGTTGCAATATACAGTACACTGATGTTTTCACTAATCTGACTGAAAGATTACATTACAAAAGCGAACAGCTGGCTTAAAGATCAACTCAACAATCAAAGATTAATGAAAAGATCTGAGCTTTGTAAAAACAGTCACAATGCGGTCGGACAATCAAGTGCCAAGCTTAATCAAAAATCCTATTTTCAGTTTGCTTCATTATTCTGTAGCATTTCATAAAAAAAAAAAATCATCCTCAAAACACACTTCATAGCATGAAGAAAGCTTTTACAGCCTGCAAAGATGAGGCGCTGCTTGCTGTCTGTGAGATTGGCAGGTAAGCAATACACATCTGCCGGGTCAACGGGTCAGAAGTTCCAGAAGGGGAGAGCTGTGGAAAATAAGAGCGAACTCTCACTGTGTAAGCAGGGAACAGAGAGTTTATACAGAAAAGACACGGTGAACCTGACAGGTACTTTAGTGAACAATAAAACAGAAAGTTGTTATTTTATTTTTTCATTGGTTGTGTTGCAAGAAAAAAAAAGAAGCAGAAAGAGAAAATTCTGCCCTGTTGTCTGCAGGTTCCTCTCATTTAAGTTGAAGAAGTCAGACGTGCTGATGGCACCGCGGGGTGATTGAAAGAGGTAGGCGGGGAGCTGGAATATATCAGCGGAAATTAGCTTTTGGATATCAACAAGAATTCTGCATAAAAAGCATGGTTTGAACGAATTGGGTCAAGAGTTAGGGGTTAATTGCTTCCTTGGAGGGTGGATGTGAATGACTGCAGGCACCTGAGCCGATATATTTTAACACTGGGGTCAGAGCAGTGGCAAATTACTGACAGAATTATAGTCTCATGATCTTTTTAAATTGACCTTTTTTTATCTATTTGACAATCCCGTCTTGTGGAAAATTCAAACCTAAACAGTTATATTAGCGTCACAAATTAATAAAGCATCCCAATAAACCCCATCCTGTGGTTGAGACCCCACCCCTGGGTAGATGGAAGCGATTTAAAACCAAAACCTTGGATTTTTGGCACCACAAGAGGGCAGCATTGATTTACTGCTGCTCCACTGACAGAGCCCATTTCTACTGAGTACACTTGATATGAAACAGAAAATTCATCCAAATCTTTTTAGTCTTCTGAGCACAAACAAGACTTCGTTTCATCCTCTAATCTATCACAGGAGAAAATCAAGCAGATTGGTTTGAATACATGCATAATGATGTAAGGTTCAAGGAGGTTCAGAGGTCCAAACAAAAGTCAGAGGTACAGCAGCAAAAACACCCTTGTCGCGATGACTGTGATGTCAAGGTAAATGTGCACACAATACTCACTTGGCTGTCTGTCCGGTATATGTTTGCTTGAGCCAAAACTCATTTTTATGCTGAGAGGAATGTCAGTGAACACAACCAAGGTTCTTTCTTAACTGCAGCCGATTATCCACGTCCATTTCATCATGATGTGAAAGGACTGAATAGAAGCTGAAAGAAAATAAGAATGGCTTTTCCCCTGCACTGTCTGAAGCCGTGTGTAAAAAAAAAAAAGATTCATTCCAAGTGTTTTTCGAGGCTGTCTATGATAATCATGATTCAGAACTCTCCAGGACCTATAGGCTATAAAACACTAGAAGAAAACAATTCACATAGCTACTTAGGGTTTAAAAGTTCTTATTGTTAACGTGTAGTTTTAGCTCAGATAATGCCTCTACTACAAGAACATCTTGTTTCATTTTTTTGAGGTTTTGAGGGTATAATATGATCCACTGTGCATTAATGAGGCCGTGGTAATTTCAAAAGTGTGCACCAAAGAACCTGTTGGGGGCGGTCAGCTTTGTCTCTTTGTTCATAAACAGTCAGAAAACAGTTTCCTTTTCTACATAATCCATATTCTCCAATCAGAGCACACCATCAAGCAAACAGCCATCCCCCTCCGCCCCCAGCTGATCCATCCGGCTGTAAGTCGTGCTCGCATGCGAGCAGACAAAGAGAGGCAGCCCTAGATCAGCCTCCCTGTATCGGCCCGAACAGGTGCCGCAGAGCACGAATATCCAGTATTCAACCTCGGAATTTTCGAACAAACAGATATTGAAAAAAAACGTCTGTACCAACACAGAAGGTGGCGACCACAACGCTGTGATTACCCGAAAGTTTGTTTTATTACTAAATGCTGTCAAATGTAAGGAAGGTGTGTTTGTAACTGAAAAATGTGGCCGACTGACGAGCTAAAACGTTACCAGCTGCAGGATTTTCCTTCGGTCACTGTGGCCTAGGAGAGCCAGCTCACGGGCCGCGGTGAGCCGAAGCCGGCAGTCATCTCCCCGCCGCTGGCTAAATGCACAGCGGCGACATGTTCCTGTGCCACGGCTGTGAAGGCAGCGAACCACCTGTCGCACTGCGGTCGATGTGGCTTTGTATTTTAGTCCCACTGTGTGCATGATTAATCGCGCCGCCGGGTTGAAGCCTTTGGTCAGCTTGGCCTCGCCTGTCCGACATCCTGCAACGCAAACACTTCCACCAGGTCTAAAACCATAATTTTGATTTGTGACGGGTGTTGCAGGGATAGGAGAGAGGTGTGGATGGAGGGTGGTAAGAGGCGTGGGGGCCACATTTGACTGTTTTTCCTAATATGGTATTAGCTGCATATCATTACTTTACCCAACCCTTTTACTAGGGAGGGACGGTTGGACTGACAACACTGACGTTATTTTCTTTATGAAATTCTTTGGAGAATTTACATATGTAGCAATATCAACAACATAAAATGGTTTAATCAGTGATATCATGGCACCTTTAATATCTGCTGATACAAACACTTCAACAATTTGACCTTAAACTTGTTTTTGTTGAGTTGCATGACTCAGCATTAACCGGTGCAGAACTTGAAATGGGCTTGTTGTTGTTAATATTCTTTACCTGAATTCTGTAATCGTACAGCTGTCACCATCTCAGAAAGTGACCTCTAGAGTGTTCACTAGTGTTGTGTAGTGCTTTAACGTGTCATGGTTTGGGCTGAAGGACCAAAGCGGCAACGAGACTTCGGCAGACGCATACTGAAAATAATAGTATTTAATGAAGCCAACTAAAGAAATAACGTAGGAACAGGGATTGAAAACAGACGACACCACACTAAAGGAATAAAAACCCGGAACTTAAATACAACGGGGAATGAACAGAAAAATGCTCAACACAGGTGAGTGAGTTTAACAAATTAACTCAAACATTCAAGCGTCATGACAGAATGATTTGTTCAAAAGGACATTTTCAGTCTTTAATTTGTTATTCAGTGTACCGTTTCGTTTGAATGCTGTACATTTTTTGCAATAGTTTGTTTCTGATTTTTATTTTTCCCACTTTAAACATTTATTTTCATTTGAGTCGAACAAAACTAATTTAAACACCAGACATTTAGTCACATTCAATTTATTTTTCTAAACTTGCTGGAAATGCGTGCTCATTCACGTCCAAATTCATAAGCAGCACCACCACTTCCCACACCATATAGTTGCTAAGTCAGTCATTCCTATATTGTTTGAATCGGTACGTTTCAGTCCCACTCTTCCTGAGATTCGCAACTCTCCTGAACACGTCCTGTACAACACTGATTTGTGATTCTAGTGAACTGGTGAGTCGAGTGTACTGCTGAACGTAGCAGGAGACCGAATCACTCAGTGTGATTATAGTCACTTTACTACATGAATCAGTTCGTGTCTCCCTCCTGTCACCGAGTCGAGACCTACTGAACCGCTGTGCTGCCGCTGTACTGACGAACCAGTACTGATTCGTACTGATCTGTTCAGCGTGAATGTGGCTCAGCCTTTGAATCCTGGACTGCGTGAATGAGTGAACCACAGCCGCCTTGATTCGTGCAGTATGCGGATCTTACTGAGAGTGGCGCTGTGTCACATACACCAACGACTGAGATGGACTGACAGATGTGATTTGGGGTCGATAATGCAGTCAATCATGTAATGGACTTATTTTCTGAGGTGATCTGGAATTATATCTTTTTTCAGAAGGGATAGATTTTTGACCCAGAAGTTGTATTTAGTGATGTATTTTTGCTTCTGTCCAACGCAGACACTGGGGAGTCCAACTTCCGGTTGCTAGAATTTCAAAATAAGGTGAGGAGGGAGACTGAAAAGTTTTTTCGTCTTTATTACTTGTTTTAACTGTAAAGAAAAAGCGTCACTACAACCCTGCTTATTCCCTATTTTAAATGTAAAGGAACAGATAATGCTGTTACAGTTATAGGAATGATCATTTGAACGAATAATTTTAATGTACTGATTCTAGTGATTCAGTTCACTCAAAAGAACCGTAGTGCCCATCACTATTGTTCACTGTCCAGTTGTTGCATCTGTCTACCATCCAACAATTAAACCATCCACATATCATATTCCATCCATCCATCCATCCATCCATCCATCCATCCATCCATCCATCCATCATATTCCATCCATCCATCCATCCATCCATCCATCCATCCATCCATCCATCCATCCATCCATCCATCCATCCATCATATTCCATCCATCCATCCATCCATCCATCCATCCATCCATCCATCCATCCATCCATCCATCCATCCATCCATCCATCCATCCATCCATGCCTGCCCTCACTTGAGCTAAAGCAACAGTTGCTAGAGCACACGGCTCCCAATAACCCCATTATGTCAGCTGCTAAATAATAATTGTATATTCTGCATCAACACCATTATTTATTTCTCCCTTCCTGCCTCAGAGAACTAATTTTTCTGCCTCTCTGAGACAGGATTTCCCACATGGGAAATGTCTACGTGGGTGTTTTCTGCGCCTGGCCGTGATAGAAACATAAAATGTTTGACAAATGCAGCGGTATTGTTGCCACATCGCATTACACTTAACGTTTGAGACACACATTTATGAATGCGCTGACAAATGAAGACCATTAGGAAGGAGCTGCAGATGGGAGCCATGGGTTGAAGAGTAAAATTTGTCATCCTCTGAAAGAATCCCATCCTTTTTTATAGTGTTTTGGTCACCTCCCAAAGCTTTAACTCACACCGCGGCACCGTGCTGCAAGTGTCCATGTCGCAATCCATTCCAATTAGAGGCTGTCAATCCGAAAATCTTTTCCCAACATGTGTGAATAAACAACATGTTTGTTAAGCTGCCTCCTGAAGTCTTATCATGTTGGAGCAGGTGTGTGATCCCCGGTGACCCGGTGAGCAACATGAAGTCCCTTTAGGGACACCAGAGAGAAAATGGAATCAGACGAGGAGTGAGAAAGTGAAACGTGCCCAGAATAATCACAGAGTGGTCAATGTTTGGAGTCAGCAAAGGCAGTGGTGCTGTCACTGAAACTAATGACCCCTGCGACTTGAGAGGACACATCTGCAACACATTTTCCTGAATGACTTTTTATGAGATTAAGTATTTATCTCACTTGTGAGCTGTATTATCCGCTCTTTTCTAATGTTATCTTCATAATATACCACCCAGGAGCGAGATCGCATAATCTTTAATAAATGACGACTCACCCTGACCTTGTGTTTATTCTTTGTTTTCAGTTTTCTTGCAACCCAAAACGTAAAACACACCAAATTCGATGACTGATGAATTGGAAACATGAAAACGTTTAGAATGGCGTTTCATTCTGATCATGCATATTTCTGCAAGCAATAACAAGCTTTAGTAACACCTTTGATAAAGCAAAATATTCTTGAACATGACAGGTACAAGTCATTCTCAATATTTATGTATTTATTTCAAAATACTCCATTTGCTGTGTACCAATCTACATACCACAGTACAGAAACACCGCTGATTAGAGCTCTAAAGGATCTGATTAGCCTGAACAGCCATGATTTTTCTGTTCTCGCCTTCCTTGAACATGGTGGAGCAGTGCAGTTTTGAAATCGTTAATAATTCAACTCTTCTTCATTATTTGGATTTAATAGTTCGCGACTGGCTGCTCTAGAACTTATTTAAGTTTCGTCTGGTTGTTTTTTAGTAGTTGGATAAAATCAACATTTAAGGAATTCCGCGAGGAACATTTCCCGGTACTCTTTTGTTTATTTTCAACAGTGCTTTGAAAAGTCGTTTGATCTTTAGTGATTTCTTACATTTTTGATTTTTTTGAGTAAATATAAAATGCAATTCCTATATGTTGACGTCAAATATTTAGTGGAAAAAAAAAACTAACATAGATTTGCTTAGTCAGAAAGAATTACAAAGAAAAATAGAAAAAATCGAGAAAGATTTCTTGCTTCAGGACCTGGAAGACTTGCTGTAATTGATGAAAGCATGAATTCTGCAGTCTACCAGAATATCCTGAAGGCCATCTGTTTGTGACCTTTTAGGTCAAGTGAACTTGAACCATGCAGAAGGACAATGATTCAAAGCACAGCAGCCACCTCTCAATGGCTAAAAACCAAACCAAAACAAAAGTGTTGGTCTGGCCTTGTTAAAGTCTAGGCTTAAATAATCTTGAGACGATGTGGCAAAACCTCAGATATGCTCAAAAATCCTCAGCTGTGGCCAAACGAAAACGGCTCTCTAAAAGAGAGTAGGATTAAAAAAAGCAAAAGGTAAAACCCTCATTACCAGTTATTGCAAAAGCTTGATGCCATTGTTGCAATTGTTGCTGTTACGAGTCAGAAGGTTTAGATGGCATTTTTTTATTTTTACATATGATCAGGTAAGGTTGGGTAGACTCTTTCCCCCAATAAATGAAAACTGCTTCGTGTATTTAAAGAGGTAATGTTTTTTTGACAAAACATAAAAAAAAATCAAATACGGCAAATACTTGGCATTGTGTAAGCCATTGGAAATGGCTTCTTCATTTGGCTATATTTTAATGTTTTTATTTTTTTTACTCTGGAGCCCTGGCCTGTACTTCTTTTTTTCACTTCTGCTAAATGTGATCTAAAAAACCAAGTTCACTTGACGTTGTTAGTCTGTAGTTTGAAATGTGATTTTTATTTTATTTTTTTGCCTTGTAGTAGAGTTTGCGTTTGCTTTCCAGTCTGTGGAACATTTGATCTTACATTTCTCTCCAAGTATCCTCTTCTCAGTGAGTGTAGCTGAAGTGGAGCAGAATCAACATTTGGACAATCGATATCACGGAGAAGCCGTCATAGCCTCTTAAAAAAGTGTGAGAAGGCAGAATTCCTCAACAAAGTTCTTGCAAACTTTTTACAAAGAGAAGTTGAATCTCAGACAATACCAAGTGACAGACCTGACTGGAACAGAGCGAACCGCGAACAAGACACAAGATCCACTTTAACCACATCCTGATAACCCTGTTGCTGTCTGGCATGCAATGTAGGAGAATCTCCTACTTTATCTCCATGATTACCATTTACTCACTTATGTAAGAACGTCTTGTACATTTATTCAGTGGAGAAAAAAATAATTAACTTCAAAAAATAAAAACAACATCAACAAAAAACCTTGCCTCTGTCGTTGGCACTCCTGCTAATACTTAGAGTGACGACCCCACAAGTTGTCCGGGATCTTTTTTTTTTCTCTCTCTCCTTGTCAGCCTTACGGGAGGTCACAACACAATGTCTGGGGGATAAGACGGTCATGACAGAAAGCAGATTTCTTTGGATATTCTTTTGGGATTATTTCAAATTCCATGGACCCAGAAACAGAAAGGTGAAAAAGGAAGAGAGAAAAGTGAGGCAAAAAGTTAAAAGGCGAGAAAACGGGACAAAAACAGAGCAGACGACAAAGAGAGAGCAAGATAACGTCTTCAGAGTCTGCTTCTACACCTGCAGAAAGTGATATAAAAAGAACAACGAAGCCAACAGAAAAGGTATCACTGGTACAAACAACCAACACCTTGATAACATCACTGAAAAATATGCAGTATTATTTAATACAAGATGCATTTAGTGGCATCCAAATCTAACTATAGGGTTTATCTGTATAGAAGTGTATCTGTAAGCACCTGGATCCAAACACCTGCAGGTGTTTGTCAGATGCACTTGTATGTGTGAGGTTTATCCATAAAAAAAAAAGCTCAGCCGTGGTTGTGAGGAGCCAAAGACTCGCCCTCAGAGTGCCAACGCAGACACTGGGGAGACCAGAGCCCCAGACCTCCGAAAGGGCACCCAGAGTGCAGGAGCCCAAGAGGGCCCAACATAGCTGCCTCCCCCATTCCAGAGAAGAGCCGAGGAGAGCCACAGGAAATTCGCCTTTTATTAATAAATCATTCTTTCCTAATGTGATATTGTTCTTCCATCTACGATTTAATGTAATCAAGTTATAGTTTCACTTTCATGGTAATGTAACATTTTTTTTGTGTGTCAGATTGTGCAACTGCAACAAAGGAAGGTTAGTTTACAATTACAAGGGCTTTTACACTTTACTAGACATAATAATAACAATTGTTGTTGCACTGGAAAATAGTCTGGATAGGATTAACCTGAGTTTTCCGTGAAGGCTCCAATAGTTTGAACCATTTTCTGTTTGTTGTTACACTCATTTAACATTTTGATAAAAAACAGACTTAGAAGATTCGAACTGAGCAAAGCTGCACTGCATGTAGCCCATACCAAGTATCAGATGACTGTAAGCAACAATTGCACCTGTCTGTACGGGAAGTGAGTTTTTCAAAGCACTTGTGTCTGTGGAGAATCACATGCTGGGCAAAAGTGCCGACAGATACCTTTTTTTTCCCTGAGTGAATAATCTCTCTCCCTCCAGTCTCTAGTCGCTCCTAAGTAGCAAAGTCTGTTTTGGAAAGGCTTTCTGAGTGGGTAGCGTAAGCATTCAGGTGTCAGCGCTATACACTTTCACTGTGTGAAGTTTGAGAGCATGTAGGGATTAGTGGGAAGAGGTGTTTGAAGTGGGTATTACCCTTTTTATTCACCCCGTAGATATCTCCTCTTTCATTGCCTGGTGCGCCCGAGCAGCTGGAGAGAGTGGCGTGTCGGAACGCGCGGTGTGGAAGTGAAAAAGGCCAAGGCAGAGCCTTTCATTCTGGCACCTTATTGAAAACAAATGATAATTCACTTTTCATTATGTGGATGCATTTGCTGTGCTTTGTATGCAGCAAACACAGGGGTTTAAGATGTGAAAAGAAAAAAAATATATAGTGCTGATTCCTTTGGATTTAAGAATAAATGAAACTAGAGGGATAAAAACCAGATATTTGTAGCAAAAAAAACCACTTGCTTCTTATCGCTTGAATCTTATTACTCGTGATTTGTGCAGTTTAAGACCTTCCGGGTTGATTTGCGAACTTTGGGCCACAGCTGCATCGTTCCAGACATTTCTTTTAATCAAAAAAATACATTGTTTCCTCCTTTTATGAAAATCTGCAGCGTGATTGCTGTTGAAAAATGATGGTGATGTAAAAACATTTGCTGCACCAGTAGGTATCAATAGAGATCAATCATCCATGAACAAGATCCAAATTAAAAGGGAAAAAAAGGACCTGAGCCAGGCGAAGCAGGCTCCTGTCTAAAGATTCAGCCGAAGCAGCTGCAGATACCCTCTCAGTTTTTTTAACTCAGATTCGAGGTTTAATGGAAGCAGAGTCAGAGCGCAGTGAGACAGAATGGAAATGGACTCCATTATTGTTGTGGCTTCTAGCACGAAAGGTGATAATGGATATGTGCACAGTGGGCCTCAGTTTCATCGTTTTACAGCTAATTCCTCTGCTCCAGTCTATACACAGTAAACAAAAAGCGGTTAAAAGGCGTCACTTTTACACCCCTCTTTAAGCGAGGATAGGAGTTCAAAACGCAGCGGAAAATATCAGCATGTGGAAATTAGCAAGCGCTTAAACACCACACCGGTGTCTTTTTAATTTTAATGAGCTACACCGTTGTTAGCAGACTCCATTAGATCTACACATGCCTGAACATTGTGCCACCTGAGAATTTAAGTCACAAATGCAATATGCAGCATTGATTTCTGTGTGTGCAAATTAAAACAACTACAGTTTTTGGAAACACCACATTCGAAAACACCCGACAGAAAACCCCCCCTTATAGTCCCTCGTGAAGACGTCAGGAAACCTTGAGGTGATACTGTGAGTCTTTGATGTCAGCACAAACTGGAAATTTCTACTGACTTCAAAGGCTGACTTAAGAAAAAAAAAAGTGACATACATATAGTTTGCAATAATGAACAACTGTCTGTGGCATCACCTAAAAAAGGCAGATTACAGAATGGATGGTTGAGCCCTCTCTGCTTTTTGTTAATTTTTACTCTGACATACTTTTACATTGTAGGACAGAGCATAGTTTTTGATATAGTTACATATGACAAACTATTGCGCCGTGCAAACATACAGCGTAGTCAACTTTAGTTTGCACCTCCGATAAAGACATGAAAAACACCTAAAAATAAAATTCACCATTAAAATGTTGTTAATATTAGTTTCCTTGTTTTAATTACTTTTTACGGGGTGGGGGGTGGGTGGTCTGTGACGTGACACAGAGGCCCTTTTCTGTTTGGGAAAATGGGAAAGACAGAAGGACATGCCATCGAAACAAGGCAGATGTCTGTTGATCTTCGTAAGTCAGGAGATGGCTACAGGAAAATAACGACTGACTCAAACTTGCTCCCATCCACAGTCAGAGCATAAACTAAATTTTTTTTATAATTGCTATTATGGCATACGAGACTGAAGATGATTACAAGATGAAAACAGGGATTGATTTTTAGATTTCTTATTTTATTTTTCTAAAAATCTTTTTGTAACTGACGTGATACATGCAGTGGGTAAAATAAGTGTTGATCATGCAAAAAAAACAACAACAACAAAAAACAACATTTCCAGGGTAAATATTTATAATAGGGCTATTGAAATAAAATCAGCATGAAAACACCACATGTGGGTAATAGCATCAAGTTATCCACATATACAAAGGAGTCCAAGCAGTGAAGTTTTGGGTAAAACAAATTGGAATATCAAAGGCAATAAATATTGAACAAATATAAAAAATAAGTTTCCAACACAGATTTTTTTTACAAAAAAAAAAATTCTGAAAAACTTCAGCATGTCTCCTGTATTGAAAAACTAAGTTGAATGCATTGCTCAGGTGTGCTTGTGACCTATCCTTCCACATGAACCGCCTTCATATTTTAAAGGTTTGGGGAGTCCCTGCTATGCACTCTGATCCGCAGTTCTTTCATAGAGTTTTTATTGAATGCAGTTCAGGGGTCTCATTTATAAAACATTGCATAGAATCCATATTAAAAGGGTTCATGTGCCAAGAAAAAGAAAATGTCGCATGGCAAAAAAAAAAAAATCTGATTTATAAAACCATGGGGATGCACAACAGCACACAGCCTTCCTTCAAAGATCACAGCCGTTCCTGATTGTTTGCGTACCAGGTTCCCCCTCGTGTTCTGCCCTCTACACGCCTAGATTCAAGCATAAATGGTCAATGCAAATGGATCAGCTGATAATATTTTTTGTAAATGGTGTAAATGGAGGAAACCTCATAGAGCTGTGCCCCATCCTGAGGCTGTGAGGACAAGAGGAATGAGAGGTTACCCCCGATGACGAAGAACATCGGGGGTATATATATATATATATATATATATATATATATATTCTTGAATGAGGACCCTGGTGATTCCTGAATCACCTGAATTAGCTGTTTTACTTTCTTTGAAACCATCTAAGTTTCTTCGGCTATTTGGAAAAGCATTTTTGTTTGGAAATCCACACTTGTTTCATCCTGTCCCGGTTCTCCATTCATCCTTTTTCAAATACATGAAGTCTGCCAGCATCATATGCTGTAACCATACCATTATGTTCCCACCTGCAAGCCTCAGTTTTGCTATGCTCTCTTTAGGATGATGTGCAGAACCATTCTTTTTGCAAACATGGTGTATGAAATAACATCCAAAGAACGTCACAAGAACCAAACACGAGGACCCGAAATTGTAGCCAGACCGTGAGTCGAGTTCGGAACGTAAATTTGGAACAGAAACCTGACAGGGAACCTCTGTGGGAGCAGACTGGAACAACCTGGAAACGACGAGACCTGGCTTTACTCCTTGCAGAGATGTCAGGCAGAATGGCAGAGGCTTGATCAGAACAAATCCAATGGCTAGGCAAGGTTCTTAGTTCATGGTACAGAATCAAGACCAAGGTCCAGAGATCAGAAGATAGGTGGAGGTCCGACAACGTCAAGGCAAGGCAGGGAAATCCAAGAGATGTGATCAAGGCTCTGACGTTATAAACAGGCTTGGAAGAAATGCTGGACATCTACAGGCAAAAGCTTTCAATAATCTGTGCTGCCTAGGGGTCTGTGGAGAGCTTATCTAGTGCAGGAAACAGATGTGTGACGGGAGCTTGGTTACAGGGAGGCAGGGGGGTTTGCAGAGGGGTTTGGCGAGGGGCAGACAGGCACGGAGCATGAAAAAGGGACTAATTATGGCCAAATCTCACCAGACTACATTATCCCAGTAGTCACTGTCCCAGTCTTCTGCATCAAAATCCAAGCACGCGTTAGCTTTCTTTTTCTTCAGCAGTGAAGTATTAGTGAGTGTGCATAGGAGCAATTATGGGACAGTGCAGGAATTGTTGTTTTCAAAGAAAAAAAACTATTCCTCCTATATCAGGCCTTTCTGAGGCACTCTGTCAGAAATCTTACCAGGGGCACGTGGATCCGACTGGTTTGTGGTAACATTCTGTCCTTCCGGATAAACGAACCAGACTCACAGAAACTTTCAGAAGTTTAGGAATGCAGCCGTGACCATTAGCATCAGTATGTTTTGCTATTTTGTGACGGTCCCTTTGCTTTGCCAATCATACCACTCTGTGCAATCAATCCTTTGGTAATGACAAAACCTTCTATAGGCTATCAGTTAATATTTGCCCATCCATTTCTTCATGGGTTCAGTACTTAGCCTCATTCAATATTTTCACTATCGCTTTTATTTACCGTATCTGTGAATTACCTGGGGTTTGACCGACTGCTGATATATATTTATGTTAATGTTCCCATTTGAAAGATTTAGACTAGTAAAACACTGACATATTCAATAATTATTTTGCTCACTATACTCTATCTCATTTGCGTACTTGGAAAACTTAACCCAACCAATTATTTTGAAATCGACTACTTAGTGGACCCATCACATTAAAAAAATGTCAAAAAAGTAACTACTTTTAACAGGCAAAAAATCCAAAAGACAAACAAACAAAAAAGTTATCTCTTGTTGGCATCCTATTTTTATGTTATTTTATTTTTTATCTTCGGGAGCCACTTTTATATAGTAGTTCCAACCTACAAAGGCAAGGCCCTCTGTAGGTTGTCCCTCTCTGTTCATACATCACCGATTGACACAGCAATGCACATCTATGTGAAAATTTTAAAACGAAGCTGGCATTACAGAGCCAAAAGAGCTGTGGCATGGAAGTCAGCATGGTCGATACTTAACTTTATACATAAACAGATTAAAGCAGATTATAGGTCAATAGGTCCCTTGTTTAAAACGGACCGTCTCACCTCTTTTATTCCAATAACTCTATTTCATATCGAAAACTCTTGCACCTTCTGCAAAGGAAATCAGCATTTATTTACTCCTTCTTTAAAAACACTCGTTTCATTTGGCCAAGCATAATAAATGTCTGCTACTGAACAAGACGCTGAACATGTGTTAGCCTACTCACCACGAAATTATGATGAAACTAAGAATATGGCTAATAAAAGAAAAAAAAAACCTTCTGTTTTGTCTAACATTTTCCATCTACTTTTTAATATTTAAAAACCATCAGTGAAAATTGTACCTTAATCTTTTTTAAATTGTCTGTCTGCATCGACCGCCTGTAGGGCTGCATGATCCATCCCCGGGATGCACTTTGCACACCCCTTGCACAAAATCTGGTGTGGCTGAATTCATTGCCGTCCCCCAAGCAGCAATTCTGGACCATTAGAACTGCAGTGCATATGGAAAACCATTAATAACGGAGGTTTTGGTTGTTTCTTGAATTAAACCCCCTCTTGTACTTGCTGCTCCCCAGCATCCAACAAAGAGGACAGCAAGCAAGAAGCCATCGGTTATGATGCGCTGCTGTAAGCGCGCCTGTTAGTTGTAACAAACCAGTTGGCCCTTAAAGACAAAACTACGCTGAAAATAAACCAAGACCCTCTCTCCTGCACGGACAAATCGGCCGGGTTTCATATTTTTCAGGTTAAGACCTTTACAGCCGAAATTGAATTGTGTTTTTTTCCCTGAGAGGTTGAGTTATTCAGGCCCTACAAGTTCCCCTGACAGCAATAGGTCAGCTAATAAACGCTGGATAGCATAAAGTGCACTTACCTGTCCAGAAGAAAAACAACCCAACTCTCTTCCTCTCTATTTACTTCCTTACTTTCAAGAGAATTTGCAGCCTATCGCTGTTTATGAGTTAACTTAATCTTTGCAAGTTACTAAACTGTTGCAGTTTGAAGTTTGGGAACCGAATAGTCGTGAGTGACCCTTTGCATTGCATACCTGTCTTCAAGATGGCTTGCTGGATAAGTACATTTCTTTCAGCACAGAAACTGTTCTAGGGAGAACTGGGAAGTTTGTGTATTATTTGTCAGACAGTATTTCTAATTCTTGAAACCTCCAAAAACTGATTTCATCTGGAACCTGATGTTTGTGGTGGAAATAGAAAGCAAGTTTGAAGGAACAGCAGCTATTCTCAACTTATCTCCTTTACAGGGCAGTCAGCAGCAAAACACTGAAGAAGCGCTTCTCAGTATGTCTGATAACCCTCTGAGCGCTGTGGATTCTTTTGTGCCATATTGCTCTTTGACTTCTTTTACGCTTTTGATTCATTACCATACTCTCCTCGTGCAGCGCCGCGAGCATGTGCTGAGAATTGACTCCTATTTATAAAGATAATCAACTCAGAACTTTTTCCATTTTTCTCTGCTCGTCTCCTGCGGAGCACCACTTCCTTTCAGGGCACAGATATTTTATATTCACACCACTGGGAACTATTCTCTAAAAACGTCACATTTCTTGTTATTGTTTTACTAACAATGCACGACTGCAGAGGCACTCGTTGCAGATAGTCAGGGTATTCATGTCTAAGGAGCGCTGCTCTACGGCATAGAAGGAGGTGACCTCACATCTGATGAAGACCCTGGAAAAGTTGGTCCTTGACAATCTTCACCTCCTGGGGAGGTCTTGGTTGGATCCGCTGCAGTTCGCCTACCAGCCTGGCATCGGGTTGGATAGTGCCATCATTTGCCTCCTGCATTGTCGTAAATTACCATAAAATACAAGTTATATGAAAGATTAGGAAAGAGAGTTTGCATTAGCTGGTGCAACATCATTGAATTTTGAGTTATTTTATGATGACCAAAGTCCACTATGGGAGCTGGACCCACCCTGTTTGGCAATTAACTCTCGACTCATTATACAGAACATAGATTTATTCACCCAAAACCCAGACCATTTAGATAGAAATTCTATTACGTAGGCAATGTGATTTATTTGAAAATACTTTACCTAGTTACAAGTTCCTGATGATTGTGTTTTATTTGATCGTCACAGTTTGGCCCAATTAGGAACACAGAAAATTAGGAGCATTGAGGTATTGCCAATTAATTAAAATAGCTATTCCTGTCAGTATTCTCTGTGAAATTCACTTTCCCAAATTGATTTATGTGAATTTGTGGCAAATTTGTGACAAAATAGTTTTGTCATATGTTGACAGTTTATGCTGCAGGAGTCCAGAAAAGGGCCAGATATATTGCCATGCAAATCGCATGTCAGTCCAAATAGTTCTGTAACTTGAAGATTTAAATTAATTGCACAGTATTTTACATCATCCTGTAAACTGACTATTACCGGTCATTTTGTCTCAAGCATCAATTAACTTGAAGATTTCAACTGAAACGTTTTAATTTTTGATAATGACTATGAGAACAGTTTTTGTTTTCCCAGGGAGCATTCGCCTGACACACTCATGCAACTGCACAGTAGTCGTCTGTCAAATGTGTCTTTTTGACTGAAACATGAACATCTGAATGCTAATCACTATTAGCATGCTTTAAGCTTCTCAGCAAGTCTTGTTGGTGCAATACAAAAAAATATATATATCTCGTTGTGTCTGCATGTTGTGTGTAATCTATGTGCATTCTTAGCTGGTGTCTCACCAAAAGTTCAATATGGTAACACATAATTACAATAAACATTGTTGATTCTTAAATATTTATCAAGTGTATACCAATGCTGATATTAGTTTAGTCCCAAAATCTTATCTTTTTTACTCAAGAAGTATTTATTACTATTGTCAGTTCTACTCTTAAAACATTTTTCATCTTGATTTTACCAGATAAAGGAGTCAAATGACTCATATATTTATAACAGGTACTTTTCTTTCACTTGCATCTTTTAATATGATGGAGTGCTCCTGCTCTTTAGCAAACCTGATGCATTGTTTATGCACAGGGGAAAAAGCAAAACACATTTTTGATAAATGCTAACATTTTTATTTAGATTTTCTTGCTCCGACAACGAGAAACCACACAAGGTCAGCAACTTGTTGGAAACAGAAACATTTTGTCTGCATTATTGTAATAAATTTCACCTTCCTTTAGTTGTTTTTTGTTTTTTTGTCTAGGAAGAATGCTAAATAGTCTGATTAAAATGTAAAACACTTGACTTCCACATTACTGGACTCACACTGAGATGCAGCTGTTTTAAATGTTTTTATTCACTCTGTTACAAGACCACTTTCATTTTATAAACTGTTATTTTTGGCTACAGGGTCTGACTTTAATAAGAAGGTACACGGGTACTTATTCTTCTCATCTGTTGGGTACCTTTTTAACCTAAAAAGCATCTAAAGCAATAAGCACATCCATAAACACGAGCCTTTCTGTGATGAATGTCATCGCCCTGAGCAAGACAGAGCTAGTGTGAATTTATTTTAGCCCAGAATGCATCATTAACGGAGACTAAAAAAGCGCTATTCCACCTCTGAGTATTTTTAAACTTCAAATCACTTTCATGAAGGTGACTGTCGACCAAGAGCAATTATATTTGGATGACAGCTTTTAAGAAAGAAGGGAGTTGGGGAAGCTTCTCGCTTCCAGTGACATGCTAACATTCCTTACATTTGGTTAAGTAACCCTCCAGAGATAAAAAGGCAAGTGTTTAAAAAGAAGTGAAAAAAATAATAATTTGACAAGAAGAAAACAAGTGATAAAATGTGCCATAGACAAGCAGCAGGAATAAACCTTTAATGAGGCGGTCTAGTGAGGTCACAACTGTATGTTTGGAGTATTATCTGCTCTCTGATTATAATATAGTCTGAAATGTAGTAAATAGTGTTGCATCATTTAGTTTGAGTACTAACAAAATTTAATTAGTAGAACTGTAATTTAATACCATAGACATAAAAAGTATCAAACTGAGAATGTCTTCAAGCTGGAATCAGACTTGATATGGTACAACTTAAAAGTTGTTATTGTGAGAATTCAGTAAAGAAAGTTATTTTATGATTTTTATTTATAGTACTACCATACATTAGAAACATTTTTGAATGTCCCTTCCTAAGTTAGACAACATCTGCCAGCTTTGTGTGGAGCTTCTGGCATAAAGCATTCTGGATTCCTAATGAAATCGGGGGAGTTCATGAAGCCGGTTTGCTTCCTGATGCAGATTCTTTAAGTATTCCACACATATTTAAGAGAGTTTGGGGCTTTGGAAAGGCTTCATATATCTTGGTGGAGCACCCAGTTGTGTTCAAGGTTCAGCCATCCAGCTGATTCGATATAAAATAGAATAATTAGAAAATTCTGCTTCATTTGCGCACTTACTTCATTGCTCCAGTGCTACTGGTAAGGAACCGGCCCCACGCCATAATACTACAGCCAACATGCTCGACAGTTGGTAGGCCTCATTTTGACCCCTCCAAATATACAACTGAAAGGGTGGTACTAAACCTTTCTCCAGGATGCATTTGGCTTGTCCATGCAGGCAGTTAGAAATTAAAATTGAGCATTAAGTTGTTGATTTTGGAGCCAGGTTTTAGACCTAATATAGCAGTCGGCAACCTCTCAGTCTATGGTCATGTGAAACTCATTTCAAATTTGTGGTTAGGTCTTGTTGGGATCCTTGGTTGAACTAATTAGCCTGACCCGATTTCTTTCACCTAAAGAATGTGCATCAAAAATTGGTGTTAGAACAGAAAAAGCCTTTCACAAGCCCTGACCAGAGCTATGTACAGCTTTGTGAATTACACTTAAAAACTAGGTCACTGTCAGGAACTAAAACCCTCTAAATTATGCCCAGACTCATAACTACGTCAGACACCTGTTGATGATATGCAAAAATCATGAGGTTCACACTGCAACTTGCCATGGGATATTTAACAAGATGGTGGTGGAGCTGTATGAATAAATCCAAACATAGATTAAAGAGAAAAACAACACTGAATTCAATAAATAAAAATTAACAACAGAGTTATAGGTTAACATTCTAGACCCAGTTTTGTACTTTTATATAATAAGATATTCAAAATCGATTAAGAGTCTAATTTAATTACATTTATGCAAATTAATAATAAATGTAAACTTCCAACCAGAACCTCTAACAGAGCACTTTAAGGAGAATAAAATAGACTTTGCTGCTTTTTTTTCATAGTTTAGTCAAACTGTATTTTTCTGAGAGTTAAGGTGTCTTTTTGGGACATGAGTGTAACGAAGGAAAGAGAGTGATAAAGGTTTTAACTGGATTTTTTGTGCAGTTCTGGTCAGAATTAGCAAAATCCAACTTCTTGGAGGCGACCAAGAGTTTTCAGTTAACAATCTATTTGTAAAACTTTTACTAAACAGCAAAAACATACATATATGTCAGACATTTTGTTCATTTTTAACTACAACCTGGGGATTTTAGGCAGACAGTGTTTTGTTGGCTCCATTACCTCATTGTGGATACAGTGCAGCTGTGGCTCTCAGACTGCTATGGGGGCTCAAACTCCATCCATAATTAAAAACATCATAACATGCTGAATTTACAATCAACACTACATGTTTATTTATGATGCTGGGTACAGCAATGAAAAGGCAAAAATACCCACTTCGGCAATGCTGTAATATTTTTAAAATGAATAATCATCCTGATATTTCACATTATCTATTAAATAAAACATCACGTCTTTTCACAGTGTACCGATTTCAATCAACCCAAATGAGGGTAACAATTGATTTTCTCTAATCAACACAAAAATATATTCGTCTGTATAAAACTCAAGCTCCTTTCACACAAAAACACCGCCTAGTGAAGAATGTGCTTATGTTCTAATAATTGCTGATTGTTGTTCAAACCGACATATTCATTTTTCAACTAATAGCTGCATTTCGTTTATCAGAAAGGCCACAATGGAGGCTTCTGATTGAGGATTCAGTGGAACAACGTGAGAAATAGAAACTTTCTCAATCAAGTTAGCAACTATTTTTGCAACAGTAGCAACACTAACTTAGAATGAAAAAACAATGGCTGGCAAAGGAAACATTAAAGTTCTATATGGTGCGGCCAGCAAAAGAAAACAAGAAAAGAAAAAGAACAAAACAAAAAGCTCGCACAAATAATCCCAATAACATACCCACAGGAGCATAGCGTGAGTTCCAGAATTTCTGCAGACGTCGGCCCCCTCTGGCGACAAATGGAAATGACACCAGTGTTGTGCACGTGCATGGAAGAAGAGGAAAACATCTGCTGCTGCGACTGCACAGGTCTTTTGCTTAGAGGCTTGATGTCTTCTGAGGCAAGAAATCTCTAAATGTTGAAGTTAGCTCGTGTTCTCCCGCCGATGCATCGATTACTGCGGAGACTCAACAAAGTAGCCAGGTGAACGAGAGCGTGCAGCGTGTCGGACCCATGTGCACGGCTAGAGGATTCTGCCAGAATCACCATCTCATGAAGTGACTAAACCAGCGTATAGAAGCAAATGCTGTAAATGGAGGATAACTCATTTTACACGTCGATCAATTGTAAGGGCATGTATGGGAACTTAAATAAATATTTAACTTGAAAACTTGCTTTGTGCATCTCTAACAAATTCACTTGATTAAAATTTAACACACTGATTTAAAGTGTTTTAAACACAAGGAAAAATGTTATTATTTTGGCTCTTCTCACCATACCTTCCCTGATATGCAGGGGAATCAAATCCTTTCATATGGATAAAAATCCCATTGTTATTTTATTTTTAGTCACACTGATATTACATTCTGGCACACCCCATGCAAGTGTGGGCTCTTTCCGGGAACTCCAAAAAAAACATGACGGTCAGGTTTATTTGTCTTTGTCTAAATTGCCTTTAGGAATGAATGTGTGCAGGGTTGTTTGTCCTGTCAGTGTGTTGCCCTGAGTGCAACCCATCCATGGTGTAAGCTGCCTCTTGGTCAATGATGGATGGATGATATGAAGATTTATTGAGTCAAATGCATATCGAGTCAAATGCCATCGTATTTGCATATACTGTATAATCACATCCAGGGGCGGACTGGGACAATAATTCAGGCCGGGAATTTATTTCCCATCCCAGGCCACGCCACCACCAGCGTAACCAGGGATCTTATAAGGTTCCTGCTCTGACTCCTTGTTGCTGCTGTTCACCATCTCCATGCCAGCAGGAGCTCTTGCAGCACTACTGCTACTCACTAAATAGACACTGCTTCCTTGTAAAAATTAAAGCCCACACAATTTTTACATTTACTCATTGACTATTTAATGCATTGGCTATATTCTCATAACAACAAATATTTGTTTAAACTCAATGGGATTTTACCAGTTTAAACACAGTAAAATACAATAATATAACAGATTTCAACATTTTTAGAATTTGGACTTTATGCAGGGGACACTAAATCTGAATTCAACGACATTTTAGCATTACATTTCTTTTCCAATGGCTCTTTGTTAACCATACTTTAAAATTTTCAGTACCTCTTTCCAATCACGTCTTTATTGTTGCAAGTGTTTTCGCTTCGGAGTGGAACTGAAGGGAGCGCGGGAGGGGGGTGTATCCTCGTCTCTAGGCAAGTGTGAAATCAGCGCAGGTACAGGAGTCCTGCTTAAATCCCGCCATGATAATTTTGCCGACCTTATTTCCTGAGTTTTATTCTGTTCATTTTAGACTTAATGTTGATATGTGTGACAGACATGCATATCTGACTTTTATATAAAAACATGGAAGAAATCACCCCGTATTACTTCAAAATGGACACAACATCAATCAAATAAAGGACAATTCCATATTTTACAGGACGGATGACAACCCTAAAGCTAACTGCACAAACATCACATATGGGGAAAACTGTCCTGTTGGGAAATTTTGACTTACTTTTCGCTTCTTTCTTGGGAATCGTCTGATTATGTCTGGGGAGGTATCAGAGTTTGCAAACAAACAAGTGATCCATACTAGTGGTGAAGTAAAGTAGATTCCTCCAAAATGTTTATTTGTTCAGCAGTCATTCGACACGAGGCACAGCTCATTTTAAGGCCGTTTGAAAAAGTTTTTTTTTTTGTTAACCAAAACCTTTGTGAGATGACTGTGGGACTGACATTACTTTGCCCAGTTTTTAGCTGCCATTTAGTTTATTTGTTATGCTTGGAGAAAGCGGCGGTGGTAACCGGGAAAACACAGAGTAGAGTTTTAGAAGTATTAGTATTCTCCTATCAATCAAGTTGAATGGATTCTCTTGGGAAGCAAAAGAAACAGTGCACAGGAGTCATATTTTTGTGTTGGGGTCCAATCGGATAGTTTTCAAAAGTTTAACAGACGGCTTTCCTCACTGGAAATGCTGCAAGGCTTTATGCTAAATTGCCTTTTTCTCCCAGAAGACCCCCAATTGTTACAACCTGACTCAAAGGCCATAACAAAAAGGAAGACACACAATGTATATGAGCCAAGTTGCGCAACAAAACACAGCTGCCCCCATCTCTAAAGAAGGGCCAGTTTAAATCACAGACATATATACGTAGACGCCTCAGTGGGCGCTGGTTTGCACGTCGACGTCACCACCATATTGTATGTGGCAGAAAGTAGTGAATGTGTGTGTTCCCTGGATATATGTTTTAAGTATTTAGATAGAAAGATATACACTCACTGGCCACTTTATTAGGTACACCTGTCCAACTGCTCGTTAACACTTAATTTCTAAGCAGCCAATCACATGGCGGCAACTCAGTGCATTTAAGCATGTAGACATGGTCAAGAGAATCTCCTGCAGTTCAAACCGAGCATCAGTATGGGGAAGAAAGGTGATTTGAGTGACTTTGAACGTGGCATGATTGTTGGTGCCAGAAGGGCTGGTCTGAGTATTTCAGAAACTGCTAATCTACTGGGATTTTCACGCACAACCATCTCTAGGATTTACAGAGAATGGTCCGAAAAAGAAAAAACATCCAGTGAGCGGCAGTTCTGTGGGCGGAAATGCCTTGTTGATGCCAGAGGTCAGAGGAGAATGGCCAGACTGGTTCGAGCTGATAGAAGGGCAACAGTGACTCAAATAACCACCCGTTACAACCAAGGCGGGCAGAAGAGCATCTCTGAACGCACAGTATGTCGAACTTTGAGGCAGATGGGCTACAGCACCAGAAGACCACATCGGGTGCCACTCCTTTCAGCTAAGAACAGGAAACTGAGGCTACAATTTGCACAAACTCATCGAATTTGGACAATAGAAGATTGGAAAAACGTTGCCTGGTCTGATGAGTCTCGATTTCTGCTGCGACAGTCAGATGGTAGGGTCAGAATTTGGCGTCTACAACATGAAAGCATGGATCCATCCTGCCTTGGGTCAACGGTTCAGGCTGGTGGTGGTGGTGTCATGGTGTGGGGAATATTTTCTTGGCACTCTTTGGGCCCCTTGGTACCAATTGAGCATCGTTGCAACGCCACAGCCTACCTGAGTATTGTTGCTGACCATGTCCATCCCTTTATGACCACAATGTACCCAACCCATGATGGCTACTTTCAGCAGGATAATGCGCCATGTCATAAAGCTGGAATCATCTCAGACTGGTTTCTTGAACATGACAATGAGTTCGCTGTACTCAAATGGCCTCCACAGTCACCAGATCTCAATCCAATAGAGCATCTTTGGGATGTGGTGGAACGGGAGATTTGCATCATGGATGTGCAGCCGACAAATCTGCGGCAACTGTGTGATGCCATCATGTCAATATGGACCAAACTCCCTGAGGAATGCTTCCAGCACCTTGTTGAATCTATGCCACGAAGAATTGAGGCAGTTCTGAAGGCAAAAGGGGGTCCAACCCGTTACTAGCATGGGGTACCTAATAAAGTGGCCGGTGAGTGTAGATGGAGTTAATATATACTTGTGAAGAAATATTTATATAGATTAATTGATAGAGATTGGCAGAATTGAGAGCTATTGATCAATGTTTTTAGATACAGATGTGCATATATAGATTTTGAAGTATTACAAATAGGATTGTGCTTATATATAACTATAGTAATATGTACTGAGTGTAGCTCAGTACATATTACATATATATACATAGCTTCTGTATATATATCCTATTTATTTCACTGTATTTTTATTTTTTGTCTGCACCATCAACACCAAGTCAAATTCCTTGTAAGTGCAAACCTACTTGCCGATTAAACTTGATTCTGATTCGGATATGTATATACTAGGGCTGTCAATCGATTAAAAAAATTAATCTAATTAATTACATACTCTGTAATTAATTAATCTAAATTAATTGCATATAATTTTTGCTGTGAAAGTATTTAAAATATTTAAATTCAAATGTTTCAATGAATAATCAGCATTAGATACATTAAAGTGCTGTTTTCAACAGCAGTCAAACTGAACTAAACAGATGCCAATGTCAAACTGAACTCACGTCAACAGGAAATGTCAACTGAAATGATAATAAAAAAGATAACCTGAATTTAACAGACGTCAACATATTCCATATTCCGATCTACTTTTTAGGCTAATTATACATAATTTAGACCTAGTGCTATTTTAACAAACAAGCATTTTATTAGTTGTTATCTCTTATCTGTGTAATGATCTTGGCACTGGTGCTGGTCTGATCCTGAACTCAGCACACCTGCTCCACTACACCCTGCATGCAATCATCCTTCACCAGGTCCACCTGTTCTCAACAGCATAAAATCTGCCAACAAACCTGCCACCAGTGCCAGATTGTCTTTCTAGCCATCCCGGTAAGACCAATCCAGCATTCTTTAAACTGAAATCTGCCTGCCTGTTTCCCGACCTGTGTTCTGCCTTCTGTTACCGAGTCTGCCTGATCCTCTTCTGATACTGCCTGCCTGGAATTCGGACCCCATTCTGACTCTGACTGCCCTTCTGGAAACCGGATCGGATCTGCCTCTGGACCCCTGTCTCTGCCAAGCCTGGACTGCCTGCCTGTGTGCCCGACCCTTTCTGCCCGTGAGTAACTGAGCCAGCCTAACCCCTGTGTACCTCTGCATCCAGCCTGTTGTCGGACCCGGACCGGACCTTACCTTGCCCTTGGATTGCCCCTCTGTACCGCCGCTGGACCTCTGCCCTCTCGACTCCGACCTCGGACTGCCCTTGGACCACGAACCCGGAAAATCCCCACCATCTCTCGGACCGCTGCCTCCAACTCCGCTCTTCAGCTAAAGCCGGCGCTCAGCATCCCCTCTTAATAAGGTTAGTGATCTAGCTCTTGCACGGTGAAGTGCAGCTTCCACAGATCACTAACCTGTGTCTCTGTCTCCAGGGGGTTTCCAGTCTTAGCGCGGGCGGAAGCGCTCCGAGTTGCCGTGCTCACGCTTGTAAATAAAACGTTACTTAAACGTCACTGACTTGTCCTGGTTGAATCTTGGGTCCAGTTTCGGTTCATCACAGTACAATCTGGCCAAGATATGGACTCTTCACCGGACGGTCAGTGGCGGGCAGGCGTTGAGAAATCAATTTCTATGTTGGAAGCTGGCGTGGCTGAGATTTTAGCCCATCTCCGCGACCAAGCTACCCCGCCCCCCGCCCCGACACTTCCGCAAGCGTCAGCCCCCGTCACCACGACGCGTGCGGTGACGTCAGCTCTTCCTGAGCCACGTCTCACCCCGCCCGAGTTATTCAGGGGCGATCCCGATCAATGCCGGGCGTTTCTTACCCAGTGTGAGATCCATTTTGAATTACAGCCGTCCTCTTACCCTACTGATCGGTCCAAGGTCGCCTACGTTATTTCTCTGCTGGCTGGCAAGGCTAAGTTATGGGGAACTTCCGAGTGGCAGAATGACTCTCCCATCTGCCACTCGTATTATGGCTTCTCCCGCGAGTTAACCAGGGTTTTCAGTCCGGTGCTACCCTGCCGGGAGTCCACTAGGGGGCTCTTATCCATCAGGCAGGGTGATAAGTCTGTCTCTGAATACATTGTTGATTTTCACTTGTTGGTAGCAGAGAGTACTTGGAATGAACCTGCCCTGATGGATGTCTTTATTACTGGACTGAATGACAGAATTAAAGATGAACTTGCCACCCGGGATTTTCCTAAGACTCTCAAACAGTTAGAAGAGCTCGCTACCAGAATTGACCTTCGCCTGATGGAACGACGACGGGAGCGCCGCCTGAGGTCCCCACTCCACACCAGGTCGTTCTCATCTGCCCCAGCTGCTCCGTCACCCCCCCCGCAGCATGGCTGATCCCGAACCTATGCAGTTAGGAAGATCTAGCCTAATAAAGGAGGAGCGTCAGCGCAGGCAGCAATTAAATCTGTGCCTCTACTGTGGGGGCGATGGACATCGTGTCAGATCCTGTCCAGTAAAAGGGCAGGCTCAGTAGAGAGGGGGAGTTCTCTGCTGAGCCGCACAAGACTCTCCATCTCCTCAGACTTGTTGTTGCCCGCAACCATAACCTCGGCCGGTAAGACTCTTAACCTCTCCGTTTTTATTGATTCTGGGGCTGACACGGAGTTCATGGACGAGAGATTCGCCAGGAGGCATAACATCAGACTGCGCCCGGGTCCGACTCCTCACTCCGTCCTCGCCTTGGATGGTCACAAGTTGAACCACTCTCACCTCATCACAGAACCTGTGGAGCTGCTAGTTGGAGGTAACCATACTGAGAGACTGTCTTTTATGATTATTGACTCACCACAGGTTCCTGTTGTCCTGGGTGCTACTTGGCTCAAGAGACATAACCCCCTCATTGATTGGCAGAGGGTGGAAGTAATGGGGTGGTCACCCTCCTGTTCTAAATCCTGTCTGCTCTCTGCTCAGCCTCCCCATACCTCTGAGAACAAGGTGGAAGAGAGGTACCCAGACCTGTCTAAGGTTCCTCCTGAATACCATGAC
Organism: Fundulus diaphanus; assembly: GCA_037039145.1. Classification (NCBI taxonomy): domain Eukaryota; kingdom Metazoa; phylum Chordata; class Actinopteri; order Cyprinodontiformes; family Fundulidae; genus Fundulus; species Fundulus diaphanus. The sequence goes on from CM073141.1 coordinate 28,070,258, forward strand.
CTTAAGGAGGTCTTTAATAAGTCTAGAGCCACAAGCCTTCCTCCTCATCGTCCGTATGACTGTGGCATTGACTTATTACCCGGGACGACTCCCCCTAGGGGGCGGCTCTACTCACTGTCTGCTCCTGAGTCTCAAGCTATGCACAACTATATAACTGAGTCACTAAAGGCAGGCATAATTCGCCCCTCTTCCTCTCCTGCTGGAGCAGGCTTCTTCTTTGTGGGTAAGAAGGATGGTTCTCTCCGACCTTGTATTGATTATAGGGGTCTCAATGAGATTTCTGTGAAGAACCGTTACCCTATACCTCTGATGAACTCAGCGTTCGATCAGATCCGGGCGGCCAAAGTGTTCACTAAGCTGGACTTGCGTAATGCCTACCACCTGGTCAGGATAAGGGAGGGGGATGAGTGGAAGACCGCTTTCAACACCCCTACTGGCCATTATGAATATTTGGTCATGCCGTTCGGGCTTACCAACGCTCCAGCAGTGTTCCAGAACCTCGTAAATGAGGTTCTCAGAGACATGATTGGGCAATTTGTGTTTGTCTACCTGGATGACATTTTAATTTACTCTGAGAGCCTTTCAGCCCACACACAACATGTCCGTGCAGTCCTGCTTCGTCTCCTCCAGAACCAACTATTCGTGAAGGCGGAGAAGTGTGAGTTTCACGTCAGCTCTACTTCTTTCCTTGGATTCATGATTTCTCCAGGTCAAATGTCCATGGACCCAGCCAAGGTTCGAGCGGTCACTGAGTGGCCTGCCCCATCTGACAGGAAGCAGCTCCAGAGGTTTCTGGGGTTTGCAAATTTTTACAGGCGGTTCATCTGCAACTACAGCCAAGTTGCAGCTCCCCTTCATGCCCTAACGTCTTGTAAGGTCAAGTTTTTCTGGAATGTTCAAGCAGACAAGGCGTTCAGGCGTCTCAAGGCCTTGTTTACCTCTGCCCCCATTCTAATCTCCCCTGACCCAGAGAAGCAATTTATTGTGGAGGTTGACGCCTCAAGCTCTGGTGTTGGGGCTGTCCTCAGCCAGAAGGCCAGAGATGGCCGTGTTCACCCCTGTGCTTACTTTTCCAGGAAGCTATCCAGCGCTGAACAAAATTATGATGTGGGCAACCGAGAGCTGCTGGCTGTCAAGTTGGCATTGGAGGAATGGAGGCACTGGCTGGAGGGCTCCAGGCTCCCTTTCTTGGTGTGGACGGATCACAAGAACCTGGAGTACCTCAGGACAGCGAAGAGGCTCAACCCCAGACAAGCCAGGTGGGCCTTATTCTTTGGACGGTTCAAGTTCTCTCTGTCTTACAGGCCTGGGTCCAAGAACACTAAGCCAGATGCCCTTTCCAGAATGTTTGCGGCAGAAGAGAGTCTAAGTGAGACTAAGGATTTCATTCTGCCCAACACCGTGAGATGCGCCATCACAAGGCTCGACCTGGAGAGGGAGGTCAGGATGGCCCTGGATGGGGCACAAATCCCAGTGGCCTGCCCCAAGGACAGGCTATTCGTCCCAGACCCACTGATCAGTAAGGTCCTTAATATCTGTCATTGTTCCCGCCTGTATTGTCATCCAGGGATCTCTAAGTCCATTAGAATCATCCGGTCCCAGTTTTGGTGGCCCACTTTGGCAAGGGATGTCAAGGAGTTTGTTGCAGCCTGCCCGCAATGTAACCAGGCCAAAGTCTCCCGACGACCCCCGTCCGGTCTGCTTCACCCACTTCCTGTGCCCTCTCGGCCCTGGTCCAGTCTCTCCATGGATTTTGTAACAGGTCTGCCGGTCTCTGAGGGTCACTCGGTCATCCTCACCATAGTGGACCGATTTTCAAAGATGGTCCACTTGGTTCCTCTACCCAAGCTCCCCTCAGCCAAGGAGATGGGCACCATCTTAGCCAGGGAGGTTTTCCGTCTGCATGGTCTGCCGTCAGACATTGTGTCTGACCGAGGTCCCCAATTTGTGGCCCGTTACTGGCAGGAGTTCTGCTCTCTGTTGGGGATCTCAGTTAACCTGTCCTCTGGCTTCCACCCTCAGACTGACGGCCAAACTGAGAGGATTAACCAAGAGGTTGAGACCAAGCTTCGTCTCCTCTGTGAGTCTGATCCCACAAAATGGGCTAAGAACCTTCCTTGGGCAGAGCACGCTATTAACTGTACACCTTCCAGCTCCACCGGCCTCTCCCCCTTCTACGTGGTTTATGGGTTCCAGCCACCGGTATTCACCATTGAGGAGAGGGAGTCCAGGGTTCCATCTGCCCGTCTGTCCGCCTTGAGGTGTCAGCGTGCTTGGAGAAGGGCGAGGAGAGCCATTCTCCGCTCATCCCAGGTCCAGGCCCGGGCTGCAAATCGCCGGCGGGTTCCTGCCCCGCATTACCAACCTGGTGAAAGGGTCTGGCTCTCCACAAGGGACCTACCGTTAAAGGTTGACAGTAAGAAGCTGGCTCCTCGGTTTATTGGGCCCTTCCCCATCTCCAAGGTGGTGAATCCAGTGGCGGTCCGTCTCCGCCTGCCTCCTTCTATGAAGATCCACCCCACCTTTCACGTGTCCCGGTTCAAGCCTGTCAAGACCTCAAGTCTTGTGCCCGCCTCCACACCCCCACCTCCCACCCGGCTTGTTGATGGTGCTCCAGCCTTTACTGTAAAACGCATTCTGAGATCCAGAAGATGGGGCAGGGGTGTACAGTACCTCATTGATTGGGAGGGGTATGGACCGGAGGAACGTCAGTGGGTTCCCTCACGGTTTGTCCTGGACAAGTCCCTCATCAGGGACTTCCACAGAGCCCATCCAGACCAGCCTAGGGCGTCTGGAATCCGCCCTTGAGGGGGGGGCTCTGTAATGATCTTGGCACTGGTGCTGGTCTGATCCTGAACTCAGCACACCTGCTCCACTACACCCTGCATGCAATCATCCTTCACCAGGTCCACCTGTTCTCAACAGCATAAAATCTGCCAACAAACCTGCCACCAGTGCCAGATTGTCTTTCTAGCCATCCCGGTAAGACCAATCCAGCATTCTTTAAACTGAAATCTGCCTGCCTGTTTCCCGACCTGTGTTCTGCCTTCTGTTACCGAGTCTGCCTGATCCTCTTCTGATACTGCCTGCCTGGAATTCGGACCCCATTCTGACTCTGACTGCCCTTCTGGAAACCGGATCGGATCTGCCTCTGGACCCCTGTCTCTGCCAAGCCTGGACTGCCTGCCTGTGTGCCCGACCCTTTCTGCCCGTGAGTAACTGAGCCAGCCTAACCCCTGTGTACCTCTGCATCCAGCCTGTTGTCGGACCCGGACCGGACCTTACCTTGCCCTTGGATTGCCCCTCTGTACCGCCGCTGGACCTCTGCCCTCTCGACTCCGACCTCGGACTGCCCTTGGACCACGAACCCGGAAAATCCCCACCATCTCTCGGACCGCTGCCTCCAACTCCGCTCTTCAGCTAAAGCCGGCGCTCAGCATCCCCTCTTAATAAGGTTAGTGATCTAGCTCTTGCACGGTGAAGTGCAGCTTCCACAGATCACTAACCTGTGTCTCTGTCTCCAGGGGGTTTCCAGTCTTAGCGCGGGCGGAAGCGCTCCGAGTTGCCGTGCTCACGCTTGTAAATAAAACGTTACTTAAACGTCACTGACTTGTCCTGGTTGAATCTTGGGTCCAGTTTCGGTTCATCACAGTACAATCTGGCCAAGATATGGACTCTTCACCGGACGGTCAGTGGCGGGCAGGCGTTGAGAAATCAATTTCTATGTTGGAAGCTGGCGTGGCTGAGATTTTAGCCCATCTCCGCGACCAAGCTACCCCGCCCCCCGCCCCGACACTTCCGCAAGCGTCAGCCCCCGTCACCACGACGCGTGCGGTGACGTCAGCTCTTCCTGAGCCACGTCTCACCCCGCCCGAGTTATTCAGGGGCGATCCCGATCAATGCCGGGCGTTTCTTACCCAGTGTGAGATCCATTTTGAATTACAGCCGTCCTCTTACCCTACTGATCGGTCCAAGGTCGCCTACGTTATTTCTCTGCTGGCTGGCAAGGCTAAGTTATGGGGAACTTCCGAGTGGCAGAATGACTCTCCCATCTGCCACTCGTATTATGGCTCGGAAGCGCTCCGAGTTGCCGTGCTCACGCTTGTAAATAAAACGTTACTTAAACGTCACTGACTTGTCCTGGTTGAATCTTGGGTCCAGTTTCGGTTCATCACAATCTGATGTATTTCTGATGTTTGGCACTTTGTTTTACCTCGTGTTAAAGTGCTTTTTAACACGAGGTAAAATGATAACGACATTCTAAATAATAACGACATTCATGATGATTATGAACAGAATAAACTTTTGCATAACCTCCCAGAAGCTGGAAAGAAAAGAGACAAAAACATTTTTCACAGCTCACTTAGTAACTCTAATATTTTAGTCTAAATACTTTAGCCTAAATATTTTTGATGCGGGTTTTTCGCGCATGCGCGCCGGACTGGTAGGCAAAAGGCGAACACAATGTCGGACGCAAACAGAGAAACCGACGAGTTCTCCACGTATTTTCCTTCTTTAGATAACGTATCACAAGATCGTTTTAAGAGTAAGTTGATGGTATCAGATTGCCAGATCCACACAGCAAAAGCCTGAAGGAACGGAGCGAGTCTGTGAAATGCTGCCAAGTGTTACGTACCGCGACACATACAGCTGCCTTATAAACACGGCAGGCCAGTACAGACGAGAGAGCATGAAAGCCATGAAACCACTGGACGGCTACGATTATCTTATATCGGGACATAGACAACAGCAACCCCTGCGATCCCATGAGGGATTAAGCGGGTCAGAAAATGGATGGATGGATGTTGTTCACACGTTTGTGCAATCACAAAGCGGCGTCACACAGACCGCGTCTCAGCAGAGAGGAAGACCCGCCCGGTAGGTTAAAAAAAAAAACATTGTTTACTACGGACTATTTTGGTGTTTTTGTCTTGTTAAAATGGGTGGGGGTGTCGGCGACATTGCAGCGTAAACACAGAAGTACTAGCGCCCGTGAACGGGCGGAGGGGAGGGGAGGTGGCGATCGCTACACGGGCTGGAGTAGCCGCTGTCTGGAGCTCCAGACAGCCGCTGCTGCTACCGCTTCTCCGGCCCGTGTAACGATCGCCACCTCCCCTTCGCCGCTATTTAAGTAGAACAATGACTAGAATTAAGTTGTATTTACCGGAGATGAAGTGTAGACTGCAAATTCTGTCGTGTTATGGTGGCTCCCCCAGTCCATTGGGAGTGTCTGCCTGCGCTCTTTTCACTGAAAATATCCATTTCTTTCTTCGTCCTTCCTCCTTCGGTAAACGACAGAAACGTACATCCGACGATTTGGAATGCCTCTGTGTGCAACCGGGAGCACAACAAGTTGTAGACATTGTTTAGATTCAAAAAATAAACTAACTAAAAGTACGCTCTAAATCACCCGTTTTCTCATGTAGTAGACGAGAGCAGCTCTGTTTTTTGCCTACCCGCGGGACCCGGATGTAGCGCTGACGTCACACGTGACACGCGTGACGACATCGATTAATCTGCGTTATTTTTTTTAATCCGTTAATTTTTTTAAAATTAATTAATCGAAATTAACGCGTTATTTTGACAGCCCTAGTATATACATATACATATATATATATATATATATATATATATATATATATATATATATATATATATATACATACATATACATATATATATATGTATATATATATACATATATATATATGTATATATATATATACATATATATATATATATATATATATATATATATATATATATATATATGTATATATATACATACATATACATATATATATATATACATTAATCTAAAAAGAGATTCATAAACTTGCAAACCTCAATAACCAAGTGTCTTGCAATAAAAAACAAACATTTACTGTAGATTTTAAATGCATTGTCAACAGCAGAAATATGTAATCTGTCTGTCCGTCTATCTATCGTATCTAGTCCACCTATTCCTGCTTGGCAAAACATTAGACAATATATTTTATGACTGATACAGATTACATATTTCAATAGTTGCAATATGACTGCAACTATTGTTTTGCTAATTGGTTCATCTTTGTACAATTTCTTTGATTAACGGATTAATAATCAAACAGCTAAAAGGTAAAAAAAGTGCTTTTTTTTTACAGAACTTGAACCAGATGAAGCTTCTATGCCACTCGAGGAGCATATTTACAGACAAAGAAGGGGTTTTATCTTAAATGCAAATGTATATATATTTATGTACAGTCCTGGCTTAATTACTGCTTGGAGGGGGTTGTTATTTCAGCAAATGACATATTTTAGAGTCTGTAGACTCCATTTATCGACTTGATTTGATTGCAAAATTAGCGATTATTTTAATAATTGATTAATCACGGTTAATCAGATCAATTGCTTCATCCCTAAGAACATCAAGCCATTTTTGGCAATAAATAAATCTGTTGTTGGTGTCTGGAAAAAGACTTGTTTAAAAAAACTCCCAATTATTGTTACGTCGAAATCAGCAGGCACCGCCATTTACCAAGCCATCCCAGTTGAGTTTAGTCCATTCTAGCAAGCCGAGTGGAGCTCCGCCCACTTCAGCTGATTTTACCACTGTATGCGCTGTACAATGGCTATTCGGCATGAACATGATTCATAAATTTAATGACTAGATTCTCAGATGATCTGTAAAGCATTCTCCTACACGGAAAGTTCTCTGGAAATACCTGCCATAAAACGAAAGAATCATTATGTGCATGGCAATAAAGTTTTGCAAGCGGTCGCTCAAAATAGTTTTTGGTTAGTCATGGGAAGGTTAGGGCTCTCAAGGTATATAACAGTTTTAAAAAGTTTGAAAATTATTGAAATTTTCCATCATACCAGACATATTGTTTAAAAGTCCCTTTTAGTGAAATGCCATAGAAAGTTCTGTTTCGGTCATTAAACTATGGGAAGCGGTGCCACCAAAGATGTGTAAATGTCAAAAAACTATTGCTGAACTGAATATTATGTCATCTTCAATAAACTAAAATGTTGTTCCTGAATTTGGTTGATCTTGTGGCTATATTGTCAGGACAGCCAAACACATTAGTTTTGCAGATTGCTCTGAAATCTGCCATCTGCAGAAGTCGCTACTCTATGTGCTCAAACTGAAACCAACAACATGCTTTGTTCCACACAGACAGAAAAATAAAAGTCAGCTGTTTCCTTCATTCCTCACATGTGCTTTAGGCAGGTGTTACAAATTTGGATCCCCCCCCCCCAGAGGATCCATTTCTGCACCATATGCATGTTTACCACAAGCTATGTTGTGTACTTGTTTTTGATATGCTGATTGACATCCAATTCTTTTCTAAAATGTTCATTCTCCGCGGAGTACACGCTCACCCTTATCAGCACAGCTCTTATGGGTTCTGTTAAAACAATTCTCAGCAGGATTTAAAGCGTCTTCTGTTTTGGTGTGAAAGGCAGCAAACATATAAGCAATGTGGCACACGGCGGGATTGTAAATGAGGTTGCAATTATTTCATCATGCAAAAAAACAACGACAAAAAAAAAACAGCAAGCTTTTCTTCAAAGAACTAACTTGAATGATTCCACTTGTTACAATGTCAGAAAGCGTCTGTTCATTATCTTGTCACGCCACAATCTGACTTTTTGAAAACGACTATTGACTGGATAGCGTGGGAAGACACAATAATTACATTTGTATTATTCTGAAGATAATCGTGTTTATGTCTTTTACAGTTTCAGACATTTTACATACAGAAACATAATTCACTCATTAATTCAAAAATGATATTAAATGTCACAGCAGATACTAAAGGCTGTATTTACTCATATATAACATTTACATGTTCGAAAGGGTGGGAAGAAGTATAAACTCATAATAACCCACCCCTTCTGCTGTGATTTGACTTCCTACCACTTCTTATTCATCAAGAACAAAAAATGATTAATTTTATGGACTTGGAATCAAAACAGCTAATAAAAAAGTGAAGAAAATAAATGCATTCTATAATGTAGAACCCCCATTACTTTAAGCTTAAATAAAATAATACAATGTACGGTATTCTAAAAGGTGTTAAATTGCAATAATGACAGTGATAATAATATAAATTATTTAACTCAGATAATCAGATTTAAACGTTTTCCAGTTTGGATGTTCAGACTGTGTCATAGCTTCACCCCACAGGCAGAAATACAGAAACTTTTCCTTGTTCTAATCAGCACTGCTTGATACTGACGTTTACCTCTTAACTCATGAACTCCCTCCCTTCCCTTGAACACTTTTTGCATATTCTCTGCAAGTTGGTTATTTTAAGTTTCATACATTATTAGAGATGTTTGTAGTTTAGCCATTTCATTGATTTTGCATTAATTCTAATTGTACAAATATCAGTTTGGTATGATCCAGGTAGGCTTTGTTAATTTATCTAGCACATATTTTATGGAGAAGATTATAGTTACATGTTTGCAACAGTGCAGCAGGGCCTTTTTTGGCTTTTTACTTGTTTTTTTTTTCATGAAAACTCACGTGCAGGAAAAGGTGCAGTAAGAGTCAGAATAAATATGTAAAGCATTATTATGTCAAAATACAAATCTTAGTACATTAATGCAAAGTAAATGTTTATGTAATGTACAAGATACGGCAGCAATCCTTTTTACCGGATTAGTTGCTTACAGAACCTATTTTTTTCACACTTTTTGTCCATTACCTATCTGAAATCCTTTATTTTTTGTTGTCACGAGCTTGTTAAATCTGTGCAGCCTACTTACGGCTCACATTCAGAGGCGCTCTGCGATTTCTCAATACTAAAGCCAAAGGTATACAGAAGGCAGCTCTTGGATTGTGTTTTGTCCGACAGTCCAGGAGGCATCAGTGGTGCAACGTCTGAAGTGTCCCTGAAGTGGGTCGAGTGGCGCAGCATGGGGCGCGTCAGAAAACATCTTTGATACCCAGGAGTTGAACTGACGCCTGCTCAGACCAGGTCAGGCCTCAGCACTTGGAAATCTTTCCAGTGAATTTACTTTCCTTATATAAACAGAAAACAACCGTTAGCTCCAAATTTAGCTACGTTTGTAGACAGTGTTTAAAAGTCATATGTTTTTTTTCTTTTTCATCTTCAGAAATCTTTTCCTAGCTCACATGGTTTCCCAGACAAGGGCAGTAACCCTTTCTTGCATAGTGATACCCATAGCTATTCAAATCTCATTTTCCTGTATAGGTGAAACGGTATAGTTATAGTTGTGTTACAGAACATTTAAGACATTTTAATATCAGGCAAACATAACCTGAGTAAATACTGGATGCAGTTTTGGGCGGGGGAAAAAAGCTATTAAAAGCAGTCAGTTCTATATAGGTGAAAAAAAATTACATGCTCCCTAAACCTAAAAGTTTATTTAATTAAACTAAAGATCAGTGTGAGAGATATTTTTGCCACTTTTGTAGGCATGCTTGTTATTGAAATTCATAGTCCAACGAGAATGGTCTGTTAACTAGAAAAAATACGAAATTATAAAATGGTTAAATAAATGGACAAACTAGATAACATATTTTTATGGGGTTTTCACTCACTCACGTATAATTTTATTGATTTTGCCACAGTCATATTTTTCCAGAGTCTAACTGAATCCATTCTAATTGAATTCCAAGTTAAGCAAAATGAAAAAAAAAGTATGCCACAAGAAACACTATTTAATCCTGAGTGAGTAATTCATCTATGAAGCGGTTGTGATCGGTGCCATGCACTCTAACATAAAGACTAATATAAATGTAGATGCAGTTTATGCCAAGAAATGGTTCTTTATTAAACCCTCATCAAGTGGGAGGTGAAAAGAGCCACCTTCTGCTTGGCTCCTGACTTCCTGAGTACTGAAACCAGTTCCCACATCAGGCAGCCCTCTAACTTGGATCAGAACTTCCCAAGAAAATCCATTACAGCCACAAGTTTGCTTGCGTTTTTCCAACTGGACTGTTTCAAACACGAATGCATTTTTCCTAGATGACTGAAAATGTAGCTTTCGATGTAGACATTAAGGCAGAAAATGTACAAGGCAGGGTTTTCCACAAGCGGCTGTAGCTATATATTCAACTCTAAAGCTGACACAAACTGCGGGTAAAGCTTTACCCTTCTTCTGCCTGAGGAGGAACATTTGAAGATGCATTACATGTGAAGAAGCTTTGGGAAAGTCAGTTACTGCGGAAGAAGAGTGAGATCAGAGTAAAGCGAGCCTTCACTTGATGCTCCCTTCACTCTTCTTGAACCTTTGTGGAACAATAGCAAACTCTGAAATCCGTGTGATTCTCTGTAAAAATACTCCAGCTTTTTGCTCTGCATTTCTTCTCCGTTTCTCTCTTTAAAAACTCCAAGAAATGCATGTTGGTGCAATGTCGGAAAAAGTGGATTTCAGCCGAACAGCTCAGCATATAGGAGCAAATGATCGTAAATGTTACAAAAATTTCCCTTATTGTACAAACATTGCAATAAAGATTGACATTAATGACTCCCAATGTATGTATAAATTAAAAAAAACAAAAAAAAACAATGTTTAGTCAAACATCAAGTCCTGTCAGTATGTTACTTTTGCCACTGTAAAGGTTGTATGTTTGGGTGGGATTTCCATGAAATAGTGATTTTGAGGGGTATTCTGCAATTTGTTTGATGTAATTTTGGAATACGGGAAATCTCTTAGTTTGAAAGCTCAGTGGAGGTGCCTTCCTACGTCAAATTGTGTGAAAAAAAAAAAAAATGGATGCTAGCACTACAAGTGAAATAGTAAAGATGCCCTTGTGTGGTGTTGAGAAAAAGGGTGTGGCCTGCCTACAGAGAATACTTGCAATTTTTATAAAGATGACAAGGCAAAGATTTACTTTTCCCAGCATACTGTAATGCCAAAGACAGAAAACCCAGAAATTCAGCTGAATGCAGGTAACATTTCAAAAGGTCTATTGAAATAAACTTCCTGGTGGGATGCAGGAAACTGCCGGGGGGCAACTCACAGGAACCACTGTGAGGAAGAGACAAGGGTTAGTGGCTGCCAAGGAGTCAATGAATGATGTAAAGCTCAGAAATAAAGCCACTAACTTTCTTACGATCCAGGTGGAGGTAATGGATCTGAGGTTATTTTAGCTCTGTTGGGATCCAGGAAGTGACAGCTGAGACATTGATGATGTCACACCAGGCTGTGTCTTGGACACATAATGCAACTTTGATATCAGCGCTTGGGGAAGTAGCTGAGTCTTGAGAGGGATAGTCATAGTCATAGACTTGAAGGCAAGGCCAGGCAAGGAGAGGCAGGGGGAGGCAGTGGAACCCAGAAGACAAGAAACTGAGCATAAACAGGCAAGGCAAGCAAAGAACACTGGACTTTCACTCACACAATGGCTTTCAAATGATATGGTGCAGCCTGACTGAGAAGCTTCAGTATATAAAGGCAGGAGAGCAAGTGAATGGAATGGAGCTGATGGCACTGCTGCCATCAGAGGATCTTCTCCGTCAGCCAGGCCAGAATACGACATGCAGTCAACGAGGTATTTATTTTAAGTTTGTACTTTAGTTTTATGTCCTACTATTTATTGCCATGTATGTTAATCAGCTAATATGGTGTCTCTATGTATTGTATATCAATATTAATACTATATTAATTGTTTTCACAGTATTCATGTGGAGAGTAGATTGGAGCAGACCTGCAGAAACAAATTGTGTGTGTGTATTTGGGGGGGGGGGGGGGGGTTCAGAGGGGGAAACCTTTTTCAGAAAACTTTTTATATGCTTCAGGCTGAACAGTGACCTCTGTAAGCACTCCCACAGTGTTGAGAAAAACAAATTGTCAATAATCTAAAAAAACAATAAATAAAAAAAAGCAAGGTCGTAGTCAGTTTTGCCATATTGTGCTTGTTTCCACCCAATTGGGCTTCTTTTGAACACATTGAGCTGAAAAAATTTGCTTATTATTAATAGTTGTAAAAATTTGGGAAACTTTTCACAACATTTGGTGGGCTATTAGAAATAATGAATAAGAATATAAAGTATATCAAAAATAGTTGCCATTATGTGACAGAAAACTAAAAAAGTCCACATTTTGATAAAATGTCATCTCCTTGCATTCATTTTATTAGTTCATATTTTTGAAAAGAGTAGGATCTGTCAAACCTGACATCATCAATGAATCTCTGGTTAATCGAGTGTCACTATGAAATTATCTTGGTCAATGTTATAAATGCCCCAGTTCAGCTCCCTAACTGCCTATGCTAACCCTCCTAGCATGAATGTTTACTCCAGTATTGACTTCAGTGCTCATGTTCTCAACAGAAATTAATTGCGCTGCCTCCTGCTTGCTCTCCTTTGCTCCATTGTCTTCTTGAATTTGTTTGGAAATAAGTCAGAATATCCACGCATATGAATAATAATAGAAAGTTGGCCACTCCGAGGTAAAAAACAAAACAAAAAACAAACAAAACCGACCTTCCAGCCCAGAGCGGGGACGGCTGGCTCTGCGGACAGGCACAGCCATCTAATGCCCGCCCATGCCTGGACTGGAGTGGAGTAAAACCTGTTCAAGAAAGCCACTTGTGTCTGCATTGACTCACTGCCCCGGGCGAAAACCCCTCAGAGCACCCCCTCCTCCCTCCTCCCCCATGCGCTTATATATATCAAAGCCAATATTAACTACAGGTATATTTTCAAATACAAGCTAGAACTGAAATCAGCTTATTAACTAGAAGCTATCAAAATGCCTTGGTTTGGACTGCAATCCTTGGAGGTTTTATATGATTCAATACAGACACCTATTACCAACCTGGCACTGTTTTTAAGTGGTTCCTACTCCTCTTCCTCTTCCTGCATCACCTTCTCCTTCTCTTGTCCCTCTTCATCTGTCTCCTCCTCCTCCTATGACTGGCATTATTCTGTCCCTCTGTATCAACTCCACGACTGAAACAGGCCTCCCCAGCTACAACTAACAATGACAGCAACAATAATAATCGTTATAGAATGTACAGTGTTAGAACACAAATAATAAAAAAAGAAATAAAAATAAGCAAATCGCTAAACACACAAACACATTAAGGGAATAATAATTATTTTTTCTATTTGTCATTGGGCTTGTAAAAATAGTTATTGTAGAAACACAAGAAAACAGGATGTAGCCTATAGTTATTAAAATATTACCCATTGAACACACACTGTCCCCTGTAATGTCTTCCTCTTCCTGGTCAGTCAGTATGGATTGGCATTCATTTTAATTGATAAAGCAGAGTAATTATTTATACATATATATATAGCGTACCTTTAATGTTCTGTGTGCCCTGAACACATCCCAAACCACTCATAATATCTGCCAGGTCTGGGATGGGATGGTACCATGTAGGGAGTGTTTGCTAACCTGTAGTCATGCTGCTCGGACCATGACTGGCCTTGCTGATTGAAATCACGCTGACCTCGGCCCCTCCAGTAAAGGACAGCGGTCCCACAATTAAAAAAACAGCGGCAAAAAACGCAACTGGTTAATTTTGTGCACAGGCTGATCCTGCACACATTTTCTCTACTCCACTCATTTCTTTCTGATTTCTTTCCAGCATCTTTGCTACTTTAACTCGCTCCAGTTTCTTTCCTGCTGAGTTTTATTATTGGGTAGAAAGAAAAAAAAACTGTTTGACCACCGACCGGTTCGGCCTGGAACGACCGGCCGGTCGGGAATCCTCCCGAACCTCCCTGGCCACCCCGGCCCTTGGTGTGACTGACTTAGCCACTAATTCCGTTAGACAATTGCACTGTAGAGTGGATCCCCGGCAGCCCCGTTGCCCGGTCCATTTGAGCGACCCAGAGGTGAACTGCTCCTCCTCATGGCCTTTCCTCGTCTCTTTTAGCCTCCAGCCTGTCAGCCTCTGTGCAGTGTGCAGGGCTGCAGAATCTTCTCACAGCAATCAGGTTGCTTGTAGCTGCAAGTGGCAGCAATTCCTCACACAGTGATAGGATAGATAAAGGAAAACCCACCTTTGCAACACAGATGATGCTTTCGTTGTTTTTTAACAGCTTGTGCCGCCCCTATGTGTCATTGAAAAAAGTGCCACCCTGGTCGGCTGCCCGGTTCGCTCGTGCCAAAAAACGCTAATTTAGGAGGGAATCACACATTACATGTAAACGAGATACATTTTATTCTTGTACAGTTTATTTTGTACTTATAGGAATGAAGGGTGCAATTCATAATATCCAAAATATTCAGTTGCCAAATGCCAAAACATCTTTTTGACAAGGTTTCTTCCTGTACATACTGACGTCTGCAGATGAAAATGCAATGTTTAAGACAATGTCTATTAGTTTCCCCAAGTTGTCAAATAAATTATATCTAAGAATATGTGTCAGATTCTACTGCTATGTCAGGCAGTCCCTGCCTACAGTATGCAGAGGTAAGTGCATATTCATCAGTGCAGACAGAGTGTCTGCATGTGGCAGTATGGGATTAGTTATTGCTGGATAACTTCTGCAACTTTTAGTGAACACTTTTTAAATTAAACAGCACCGACACATGTCTGTGGTGTATTTTGTCTTTTAAGTTCAAGATCATGTCGCAAGATTTTCTGTTAGGTGGGAGCGTTATGTACTTACATTTGCAAGTTACATCTGCAACATGGGGGTATTAGCTGCTAAACTGATTGAAAATGGTTCCACCTGCTTGTGTGGATGTTCTTCAAATGATCAGTTAATTTAATGAAAGGAAAAAGATGATGTTAGTATGTGTAAATGTATATATCAGGTGAAAATGAGGATTCACTGACCTTCAGGATATTTCAGTTGTAAAATTTGAGTTTGGGAAAAAACTCTAGCATCCGTTTCAAAGCGATGTTCTGTATTGCTTTAATTAACCAACCAAAGCATAAAGTGGATGGTTTACAAAAGGAGAACGTGACTTTAAACTAATTTCAATAAAACAGTCATTTTTGGAACAGATCTTTTTGTGCCAGGATTAAGCACATATTTAATCAACTACAAAAAACGCAAGATAGCAAATCACTCTGCGCTGAGAGAAGAGAGTTTTTGTATTTTACATGCAATTAGGCCAAAACGTATTCATAACATTGGCCGGTTTAGATTTTATTGTAATTTAAGAATTCTATTTCTGACGGGAAATGAGACAGGTATCTGTCAAAAAATAAAACAATGTAAAAGTAGTATTAATTTGAGAAATAAAACTGTCTTTGTATTTTGTTGAAAAATGGCATTTCAACATTCAATAAACAATGGAAATCTTTTTTTCTGAGGCAATTTCTTTTTGCAATCAAATCTTGGTATTTTGATGATTTATCATTGGTGATGAGCTCTGAATCTCAGAGGTTGGAAGGCCTCCTTGCCATCGTCCTAATCTTAAATTGTTTCCCAAGAGTCTTTGTCAGATTCATGTCTTAATTATTAATATTACTTTTAGTCAGAGCAAATATGTTGGTAAACATTTTTTTTAAAAAACCTAGACCCTGCGGGGCTGTCAATAATTTGGTAGTTAACTGTATAACTACAAACCTCCCAGTAAACGTAATTGACTACTACTCAATACATGACTAGTAATGACTGTTTCTTTATAGTCAATCAATCCTTGATTCTTGATTGAAACACAGTGGATCAAAAATAATATGTGAATAATAAACTGAGTTTTGAAGAGTTACTGAGGGGGGGGGGGAATTAAAAGAAATAGTGAAAGAGGAAGATATTTTTGTCCAAATTTGTTAATCAACTGTGTGTGGAGGTTCAAAATAACATGACCTTTATTCTGACATTCCACTTCAAAGCTAAACAGAGGGAAGACTCCTATGGACATGTGCAACTCATAATGAACAGCAACTTCACATCTGATGACTGGCAAGACTGTTGTGGATCTCATTATTTTTGGTGGGAACAGCATGCTCTTTCATCCCTTCTCTTTTTCTCTACAATTATTTCAAAACTATGTCAAGCTAGTGGTTCAGAGACTAGACCTGGAGGACAGGTGGACTACATTGTTGTTATTGGCTCCTTTCTGAAAGATGCCATTCAGTTAGATGATGTGTGCTCATCTTTAAAAGAAAATAGCTACTAAAACATAACTACTTTAATACATTTGTCTATATGTACAGACAAGACAAAAGCTGAAAAGTTTAAAACAACAGGAAACGGGACAAACGACAACCTTTATCTTGCCAACACTCATAGTGAGGGGCAAAGGTGGGAAATTAAATCTTGCTGTTTAGAAACAGCGGCATCTTCTTTATGGTTTAGATTGAGGGTGCTGTGGGCCCTACAGTTTAGGTCTTTGAGCTTCAGTCAGCTCTGATTTTGGCTCTTTGAACTCCCAACAATGACTCAGGGCTCCTGTCCACTAGAGAGCACGTCTAGTAAAAGGATCCAGGGGCTCCTTACAGCAACAGGAAGCTAGCATATGTCACTGTCTGACTGCAGCAGCACCAAGGGACCGTTTACAGTCAAACTATCTAGCTGAAGGTCTTGGTTGTGTTTAAAGGGATCAGCTGTTAAAAGAACACAGAACTGGGCAATGTGGCCTTTTTGTTTGTGCAAAGTTTCCATTTTAAAATTCCAGACTATTTCAGACTCAATTTTTCACATATTTCATTTCATTTTCAGGCCATGCCTCATAAGCAACAATTAATCTGTGGCTTAATGTAATTTTCTTTTATCTGGGAATTGATGTGATGTTATTGAATTTTCATGTTTATAATGTTGGGGTTTCAGTGTCAGTGCTCTTTAAGCATTAAAAAGTCTAAAACAATCTGCAAATAAATAAATGAAACAATGTGCAAAACAATCCCAGAGAGTGTAACATGTGTGAACATGCTATATCGATGGGTTTTCAATCGGTCAATCAAAAACACCATGGTGTTGATATTTATTCAATGAAACTTGGTTGTTTATCTTTTAAAGATTTTGCTATCTCAAGATAAGATCTTTAGTTCATTTTGTGACATTATTTTTTTTTAAATCTCAAGATGTCTTGGTAGCTTGAGCTTTTTTGTTTATTAGTTTCATTATCCCACGTTAATTTCATTTTCAAATCTCAAAGACATTGTAAAAGTTTCATAATCTTTTTTGTATTAATTACAACATTTTATTTAATTTTCTCACCATTTATTTTATCTCAAGATAAAAAAAACATCTCAAGCTTATTTTCTTGTGATATTGATAATTGTCATGATTTGGGTTTTTATTATTTGCTTATGTTCAGTTTGGGTTTTAATGTGGTTTGATTTTGTACTTTTCTTCTGGCCTGCTCTGATCACTTCTGTCACCAGCCTTTATTCAGTTCACCTGCCGGCATTCTTTTGTCTTGCTCTCACTCCCCTTCACCAGTTACCATCCAATCAGCTTCAGTTTAGTTGCAGCCATTTTGTCTCCCTTGATCAGCTCCACCCATTCTGGTAATTAGTTTCACTCTGTTCACCTGCTCACTCCCCTATTTATATCTGCCTCTGTCTCCTGCACTCGGCCAGATCATTGTCTTTTGAGCTTTTTGGTGAGTCTAGTCCAGCATTCCCTGTTCTGTTTGTTTGCCTGTTGACCTGACCCAATTTGCGTTTTTGACCTCTGTGCCATCCTGATCCTGATCCTGTTTTTCCTGCCTGATTTTTGCCTGTTTATCCACATACCAGTCTCAGCTAGTTTTTGGATTTTTTGAGTTTGTGTTGTCCCTGCCTGTTTTTTCCTGCCCGCCTGTGTACCGACTTGGAACTGTTATTTGACCACTGAGCCTGCATATTCCCTGACTGAACAGTTTGAGCTTTATTAAAGCCTTCTTATTGTCACCCTCTTGTCTGGCTGAATACTGGGTCCTGAATCAGTCTCTCGTTCTTGACAATAATACCATTCAACTCAGTGGAGCACAAAAGTCACTAACCTTTGCACAAATTAATCAACTCATGGTTTTGAGAAAAATGTCCTTGAATTAATCAGTTTGAAGATTGCTGTGTTTTGAATGATTTTTAAGATTGTTTAGAAACCATGTTATTGAGAATGTATCCAAAAACAAACCACCTTCATCCTGTTAAAGTAAACTTCACGGTCAACAGGATTCTGGAATGAGTTGTTAAGGTAATACACAATAAATGTAGTTTTTACTATTAAACACATTTTTAATTTTAAACCACATTTTGGCCAGTGTTGCATATTACACACTAAAATACATAATATTTTAGTTGTGGCAGGTTGTAATTGTAATAACAATGGACAACATGAACATCTCATTTTTGTAACAAATCCTACCTAAAGATTTTGATTAGAATTTGTCTGAAGGTAGGGTGGAATGGACTTTTTTGTGTCTTGAAATAAAGAAAGAACATTTAGGCTTCCTGGACATTTTTTGTAAAGATGTCAGACTATTACAAACTAAACTTTCCAGAGTCTTTAATTGTCATGATTTTGTCTTGGATGAACCCGGACAGAGCACGCACACACAGAGCTGAACTTGAGAGTTTATTGTAACAGTGGATGAATTATGGCAGGTGGAACCAGAGATGCAGGACTGAACTGGAGCAAAGGTGTAGATGTGTGCAGGAGCTGGCAAGCAGGACCAGAGACAGGGCAGAGAGGGTACTAGGAGACCAGAGTAAGCAGCAGGATCCACAGCTCGGCAGAGAGGGAACCAGAGCTCAGTAGTAGGATCCACAGCACGGCAGCGAGGGAACCAGAACCCAGTAGCAGGATCCACAGCACGGCTGGATGAATACTTGCTGGTCAGAGTTACAACAGGATATATAGCTTGGCTGGATGAATACTTGCTGGTCAGAGTTACAACAGGATATATAGCTTGGCTGGATGAATACTTGCTGGTCAGAGTCACAACAGGATATATAGCTTGGCTGGGTGAATACTTGCTGGTCAGAATCACAACAGGATATATAGCTTGGTTGGATGAATACTTGCTGGTCAGAGTCACAACAGGATATATAGCTTTGCTGGATGAATACTTGTAGGCCAGGATGACAGCAGGATAGCAGCTAGGTGGGATGAATACTTGTAGGCCAGAGTCCCAACAGTATAGCAGCCAGGCAGGATGAATACTTATAGGCCAGAATGACAGCAGGATAACAGCTGGGCAGGATGAATACTGGTAGACCAGAACCACAGCAGGTTTAGCAGCAAGGCGGGGTGAATACTTGCAGGTTAGAGTCACAACAGGATTAGAAGCTCCTCCTGAGGTTCAGAGGGGAGACAGGATAGATCCAGCAGCAGGCAGAGACCAACATGGTAAAAACTGAGGCAGGAAACAAACAGCTAGCAGGAGCAAACCAAGCAGACAGGCGAGGAGTGAGTGTAGACTGATGGCGGACCGGCAAAGAAGTGAAGGCAGAGGGAGGCTTAAGTAGGGAGGCTGGCAGGTGAAGTGAGTCTGGCTAATTAGTGACTGACAGGTGTGACTAATTGCAGTGGGAGTGACGGGAAGGCTGAGTGAGAGGGGTAGGAGGAGACTGAAAACTAACCATAAATAAAGCCAGATCCTAACTAAACCCAGACACCAATAATTTGTTTTGAATTGTAAAGTACAAAAAAATACCGCACATTTATGGCAGATTTTCCAAGCGCAGGCCGAGACAAACGAAGAGAGGTGGAAAGACACATGGAAGAAGAAGAACAAGAAGGAAAGACAGCAAACAAACGTTGAAGGAAAGAAGGGGGTACCCGAGGAATTAAGAGAATAAGGAAGGAAGGAATTTGCAAGCACGGAGAGGAAGAAGGACATAAGAATTTCTGGCAGGAAGGATAGAATAATGGAAAGACAACATTAAGATAATGGAACAGGGAATAATGTCTGGAGATCTAAATATTTTTCAATAGTCTTAATTTCTTTTTCCATCATGCCAGTGCAGATTCTAAGTTATCTGGTTCATTGCAACAGCAAACAGGCTTAAATGGGACGTAACCAGAGTTTCGCTCAGCTCTTTCTGAAAACGTTTCGACTCCTATCCAGAAGGCTTTGTCAATTCTGGTGGCTCGCACTTGAGTAGTTCTTTTTCCATCCTTTTCTAGACCTTGAAATTATTGAATAAAATGCCAAACAAAATCAGACTGCATAGGAACCCTAGGTAGTAACATGGGCTGTGTTATGAACCACTGTATCAACCTGGTAAAAGTTAAAGATTGTTATAGTGTGTCATGGTTAAAAAAGTGTTTGTGTTTCAGACCAACAGTTTAAGTTTAAATTTAGCTTTAGCTAGTTCAGCGACATGACTAATACTAAAGTCAAATTTGTTAGCAAGCTAAGTTTTACCTCAGGAGCAGTTGTCAGGAACATGGCCTACAGCAACCTTTTTTTGAACTATAATAAAACATTTTTTTTTTCATAATCATATATAGGGTGACGACCTGCTAATAAGCCCAAGGGGGGACAAGGGGTATGTTTCTGAGGGACAAAGTGGGACACTGCTTGGCGCGGCGGTGCCCCCACCTCACGGGCAGACTCACTGATAGTGATTTACACATTTCTAGCACATACCACCTTACATGGTATATTAATAATGCCCTATTCCCATAAACATGTGTAATTGCTGATGTATGCTCATGAATAGGCCAACCAATGTGTATTTCTTTCTAAATAAAGATTCATAATACTTTGAACATTCAATGAACAGATGCACTTCCAATTCCAAATTTAATTTTATTTATTTTTCATTACAATTTATTCACTTTAAATATATTATAATTTAAAATTAAAGGATTAACAGGAATTGTAGTTGCTCTACACCACAGGAACTGTAAAAAAGTCTTAACTCACGACTCCAGAGGTTCACAGAACGAGAAGGGGGGGGAAGGATGGTGAACTTGGATGTTGGTAAAGGCAGGCGCAGGAAAAAAAAAAAACTGTTCAGTGTTCTGGGGACACTTTTAGGACTTTGGGGTCACCTTTAGGACTCAAACCTTTTCAAGCCAAAACATGAAGTGGGCAGAATGTTTAGATGTCCACTTATAACATCAGTTTAATCCAAAACATTACAAAATTAACTGATCAGCAATCTAATCACAACGAGCCAACAGCCAGGATGTTTCTGAATTAGATGATTCATCAGCCTACCTTCCATAAGGTCGCCGCTGCATGACTGAAGGCTTCTCCTGGAGCCACAACAACAGAGCGCTCCGGCCGTCTCGGTAGAGCCGGTTGATGCAGTCAGGATCCAGCAGCGTGAACGTCGGACTAGTTTTGGCTTGAACGGCCATCAGCCTCCATGAATACCAGGTTATCCTTGTTGATATTTATTAACACAGATTCAACTCTTTCACTGCGGAGGTTCGCTTCTGTAAAGTCGCACTGTAGAGCCGTCCGCACCAAGTGACACAAAACAGGTTAAAATGTCCTCGTACGTTATATGAGGCACTTCTTCATGTCATCCTCTCAGTCATGAATAGTTTGAAGCTGTGGCCATAGTTAGTTCCGCGTTCGAAAATAAGGTGGATAGAGCAACCAACTTTTTTTTGAGAAAGCATTGATCATGCGTGACACGGTCTCAATTTGCGGGACGCATGAATTGGGCTTCAAACGCTGTGCGCGCACGCGCTACGCGGGACGGGTGGTCACCCTAATCATATATAATTTCTTTTCAACATTGGAGGACAGACCAAAGGTGAAAAATATATTTAACTAATTCAACTTAATCTAATTTCATTAAGTACATTTTAGAATAGGTTGATCCATAACTTATTAATGATGTGTGTGTGTGTTTTTATCTGTTTGATAATTTCTATTAAGCGACCCAAATAAAATGTATTTATAAATAGCTCCATTGATTACATGGGTAAAATTCTGCAGTTACAGAATATTTTTGCCCTGAATTTGTAATAAAAAAAAAAAGAAAAACACAAACGGCAAGAATATTTTCTAGAGAAAATTTATTACTTGGATTTGCAGTTTAACAAAAATGTTTCTGCGATGTAAAATGATCCCTTCTCATGATGTCACACAGTGTACTTAATGGTCTTTTAACAATAGATACATCAAACAGAGGCACCCTTTCCATTATGCAGTGTATTTTTTGCTATTGGCAGGGCTAAAATATTGAAAATATATTTCTGATAATTAAAAGTCTTTGCAGAAATGCTACTGAGATCATATCACATTAACCTTTTATAAATGAAGTACAATGTGACTCCTGGTGACCATTGATTCATGAACAGGCGTGGGCTGGTTATGGCATCAAGGTGGACCTAGGCTTTAAAAAGGTACCAGTTTTAAAATGCCAAAAACACAATTTCTGCAGTTTATGGGGATTTTAATAAGACACCAAAAAGTGCTTGACTGTATAAAGCTTAGAGTGTCAAGTTGCTACCCCTCCCCCACCTGTTGCAGAACACTCCTGGTCAACTTGCACAGTTAAGACTCCTATAGCTTCTCTTTTAAAAGAAAGAGAAATTCAGCTGTTTGGAAATAGGTTCGCTTGTGAAAAACATGGACACTCAAGGGGGATTACAGATTCTTTAAAACACAATTTGTGATCTGTGAAACCTTCACTCTTTACTATTCCTCGTGAACCAGATTTTGTGTATCGTCTTGTACCTTGAGATGAACATAACATCAGACCCCTACATTGTGTTTACAGTAGTGATAATTAGTAGATCAGGGTATCCAGTTTTGTTCAAAATGTTTGTATAGTTACTGTGATACCAGCCTATGCCTGTTCATTAGGTACGTCGGTTAAGGATCATTTTGACCCCCAAGACACAAGGCAGTTCGACATCTTGATAGTAACTCAGTGAAGGAGAAAAACAAAAACAGGCAGGTAGGCACCATGAGAATCCCAAAAAGCCACGCTGTGTGTTGCTAAAGCCTGACCTGAATCCCGATGGGGCCAAGATGGCTAATTGTTAATTAAGAAGCACTGATGAAAGAAGACCTGAAGTGTAAATGAAGGTGTCAGTCTGAAGGAGTGTTCAGACACACCTTTTAAACCCCACAAAGGAAAGTCAACAGTCTCTCAAAACGGGTGGATGCTCCCTGGCAGCTCACAGTGGCTGGTTATTATCATTCACAAGGAAATTGAAATTCTGATGATGTTGGTGAAAAAGAAATAAAATAAAAAGAGATTGGAGAAGTGAAATGGAGAGAGTGAGAAAGAAAAACATCAAGTCGAAGGAGGAGAATCAGGTATGAATCACTGGAGACAGAGGAGAGCTCGGAGGCATTTGGCTAAACTGTGTGTGTCTTCGTTCAGTGATGGGAAAATGAATTGTAGCTTAGGGCAACAGAGGGAAAAATGTGAGAAGATATCAGTGAATTTTTGAAGCTGAAATAAAATATGACCAGAGCTCTTTTTATCAAAATGTCCTCCCAGACCTTTTCTGATGTTTGGTTGCTTTACAGATGTTGCAATCCTCATCATCTCCCATTTCTAGGCTTTACCGTCTCCTGATGCCTGGGGGCAGGACCGAGGCAGGTTCAAGGCAATGTCCCTGAGACTGTCTCTCTCCTCCCTTATCTCCTGGATGTCTTGCTCGATGAGGGACATGCGGCTCTGCTGTTCTTTAGCAGCAGAATGCAGCTTCTGGATCTTGGATCCCAGCGCCGGGCTCTCCACACTCCCACGCAGCATGCTCAGACGGCGTTCTGTCTCGTTTAGGATCCGATCAAATCGCTCCAGTGGGACGCTCGCGTCTGGTCAAAACACACAGGAGAAGGAACAGATGGAAAACAAAGAAATCACGGAGGGAATGGTAGCAAAAAAATATATATATAATTTTTTTTGGTTCATTAATGGCTTTTCCTGCATTAAAGATTCAAACAGTGTGTGAGTCTGCATGATGACCTAATTAGAGCGATTTGGTCATTATCCTCTCAGGCATGTTAACATGCTGATGATAAAGTGCCAAAATCCTGGGGTTTCTAGTTAATTCTACAATTTTGTGGGGTCATGGCATATACAATGCTGTGAAAAAGTATTTACCCCTGACAGATTTCTTCTGTTTTAGCTTCTTCTATTCAATCAAATGTTTTAGATAACCAAAGAAATTTTAATTTAAGACAAAGATAACCAAATTAAAAACAATAAGCAGTTATAAAATGATTTAATTTGTAAAGGGAACACATCTAACTAAACCAAACTTTACCTCTGTGAAAAAGCAACCCCCGCCCCTCTGGTTAAATCATAAATTAATTCTTATCCACCACATATCTTTGTTTATTATCTCTTTTCTTGTCAGGAATGATTGCATCCAAAGCCAGCAGAATCAAGAAGTTGCTCAAATAAAACTTGTTTGAACACGTGAGGTAGATTAAAGGATCTGAAGAAGCAGCATCACAAGCCTCTATGAAAAGAAATTCAGAACACATGAAATAACAAAGTCACTGACATCTATCATAGTCATATTTACAGAGCCATTTCAAAAGGCCACGACATACTCTGCAAGAACAGATGAATGTCTTCCCTCTCCTAAGGCTAAAGGAACTAAATTACAACATTCTGTTCTTGCAGCCCTGGTCTGGGAGTTCTTGCAGCTTGTTCTTGATGCATATTCTCCGCAGAACATTTTGTTTTGAGTGGTGTCTGAGAAATATGAAGTGGGTGTGCTGCAGTGAGAGAGACTTATGAAGACTTCTTGGGAGTTCTGCACTCTTTTTGTGAAGTATGAAATGTCTTTGCCAGCAATAACTTTGTTCTTGTTCTCACAGCCTCGAGTAAAAAACTCATTTCTCTGTTCTTGCAGAGTATGCACTGGCCTTTAGGCTTAAGAACCCTATGCTAACCCTCAGTGGGAGCGTTTATCCACAAATGGAGAAAATATTGAACAGCCGTGAACCTTCCCAGGAGTGGTAGGTTCTTTTATCCAGGAGGTCATAAAAGAACCTACATCTAAATCACTGCAGAACTCTCTTACCACAGTTAAGGTCAGTGTTAATGATTCAACAATAACAAATAGACTGGACAAAAAAAAAATGTATGTGGGACTTCTAAGATAAAAACTACAGGTTACCAAAAAGGAACTTGAAGGCCTGTCTCACATAAGCCAAAACCTTTGGCAGAATATTCTGTGAAATGACAAGACAAAAGTGGAACTTTTTGGAAAGTGTTTGTCCTGTTACATCGGGTGTAAAAAAAGGAACATACCTACAGTAAAAGAGGGTAGTAACGTGATAGTCTGAGGCTACCTTGCTACTGGCAGGACTTGCTGGTACTGACAGAAACATATATTTTGCTCTCTGCCAGAAATGTAAAATTTATAATCTGAAACGCTTCAGTGTGTGCTAAAGTACATTTCTTAATTATTCTAACTCACAACAATAAATCTGGCCTTCGTTGGAAGTAGCAGTTGTTTCTCTTTTACTATAAAAATCCTTGGGGTATTTCATTGTTAATAGAGATATTAAAAAGTTCAGAACTCTTTAGTAATCTGAATTTTAAGGTAATATGTACATCTATAGACCGACACACAAACTCTTAAAGGGATCTGCGATTAGTTGAACATGTTGACCTAAATATGTTGTAATTTTCCTATTAACTTAAAAACTGCTGCTTGTGATACGCAAGATCTCATATTTGCTTCCAAAATTGTTTATCCTTTGTTATATTTTTCACCCATGGAGGTTGCCGTTTTTTCCCCTGTGCAGTGCATGCTGGGTAATGATGCGGTTAGGTCCTGCTGGACTGGAACCTACAGAGTGATCCCAGTTGCTGTTGGCTGCAATTTCAAAACAAAAAACAACAGAAAAGGATGAGGTGAGTCTTCACCACTTTCCTCATGAAAAAAAAAGAAAGGCGCAACGGGAAAAAGCTGTTAGAGGAAGACAACTTCAGAAGGACCCACATTTGTGCTCTGAATACTTCTCTTCAGAAGACTTTGAGACATTTGTATGAACAAAATTGATGAAGGAGCTAACAGGTCGGCTCTACCCTCGCTAGCTAAAACAAACTGCTGTGCCGACTATTTTTATCCATAAAGATCCTAAACCAGGCCTCCTTTTGAGCGAAAGATGCTGGGAGAAACATCAGAGACAAGGCAACACTGGAAATTATTTTAAATAACGAAGGTACTGCCATTGCCGTCGGTACCGAATGTGAAATCACGGACCCAACACCGGACCCAAGACCAGACCCTAAACAGGCGGTAACGGACTGAAGACCAGACTGATCACATCCTAATCAACTATTACTGGACCTGACACCAGCTACCTGGATCACACAGTCTCAGCATTTCATTATTTATTGTTATTGTTCATTTCGACGCACTCCGGTTCAAACTGAAAAGGTTTAACGTTGCTGTTTTGGCTGGATGGAGCAAGCGCTAAAGAACCTAGTATAGATCATTTACCCAGAATGCATTGCGGCGTAAACATTGTAAAATCCATGTGACAATATTTTATTTCGTTTTATAACTAAACATCTTACAGAATTTTTATTGTATTGTTTTTTACAGCTAAAGTAGATATTTATCAAATGAAGTCGATTATTACAACTAATCATAGATCCCTTTAAGACCAGATATGACCAGATATTAGTGACACTTCTGATGTGAGAAACTTACCAATTTTGCTGAGTAGTTCACTTAGCGTAACAGAGTATGCCTCCAACTGGAGTTTAGCTGCTTCCATGTCATGCTTAATGCTGGCAAGGGACACCTCAGGCTAAAATGAGGGGGGAACAATGATTACATAGTCTTTATGCTGTACAGAGGAGGAGGAGATCAGTATGTATTTTGCTACAATTTTTGCTAAAAATACTCAGCAATTCAAAGTTGTTGAGAGAAAACAAAATCCAGAAAGCTGTTCCAAAGCAGCCTTAAAGCCCATTTTGATAACGTCTCAGACAACATATCTACGTCAGTGCATGCATTATTAAAGTATAACATATTTGAGTTTTAGACCTAGTTTTGCTAACGGTCAATGTTTTTCCTGACTGGTCCTTTAAAAGGGATTAGTACTGTATGTAACATCGAGCTGTGTTCCCATAAATCCGATATCACGTTTATCTTGTTCTTGTTAATTTGTTCTTCAGTGCCTCCTGTTTTCATCTTACATAAATAGCACATTGTGTTCCCCTTGCTGTGTATGAAAAGTGCTAAATAAAAACTGAAAATTGAGACACTTACACCCATGGTTTTTACAATTCTTCATAAACAACACTATGAAATGTGTGATGCATTATGTTTTCAGACCCCCCCCCCCCCCCAGTTAATAATTTGGAGAAGCACCAATTACAGCTGCAAGTCTTATGGAATATCTCTATCAGCTTCACACATCTAGAGAAGCAAAATTTAAAGAAACTCTCCATTGCAAAGCTGTGCAACATTAGTAAGATTGGATACAGTGAGTCTGTAAACAACAACGTCCAAATCTTGTCACAGTCAAGCGGCCTGGGCTTTGACTGGGCCATTCTAACAGATGAATGAGGTTTGATCTGAAGCTTTTCATTATAGCTCGGGCTGTGTCTTTTGTGACCTGAATCAGGTTTTAGAGGATTGCCCTGTATTTAACTCTATCTACTCATCAGCTCTGAGCAGCTTCATTGTTCCTGCTGAAGTAAGCATCCCCACAACATGACCCTGCCACCACGTTTCTTTTGATCCTTCCCTTTAATGTAAGAAACAATTACAATCACAAGCCTTAAGATAACATCTTTGAATATTTATACTAAGACGATTGCACTTTGAATCCTTTTAGTACTGAGAAGTGCTCTATAAAAAAACTTGCCTTTCCTTAAACTCCATAAGCAATCCTCTCCTGTTTTTTTAGATCTGCGGGCAACATTCTCCTAATTAGTGAATCTGCTACACCTCAAACGGAGGGTTAAAATGTTTGGGTGCCAGAACATATTCATTGGCAGGAGGTTCAGTGCTTTTAATCCGATTGCTGTGCATTAGATATTGTTAAACTTACTACTCGACACTTGCTTGGTCTCTCTTTAGTCACCTTGCTATGAAACAAAAAATGGACAGACGTGGAAAGATATCTACTGTATTTTTCTGTATGTAAATTTAAACGTAATACCTCTGGTGGGATCTTTGCGTTTGCTTCCTCTGTTCGTATTTCTTGCTCTGACAGCTGCTTTAAAACAGAGTCTATATGTGAGTTAAGGTGAGAAGCTGCAGTCCTGGTATGCTTGGCCTGAGTCAGAGTGGCTTTGGATCCCTGCAGAAAAAGATGCATAACATGGTAAAACAAGGGGAGACAAAAGCATTAAACAAATGTCTGTGGGGAAAAATTCTGCATATTTACAGGACACAAAAGTTGGCAGCAATCTGAACAACCCTTTGCTCAAAAAGCTGGGTCATTCTAGATTTACTCACATTCAAGTCAACCATCATGCTTCACAGAGTAAATCTAAGGTTTGGGAAATCCTGGGCGACTCCACACCATCACCTATTAGACTGGATTTATGTGGAGGGATTCTAATTTGTTTATTTAGATTTGTACTTAACAACATTGATACATGTAGTCCCTGGTAGGTTCATGGAAACCTAAAAAAGAAACTAAATGAATAATGCAATACATAATCAAACAAAAATTAAGACAAATGCAAGAAATAGGGGGACCGGTCGTTTTCTGCTGCTTGCCCAACAGCCTGAAATAGTCTTCCCTTTCAGCTGCGTGCCATCCCTGACCTGGTCTTGTTCAAAGCCAAACTTAAGACCCATTTATTTAAAATGGCGTTTGATGTTTAACTTTTAGTACTTTACATTCTTGTATTGTGGTTGTATTTTAACTAGCACTGTTTTTTGTGCTTTGCATTTATTTGTTTTATTCTGTAAAGCAATTTCATGAATGCTAGGCTTTGTTGGAAAGTGCTATATAAATAGAGTTTATTATCATCATCATCATCATCATTATTATTAGAAATGACATCCAATCCATCCAAACCACATGAAAATGCAAAAAAACCAAAAACAAAACAAAAGAACAAAACCCAAATCAGAAGAAAAGATCCTTTACACAGACAGAAGTTGAAAGTGTTCAAAGAGCTGGTTGTTTCAAATAAATGCAGCGTGAAGAGAATCTCCTAAAGCTGACAGTAGTACAGTGTGTTCCTAAACTTACTGCCTTTTACTGATAACACCGTTTTATCACATGTTGGTGTTCCAAGTGGTGCTGTACAGTCACCTCTAATGGTGCCGTTTGTGCCAATACCACCTGAAGAAAAATTCTCAAAATTCAAATCGTGTTTCATCAAAATGTTAGTGACAAAGTGATCTTGAAACATGAATAAAAAGCTCGGATAGCCTTTCTCAGTATTAATTATGTTCTTTAAAGTTTTGGTCTATTTGTGCATGACCAAGTGGTGATACACACTTGGCCACACTTTCAATTTAGCTGTGATTATAGTAAGATTTCTTTCCCAATACATTCATTATTCTAACTTCTAATTTATTAGCAAGTTTATGAAGCAAATTTATAATGTTTTGCCAAAATTTCCTACTATTTTCTTTTACTGTTGGAGCAATGTCTACAAAGAATTGAGATTTAGAGATTTATAGCGGCTTGCAAAAGTATTCATACCCCTAGAACAGTTCCACCCTTTGTCACATTACAACCTTAAACATAAATATATTTTATTGTAATCTTATGTGAAAGACCAACAAAAAGTGGTATACAATTGTGAAGTAGAATTGAAAAGTATGGTGTGCAAAAGTATTGAGCCCCCTTTTCTCTGAGTGCAACCAATTGCCTTCAGAAGTTGCCTGATGATTGCTTATGACTGAATAGTCCACCTGTGTGTAATCTAGTCTAAGTACAAATCCAGCTGCTCTGTGACGGCCTCAGAGGTTGGTTAAGCGAATAATGGGGAGCAAACAGCATCATGAGGCCCAAGGAACACACCAGACAGGTCAGGGATCGTGGAGAAGTTTAAAGCAGGCTTAAGCTATAAAAAGATTTCCCAAGCTTTGAACATCTCACGGAGCGCTGTTCAATCCATCATCCGGAAATGGAAAGAGTACGGCACAACTGTAAACCTACCAAGACGAGGCCGTCCACCTAAACTTACAAGCCGAACAAGGAGAGCACTGATCAGAGATGCAGCCAAGAGGCCCATGGTGACTCTGGATGACCTGCAGAGATCTACAGCTCAGGTGGGGGAATATGTCCACAGGAAAACTATTGGTCGTGCAGAAATGTGTGCTTCATGGAAGAGTGGTAAGAATAAAGCCATTTTTAAAAGAAAACCCTAAGAAGTTCCGTTTAAAGTTTGCCAGAAGCCATGTTGGGAACACAGCTAACATGGAAGAAGGAGCTTTGGTCAGAGGAGATCAAAATTGAACTTTTTGGCCAAAATGCAAAGAGCTATGTGTGGCGGAGAACTAACACTGCACATCACTCTGAACACACCATCCCCACTGTCAAATATGGTGGTGGCAGCACCAAGCAGTGGGGGTGCTTCTCTTCAGCAGGGAAAATGGTCAGAGATGATGGGAAGCTGGATGGAGCCAAATCAAGCGCAATCTTGGAAGAAAAACTGTTGGAGTCCGCAAAAGACTTGAGACTAGGACAAAGGTGGACCTCCCAGCAGGACAACAACCCTAAACATAAAGTCAGGGCTACAATGGAATGGTTTAAAACAAAACATATTCATCTGTTAGAGTGGCCCAGTCAAAGTCTAGACCTAAACTCAATCGAGAATCTGTGGCAAGATCTGAAAACTGCTGTTCACGAACACTCTCCATCTAATGTGACTGAGCTGCAGCTGTTTTGCAAAGAAGAATGGGCAAAAATGTCAGTCGCTAGATGTGCAAAGCTGGTAGAGACATACCCTAAAATGACTTGCAGCTGTAATTGCAGCAAAAAGGTGGTTTCACAAAGTATTGACTCAGAGAGGCTGAATACTTTTGCACAATGCTCTTTTCAGTTTTTTATGTTAAAAAAATAAATCATGTATAATTTTCTTTCTACTTCACAATTGTATTCTACTTTGTGTTGGCTTTTCACATAAAAATCCTAGAAATATATTCATATTTGCGGTTGTAATGTGACAATATGAGGAAAGGTTCAAGGGGTATGAATACTTTTGGAAGCTACTGTACATAGTATCAGAGAAGTGAACTTCTTAAGACCTAAGGTCTAGTTTGATGTACTTGACAAATGCTGGCTGATCTTTTCTCCAATTCATTTTAGGCAATGTAAGAAATTCTGATGCAAACGCCACAGTTTTTCTTATGCTTACAACTTGTTTTTCTTATGTTTTATTTACCAAGGAGCCCTGATGTGGACCATAATAACTATCAACCAAGCGGCACTTTTGCGTCAAAAAGTTAAATCCGTATAAAGCAGCTATTTAGATATATAACATATGTCATGTCTAAAATAGTCAACTGCAATCTAATAAAAAAGCACGTACCTTAGCCACATCATATGCTGTTTGTTCTGCCTCCTGTGTGGTGTTTCTTGTGAGGGTGGCATTTTCCCTCGCAGGTTCTAGCATCTTCTCAATTTGCTTGACCCTCTTCCTGACCTCAGGCAGGACTTTTTCTTCCAAGGGTCTTTGCTTCTTCAACGCAGCCTTGGTCTGAGCCTGCTGGCGGGGCCACTCTTTCACCATGTCTACATGCAGGATGTGAGAATCAATGCAGAGGAGCAAGTTGTTCTAAACTCAGCTAGGTGTAAATTTAAGGAGGTCATCGTCACCTAGTTGAAGACTGATAGTTTCTACACGTTCAGTTTTTCTTCAGTGTCTTATCCAGCATGCCAAAAGAAGAGAAATCCTCTACTGTTCCATTTGATTTATATTTAATATTTCAGTCAGAAATGTGACCTAGTAAAATTCATAAAAACCTTTCCAGTTTATTATATTTTTCGACGTAATCTGCAAATACACTTACCCCTGGACAATCTTTACTTCTTGTTACCTTGGTATTGGACATTTTAATTTAAGATGAAAGATTCTTGAACATTTAATAAAAACTTCTAAAGAATCAGTCTTACTTTCTACTTTTCTATGCAAGGTGATGGCCTCTGACTCCACTTCTTTCCCCATCACCACAGATGTCAAAGCCACAGTGTTTGCCTCTTGAAGGTGCCCGTGCATCTGCAGAAAGAACGGATTAAAGAACAAAACTTTGTGAAGTGAAATCTAAACATGAACCAAAATATCTCCATGAGCCACGTCGATAAATTGGCACAAACATTTCACTAGTTTGGAAGACAGCTGAGTTTTGTTGTTGTTGTTGCTGTTTTACGTCTCAGCTCTATAGTCATGTAGCTCTGTGTCAATAGATAGTTTAGCGGTTAAGCATGGTAGCATGGTTAATATAGCATTTATAGAATGCCACAGCAAGAGTAAACCAGCTAAAGTCTTCCCATTACATTATTTACTGCCTTAGTTTATCATGATAGCCTTGATGGCGGTGATTCAGTTATGCCATTAACATTAAATCACATTGGACAGCCCAAGGTTTAAAGTGAATAAGTCTAAATCTGGTCCCAAGTATTCCAACGAGGAAACAGGTCATGGTAGTTTTAAATTATTGTTGGTTCAGTCCTTGACTAAAGTTTACTTCATGTTCTTGTTACAACTTGCAACTTTATTTTATCAGAATAGTCAATCTGCGTTTTTCCAAACATTATATACTGTATTCTTCATCTTATGAAATAAGGTTCACGGTGAAAGAGAGACCGCACTGGCTGTTGCACCTTTCTGTTTGTCGGACCGTGTGACCTGCCGTGCATGTTGTTCTCAGGCTGAAGCAGAGAGCTCAGCAGAAACCAGCTGGAACACTTATTACACTCAAAGCTAAGTTGAAGGAGCGAAACTTTGGTTCTCCATAAACAAATAACTGGAATTGCACTGAAACCAGTCACAAACTGAATTAACAACCTGTGATTTCAGTACAGGGAGGAAACATGTTAGCATTAGCCCAGCATTATATTGCCCTGTACACAATCATATCATCATTGCTCTCCTAAAGCCCTGAAACAGCATCATAAAGGTTGCTGATGACACCACTGTGGTCGGACTAATCACGGGGAGGAGGGAGAGAAGAAGTGGCGGGACAAGGTGGAGCTGCTTTTATGAGCTGTGCAGAGCTAATAATCTGCTCCTAAACACCAGCAACAGAGAAGGATGTGGTTATTAACTTTAAGAAGCGACAAACACATTTATCCAACAGCCTTCCAATTTTTGGGATTGGAACTGAAAGACAATCTAACCTTGGGGACAAATACCAAGCAGCTGTGGAAGAAGGCGAAGCAAAAGCTTTATTTCCCAAGGGTCCTCTGGAAAAACCATCTCCCATAAAAGCTGCTCCTAGTCGTCGACCACTGGCTCGATGGAAAAAGTAGTGACTTACTTTTTGTGTGTGGTTCAGCTGAAGCTGCACAGCCTCAGAGACGCAGGCCCTCTAGAGGGTGATCAGGTTGGCTGAGACTCTGCCCCCCCATCCACAACTCTACATAAGGATGCATCACAACTGGTGACTTGTGAAAGTAAAACTGTATGATTGTGTTGTTATTCCATGTAAATGATAATGACAATAAAGTTACCCTATATCTTTATATACTTTAACCTCTAACACTAAACCTTGTCTCTGCATGGAACCATAATCCGCACGAGAAAGATGTCGGGTTATTTAAGGCTGCAGCCGTACCCGTCACGTCAGGGATTTCTTTGCAAACTTTGGCTGTCATCCATGAACGCATGTTGGGACAAAATGATCTGCTGTTGTCAAGACAGACACTGCTGTGTACAGGCGACTTTGAGTTTTCAAGCAAAACCTTGACACTGCCAAATCTTATATCCTTCTTATACCCATATATTGGAGACTAAAGGTTTCGATTGGGATATACACCCCTATCTGTCAAAGAACATTCACTTGTCATCTTATTGTAAAACCTTAAAAAAAAAAAAAAAAAAAAAACTAATACTGGAGCAGCTTGCATGTTTTTCAAATTGAAATAAAATATTAAAAAGCAAGTGTTTTTTATTTCAATACAAAACTTCAACTTTCTCAGCTTTTCTTTTGTGTTCTATCTGGGCCGTATGAGCTTACCACAGATACCCAAATTAAGCAGAACTATATATGTGTGTATGACGTGAACCTTATTTATAGGTTCGTCAGGAACTTTTATGTTTACAAGGAGAAAACATAATGCATCGTTCAGCATACTCACCATTTTTATTGTGTCTTCTTTTTCAAAGTTTTCCTCGGCCATCTGTTTTACTGACTCAATCTCCTTGCTGATGTTACTGATGAGATCTGCTTTGGTCTGAATTTGGTGGTCCAGTTCTTCTGTCTTTTCCAAAAGGTCCTCACTCAACTAGGCAGTAAGAAAAGAAAAAAAATACATATTTCAGACAAAATAACCAACACGGCTTTTCTCAAGAGGTCAGATGTTAGATGCAGATGTTAGATTTCAGATCTACAAACAAAGAAAATCTGAACCTGAAAGTTTCAGTTTGCAGTATTTTGCGCTTGAAGAGGCTGAGAGGAATAATCGCCTACCTCTGCAATATGTTGCACCTTTAAGCAGTAGCCTTTGCCAAAATGGCTTTTCCTTTGCCAGCTTGGTGTTCTTCGCTTGCCAAATGTTAAATCAAGAGGTTTAAATGCCAGAATTGCAGCTTGGTGGTCGCCTGCCTCACCCAACCAGCCAAGTTGGAGTTTACATCAATCCTACTGCAGCTGAGCTATACTGAATTTTTAGGCTAGAGCAGCCACTGACCATTTTATTAGTTAACTGTAATATTCTGTCATAGTTGGAGTTCTGTCTTAGTTTTGGTTTGTGTCTTAGTGGGAGTTTTGAGGTTTCTTTTACAGTTATTGTTTTAAGTTTGGTTTCTGATCTGGTCTTGTTTTGAGCGTCAGCACTGATGTCTGGTCTAATTACTTACTCTGCACACCTGCATAACTCCACCCCTCTTGCAATCACCTCTCACCGGTTTCACCTGCTTCCACCTCCATATAAACTGTTGAGGCCAGACATCAGTGCCAGGCCGTCTGTTTGAGTATGGGTGAGTCTCCTCCTGCAAGTTTCTGTTTATTGGTTTGCTTTTGGATTTTTGACCCCTTGTCTCCAGTGATCTGAGCCATCATGTTCCTGTCTGTTCCTGCCCTGCCTGCCCCGTTAGTCTGTTTATTTTTGTGCCGCTTTTTGGTTTGACGATCTATTTGGCTTTTTCCCTGTTTTGCTTTTTGTTAATAAAGGATCTAACTGAACCTCTGCTGGTCTGGCTGAATTCTGGGTCCCCTGCCTCTGATCATTACAGTTAACATGTTATTAAAACTTGCATCAAAATCTTAACAGCTCAAAATAAAAGTTTTTGTTACATTTGTTTGACCCACATTTTGCTGCAGGTCTTTTGGGTTAGGTCTCTAATTTCAGTTTATTCATATAGTGTCATTTCCCATTAGGTGTCATTTCTAATAATAAATTAAACTTACACACAGACATGTTACCAACATTAAAATGTAATCAAGCTCAGTTTACAATAAATCAATTGGTGAATAGTTTTCTAAGGAGACCTGGACGATTGCACACGTCGCTGACTTTGCAGCAACTCCTCCTTGTGAGCAAGCATGTGGCGACAGTGGACGGTTGTTTGGAAGAAATTTTGTCGGGTAGAAACTTAAATGTTTGCCAATTCCTCTTTGCAAAATATCTGAAGCTCAGTCTGACTTAATTGATAAAATTTGTGAACATCATATTTCAGACCTTGAAGGATATTATCATATTAATTAAGTTTTGGACTATGACTGGACCATTCAAATACATACATATGGTTTTATCTAAACCTTTGCTTTGCTGCAAGTTTAGGGTTGATGTCCTGCTTAAAGGTGATTCTGATTGAATGCCGAAAGACAGTGGGATTAGCAATGTATTTTGGTGGTAATGTAACAATCCTTGGGTGTTTTGGCTTGTGTTTTGATGACTTTACAGTTCTTTATTATTGTTTGAAAGATATTGCCATTGGTTGGGTGAGGCAGTTAATTTATTTGTGTTCATTGTTAGAACGGCTTTGCCACATTAGTTCATTTAGTTACTAATTTATTGTCTTTGTTCCTCTGTGGATTTCGGTTTGTTATCTTATTGTTAATGTTAGGATTTCTCCCTTGTATTGTAGTTCCTTTTGTTTCAGCTCACCCTGTGTTAATTAGTCTCCCCCAGCCACTCTGCTTGCTCTCTGCCTCAGCTGTTCCAAATTCCCCTAAATAGTTTATTTGGATTCAATGTCATTCAGCATTCTTCACTCAGTATATAAGTTCACTGATTTTTCTTGGGTTCTTTCGGTTATGCTGCCTCTGATCCATGTCCTGCTCTTTCTGTCATTTCCCCTGTAAGTTCTACTGTATTATTAAAACTCCCTCTTTTGCCACAGTCAGTCTCTGCGCTTGGGTCACAACAGATAACCACTGTTAGCTCTATGAGCCAATAATATATTTCATTTAGGTGTTTTTTGTTTCTAAAACAATTGCTAACTTCCGCAATGCTCTGTATGAATTTCCCATTTAGAATTCTGTCTTCTTCAGCAATCGTTTTTCTAGTTTTTCCAACGAAAAAATCCAACTTCGGAATACAAAGTGAATGAACCCTTGAGGTTCCTGCTTCTGACTTTCCTAGTCCTTGCTGAAGAACATCCCCACAGCATGATGCTGCCACCACCATATTTCAGTATACTGACATACTCTAGACAGTGTGATATCTGAAAGATTGATGTAGGCCAGAATGTTTACTTCTTTCACATAGTTTAAATTGTGTACAGCAAATGCTTTATTTGCTTCTTGCCACTCTTCCACAAAGATTTGTGTTTAGCACAACTAATAGTACTGGTAAACTAAGTTGTGGATCTCAGTAGACCCACAAGAGTTAACAGGGGCCTGTTTGTTATTTAATCACACACCAGCTGACTGCATTCACCAATTAGGTGCTATCATGGGAAAGACAGCTATGACTCTTGGTGAACAGGGAATCAATTTAGAGTTTAAGAAGGTTATTTGATCTTTATAGTATGGGAGTCCAGTAAATCCAACTTATATCTTATATACTGCTCAAAAAACATTAAAGGAACACCTTTTCATCACATTATAATATCAAGTCAGTTAAACTTCTGGAATATTGATCCCTCATTTTGTTTGACTGCTTTTCAGTAGTTTTACATATGACCAGGGTCAGTGTCACTACCAGAATGTTAGGCATAAGGCGATACCTGGACCCTACAGAGGTTACACAGACAGTCCAACTCCACCAGGTGGGCACATCAATATGTGCCATTGCCAGAAGGTTTCCTATGTCTCCCAGCACCGTCTCAAGAACACGGAGCAGATTCCAGGAGACAGACAGTTACTCTAGGAGAGCTGGACAGGGTCGTCTGAGCTCCTCAACCCATCAACATGACCCGTATCTGGTCCTTTCTTCAAGGAGGAACAGGCTGAATACCAGAGCCCTACAACGTGACCTTCAGCGGGCCACTGGTGTGAGCATCTCTGAACAAATCATTAGAGACAGGCTTCATGAGGGTGGCCTGAGGGCCTGACACCCTCTAGTAGGCCCTGTACTCACTGCTCAGCTCTGTGGAGCTTGACTGGCATTTATCAGAAAACACCAGAATTGACAGATTCGGCACTGGCGCCCTGTTCTTTTCACAGATGAGAGCAGGTTCACTCTGAGGTCATGTGACAGATGTGAAAGGTCTGGAGAAGCTGTGGTGTGCTGCCTGCAACATTGTTCAGCATGGTGGGTCAGTGTTGGTTTTAGGAGGCATCTCCGTGGAGGGACGCACAGACTTGTATGGGATAAATGATGGCACTCTGATTCCCCTTAGGCATAAGGAGATCCACTGAGAGACCCTTTGCTGGTGCAGTAAGTCCTGGGTTCTTCCTGGTGCATAACAATGCTTGACCTCATATGGCAAGAGTATGAAGGCAGTTCCTGAATGATGAAAGAATTGAGACCATTGACCAGCCTCCACGCTACCTCAACCTAAATCCAATAGAACATCTCCGGGACATCTTGTTAAGGTCCATTTGATGCCACCAGGTTGCACCTCAGACTGTCCAGGAGCTCAGTGATGTCAGGCATGCAGCACGTGGGGCATACAAACTACTGAATACAATTTTGAGTTGCTGCAAAGCATTCTTTGCATTTCCCTGGTTGTTCAATAATTTTCATTTTCATTTTTATCGGATGATGTGGCATCGTTTTGGTCCTAACATATTACCACTATTATCACTCCATATCAAAATGAGCCTTTTTTCCTAACTGAGATCTTATTTCAAAGTGTTCTTTTAATCTTTTTGATCAGTGTGTATTGCACCCATGCAGCCATAAAATCACCCATTCATCCTTTAACAATGCAGCAATCTAGGCTGTCTGAACTGACCTGCGTAGTGTAGTTGTCCGGATGTGTTTGGTTGAACTCTGTTTGGTCAATGTCTGATGTTGTGCTTTCATCCAGAGTCAGCTGATGTAAGGATGATGTGATGTTACCCAGGGCAAGCTTTAAAGTAGCATCTCTCTTCTCCAGGTCCAGATGTTCAGCTATGGTAATATTTAGAAGTGCAGTGAGGTTTTTCTTCTGCTGCTGCATTCGTGTTATTCTGGCATGAAGGGAGTAGGGAAGAAGGGACAATTAGTTACACATAAAGTAATAAAGATTAAGCTGGCAAAAGAATCTGCGTGTGTGACATTCATTTAATGTGTAAAAATACTAACAAGTGTTGTACTGCAGAGTCATTAGGGCCTTGTGTTCACTGCATGCGTTCGGCAGCATTCATTGCGATATTTTGGCTTGGAAACCCTGTGCATTTATTGACATGTATGTATCACGGGAACTACACTTAAGACCCGTGAGTATGGAGGAGTCCAGAGGGGGTGACACTGTGCAAAGAAAGTCTGATGGATAAGGAAAGGTGTTGGATGCAGTGTGCAGATGTTAAAATTGCCATTTTTTATCAGCTTCACAGCTGTAATCATATCCAATCTGTTTTGCTTCAACAGAGCAGGTACGCTAATAGCTCAGGCAGTTCGTCTTGGCTGCTAATCATTCCTCAGTAATTAATTAACACGTTTAGCGGAGTGCAGGAATCTTGTAATATCTTGACTACATTTTTGAGCTTGTTACATGGCTGTATAGTTTTTATACACTCATCTGGGAAATGCAATTCAGTTTCATTAAAACCTAAATGTTGATGAAATGGCAAAGAAAAAAAAAAAAAATGAAGGTGAACTTGAACCACACCAATGAGGCTCAAAATGCACAAAATACAAAAAGGAAGTTGTCTAACATTTTTTAAACTTTGGTCAATAAGAAACCAAGCATCTTTTTAAATTTCCAAAATTACTTTGACTTTATTACGCTCTAATTTTTTTTAAAAGACAAAAGTTTAGGATTGACTGGAGAATAAAGTTGGATATGCAGGCATAGCCAGTACCTAGATACATAGTGTATACAACAACATAACCAATTGAAAATGGTCAGTAGCTATGTTTACATGCGAAAAATTCCTTGATCGGACTGAAATGTGTTCAGATTGAAAAAGAGAAAAAAATCTGAATAGATCATTTATATGGGCACAAAATCAATGAATCCAATCATGACATGCACCAGGCTTTAGAATACAAGACATAGGGCACACATGCATAGTCAGGGCAGTTTACCCCATAACCAAATGACATGATCGGAATCAGTGTTTAGATGGACTGTTTAGGTTATGGATAGGCGCAAACTACCCACCTCATTCAGAATACAATTTCATTCTAACAGAGCTTTGATGTGATCATAATATTCACGATTGGCGTGTTTACGTGACGCATTTTTCTTCCGATCGCCCCTTTATTCCTATTACTTATGTCCATGTTTTGAACAAGACTTTGCCTACACTTGAGAGTGAAACACGTTTAAATCACTTTGGAGTCGTTTTGATATTTCAACAAACTCATGCAGCAGCCATTACTGATGCATGCACAACTGTTGGGAAAATCCTCTCGTCAACAGAGATTCCTCTAACCTGCATTTAATATAAATATGACGTTTGAGCTTAGCGGATACCAAAGGTAGCCATTTGGAGGTCAGCTGATTTTTCTCCAGTAGCAGTGATGTATAAAGTCAACTTGAATTTTTGGCTCGGTCCACCTTTCTTTCTACACTGTAGCTTCATGAGAAAGCTTAATGTTCCCAAATAGAGTTTAATGATGGCTGGCTGTCCCCTCTGTTTCGGTGGCTGTATTTGTATAAACAAGACTGTATTTATTTGGTACATTTACACACCGAACTGACATGTACATTTACATAGCAGATATTTTCGTTGCAGAAATCTTTGGTGTCTGCCAGGAACCCCAGGGTTTTGATTATTTATGGTAGCCCCCTGGAGATCCTGCAGTATGCTGATTTTGTACTGTTCATCCCTAGATCCTAGTTTTTCTCATCTGTTTAGTTTTCTGTTCAGAATATATTCTGGTATTTAGATTCAGTTCCTGTCTAGGTATCTTATGTTCTGTATTATTTTAGTACTTCCGTAAGTTCTTTATTTTATGCTTGCCTTTCTTTGGTTTAGTTTCTGTTCAGTATTCATGTTTATTCATTCTTGTGATTGTTAGATTTGGTTCCTGTTAGGTTCTGTTCTTTACTTTAGTAATTCTGTTAGTTCTACTCTTCCTTAGTTTAGTCATTGTTTTTCTCTTGGCCATTCTCATGCTTCCCTGATAGACTCAGTTCTCCCTCTGTGCCTGCCAGTTCTCTGCCCTCCTTTCCCTCTGTTAATTCAGTCTTACTCATCTCACTCATCCACCTGCTACTCCTCCTGTTTTCACTCCTATATATATTGTCAGATCAGCAATTACCAGTTGTCAGGTCCTCCGTCTTCAATCCGTCATCATGCCCTGTTCTGGTCATTTCTCCGTGCTGTGTTTCTGCTTCCTGTTTTCCTGTCTGCCTCTAAGCCTTCATCATTTATTTAATAAATCCTCTCCAGTTCATTATGCACCTCCTGAGCTCTTGTCTGTGTTCCGATCTTACCAAAAACTTGACAGAGTTATGTTTTAATGGAAAATTTAAAAGAAAATAGAAAATGTGTTTTGCTTGAAAGCTATTTTTACTCCCGTTTAGTGATTCTGAAAAGCACAGCAAGAGACCCAAGTGCCTTACAGCCATTAACAGCAAGAAGCAGTTATTTTAGAAATTTTAGGTCGGCGGTACACTCTGTTTTATTATGTTAATGATATATTTGTCTTTTTGTTATCTGACAAGCCCTTCATTCAATATCCTAACCTGAGAAGTAAATATATCTGGTAAATATTAGTAGTATGCTTCAGGAATCCAAGATTAAAGGACTAATGTCTCAGCATGATCTGGGAAAACTAATCCATGCAATTATTTTTAGTCAAATTGATTACTTCAACGGTGTTTTCACAGGTTTGTCTCAAAAGTCAATCAGACAGCTGCAGCTGATTCAGAACGCTGCTGCCCGCGTCCTCACTAAAACTAAGAAAGTAGAGCACATAACCCCAGTTCTGAAGTCCTTGGCTCCCTGTATCTCAGAGAATAGACTTTAAAATACTTCTGTTAGTCTATAAATCACTCAATGGCTTAGCACCTAAATACATCACAGACTTGCTGTCAGTGTATCAACCTACTAGACCACTCAGCCTTCTCTGCATACCTAGAACCAAACACGGAGAAGCAGCATTTAGTTCCTATGCTCCACTTATCTGGATCAAACTTCAAGAAAATTGTAAAAGTGCTGAAAGCCTGAGTTCTTTTAAATCGAGATTAAAAACACATATGTTTAGGATTAACTTTGACTGCTCTAGTTAAACTGTTTTACTGAAACATCATTAGTTCAAGTTTGTAGTCCACCTGTTTTTAAAATCATTAATATTTGCTTTAAGTTTCCATTTTCCTATGTTGTACTTTGTTTTAATTGCCCTACATTTTATTTCAACTGTTTTTTTTACTTGCTTTTATGGTTTTATTTTCCTATGTTTTAATCATGCCATGCACTTTGCATTGTCCTTGTACTGAAATGTGCTATATAAATAAACTTGCCTTGCATTTAACTTCAGTGGAGGCAAAATTACAATTTTGCAAGAAATATATACTTCCTAGCCCACCTATAATGAAAACATTGAATGATGCAAAGTGTTACCATCTTATGTGGCTACCAAATACTACGTTTTTCATTAGTTAAAACAATTACAATACTGACATGCTTCACTGTTCAGACTTGTTGAGGCCGAGACCTGGAGCTCTATTTTTAGAAACAGATTGAACACTTTAGTCCCTTTCTGGTTCGATAGCTTCCAAACAATAAAATGCCTCCGCTAAAGTATCAACACATGGGGAAATATGTGTGGGAAAAGCAATTTAATGGTGCCCATCTGTGCTAAAACTGCTCAGTTTGCATCCTATAAAGTGGCTCTCACGCACACATCCACGGCGATGTGCGGCACTGCTCCAGTGATGAACAGAACTCTCCCGAATCAAGCTGACTCCTCTTAGGAGGGGGTAATCAATTTTGAGTTCCTCGCTTCTTTGCTCTCATCATGGCCACCGGAGGGCTTTTTGCATCATTCTGTCTGGCGTTCAGGATAATCCTCAGAGCAATCACACGCTAGGAGATGCAGCGAGCGTGCTGCAAATCCAAGACAGCAATAGGCTTACAGCGGAGAGAAGCTGTCCCCCCTGTGACTAAATGTCTTACTCCTAAACTCCAGCGTGCGCTTAAAAAAAAGGTTGCAGTGAAAGAGAGGGCTTTGGGTGATAATGCAAGGATAGGTACACTTTGTTGGAAATACAGTACAGAAGCTGAAAAATCCGGAGTCGAGCTGCTTGTTGGGTTTATAAGTAAAGACTGTGTTATGTGACCACCAAAAGCATTCTCTCTGCTTGTGTTTCCTTTTTTATGCTTGTCTGTATGAGTTAATTTCATTGTTCTCGCTTACTGCTCTGTCAGATTCCTGATGTACTCCTCTGTGGAGTTGTCCTGCAGTAGATCCATCAGGAGGTTGAAAGCCTGCTTTGACTCACGTACCGCCCTGCTGGCTATGGCCTCAATGTGCTCCGCCGTTTGTCGGTGACTGAAAAGAATAATAATAAAAAAAAGGTCGACAAAGTGAAAAGAGGAGGGGGGGGGGGGAAAAGCATGCAGCGTAGAATAATAGACCATTATGATAGCCTGAGGTGAGGTGAAATAGATTTCAGCATTGATGCTTTCCCCTCACTGGCTCTCCTGGCCAGGTTTCTGGAACAAGCATATAATAGAGCTCTGAGTGGTCGAGAGCATTGACTCGCTGCGGTGTAACCGCATTGTGAGTGACAAGTCCAAAAAAAAACGCAGCCAAGCAGAGATCCACAGATTACTGGAACAGCCTCTGCTTTTAACTGACCACTAAAAGCCCATTGAACACACTTACCTTTTCATTAGGACCTGCGAGTCATTGACCATTACGCTCCATTTGTTAGGCGCTGACATGGCTTCAAAAGAAATGATCTGTGAAAATGATAGGGAGGGAAGACAACATATTGAGTGGGAGTTCTGGCTTTAAACTACCCACACAGTTTTAACATAATTATGTAATTTCAATAAAGGATGTTTCACACCGGAAAAATAGTTACCAGCCTGTGACAAAAGAGAAGTCTTGGAATTGTAGCCAATATTTGCAATGATACTGTCTATTTAAATGCCCTCTGTCTGGACACCCTATTAGTTATTTTTTTAGATACACCTGTTTAGTTGGTTGTTAATAAAAATAGCAAACATGCCGGTCAAATGGCAGCGGCTCAGTGGATTCAATCATCTAAACGCGATGAAGACGACTTGCTGAAGTCCAAAAAAAGTTCTAGATAAGGACGAAAAGCAGATTTACTGTAAGTGGCTTAGAATGTGGTATGGTTGTTGTCGCAAGATGTGCTGGTTTGTGTAATTGAGAAACTGTTGATCTACTGGGCTTTCCATCACCCAGCCGTCTCTCAGATTAACTGAAAATGCGGGTGAAAAAGAGATAATATGCAATGAGGAAAAGTTCTGCGGAAGCTCAGAGGAGGATCTGCAGACTGATTTGAGATGACAGCCGACTGTGGTTCAAATAGCCGCTCATTACATGGTAATTGCGTGTGCATGGTACGTGTCCTCCCTGAAGCCCAACACATTGAACCTCGAAGAAGATGAGCGGCAGCAAAAAAGACAACAACAAGGGCCACTCCTGACATCTAAGAACAGGAAAGTGAGACTCACAACAGCGGGCCAATAACAGGTTGGCAAAATGTTACCTGGAACAACGGGTCTCCATTTCAACCCTGGCAGTCAAATGGTAGGGTCCGAATTTTGGGTACATGATGTAAAAGTATGAATCCATTCTCACTTGTATCAATGGTTGCTGTGCGGTGAACTGAACCGAGGACTGTTTAAAGGCCACATCTTACCTCAGTATTGCTGCTAACAATGTCCATCCCTTTAGGAACCCCCCTTATGATGGCTACTTCCAGCAGGATAATGCGCCGTGTCATAAAGCTCACATTGTCACAAACAAATTCCTTCAGCATGACAATAACTTCTCTGTACAGCAGCGAGATCCTCAATCATCAGATCTCAAGACAACAGAGCACCATTTGGATATGGTGGCCGGGGAGAGTTTTATCATCTATGTACAGGCAACAAATCTGCAGCAACTATGAGATGCTATAATGTCAATATGAAAGCATATATTAAACCTGAGGAGTGTTTAAGACATTGCTGAGTTTATGCCCATAAGAACTAATAGCAGATCTAACGGTGAAATGGGGTGAGTGTAAGTTATTTAAAAAAGTATGCATACATCCAATGAATTGTTGTCCTAATAACAGTAATGTCCACAGGGCTGAATGCAGAGTCCTTTACTGAGTGACAACCAATTTGGAGAAATGCAAACAAACCAAGCGAACAGCAATTAACACTGTTCAATCTTTGCTCATTTTGGAAGACTGCCTGCGTATTGATTAGGAACTAAACAGCTGCTGCTAGTGATGGGAGCTACAGAGGTCCAGTTTGTGTGTGCAAGCACAAAGACAATCAGAAGAAAGGGAGTAGCACTTTGGCAAGAAAAAGCTCACGGATCACTCTGAAGTCTAAATAAGA
Source organism: Fundulus diaphanus (assembly GCA_037039145.1). NCBI lineage: Eukaryota > Metazoa > Chordata > Actinopteri > Cyprinodontiformes > Fundulidae > Fundulus > Fundulus diaphanus. Next base: position 28,115,230 of record CM073141.1, read on the forward strand.
TGGCAGGAAGATCCATAACAGCTTCCTTCAAGCCCTTGGCAGACAATGAAAGGCCTCCTAGTGTGTGAAGCACAAGTTGTTAATTTGGGAGTCCATTAAAGACATTTTTGATTTCGGATAACAGTAGTTTGCCACGAAGAAGTCGTTGGATGGTGGTATGGTGGTGGTGGGGGGGTTTATTGTTTAACCTGAAGCATCCTCTAATAACGGGAGGATACTAATTGTGTCACAAGTAATTTCAGTATGCTTGCATAGCTACCATCAGATGTTTACATGAACTAAGCATGACTGTCATAATAATTTGGAACTGCAAATTATTAATTTTAACCACACTGTTCTGAGAGTGGACTGATAAAACAACACACAATTTAATAAATTATAAAAGCAAGAACTGCGTGCACAAACATTATTCATTGTCTCAGGGCAAAATCACGGATACAGGATAACATTTATAGAGACACTAATACTTGGGTAACTGTACTTGAACAATGTGCAGAGAAGCAACACTTTTTGTAACTGATAAGGTCCTGGTATGATTCTGCTTGAATCTTTGACTTTGGCAGAAATGGTCAAGTTAAACCCATTCAGGGCTGGTGTTCTGTCGGTGTGGCATATCCTGTCAGATTAGCATACCGGTAGTTGATCTTTATATCTCTGTCTCTCAGTGCAGATTATTTTATCAAAACAGCATATGTTTATCAAGCAGTATGTTGATGGTGCTTGTTTGAATATACAGTTTATGAAGGAGTAGGCTACGCTGTTTTGACAGATTTTTACATGTTTAATCTCGATCAGTTTGGAGAAACCTGCTAAACGCTAATAACTCGATCAAGCCCTATAGTGAACGACTCAAAAGGAGATTAAACAATTTTACGGCTCCCCTTGCTAAAACGATTATAGAAAACTTCTGTGTACATTTCTTACAGGGCATGCAACTAAGTAATGTGTAATTAATATGCAGTATAATACACATAAACCACTCGCAGTCAGAGGTATACTGAAATGATGGATGAAATTTAACGCATGTACATTTATGCAGATTTAATTGTAGCTTGTGCGCATTAACCGAGGTGTGCCGTTCCGTTGGGTATGGTGAACCATCAGAACATGCTCCACACCACTCAAGTTACAAAGGCGAGTTTTTGAAAAGGACAGCTTGCACTGAGCATCTGTACGCGCCAAGTGCTGTGTACTGATCTGAAAACTGATTAAATATATCTCAAATTGAGCTAATACTTGGGTCAAAATTTACACAGTGCTGCATTAAACATTACAATCATCCAAGGGTGACTGTTAGGGCCAGATGGGTGAAACATGCACAGGGTTCAACAATGATCCCAAACACATAAACAAAGTTTTGCAATGCTTCCTGAATGTTTTTTTTTAAGCCACAACCATATTAATAAGTTGTGGACTTTGCTTAAAAAAAGAAAAATGGTCAGTTAGTTGAACTATGCCTACCGTTTTTCTGCCAATTTTGCCTGATGGGGGATATTCATTCAAACGTTATTGGGTGTTATGTATCTGTTTGAGAGAGATCAGTTAAATTTTGTGCACCTTACTCGGTTTTTTTTAAAACTAGTTTTTAAAATGTATTTTAAATTTTATTGTTTGATCATTTGGTTCAGAGAAGAACATAAATAGAACCAAAAATAATATGACAAGCGTGCTGCTGAATATTTCTTTCAGACTTTTCCAGAAATATCTGATGTGTCATTTTTGTCACTATCATCATTTATATTAATGTCTGAAGCCAGACATAGGACTCATTGTCCCTCAGGGTTTTGTTCAGACCTGGCAAATTAAATGAGCTACATTCTGACAGTCTTGGTTACCTATGATTTAAAAAAAATCTCTTTCTTGGTATATTCAACCTATTAATCCAGGTTCACTATGGAGCTCTCCCAAAACCACAAACCATATTTTAAAAGAATTTAGAGCTTCTTATTCCTAAGTCACGTTGCAGTTTATCTGTTGCATCACTCCTAAACATCTTCTTACAGCCCTTGAGTATTTCCACATCTTGTTCCACCTAGGGCTTCATCTTTTGCAGCACTCTACTTCCTGTTTGTCTTACCAAATATAAACTCATCACTTACTGCCATAAACCTCAAAGAAAGAATCTTTCTCACAGAGGACTCTTCTTCAGTCGCCTGCTGAGAATTGCCGGCATGTCTTACGAAGTTTTTTGCTACATTTTCCCCATCCTGAGAAGTGGTTTAGAAACTGTTATTCATCCTCCAAGACCTTTTTTGTTGTTTGGATGCCAGAGCTTTTTTATTATTATTTTAAAAAATTTATAAAGTTGCTCTTCTCTGAGTGAACAAAGCTTGATGTATTGATTTTCTGATGCCACACTCAATTTTGGTCTGCCTGATCGTGCCTTGGATAGAACTGATCCAGTTGTATTGAGAGTGTTTTGGAGCGCAGTACTGCCTTTAGAAACTGTCAATACACCTGTAATAGGACAGAGGAGGCCTTGCTTTGCCCAGAATAACAATAGAGCTTCAGACACTTCACTTAAATCTGGCACTATACTTCCCTCCATTGACACATGTTTTTTATTTTTACTGGGACCTATGTGCATCCTCTTGTTTTTTGTTAAAACAGGTAAACTTGAATAAGGTTATCCAATCTTGTGCCTTTCTTTGCTAGTTCTGAATTATTGTTATTGTTCTCAGTTTGTCTTCTTTCTGGGTGCTTGTCATTACCCTTTCACGATTTTGCACCACATCTCTTTTGGCAGTATTCTGCCACGGGAGATTTCTTCTAGATCATCAAACTAGTTAATAAGTAGCTGCTTTGGCAAACCATTATTTAAAGTAATTTTCTCATATCTACTAATGGTTGCTTGTAAGGATAGGTGCTAAGCAGACTGTAATGCTTTGATCTCTACTCCTATTGTCAGCATTTCCTTGTTATGTTCCTAAAGGTCTTTCCTTAATCTTAGTTTTGTCATAAGTTCATCTCTCTGTGCTAATATGTTAGGAGTTTTTCCATGTTTGTACATCTCTTTGCATTTAGCTTTCTAGTTTATTCTTACGTTCTTTATACTTTATATAGTTATTTCTATTATGTTTCTGTTAGCCATGTCCCTTGGGTTTTCTTGTATTAGTGTTTCTGCTCAGCTCTAGTTTATTTCCCCCTCATTCCCACCGACTCCTTCATCCGCGCATACTCCGTTCCATAACAAACAAAAGCTTTCTAATCTATGGTGCATTTCCCACCCCCTCTTATGTCCTCCTATGTTGTTGTTCAGAAATACAGATCGAGTCCATTTGTGATGGAACGCGGAGAAAAACATCAATTTCTAAAAACCAGTTGAGCCAGACAGCAAGTCAGACACAGGAAAAGTAAAGCAGACCCACTATTATTTCAAATTAAAAGGGCGAAGGAGGCTGGGCCTTCTGGAAGCTTGAACAGATCCTAAACGTATCCAGTTTGGATTACCATACAGCACAGTTTGCAATGGAAGGACGGAGCGTACAAGAAACATAGTCAGTGTGAAGCCGGCCTTAGTATCTTCTCCTCTGATAGCTCCACTTCAGCTGTTCCTCATTTACCCTGATTAGTTCTTCTGGTTTGCCTTGCATTTCTAACCCCCTGCCTCAGTGTATATATAGTCGTCCGTTCTCTATGTTCCCCACTGGATCCTTCTCTTACTCTTACTGTGCTCCATGCCGGTCCTATGTGCTATTGTAAGTTTTTGGTTTGCTTCATTAAAATATACTTCATTTCACTTTTGGACTTCCAGTACTGCATGCACTTGGGTCCTACTGAAATCCAAGCATTACAAACATATGATAACATATGCGGAGTCTGCATGAAAGGATTAGAACATTTTCTTTCTTTAAAGTCATGTATCTTATTCTGGACAAGCTTTATTATCCCCAAGGTGCAATTTGCTTTTAACAAATGCAAAGAAAAGCAAAACTACAATTGACAGAAATACAAATTTTGTGAGTTTTTTTAACGATAAACTGAGTACCACTAACAGTCATTTGTAAAAATGTAGCAAAAAGTAGGATGCCTACCCAAGTGTCCTGTCTTCTACAGTCACTTGAGTTCAATAACAAATGTAGAAGTCTAAACCTTATAATCAAAGATATTAATCTGTTTCCATTTGATTCATCAACCAACAACACTCTACAGTCATCAATGCATTTTAATGTTAAATATTTTCAATGTTCTTTTTTTTAAAAGGAACTTATGACGGTGGCTGAGATGGGGAAACGCTCTGCAAATACATAAATATGCGGCAAAAAAATAAAATAAAAAAATACTCCAAACACAAAAAAGATGCCAACACACACAAAACACATGCAATGGAAAAATGCAGTAAAAGAGAAACGCTGTAATCACAGAAATTAGTCACAAAGTGCAAACATGCTGCAAATGCAATGATGCTGACACACAAAAAACATGCAAAGGCAAAATGTTGCAAGTAGCAAAAACAACTGCAAGTTAAAAAAGCTGCAAACTAGCTCCGCATAACGGATGTGCTCCAGGCCACTAGGGGGAGTCGACCACCAACCAAGTCAAGGAAAGTTGAATAGAAGAAGGAAAAGGTAAGTTTTCCTTCGTGTCTTTTTAAACACTTAATCTTTTATGAAATTATAGAACAGCGTCATATATACATCCTTAGTATTAGCGTGCTTGAAACTTAAATTTATTAATGTAGTTTGCATTTCTGATGTGTCAGTCACTGCAGTCTGAGGTCTGTAGATGGGTGACTGTTGTCTACTCCCCCGAGTGGTCTGGAGCACTTTCGTTATGTGGAGCTAGTTTGCAGCTTTTTTTTAAAACTTGCAGTTATTTTTGCTACTTGCAGTATTTTGCCTTTCGATGTGTTTTGTGTTTGTGTGTCAGCATCATTTGTGTCTGCACCATGTTTGCACTTTGTGCATCTAATTTCTGTGACTGCAGCGCTTCACTTTGGCTACATTTTTCCATTGCGTGTGTTTTGTGTGTTAGCCTCTTTTATCTGTTTGCAGTGCGTTTGCACCTCTCGGCCATCATACTTTGGTATTCAATGGCACAAGCAGTGAGTTTTTGAAGAATTGACCAAATGGGGCCCACTAGAAATCTTGAGGCAACTTTTTAAAATATGCAAAACACAATGTCAGGAGTTTAATACCACTGTTATCAGAACTGGGACATTTTGTAGAGGACTGTGGTAAACCAACCAAGGAAAGTGTCTTTTGAAACAGAGCCACTTCTGTTTTTTTTCATTGTTATTTTTTAATGAATTAATATTACTATATGAAAATGTGCAGAGATGAATACCAGTAAAGCAAGTTCATGGCTATATACCACTACGCCCTGCCATTCTCAGTGACACTGTTGTACCACTCTCAGTGACACAACAGTTGTTTGCACAAGCTAACCTCCCAAATTGCTGATACAGAGCATCTGTGTCACCCACCACGTTGTCCAGGTCCAGTGTTGCCTGCTTCAGCTGATTCCCGGATGCCCTGATCATCAGCAGGATTTTAGTGAAGGTTTGACACCCTCTTCTATTTTTCTCATCATTGCTCCCATCCTTCCCCTCTTCCCGGTCCTCTTCCTCCGTCATGCTGATGCTGCAGTTCAAAGCCAATGTAATGCCTTGCAGCTGAGCCGAAAGTGCTCCTGCTGAAGCTTCAAGCAAGGAAAATTGCTTTATGAAGGCCTCCCGTGCCTCTGGAAGAACAAAGCAAATAAAAACCGCATTAAGCCTTTCATGGATTATTTCCCCGATAATGTTATTCTTCCTATACTCTTTGTAGCTCGCAACCATCTCGCTTTCTAAACTCTCATTTATCGGGGTAATTCATGCAAGGACTCTTATCCTTCCTGCCAATCTGCTGGAAGAGAAGAAAGAAAAACATATGGGAGTCTGTCCAAATCCTAACACCTCTGTCAAACTCACTTTGCAGTTTATGTGGTTAATCTGACTGGCTGTTAAAGCTGGTAGTCAAGAGGTGAGTACAATCAGTGCAATATGTGTTGGTTGTTGCGTAATTTTATGTCTTTGTCTTATAAAATGAAATTAAATAACTGTGTGTGTCCCAGTATGGGTTGTTTTGCCTCTTGGCGCCCACACAGTGAGCCCGTGGCTCCCACATGCTCATTAAATTATTACCAGGCCACCCAGTGTCTTAAAGAGCATCACTGGAATGTGTTTGTGTGAGTGGTGTGGGTGTTAGGATTTGTTAGACAACTGTTATCATGATTGCAACTATAATCATTATAAACCGGGGATTAGAGATGCACCCCCTGTCATACAAATAGGGATTAAGTTAGTCACACGGTGCCTTGTTTTATATTGTTATGATTTGTCTCCATTTGGCCAGTGCAGCTGAGCCTGTAAGCCTGTTCCCCTCAAAAGATAATGAGGATATATCAGCATTGTGTTAAAGTAATTGGGGTAGGTCGGTATTGTTGCCCGCTTCCTGATTTAATCGCTTTGTTGTGGCGCGCGCGTAGCGGCGCCACGACGGGTGAGATGCAGAACGGCCGTCTGCAGACAGCCGGAGGTGGCGCCACGTCAGATGCCTCGGCCATGCTCCCTGATCTCCTATGCACTGATTTGGTTATCTCCCAGGCAGGATGCGCCACACAAGACACAAAGGAAAACAGGCTAGCTTTATGTTTCACAAGGCAAACGCTGTCATGTGTCTCGAAAAGTGACGATCAAAAGGGGGTGGGGGACACATTAAAGGGGGCGACAGACTGAGCAGAATTATCTTGGCTTTTTTGCTGCTGTACCTTGGAAGGCCAGAAAATCCTCCAGTGCGTTGGGAAAAGTATCCTCCCTCTGGTGCTCCCCCTCATAAAGCCCCGCCGAGCTGTACTTCAGTGGGTGGTACCGTTTCCCAAATCTACCTCGGCAATCAAAGTGAGCCAGGAGCTTCTCCAAATCCTGCAGGCGAGTCTGAAGCTTTTCGGCCTGTAACATAATGATTTTAAAAGAATCAGTGGGAGTGCACACTTAAAAAAACAGAAGGCAAAAAAAAAAAAAACAAGTCGTAAAAAATAAAATAAAATAATGTGGCACTAAAATATCTGTATTCATTTATTCAGATGCAAAGATTGAGATGTGACTTCAATTCCTAGTACACCAACACATATAAATGTAGTATTTGAACAAAAGCAATGAATAAATGAATATCAACAACGCGATAAGGATGGAATACCGTTTTCCTATCTGGATCCTCGCGCTACTCTGTGTGCCATAGGCAGAAGAGGAAAGCATTGCAGGAGATAAGTAGATTAGACTTCTAGAGAATAAAAGTCAGCTCTAAAAGTGGAATAAAAATGATGTGATTAGGCTTCGCAGTTAAATAGTTGCTGATTTATTAAAAGGGACCTTTAATGTTGGCGTGATCGCACCTCTTTTTAAGGGGGAAGACATTTTACAAGAGTTGCACAAAAGACCCATTCAATCATCAGCTGTGCTATCTGCTAGTAAGTAACCAAAGAGTCAACCGGGTTGCAAAAAATCTTCAGATTTTCATCTCACCCTTAAATAACTCCTATTTTCAAGATTTGATCCTTTGTCCTGCTTTTTTCCTCAATTAAAGGAGCTATACCTGATTTTGCATACATTCGAACCGTGAGTGAGGAGAGCAGTTTACTTTGAACTGTAAGCCCCGCCCTAAACAGTTTTTCCCCATGAGAAACCCTTGACCAGTATGAGACTTAGCAAGTGCCTCTAGGTCGTGCATAATCCTCCGGAGGAAAAAAGGCTTCTTTCGAGGGACTTTTCTTGGATTTCCTTGACATAAATGGCTACGTCTTGGGTAAATTATATTTTCTTATGTGAATGGTCAACCCTTACTTGCTGTTCTGTTTATATACCCTGTCGTGGATGTGTTGGAGGAGCTCCTGCTAAGCTGCCTAGATCCCTGTGAGTTCCAGCTGCTTGCTCAGCCCGTTCTAGTGGTTTCTCGGCATCATCTGTTTTGGTCTTCTCCTGTTTTCATCTGTGGTCTGGTCCGCCACTGCCTGCTTCCTTTGTTCAAGTCTGGTTCTGCCAGTCACTATACTTGCATGCTCTGGTCTCCTGACCATTACTGTCTGCCTGCATCTTCATCCACAATTCATTATTACAATAAACGTTTTGTCTGGCTGATATTGGGTTCTCCAGCTCTATTTATAACAGGATGCTTTACTGAACCTGTGACAGTGAGGGTCAGAGTTGACGTGAAGATTGATGGAGGTAAATTGCAGGGCAATCCTGGAAGAAAACCCTTTCAGCTTTTGGTTATAGCTTCGGACTGACTAGATGTTCAGCTTCCAGCAAGACAATGACCCTGAACATGCAGTCCGAGATACACTAAACAGTTTAGATCAAAGCATATTCATGTTTTCAATTTTATCCCTCAAATTCCATACCTAAATCCTATTGGGAATCTGCATTAAGGCTTTAAAACTGATCTTTACATCCAATCCAACCAGGCGATTTTACCCAGAAGAAGTAGCTAAAATTTCACCGGATGTACAAAGTTGATAGACAGTAGAGAGGATCATCGGGGCTCCTCTTCCCTCCATTAAGGACATTTCATCTCAGCGCTGCATGTCCAGTCCGTAACATCATCAGTAACCCCTCACATCCCCACCATGGACTGTTCTCCCTGCTGCCCTCTGGGAAGAGGCTTCGCAGCATCCGCTGCAGGTCCACCAGTTTCTGCAACAGCTTTTTCCCTGTTGAACTCTAAATTGGACTCTGCATCACGCATGCACAGAACTGAACTGTATGGTCATTTCGTATCATTATTTTTGCACTGCCAACATTGCTGAACTTTTATAACCCATTTAAATTTCAAAGTACACAACTGAACGTTTACTGCATTTTTGCACCATTATTATCTTGCTCTGCCAACATTGGACTTTTCAAATTAATGCCTTTTTGCCCCACTATTTTTGCACTATAAACATAGTGAAACATTCTTCTGCACACTCTTTAAAAACTGTTTTTCTGCTGCACTGTACATTCTTATCACTGCTGCACTTTATATTGTAATGTTATTTAATTTCAATTGCAATGTCATTACATTGTTGTAAGCTGTAGGCAATGAAATTTCGTTTTGTATGCACTCAATAAAGTTTGTCTAAGTCTACACACCTCAAAATACTTACATGTGTCAAATGATGTTCTATAAACTATTGACACTTTAAATACTTTTCTTTTTAAATCCTCTGACCACTAAGAATTAGAATCAACCTCATCAGAATCAACTGTTCCAATGTTCTTCTTCACAACTATGCAGTAGTTTATGATGACCTAAAATCTAACTCTGATAAAATACAGCGATTCTTGGTTGTGATGTGAGAAAATATAAAAAAAGTATTTAGGGCTATGAATGGCTTGATGTTCCTCCATTGTTCCTCCGTATTTTGCCTTACGAGGAAAAGAAAAATGAGAGCACCAATGCAGAGAGGTGTAAGAGGCAAAGAAGGAGTGGAGAGGCAGTGGGGTGCGAGGGGGTGCTGGGTGGAGGACGCAGAGGACAGGGATAGTAATTGCAAGAGTTCAGAGCAGACAAGGGTTGGGATGTTCTCTGAATTGCTAACACTCTGGATAGCACTGCATGCATTCGCACTGGTACAAGCCGATCCGCGTAGCCACTCTGGCAGAGGGAAAAGAAGATGTGTAGAAATAAAGGCAGAATGCGTCAAGAGGTATTGGATTCTCCTCATACGGCAAATCTGGGGACACGCGGTGTCTTGGCGCACATAACGTGGGCTGCAACAGATCCAAAGGGACAGAATGAAGCTCAGGAGATCATTAGGGCAAATGTCTCTTTCTATTTCACTGCACATCAACGGTTTGCCTGCAATCTCCAAATACAAAGGAGCCATATGGCATATGTCATGAAGGTGTACAAAGGCAGCATGCCCCAGGGAAATGTGATATTTAAAGGGATAAAAGAATTACACCTCATGAAAGCAAGAAGCCAAGAAACGCTATGTAGGTGTGAGACCTATTTATATGCATTTTTGCAGCGACCAAGTGATCAAGACAGATTTATAAAACCCAAAATGAGATACAGAAAATGAAGATGGATGAAGACAAAAAAAGCTATGTTTATTCAAGTCAAGTAATATACAAAATCATTTGGAGATACTGATACCAGAATGCACGGTATTCCAGTTGTATAATGCCACATCATATTGTTCCCAATTTGGATTTGGAGTTTCTTACATGTCTAATGTGTTTTAGTTCTTAGACGGACGGACAGACGGGGCAAAACAGAACTTAAATGAACCACGATACATAAAAAATTAGACTGAGGCTTATTCGCTCATGAACAACAAAGTCAAAATACATAGCATGGGCGGACATGTACTACACACTTATTGCTTTCATCTGAAATAAGATGACAAGAAGGAGGTCTCTGTACTCCATTCTTTAGCAAGAAAGCCTTGTTAGAGACTAAATGAGATCCTAGATTGTTGTAAGTTTTGTCAAAGGTTTGAAACATTACAGACTGTCATAAATGTGAATATCTATAAGATTAAGAAGACATTGAAGAAGTGTGGATTCCTCTAAGCAGGTTTTAAGAGAGACCTTTTAAGAATCAAGAATAGTTTGTTGTCATTGTGTAACCATAATGACATTTTGGTGAGATACCGGCTCAGAATTCACACATAACACCCAGACACAAAACAAGACATGATGTCCAAGGTGAATGATGCTAAAATGTGATTTAAATGCTCAAATAAAATAAGACCGCTAGCAGTCACTTTACAGACAATTATACAATTGCATGACTGTATCAAACACTCCCTGACAAGTTAAAAGTGTGCAACTTGAAATGTTCAAATTTCATTGATTTGTTAAGTCAGGTAGCAGTCATTTAAAATGCTGTGCAATTGCATGAGTGTATGAGAGAAACATTCCCTGAAAAGTTAAACGCGTACAAATAGTCATGAGCAAAAACATAAATCTTGAAGTTAAAGAACTGTGCAATTTGGATGTCCAACCAAACACTGCCTGAGAAGCTAATAGTGTGAAAATAAACATTAGAATGTGAGAGGCAGTATAAATAATTACCAATTGGATCAAGGACCTGTGGAACCAGCAGCCTGTTTGTAAACAGGAAAGAGGCTGGACTGGTAGTTTATCTGATTGTCAGCTGGAGACAATTGCTTTCACAGCTTTGGGAAAGAAGTCAAGTAATTTTTAATTTAATGCTGCTGAATTGTTTTCCTGATGGAAGTCGGACAAACAGTGCATTGCCCAGGTGGGTGGGATCTGTGGCTATACGTCTGACTTGTAGCATAAATTGTGTCTAGATCTTGTAGATGGCATCCCACAATCCCCTGTGCTGACCTCACCATCCGTGCTAAATCCTTTTAAGTCTAGAAAACTGAATTTGAACATGGCTCTTCAATTTAAGTTCCATGTAAGGTTGCATCATAAACCACAAGACATTTTGAGTAATGTTACTTGGAGGAGTATTTTTTTTCCCATATTGCTTTAGAATACCTGAATTAAGATGTTGGACCATAATCTTCAATTCCTAATTTGACTAAACTGCAAAACTATCTGGACCAGTCCATTACAGAGCAACACAGAGAGTCAGAACAAACAACCAGAGACGCGGGCAGTTTGGAGTAACCAATTCAAAGTCATGTTTTTGTTTTTGAGGAAGGCAGAGTACCCCAGGAGGAACCAAAAATGCACAGGGAGAACATACAATCTCCTCGAAGAAAGAAGCCAGGCCTGGATTCAAACCCTGGACACTTGGTTTAAAGTAGCGAATTTGAAATTCCTTAAATACCTGCCTGTGTTAGCACAGAAATTTTCTCCAGCAACCAGAACTCACCTGCTTTTTGACAAGGCCATAGCAAACGGGACATTCCTCACACTGGTGAGTGGCTCGGTTGTGGAAATAATTCAGCTCACATTTGTCGCACTTGTGACCCACGAAGCCCTGGCGACACTGGCAGGTGCCGTTGCTTCGGCACTGCATGGAAGCGGAGCCCATCGGGTCACAGTTACAGGCTGCATGAAACGGGTTTAGATGGGAGCAGAGTGATGAAGCAAACGTAAACAATTTAAGAGTCAGAAAACGCTTTCAAGTGTGATCTGTATTGGACAATTAGACAAGGGCACAGGGTGCAGTTCCAAGGCCAGAAGTGAGGTAGCGTACCTATGCAGCCTCGTGTGGAGAATCCAAAAAAGCCGGCGCGGCAAGAGCCACACAAGGTCCCCTCCACTCCTGCGCGACACACACATTCCCCCGTGACTGGATGGCAGGCCATTGACAGCGAGCCGACTGGGTTACATTTACACCTGGGGGAGGCAGGAAAATATCTTAATGGTAGATTCAATGCGTAATCTCTCCAATACACCTTCTGTCAGATGCAGTGGGAATGAATTTTACCTTTCACATCCAACGCCAGGCTGAGGGTTGAAAAAGCCGACTTCACAGTGACTGCAATCCCGGCCGGACACATGACTGAGGCACCGGCAGTTCCCTGTCATAGGGTGGCATTCGTCAACAGGTCTGGCGGTTCCCGCAGCATTGCAGCTACACGCTGGAGAAAATCAATAAAGCAATTTAATAGTTAACTTAAAGACAATGATATATAGCTGACAGCTTAGATTTGCATGAAACGCTTTTTCATACGGAATATTTTATTCGTTTTATCTCATTTGGAGGGTAAATTAGATAAAATGACAGACAAGAGTATAGAAATTCAAGCATCCCTCTATAATGTCGTTCTGCACATAAATTCAACTGAGGATTATAAATAGACGTGAAATATAGGAAAAGGAATATGAAAGTCAAAGGATGAACACCTCAGCTGTTACACTTTGGGTCTTGTTCTGCCTTTGTAACTTCATTTAAAAGTTCACTCACCCATTTTCCTCTTTCAACTTTCCCAATTCCAGGTCTATCTTTTTCTCTGATACAACTCTGAGACATTTGTTCACCTCATTTGAAACTTTTTTCAACTTTCAACAAAAAAAAAAAAAAACATGCACCTACATGCCAGAAGTGGAAACTTGAAACGACTACCCCTACATTACTGTTAAAATAAAAATCAGAACCCCGACCCCATTGAATTTCTAACATGCATAACTTTCTATACCTTCTCTACTGCAGTCTGTGAGAACTCCATCTGAGGTCCTTGCAATGTGAAATTAGCTAACTCATGTGTTCAGATTTTTCTCTTAGTTTTCTTTAAAGATCATTGAGAATCTGAGTTTGTCAGATGTCTGGTATGATTTGGCACTCCATCTTAAATAGTTCGGCATCAGATACACTAACGGTCACAATTTTGTACATCGCTTTGCAGAGTTACAAATTGAGGCAAAGCTACAACAAACCAAACAGAATTTAGCAAGGACAGCATGACACCTATAATGCCAATAGGAGGTTTATGTACATTTTTGAATTTTGTAATGCATTTAACCAATTCTGTTTCCCAGCTGGAATTATAATTATAATTATAATAAATTCTGTCAATTCCAAACATAACAAATGTGGAGTTTCTCTGCGCCACACAGGGTTAAATCACCTTTAAAAAGTTACAGGGAAACCCCCATAGTTTTTGTAACTACGAACGAGGTACGGACACTTTTATTTTTAAGAATCGAGGAGCAATTCACCCATAGAGTACATTGTGCAAAATGTGTTTGAAGGAGCAAAGATGAGGCTTTCAATTCAAACCCAAGAATACTGCACCAGCTGCCAAGCATGGTGGTGACAGCATCGTGCTGAGGCTCTGATTGGCTGTCCGGTGGGGCATCAAACAAAGTGGTTGAGTTTATGAGGGCAGATGACTGCCTCTAAATTCTGCTTAAATCAGCAGCCAAATAGTTGAAAGTTGGACTTAATTGGATGTTTAAACAAGTTAATGATCCCAAGCATACATCAAACTCTTTAGGAAGAGATCAAGCAGGCTCGCATTCTAGATCGACCCAGTCTAAGTATTTTTCCAAAAGACAAATGGCCATATATCACTGGAGGAGTGTGTATGCTTGTGAGAGTGTGCTTAAAATTTGGATCTTGTGTGGATTGGAGTACACCCCCCCAAAAAAGTAACACCTATGCACCCATTTCTAGCTTTTTTTTATTCTCTTAAACATCAAATAAAAGTCAATACTAAAAAATAAGGGCTTTAAATGCCAAAGGTATTGTAACAATTTTGTCCGCAAGTGTATGTAAACTTCTGATTGGCACAGTGCCTTCAAATAAATTCTTGCATTAAATAATTAACAGACCAGCATAGTTTTTTAATGTGTCCTCAGTTACTCACGCTTGCACTTCTCTCTGGCCGTTTGGCTCAGGGCGTCGCCATAAAAACCTCGCTGACAGCTTTGGCACTGGTCGCCCTCTGTGTGGCCAAGGCACTTCAGGCATCGGCCGGTAACGTGGTCACAGACTCCCACAGCATTTAAGTCCACATTTCCGTTGCAGGTGCACCTTGTGCAGGGCCGAGACGTCCCGAACGTTCCCAGGGGGTCGCCGTAGTAGCCGTCTTCACAAATCTGACAGCGCAGGCCTGCACACGCACAATGAACGGCGAAGGAGCAGAGAGGGAGGTTAATGGTGACGCTGAAGGTCATTTTCGTGTAACATTAGAGTCTGTTCTAATTAAATTAAATCCACTGATTAAATTCGCCTAAATCACAGGTGGCCCTCCACAGAGACAGAAAAAGCAAATGAGCTGACTTAAAATGACAGCCTTCTCAGTAACAAGCTGATGTATGGAGACATAGTTTGGATCTTGCCACAAAGCTCCTTGTTTACTTTATCGACTGTCCATGCACATCATCTTAAATTGGAGGAATCCGCTGTCACCTGTCTGTCCTGCAGGGCAGTCGGTGCAGACCACCTGTCCGGTCTCCGGAATCTGGGCGCAGCTGCTGCGGCCTGGGCAAGGGCAGGCCTGACAATCAGCAGGTGTGCCAGTCAAAGCGTTGCCATAGTAACCCTCCTGGCAGCGCTCACAGGTCGTCCCGGCGGTGAAGTCTGAGCACTCACACACCCCTGTAACGCAAAGAGGAGTTACACGTTTGCATCGCACAGGGGCATCAGCTCATAAATTAACAGATGAAGAAGGTTTCCTCTCCCTGCCAGCAGAGGATGCTGTGTCTCTGACCAAAACAAAAAGAAAAACAGACCATACAGTCCATATTCTGCTTTATAAAAAATAAATAAATAAAACATTCCCTACAGCACACCATGGAGAGCAGAAGACAACTAAATTCACCCCGACTATAATTGCTCTGGGAAATATGGGAGCCAAATGCAGTCCGAAAGACCTTCAAGAAGCAAAGCAATTCCCTCACCGTGAGGGGGGAGATTACCAATTCTATGATGTCCGTGGAACAAACTGTTGTTTTGAAATTCAGGGGGAGAAAAAAAAGAAAAGAAAATCAGCTTTCAGCTACAAATGACTTTAACTGTGCAACATGTGTTGATTTACACTCGTGTACACACCCAAACCCCCAGATGTATTCTATTCAATTTACAGAGTGGATTTTCTGTCCACCTGCTACATTTTAAATCCATTAAGCTACAGGCAGCTACTGAATGATATGACACGACGCAGACCTGGCAAAATATCCACAGCAATGATTTGATGTGTGAGTGTAATGCGGAAAGACGCTTAGAATGCTGGGGCTTTCCTTCTGCTGCTGCTCAGTGACCCACAGTGGTCCAGCATCCCAGCCCAGAGACAATTAAGCCCACAAACACACTCAAAGCCAACTGTGGGTAACGACCTAGAGATGAAACAGTGAAGATTTGACATGACATAGAGGCACTCTGAACAAACATAAAGAAGGAAACAAATGACAAGTTTTAATACCATAAAGTGTATGGTTTTGAATATAAGCTGTAAATCGCAATAGGCATTAATTTGCAAAGTTACCATTGAAACTTTCTGTCAGGGTTTAGTTTTGACTTAGCTTTTGTTTACTATTAGTTTTCAGTTTTATTCTCCTTGTTAGGGTTTTAGTTATGATTTGACTTTATTTTCTGTTAGTTTACAGCTCCTCCTTCCCTTCACTTAGCTTTCCCTTCACTCCCTCTGCAGTCAGCCACACCTGTTGGTCATTAATCAGTCAGACTCATTTCACCTGCCAGCCTCCCTACTTAAGCATCCCTCTGTTGTCACTCCTCTGCCGGTTCATCATCAGACTTCAGTACTCCACTTGTCTGCCAGTTTTTGCTCCTGCTAGCCGTCTGTTTCCTGCCCTGGTTTTTTCCTTGTTGTCTCTGCCTGCTGCTGGATCTAACCTGTCTCCCCTCTGTACCTCAGGAAAGCTACTTATCCTGTTGTGACTCTAACCTGCAAGTATTCACCCTGCCTTGCTGCTTATCCTGCTGTGGTTTTGGCCTACAAGTATTCACCCTGCTGTTCTGCTAATCCTACTGTGGTTCTGGCCTACAAGTATTCATCCAGCCCAGCTGCTATCCTGTTGAAACTCTGACCTGCAAGTGTTCACCCAGCCAAGTTACTATCCCGTTGTGGCTCTGCTCTGGCTCACTCTCTGCCGTGCTGTGGATCCAGCAGCTGTGCTCTGTCTCCAAGAACTCTCCGGGCCGTCAGCTCCTGCTCCCATCTGCACCCCTGTTCCCGTGCAGTCCTGCTTCTCTGGTTTCATCATCCACCATCCCATCTATCATTCAATAAAGACTCTCAATTTCAGTCCAGTGTGTGGTTCGGGATTCATCATAGACAAATCCTGACACTTTCTATATTAGTTTAATGTAAATAATGCATTTTTTTTGCCTTTTATTACATAACAAACTGACAGAATTTAATGAAGGAAATATGGCTCACCACCCAGGGCAACATTGGCTGGGGGGGTGTTATGGGTATTGGGGGGCAGAAGCACTTAAGAACACAAAATTCAGTTAATTGTGCCTGACAATTGCCTGGTTGCATATTTTTCATGTCAATTCAATATTGGATGGGCAACTTTATGCTATGTGAGGCGTAAGAATTGTCCAAGAATAATGGTTTTATCATAACAAATAGCTGATTAATCCAAAGACCTGGTCTAATGACTTCAAATTCATTCTAAATGTCTATTCCTTTTAAAAAAGAAAAAGAAATCCAGAGTTCATTACAATTAAGATTCTAAAGCACTTCTTCTTGTCAAAGAAAAAAAAACAACTCAAAATATGGTCTACTTTGCGAGTTCAGATTTAGGCTACATCCACAAGGTGCCGAGTATTGTATCAGTAAAGTTTGAGTGCAAAAAAAGGCATGAAGCCAGAGGAGCCATAATAGGTGTTGTGATACCTATTACCATCCCAGTGAGTGGCGCTGTAATGCTGCTACAGAAGTAAAGAAGGAAGAAGTGCAGGGAGAGAAAGGAGAAGGAAAAGAGGCATTTGTGTTGATCGCCCTGTCATTGGTGCACACAAACACAGTAGAGGAGCAAAATGTGTTGGTGTAAAATGCACAATAGATTGACTAGTGTCTGAAACACAACTGCAACTCTGAAGTCCACCTTTATTGTTGTTTGAGTTAGCGCATGCGTTTTAAGGGAGAGACGAAGTCTAAACACACTTTAAACATTCCCAGTCAAATGTTGGCGGATTTGCAGCTGCTAGACTGGACTCTCATCCAACCAAGACGTTTGTCAGATACAGTCAAACCTGTCTTTGTGTGGACAGGGTCTCAGCCTAAATTAACCGATTATTCCTTTTTTTAAAAAACAAAACAAAAGAATTTCAGACTTTATTAAAATTCAAAGTCTAATGTACTTCTTCTTGTCAAAAGTGGAGAGGTATAAGACTAAATCTGATGTATACATCCTCCAGTGGTATATAACTTTGACCCACGGACTTTAACGCTTTAAACTGTTAATAAACATACACTTTATGTAAATATGCCTTGATTTTTAGTGGGGGAAAATATTTTTATGGAGTAGATCTGGAGTTTGATCATCTTTAAAACAGTTTTTAGGCCAGGTTTTGCAGTCCCAGATATATGTTTACTAATTTAACCGGGCCTATTTAAGGAGTTTACAAGTACATTTTGTGAGAAAAACCAAAAGCAATGGTTTACTGTTTCTATAAATTTATTCCAGCAGACAAACTGCATAACACTTGCATGTTGCTGCTGCAGAAAAATAGATTTGAGTAGCCTCCACCTGAAATAGTGCAATATTTTGCTATTCTGCTCTATGTTTACCGTGACTAAGAGAGATGCACCACTGTTATAAGACTTAAAAAGCCAATTCAGATTCAGACTCATTTAGTTTCCATCCGCATGGCTTTCTGACTGGAAAGGTCACGCTGTTATGCAGCAACTTTTACTTCCAAATCATTGGCACATCTATTAGGTTGGACTGAACCAACTCAAAGGTGAAGAAGGATGGGACTAAAATGTAGCCAGAATTTCTAATAGCTGTGTTTAGACTGTGAGTTTTAAAAAAATACAATTAAAAGACCCTTTAAAATATATACTAGAGAACATAAACATGAGTTTGTGGAGCAAATGAGGTTGTAGTTGCTCCACTTACTCTGATGTTAACTAAGAAGATGATAATAACTTCTGCAGTGAACTTCATCCATCCATCCATTTTCCTACAGGTTTATCCCTAATCCCTATCTCCAGCTGTCAATGGGCGAGAGGCGGGGTACACCCTGGACAGGTCGCCAGTCCATCCATCCATCCATGCTCACACTAAGGAGAATTTAGAGAGGCCAATTAACCTAACAGTCATGTTTTTGGACTGTGGGAGAAAGCCAGAGTACCAGGAGAGAACCCACGCATGCACAGGGAGAACATGCAAACTACTTGCAGAAAGACCCAGGGTAGGATTGAACCCAGGACCCTCTTGCTGCATGGCAAAAGCGCCACCCACTGTGGCACTGTGCAGCCCTTCTGCAGTGAACTTAACTATCAAAATTGGGTTAGTTTTCAAAGTCCCAAAATGAAAAGGAGCTGGCCCACAACTGTTCTTAACAGAACTGCCACTGAATATGACCACAACATCTAACGGGTTTTAACATGATTTTATGTGACATGCCAAAACAAAGTAGCACACGTTTGTAAAATGGAAGGAAAAGGCTACAAGGTCTTCATATTTTTATTTTATATGTACAAATCTGTGCATTTGTATTCAAACAAATTCAAAAACGGTGGTGGCAACATCCCACTGTTGGATTGCTTTTCTATAGCAGGGACAGAAAGATATGCTTGGAATATGAATAGAGTTACAGGGGAATAAATCTTTCAGAGTTTGAAAAAAAAAAAACTTTAGTTATGTTTCCCTTCTCGCTGGACCATGACCCCTAAACATACAACTATATATATAATAGGTTGGTTTGATTAAAAAAATAATCATGTTAGGATGACCCATTTATAGTTTAGATCAAAATACAATTGAGATTCTTTGACAAGGTTTTCAATTAGATTTTTAAACACATCTTCTATTCATTTAGATTGAGGTTAAGCTATTTTACAATGAAAGTTTGACAGAAATTCAGTCTTTAGAAGTACAAAGCTGGTAAGGAGGCACTACAGAATATGTGGGGAGTATCAGAGTGAAGTGAAGTAAATATGACTATCTTTCCCTTTACTATTCTTTCTACTTTGTGTTGGTCTATCACTTTAAATGGCAAAAGATTTAAATAAATACAAAGACATTTGTGGGGGAAACACAACAAAATTAAAAAAGGTCAAGTAGGGACTTCTGTTTTCAAGGCACCATGAACTGTGACAGCAAATGTAACATTTTTCCTGTTTACGTTCACAGAAAAATATTTGAAAGCAGAGGACATAAAATAGTTGGAATGAGCTCTAAAATTTAATAACCTGTCAAATGACTTTGCCACACATTGATACCAGTAATTGAGTTCTGATTCTCTAGAGAACACAGCGATAAGATTGGAATGCGTTGCGAATAATCTGCCGCCGGGTGACTTAACTGGGGCCTCATTAAAGTTTCCCATCGTTCCCTCGTAGCCCACTGTGTGCTTAGGTGAGAAGCTCTTTACTGATGATTTTTGAGTCAGCTCACGTCACGGTAGAAACTCTCTTCTCTTGTTTGAGGTCACTGCTGTTGCTACACAGAACAACATTAAAAAGTCAAACGTTTAAGAGAGAATAATGTCCGGAAAGCTAAAATGATTCCACATCCATTACGGGGGGAACAATTACAATGTTGCCTCGTGAAGTGCCGACTTCTGTTTAGAAATTATTCGATTTTTGATAAGGTGAGCTACATCATAAATAACAATGAAGCGTGAAATGCCAGCCCTCTAAAGCCAGTATTTAGCAATAACGATTGTTCCCAGCATAAAATAAGTGAGTCTTTTTTGAATTTCGCCAGGCACACGATGACACTGGTGGTGTGCACTGTCAATCCCCAATGAGCCATAGTAAATTTAATGGCAGCAGAAATGTGCTGACTTTACTGTGTGTGAAGATGACTGAGTGTGATATGAGGCAGCGGAGCCACCAAGGGCTTCCTCGATGCTATTATCATTCCATCGACTCTTTGGAAAAGCTAACGCCATGCATCACAAAATGTCGCCGAACTGCCGGATACCTCCTCACGCGGTATTTCCTATCGCCATGCAAATCACCATCCCTTCGTAACGTCTCAGAAGAATCATTTCATTAATGAACCAATGAGCATTGATTTAGTGCTAATGAATTGGGATTTCTGTGAATCTCCCCTCGGAGCTGCACATTATGAATCCTCACAATCCTGGTATTCTCCTCGCGCCTTCTCCCTCTCACACTCTTCCCGTTTCAGCTCCACTTCAGCGCTCTGCTCTCTGCCTGAACTCTGCTTGTCTATTCTGTGATGGGAAACCAATATTTCTGTGTAGGAAACAAGCAGTCTGGAGTTGCTCAGGAGCCATCTTCACACACAGATCACATTTCCGAAAGGCTTTCTTTTTTTTTCTCCTCGAGAGGTTCTCTTCCCTGCGCACCATCCCTCTATTGTGCCCTGTGAACACGAATAAACCCACTTTATTAATGAACTGTCTGGTAGGAGGATACACTAGAATGCATGACTGAGTGATGGCTGCAAGCAGGGGTGTTGCAAGACATGAAGCCATACTAGGTGATCACATAAAAACCTAATTATAGTTTGCTAATATGCTACAGGATAAAGATC
The DNA here is from genome assembly GCA_037039145.1 of Fundulus diaphanus. Classification (NCBI taxonomy): domain Eukaryota; kingdom Metazoa; phylum Chordata; class Actinopteri; order Cyprinodontiformes; family Fundulidae; genus Fundulus; species Fundulus diaphanus. The sequence goes on from CM073141.1 coordinate 28,136,330, forward strand.
ATAATGATCAGTGTTTGGAAGCTAGCAATAGGGGAAGCTAGCAAGCTTGAGAACACTATCCAAACATTGAAGAATGGAAGCAGCAGAATCATGTTATCGGGGTGTTTCGCTGTAGGACGAACTGGCGCCCATCACGAAATAGATGACATCATTGCAAAATAACTATCTGCATATTCTGAAGCAATTTCTTAGGGCGTCAGTGAGGAAGTTAAAGCTTGGGGTCAAATGGGTTTTTCAAATTGACCAGGTTTCTTAGCATCCAGGTAGACACAAAAAAAAAAAACAGTCAATGAAAAAGTAATTTTTTGGGAGTCAGTCACAAAGTCCAGATCTCAGTTCAACATAAATTTTGCGGGCAGAGCTGAGGAGGTGTGTGTGAACAAGGTGGCCTAAAAACCTTGTCAGGAGTCTGTCAGGAGGAATGGGCTAAAATTTCAGTAAACTACTGTCAAACACTTTGTGACGGATACAAAAACAACTAAACATCTGAGGCATGTCATGCACTTTAGAAAGCAACAGAGGGTGGGATGGGTGTGTGTGTGTGTGTGTGTGTGTGTGTTTGTGTGTGTGTGTGCGTGTGTGTGTGTGTGGGGGGGGGGTAACTGCTGTGTATAGTCGGTTTTTAAGCAAAACTAGCTTAACAATGTCATCTCCTTCGCAAAAATAAACTACTGTCTTTCACTCCTAGCACCCATAATTCCTTGTCATCTTTCACGTTGAATATTTAGACATGTTGTTGTTTAACAGCTGGAACAGCTTTTTGATCATGAGCTTCAACTGGGGAGCAGAGGACACATCCTGGGACATGTATCTTGTGAAATAGTTGCAGCTATGCCTGCAAAGATCCATCCCTCGTCTTCCACTTATCAGAGCATGGGTCAGGCGGGCAACAGGTCCAGGAGAGAAACCCAGACATCCCTTCCCCCCAGCGACATCCTCCAGCCCACTCTGGGCCAGGCCAGACGGAATATACAGTATGGTCTGTCCAGTGAGTTCTTGGTCTTCCCCCGGGAATCTCCTCCCAGTGGGACGTGCTCAGAAAAAACAAACCCTAAGGGAACCGCCCCTGGGGCATCCTGATCAGATGACCCAACTGACTCCTTTCAATGCAGAGAAGCTATGGCTCTACTTTGAGCTCCGCCCGGATAACAGAGCTCCTCACCCTGCCTCTAAGGCTGAGCCCTGCCACCCTCTTAACAAAACTCATTTCAGTCGCTTGTATCCCGGATCTCGTTCTTTCGGCCATACCTCATGAGCATAGGTGAGGGTCGCAACATGGACCCGTTAAATCAAGAGCTTTGCTTTTCGGCTAAGCTCTTTCTTCACCACAACAGACCGGAGCAGCGCCAGCTTTACTGCAGAGGAAGTCCCGATCCATTTATTTGTCTTCTGCTCCATCCTATCGTCACTTGTGAACAAGAGACCAAGATGCTTAAACTCCCTCACTTGAGGCAGAGACTGACCCCCAACCCAGAGGGGTCAATCCACCAGGATACAAACAGGCACTGCCAAAGACACACAGCCTCAGCATTCCTCTCAGCGCACTGGAACTGGTTCATGCTTGAGGATCATTCAGCATTTCTCTCACTCAAAGGGCTATAAGTGACTCCTCAAAAGATAGCAGTTATCAGTGTTTGCAGTAGCTTGCATTGGCGTCAACACTAGATGGAGGAAGCAGAATGGGGAAGAAAAAGAAGGAGACGTGTCTTTGTTCTCCTCTTTCTGTTTTCCTCGAAAATCTTCAGATTTTTGTTTCTGAAGAAATAAATGCACGTCACTCAGCACCATCTTGGGAGGTCGCTCTGGGAAAAATCGTCACGTCACATGGGTTCAGTGCAACATGTGGTGGCATGAGTCACGAGTGTTCAGGCAATCTTTTTCCATTTCACCCCAAAGACACAAATGCTCAGAGAAAGTCAAAAGAAAGAAGAAATTGAAGTGTAAATATGATTACTTCTTCCCTCCATTTCCTTTCAGTATCATGTAAGTGGCAGCGTGGATGCATGGATAAACCATAAGCTATTCTCTCATCTTCGGCATCCCACTGTAAACAGTAAAATGCTGCAGGCCAAGAAAATCTATTTACTAATGCATGGGAGAACAGGCTGTTTTAATGAAAGCGAGGAGGAAATAAATCAGAAAAAGAAAATTTTGCATGCCTCCCTGGAGGCTCAAGGGTAAAAGGCTAGGTTTAATCTGCTGCAGAACTGTTTCATGGCACTGCTGCTGTCTAATTTAACAAAAATATTCAGCGACTGCACATGTGGCTTCTCAGTGAGATCTAAATGGACTGTTGCGGAGAACCAAGGGAGGGCTACTGGAGAAACAAATCAAACAAAACCAACCCCAAAACAAAAAAAACACATAGGGCAGTATGTTCAGACCAAGTCAATACATAATGTGTGAAATACAGATGACAGGGGAAATCTGTTTTGTCATAGTGTGACTGTGGAAAATAAATGCATAAATTCTTGTTTTGTGTATAGAGGCTGTCGGCCAAATTGTTATAGCCAAGGCCCCCGGGTATCAGGGAGGGGAGTGCTGGCAGCAGTGGCTCTAGCTCATGTTGTCTCACATATCTCTGGGTCAGCTAGCTTGTAATTGATGTTTTTTGGTCTAATTAAATAGTAACTCCCTCGTGAAGCTGTTCAAACAGGCTGCATTTAATAATTCTGTTACATTCTTCAACTTAAGTATAAGCACGGGAGTCTGAGACATTTAACATAACATTTAGTTGCTATAACATGCAATTTTATTCTTTATGATCTTTTTAGGTTTCTATGCATCACATCTCTCCATTTTAAGTTTCATATCCATCAGATTTAAACTTTTGGGAATATACAGATGTTAGGATGGACAATTGTTTTATATAGGGAATCTGTTCAGAGGTTATAAATTGTAAGCGTCTTACTTAAACATGCTAAACCTTAATAATTATTTTATATGTCGCATTTTAACTGCTGTCACATTTGTGGATTATTTATACAGAAGACCACGTTAGATTGTGGTCCATAGCAAACTCCAAGCCATTTGAAATGAAAAAAAGCTTGATGAGTTTTACTGCCAGAACGGCAGTTTGTGTATTTTATTTTGCATTATGTAGATTTGTCACTAAGACAGACCCTTATTTTGAAAAAGCAAAAAGGAGTTTGTCGAGACTAATTAGCTCTACCTGCACACCTGTGATACGTGCACAGCTGTGACTGAGGTGCTAATTATGTGTCAGCAAGACGGGTTATAAGCAGGGAAGCTGTGCTGTGGAGCAGCAGCAAAGAAGGAAGCTGAAGATGTCTGTTTGTTCATTTCTACTTCTATGCCTGGGTCAGCCAGCGAGGTATGTTTTTTGCATGTTAATATAACTTTCTTTGTTTACTGTCTTACTGTTACTATAAGTTTATGTCTTATTTCAGTTCGACGGTGGCGTAGGTGGCGTAAGTGTCATGTGAAGCTGTAAAGACGGTGACGTCGTAACAAGCTGTAAGACGGCGGCATCATGAGCCTGTAAAGACTGTGTGCAAAGAAAAATAAAGACATCTTGCCATCAGTAAAACGAACTCTTTTTTTGACATCTGAACGGCTAAAGAAGAGGTAGAAGTGACAAGGAGCTTTCCAAGATAGCTTTTGTATGACACAACTTAGATTGGAGTTGCTGTTACATATCAAGATTCCACTTTTGTTTAAACTCTATTCTTAATAGCTGGAAAGCTAATCTCCAATGGTTTGTGGTCTACCTGAATGAACATGCAAGTTAAGAAAATCCTTTAAACAAAAAAGCAAAATTGCTCGATGTCGTTTTGTACAATGGTGTCAAAATGCAAAGGGCGTCAGGAGACCAAAATGAGAATAATTTGCACTAATTATGGATACATCACAGTTTAGGGTCACATTTCCAGCAATGTCTTACAACTTTCATTAGGCAATAAATACACACATTTTAGGTACACCTATCCCACAAAACATAGATAAACACAACACCAAAATAACAGAAATAACATCAAAATACCTTTGCTTGATCTCATGCTGAGCACAGAGGTTCTGACTGCACTGAGGAATACTGCCTCACCTCTGCATGCCAACTGCTTGGAGTCACTGATGTGGACCGTACTCTATTTTCTGATCAATTCAACAAATAGTTATTAGACCACTGGGTGTCACTCATACTGAGCATAAAGCCTTCAACATTTACTCCAAGATGGTTTAGTGATCACGATATGTCAAAAAATGAGAGAAAATGTTGGGGACATCACAAGAAAAAGTAACTTGCTCAGTCCTTACCCAGTAACAAACTATAACAATTACATCCCATTACACATGATACAATACAACATTTGTCCTCTGTATTTAAGACATCTGTTTGGGAGCAGTGGGTTGCCACTGTGTGGTGCCTGAGGAGCATTTAGGGACCAAGGGTTTTGCTCATGGACCCTGAGAGGTGGTCTGTGGGATTTGAACCAGGAAACTTGCAACTTTCCCAGGACACAAGCATCCTGCTCTAATGACTAGCCCAAACCCCCCTTCTACACGCAACATGATTTAGAAGTTTGCAAGTTTTTCTCCAGTACCAGTGGTATTTACATTCAGTTTAAATTTGTTTTAAGTAAAAAAAAATTTCGTGTTAAAAAAAACACTGAAAAACCTTTAGCTCAGCCCGTTTTTCCTTCCCCATTATCACTTTAGCTAAATAAGCAACCCTTTAAAAGCAGATTTTAATGTCTGGGAATCCACCCAGTTTGTTTTTGTGTCTATAAAGTTGACCAACCGACAGTAGCTAATGCACTTAGCTCTGCACTTGAACATTCTGCGTTCGCTCAGCTTTAAAACAACTGTGTCTTTATTTGGTATACATGCAGGCTAAACCAAAAGGGTTGCGCCGCAAATTTCTGGTACATATTTGCGTACAGTTACGCCCCTAATTCCAAGGTATTGCACTTGACATCAAGGTTGATCTCCCCCCATCATGTATTACAAAAACACCTGCGTTTACCTTTTCTACAGGAACACCAGCTAAACATTTAGCCACTTAGCTTTCTTGAAGAGCTGTCCTCTTTAGTCGTTGACTATTTTAACCACAATCTGTTTAGGGTAGGGGTAGGAATTTTACACATGGTAAGTAAAAAAAAAAGTATTTTTGCAGTTTAAATGCCTAATTAAATTTGGTTTTACTACAACTGCCTTACAAATTCTGGCTGAAATCTTTCTTTGTGGGCTTTTCACGTTCTCTCAGTGTAAGCGCTAGTTAACTTTGGTTACCTTGGCCAAAAATTGCGTAGTTGTTTGTGCTGTGCATCTCTGTGTTGTCCTGTGATGGACTGGTGACCTGTCTAGGGGGTTACAAACTCTAGCCCATTGGTAGCTGGAGGTAGGGGTTTATAAATCCTTACTTTAATGATTTGTACTAAACTGAATTGAATGTTCTAATGTTTTTAAACAAAAGTCCAAGGATTAAAAATTATACTCCTCTTCTTTATCCTTAAGAGGTGGTCCCAAACTTGAACTTAAAAATACAGACCTTTGCGGTTAGTGTTGTTCAGTCAAAGGTACCTAAATACCTACTATAATACTTCCAAAACAAAAAAAAGGTATTTTTGTTGCTTGTTCTATTGCATAACAGAAAATTCCTGTTTTTGTCTCTTTGGCATTTTCGCAAGGCCAGACTTCTGAATAATGCAGAGTTACTTTGCATAGCTAAATGTCACGCCCACTGCAGTATGTCAGAAGGAGTCAGAACACTGGATTTATTTTCAGTTTCTCCTGGATTTGCAAAGGGGAATAGACCTGAGGCTCCCATTGCAAAATATGTTCAAGTCTAGCTTGTAAAGGCCATCTTACAGTGCAACTTACACAGGTGATGTTCGTCAACGTTGGCCAATGGTGTACATCACAATACGAGATTTTCAGTCAGTGCTTACCAACAAAAGGGCCAATTTGGAATAAAACAGAGAAAATTAGTGTGAGCAAATCCCGAAATGTCTGCTTTAAATGCCATCTTCAGTCCTCCAAGCTCATTAGTCCAAAAAATCTTGGGGACAAACTTGAGGCAGAAGAGTTCTTGCACAGCGAAGCTGGCTCTGGCACCAGTTTATTCAGCCTTTAATCTCTCTGGTGGGTCGTGTTTGTTCAAGGCTTAGCCCTTAAGATGCCAAGGCTGCATCAGTGTGGGATATGAGGAGCGACAGTGAGGGTAAAACGAAGTAAGAAAGAGCAGAAAAACAGACAGATCTAGTCAGTCTGCATTGAATCTCCCCATGTAATTTCCATAGCTGATCCCATTCGCCACGCTTTACTTATCTCCTCTCAAACAGCACACTTATTTCACACAGAAATAAACAGATAAACAATCCGCACACTCTGTCTGCCTTTCGTGGCTCGACTGTTTGACACTGTCAAAGACTGATGGTCTGAAAAGGTTCTGACCTTTTTCTTGACTTAATTAGTTTAGACAAGGAAAACTTTACACAACAAGCCCACTGAGTCGTCAAAATGGAGGATAATTTGGATGCCTTCAAATTCAAAAAGGGAAATGCAGTTCAGAACAGACTGGAGTTTAAATTTTCCTACTTTTAAAGCCTGAAAGTCTCTCTTCCTGTGAATAAAAACTGTATTTTCAGAAGAGTCCCTTAAATGTCATCTTAAATTCAATGCAGGAGGATTTTGGAGAACAAAACGGTGTTGTGTGCCATAAATACCCAACCAAAGAACCATGTTATTGGCAGACACAGACAGGCTGTGATACGGCATCCCGCCACTATCCAACAGTGTGCCGAGAGCATCACGTGTTTCATTTGTTTAAGTGATTAATCAGCACTCGCCTGCAGGATATGCAGCAGAGAAAATTGAGTGTCTCCGTTCTATCTATACAATCATCTCTCCCCCTCTCACAAACCCACCCTTGGATTAGTGAATTATGGCCTGTGCCCAATTTTATGGATGGGTTATATGCAAATGCAATAGTGTACATGCTGTGCAGAAGCATGTCCAGCCCGTTCTAAAATCAGTGCTGTGGAAGCGCATTGAACATGCACCCCAATTTGAATCTAAAAGACATATGTTTGACTTCATCCACCCCACAACCACCGTGCTCGGCTGAGATCGCAATCTGCTTGTTCCACAACAAATATTAACATTTCCAGTCTGTTGTGTTATACCACGGCAAATAGAACCGACACGACCCAGAGAGTGTTAATAAATCATGATTATGAAGCACCATTGGCGGCAGTCTCCCCCGGCAGCCGGTGAATAAATTCCATCCCAGCTTTTGTCTGTGGGCCCGCCCTGCAGGATGATACGCGCCTTTAGGTAATTATACAGCAATTAGGATTCTGATAGAAGAAACAGCAGGTTGGTCCACCCGCCCGGTGACAAATGATGAACTGGGGTGTCTAATCAACTTTCCTTGATAGCTCTCCCCTTGACCCGGACTTATGGATTCACAGAGAGCTTGCGCATTTTGTTTACTTCCTGTTTAATTTCTTATGAGAAAGCCAGCGGGCTGTCTGAACATGACATGCAATTCTAATAATCTGTTTGAAAAAGAAAAGGCTAATTTTAACTGGCTTCCTTTCCACTGACAGGCAGCTTATGCCATTCAGCACAAGACACCAAAAGACATAAGGCATGTTTGATGGCTGACTCAGAGGACAGCGTGTTCCATATTCAACTCTTATTCATCATTCACACGGCGCTAGTGGCAGGCAAATATTTAAAAATCCTAAAAACAATATGCATGCATGAGGACAATCCCTTAGAGTCTATAATATAGGATAAGTTGTCCTGCAACTAAAACAGCAAATTGTTTGCGGGCTACATTGAAAACTAAACTGTCTTAAATACACTGATCAGGCAAAACAACATGGCTATCTGTCCAAAAGTGTATTGTTTCCCCTATTTGCTACCAAAAAACAACACAAAGCTGTGTGGGCTGTGTAGACTCCTGAAGGTTTGTCATTTTATCTGGCAAGGAGTTAGTAGACAATCTTTTATATCCTACATTGATCAGGCTTATCTGTCCAGGGCTTCCAAATAGTTTTTACTCAGACTGAGATTGGAGGCCAAGTGAGCTCCTCAAACTCATTGTTGTAATCTTTAAAGGAGCAACAAGCGAAATTTCATTATTTTAGATATAAAGAACTATAAAATAGTAATGCAAAGAACTAAAGTAATATTTTAGGTGGACTATGGTATGATGTCACACTCCATCTCTCTCTGTTATTCTCCAGTCTCTTGTTTACAACGGCGGGTTGGCCGCGCCTGCACGTGCGCTGCCACTCAGGGCTTAGCCCCTCCCTACCTGTAAGACGTCTCTGTCAGAGCAGCGTAGCTTGGAGCAACATGGCGGAGAGCACCCCTAGTGGATCAAAATGTTCTCTTACTAACAGCATTATAAGGTTATGAGTTACTTAATTCTTCACTAGACATGTTCCTGCGAAATGTGATGCTGGTTTGCTATGTTTTTATCCGTTACAAATATGCACATATGAGGCGATAGGCGAAAAGGAAAGAGGAAAGGAGGGGCCAGGTTGCAGCTGAAGTGGAGATAGGAGCAGCTTGTCATACCTCTTGTTTTGGTCTACAGAGAGTGCTCAACCCCCACCTAGTGGTGAAATATTGCTTATTGCTCCTTTAAACTATTCCTTAACCATTTTTACAAGAAGATATGACTGAAGATGCTCTGTTTTTGTATAACCCCAGCAGACGACGACAGAGGAAATTCATCTCTCCACAACAGACATGTAGATTGGCACTCATGGAGCTTTCTGTTCTGAACAGGGGCTGGCATGTGCACCAAGAGCTGCAGACTCTCTTCAACTGTGATGAGCAAAGAGATGAGCAAAGAGAAAAAATGCAATGCAGGTCTTCTACCTGTCCATCAGAACCAGCGTTAATCTCTTCAATATACTGAACTTTAGTAGATTATCTGTTACATGGGCCAGCCTTTGTACCCTACATGCTTCAATAAACCTTGACCATCCATAACTTAGTTGCCAGCTCACAACCGTCCCTTCCTTGAACTATTTGTGTATGATACCTGACCACTCCTGACAGGAACACCAGACAGGAGCTGCAGTTTTAGGGATTCTCTCATCCAGTTATCTACATGTAACAATGTAGCAGCTGTCAAACTCATTCCAACATAAATTTGACACATGGCCATATGAACTCTCAGGACACAGTGCTAACTGGCTGCTTGATATATCCCACCCACTAAGAGAAGTTATAGTACAGACTTAAATTCTCTTTTCACAATGACCAATTAGGTCTTTAGAGAGGATAATTGTGGCATACCTTCCCTCCATCCAGGACTTGTACAGGTCTATGGTCAGGAAAAGTGCAGCTTACATCACTGCAGACCCCACATATCTTTCACACAAACTGTTTAGACTTTTACCTTCAAGTTAGCACTACAAAGCACTATTTACAATACCAGCCACCACAGGGACAGTTTCTTAACCCACACTGATGAACACTTAACAGGGTACCCAGATTCAATTCAATTCAATGTTATTTAAATAGCGCCAATTCACAACACATGTCATCTCAAGACACTTTACAAAGTCAATTCAATAAAATCAAAACGTTTCATATCTAAGGAAACCCAGCAGATTGCATCAAGTCTTGACAAACAACATTCACTCCTCCAGAAGAGCGTAGAGCCACAGTGGACAGTCGTCTGCATTGTCGACAGCTTTGCAGCAATCCCTCCTACTGACCATGCATGAAGTGACGGTGGAGAGGAAAACTCCCCTTTAACAGGAAGGAAAACGTCCAGTAGAACCAGGCACTTTCTGGCAGAACATAGACATAACGTGTGCATTTCCAGTATTTTGATTGGACGAGCCGAGCTTGGGGCCAGAGGATCTATGCCCCACGGCTGTCTACTGAGAGCGTGTTGGGCATGCACACTGTGATTTCAGATGTTTGTTATTTAAACAAACATTAGTGGGCCGGCCCCACAAGGCGCCTCAAGAGGATTTAGCCTACTGAGCTTGTCAATTTTATGGCAGACTTAGATATATAAACACAAATGTTTCCAACAGAACTTTATTTGTAAGGGAATCATGTTTTTTTTTTTTTTTTTTTTTTTTTTACAATATCACTCTATTAAGAACAATCCTGTCCCATTGATTATTGTGAACATGGAGATGTACAGCGACATCTGGTGGAGCCTGGCCCCCCCAAATGCAGCGACGCCACAGCCTGGGACTAATGAATAAATCAGACCGAAAGATGAACACATTGCTTACTTCAATCCAGCCATGTCTTCCATTTTTGTATAAGCATGCACTGTATATTTTCATATTTGCAAGAGAAATAACTGATTTTCTTTTCTTTTTTGTTTTTTTTATATTTGTACAAAAATGTCTTCATTAAGACCAAAGTTGAACCAAAGTCAAATTCCTTGTTGCATGAACCATCTTGGCAGTTGAAGCAGATTTTAATTCTGGTGTTCATCCCATTCTTGATTTAAAAATGTTCATATAGATGAGAAGCGTATGCAAATTTCTCACTGGAAATAAACCGCCTAGTCAAAAAATTTTATGTTATTACGTTTCCTTTTAGATATTTTATCACAGAACCGCCTGCAAATATTTAGATTGTAGCATGTCCCATTCATTTTTATTTTGTTACCAAGTTTCAGCTTTAAATCTCTTATAATTTTTTAACAGTTAGTTTATCCTTCACATCTGATTTTGTCACTTTAATCAACACTGACATGCTGGTGATTCTGTTGAGTTTACCCCTATCTTTAAAACATCCTCCATTCACTGTGCTACCAGGAGAAAAGGGAGCCATTCAGATTTTCAAAACAGTGAAATATAATGTAGGGACATTTGTGAGTTAGGAAATGACTTTGTATAATTTCACAAACACTCCAGTCTGACCAAATGTAGCTAACAAAGCTTTCAGAGCCTCTGGATAATGTGCAAAATTGCCATGCCAGACCAGCATGGATGCGATATCACATTGTGAGCTACCATTAATGCGAGATGTATGAAAACACACCATGTACCATCTGCCTTTTATTTGTGAATCTTATAGAAAGCTCTATTTAAAGCAAATAAATGCAATTTAAAATGTGTTTAGACATGGTTGATGCAAGTATATCCAGTAGGCCGATGGTAAAGTTGCTCCATGTGAAAGTGGCATCACAGAGGTCCTCCATGGTCTGGAACTGACATCTGCTTAGCTAAACCTCCCCTGCAGCAAACATTTTCAACTATATTTAGAACAGGGGGACCTGAAGGGTGGTTAAAAAGATGCACATTATACTCCTGGAAGAACGTCTTTGTTAGATGTTTTGCACAGACAAGAGTGATGCTGGGAAACCATCAGGACAAACAGGTTAAATGTTTTCCCATCCACTAATGTATCTTTCTTCCACCTGTTAATCTCCCATGTTTGGTGCTCCCTTGTAGAATCCAAAGGGGCAAGATTGTAGCATAGGAGGGGATGTGACCTTTGAAGACATTTATTTCACCTCATGTCCTATCTTGCAGACGACGTTTTATGAATATAGGGCCACAGTCAGCATCAACAAGGGCCTTAACTATGGTCAAGGATCTGCCTGTGTTTTCATGGACACCCTACTGGAGCTTTTGCGCTGTACAAGTCAAATTTCTTTTGAGTACACCACTTGATTTTCTGGTCCCAGCCCCTTTATGAAGTTTAAAATGACCCTCTGACTGTGTCCATCCTTTCAAAGATCTGAATACCTGGCTGAAGTAATATGTAAGCCAAAGTCATGCTTATATTTTGACTTTTTAAGGTTGTATTTGTTTTAGCTTTTAATAATTAGGCTACTATGTTTTGTCTCTTGCTCCTGTTTCTCTTCTTTTTTGCAATTGGGAACTTTACTAAAAACCTGGGAGAATCACCCACAAGCATGAAATGCAAACACTTGTGATTTCTTTCTTGGGCTTAAGATTTTGATTCAAAGCATATTTTTTGATTGGTTGAGCTCTGCTGATTTGTGTTGCATTTAGTTATTTTTCTAAAATATTTTTAACATATTGAAACACAATCAAATAAATCCTTCATTTTTGTGTATTTGAATACATTGATGACTGGGGAAAAAAGCAAGAATGAAATGTACGAAGATTTTATGTGCAAACTGTCGCTAGACGGTCCAGTGAAACAGCTTCGATAACTGCGTTTGGAGACAGTAACGGTGAAAAGCTGTGGCACAAAGCAGAGATGCTTTTCAAAGACAAGAACACATAAAGGCTTTGGAATCTTGAGAGAACGCTGCACAGAGGAAAGTCAGGTATGCACAACATATAGTCAAGGTGACTAAGGTGATCAGGTGCAGTCATAAGCATGTAAAAAAACAGCAAGAGGCATATAGGGAGTCAGGTGAACAAGAAGAGGCACAGAATGAGCGTCTATGTGTGAAAAACAGAGAAGAAAGAGCAGAGGGGACATCCAGATTGAGAAGAGCTATAAGAGACACAAGAAATCTGCAAGCAAATTAGACATCATTAGCCAAGAGGCGGTTAACAAGTCTAATTAGGGAAGAGTCAGGCAGCCAGTGATACTAGACTCGCTTCCAGACCTCAGTCATATTAAATCTGCACACAGGGCCATGAACAAGACACAGTCTCTCAGCCAAAGCGGTGCACATTCCTTAACTGGGTCAGATCTCTGAGACTTTAAGCAGCAGGGCAGAAGGGGGGAGATGGCTACAAGGAGAAGTGGAAGATTGAGGGAAGATAAAAGCTAGAGGGTGGGACCTCGGAAAGGGCGGTTGTCTGCTCAAGTGAGATGGAGCGAGCTGTTTGGGGCTGTGAGAGTGATAAAGCGTGGAAAAAGAAAGATGTGCAGACGTATAAATAACTGCAACAAGGTTGACTTGTTTACACAGCCAACAGCTGTTGTTTTACTTCTGTCATTTACGGGACATTGCATTTAGGGGGCAAATCTGAAACTTACCATGGCAGCTGATATTATCTCCCATAAACATGGCAGGTACATTAAATCCAGACTCCTAGCGCTTCTGTTGTTATTTTGGAGATTAGCATGTGTGGAATGAGATTATTGCTGTACTAGTGTAGCTATACAGCCCCCAGTTTGAGTGATAGCTAGCATGAGCTCCTGGGGGAAGATGGAGTTACATTTCCTTGAAGTGACGATGCCTGACTGTCAGTTCTAGACAGACAGAAAAAAGCATTAGTAAAACAGTTTGGCTTTTTTCCTCCCAGTCGCTGTGTTCTCTCAACGCAACAGTGACAGAAAATCTTGTTTTAACGTGATGAGCTGCCATCTCATGTAACTGTACTTGAAAAAAAAAAATCAACTCTTAATTAACTTAGAATGGCATTTTATTCCTGAAAAAAAAAATACAGCATTCTACCCATTTTATGAAGCCACAAAACTGTATTCAGCACTGACTGTAGTGCTGAATACAGTTTGTAAAATAACTTGTTTTCGCCCAAGCGCCAGTAAGTTGCAAAGCAATCTCAAGTTTAAGAGAAAAGTTGATGCTACATCTCCCATGGATTATAACTATTTCAGAAAACACACACACACACACACACACACACACACACACACACACACACACACACACACACACACACACACACACACACACACACACACACACACACACACACACACACACACACAGAAGTGCTGGTTCTGATTTACTTTTCCTCTCAAAAGACCACTTCAGGGGTGGTATGGGGAATTCAAGTGGCAGATCACACACACAAAAGGCATAAGTCGATGCTGTGAAGGCTCATATATTCTGACGTTTACGTCCTTACGGGACACAGGCTCCAAAATATTCTAAATTGTATAGCGTAAATATTCCATCTTGAGTGTGATTTTGTGAATCCCACTATAGATATTAGAACAGGCTTGTTCAGTGATAGTTTTGACTGTTTCAATGTTTAAAAACACATTCAAGTGGCCATACAACACTATGTTTTCATTGTCTTACCTTGAACGACTGACCATGGATGTTAAGTATGCAGATTTGGTTTGGTTAGTAGTTTCATTGTTACTCGAAATTAAGTTGTCCAACAGTCAGACACGACTTACAAACATTAAAAACGCAGCATTACGACCACACACTTGAAAGTATTTCAGAAGGACTTTACGTGTTAGACTGACACAACGAGATGCATTATTGTGAACTGGAAAACAGCAGGTTTTTGTATATTGACAAATAGCATGTAAAATATGACATGTCCTCAACAGGTTATTGTATTGTAGAAAAACTGCTACTCGTTTGCTGCGATTACAATTTAAACTCTTTTGTTATCTATCTTATCTGGATTTGCACCTTTAGCAAGAAGCATTTTAGCCACTCATCTTTGCAGAAAAGATCAAGCTCTTAATGTTGTGACTCATTGCTGTATCAGGGTTAACTGAAAAGTCCTTTATTTGGTAAAGGTGCACCCTCTCCAAACTTAAACCCTTGCTTTTTAATTCATACTCTTAGGACTCCACGCACTGTGGGGCCCTCCTCATAACTATAGACTGGGGTCACCCTCTGTGAAATTTTGCCTTTGCATACAAAAGGTTCTGCAACTGGCTTATGATTGCAATATTTCAGACCTTATTGTTAGGCTTTTCTTCTTTTGCTGGAGGCACTGAAACAGAAATGTTGCTGGTTAGTTGTCAGTAAAGTGGTGACAGATTCAGTGTGCCTTCCTTACATTTTGAGAAATGTATCATCTGAAGACATAACCTGTGCAGTGAACAGATGGTCAGACATGAGCTATGAAGCTAGTGAGGAGGATCATTGCTATGCATCAACTGTAGCCAATGACATTTTCATCCCTTATAACGACCTTCACCATTTCACAACTACAGAAGAAACCTACTATTTCCAGAAAAGGTTTTTCCTCTGCTTTTACTGATAGAGCATCTTCCTAAAGTATTCCTTTTGCACATTTTGTTACAACAGAACCATAAACCTTTGTCTATTTAATTTGGATTTCAATCAGTATTGGAGACCAATACAAAAAAAAAACTGTAAAAGGGGAGGCAAATGATTGATATTTTTTCATTTTTTCAGTAAACAGCCATTTGAAAAGTGTGGCTTGCACATGTACTCATTTGGATGCTAAAACCTTTTGTCCATTAATAAGGTTGATTTCTTAGCACCTCAGGTGTTGCTAGAGAGACTTTATCTCACTTCTCCATTCACCTTGGAAGTAAGGGAAGTTATACCAGAAACCTTTGGCTTGTTGCACATGTACTCATACACCTTAATTCAAGACATTGTACAGTGTAACTTCGCTGAAACTTCACAGAAAGGAGTCTATAAAAGGTCTACAGAGGTTTCTAACAAGTCTTATGCAAATTAGCCCCATTAGACTGGATGCAGGGTGTTAGTGAGCCTCGGTGATAAGGCTGTGCCTTCTACTCTCCTTTGGATTTAAGTCTATAACTAGGGCCATTCTTTCATAAGGGTATGTTATAATAGTATAGTCCTGCATTGAATATTATTTTTCACAGTTAGTCTGCTACAAAACTTGCTAACAATTCCATATTGCAGAGTTATTTGCCATTTTTAACAATGTATTTGAAAGTATTCAATGTACAACAATGTTATAACTCACAGTGCAATAGGCCATATTCTGTCGTTTTACTCTAATGCCTCGTCTTATTGGATTAGACATATGAAATTTCAGCTCACAAGGTTAAAGTTCTGGGTGTAGATTTCATTTCCTCTGGGTCTCCAGTAGTTTGTTGATCCCAACACATCCACTCAAATCCCCAAGTGAATTCTAGGGGAACCAAAATCTCTCCAGATCAATGTCTGGTTTGCCAGCATGTCATCAATGTTCCTCCTGCTTAGGACTTTTTGCCACAACAGACTTTTTTTCTCTGGTGAACTCATTCAATAGGCACCAGAAATGCATAAAAAGCTAACTGTGTTCATCTGACTAACAGCAGTTGTTGTGGAAGGATTGTTTGGGCAAGTTGTTGAATAATAACAGATTTTTCTGTAAAACCTCAGTGATGCTTCTGAGGCTGAAGGAGCTGCTGAGGATGGTATTCATTCCTTCTGCTTTTTCTATCAAATTCAGGCTGTGAAGAGCAGCAAACTTTTACCAATAGTCTGGCGAAGTGTTTCAATAACGTTTTGTGTGTTTTTAAAAATGAAATTTCCAATCTTATAATCTTAGGTTAAAACACCTATTAAATGTAATGTAGACATACTTTATAATATAGAGCTGGGCTAGACAAATAATATTTTCCAAAGGCACACAGGAGTAACTGTGATGTGGAGGACCACGTCATTAGTTTCACCAAATTATTATGTAACTATGACTTTTTCTGGCTAGAACATTTCTCTTTCTTGTACAGTCACCAATTTTGGTGTTATTTTTGATCCACAACTCACCTTTAACCAATTTTAAACATAACATTTTTTAATTCTTTCACCTCTGAAACATCTCCGGCCAACACTCTCCCTCCCTGATCCATGCATTTGTTTCCTCCTGACTAAAAATGACAGTATGTTCAGGGCAGCGCTGTCAGAATCTTGATGAGAGTGTGTAAACACAAACATATCACCCCTGCTCGCTGGATTCCCATTTCTGACCAGATCACCCACAAAATCTTCTTGCTCACTTTCCACTGTTTGCACGATAATGCGCTATCTTACTTAAATTACCTCCTCACCCGTCACTGTCCCTCATTCACTCTCCGCTCATCTAACGCCGACCTACTTCACATTCCCAGGACTCGATCCCACATCATAGGAAACCAGACCTTTTCCTGTGCTGCCCCTCAGCTGTGGAGCTGCTAATAACAGTAAACAATAACAGTAAGCTTCATAACCTTAATAGTAAGTCAAATGTCACATCACAGTAACATATATTTTATTTTAGAAAATTTGAAAGAAAATAAAGTCTTCGTAATTTAAAGAATGTTTATCTAGCAATGTTAATCCAGGCCAAAAGTGGTGAGAACAGCAGTTTTTTCTTCAGAAACAGCCACACTACTTTTGACTTCATTAACTGATGGTGGTGTTGTTCCTCTCCTGTTGTCTGCTAAAATGGTTGCATGCTTTGTAATCTTACCAATAAGTGCTTTGGTCACCGGTGTAGTCTAATACTATATATATATATATATATATATATATATATATATATATATATATATATATATATATATATATATATATATATATTTCCCTGGGGATTATTAAAGTATGTCTGATTCTGATACTGATTCTAAAACAAATATTTGCTATTTTACATGGACCCCATAACATAACCTATTACATAACCTATTGTATAAAGAAGAAGAAACTTCGAGGCCATAAAGTGATAGTTTCCATTTATGCTGTTCAAAAGCTGCAGCTGAAAGAGTAGAAATGTTGTCTGCTGACATTGCAAAGGCTTCATGCAAAGAACATGAGAAAAAAGATGATCGATCAACCACTGTGTAACGTCAGTAAGGCTGCACCTCTAAGAATGTGGCGTGAACTGGAAATACCTGCACCAATGCGCAAGATCCTATAAATTATTTAAACTAGAAACTTCTGTCGTTATAATATTGCTTCCAACACCTTCTGCAGTCACACAACCATAAAACTAATTATGAAATAGAATCATTTCAAGCTGAGAGAAAATAAAATGGACACGCCCAATGTACATAAAGGAGCGAATAACATAGGCCCTGCTTCAAGAGTTTACATTTTTATACATCAAATGTTTTGGGAAAAGAAAACCTTATTTACTGTGCTTTTTATATGGTTAGCACTAAGCATTGTGAAAATAAATTCAGAATGAACATCTCTTTAAAGGATACATTCCAATAACAAGGTGGGTTTGTTTTATGAAGCTAAAAAGAGAGGAATTGAAAAGGACGAGCAAAAGCCATGAAGTGTAAAAGACAATAGAGCCATGAGAGCGAAACATAAAAACGAAGAGATACTGCATTACGAAGATGAAGTGTCACCACAGTTTGCAGCGTAAACTAACTCTGAAACTTGGATTAACCAATAAAAAAATGCGGGAGGGTTTTTGTCTCTGAAACATTACTTACTCAGACTGTGCACATCTAAATGTATTGTTCAACTGATATTCTTCTGTTTTTTTATTCGTTTTTATCTCTTTTCCTTTTGGACCTGTTGATTTCTTTGGGTGGGACTTAAAATTTAAGTGAAAATAAATAAAAATAAAAATCTTTAGGTGAAACTTAGGTGAACTGATCAAGATCTGAACTAGAATCTGACAGATGGACAAAGATATATGGATGGATGGATGCAACATTTAGACAATTATAAAATGAAGTAGCTATCTTCATCATACACACATTCTGTAAAATGGTTGAATGGTTCGGTGTGTATGCTAAACAATATATCAACTTTTCACCTGTTTCTGGATGACAGGTTCCATGCTGGTGGCAGTTGCACGGCACACATGTTGAGAAAGGCCCTCTACTGGGGTCTTCCCTGGTGAATCCTGGGGCGCACCGCTCACAAAACCCGCCTTCAAAGCCCCGAGGACACGAGCAAGTTTCCACCCACGGAGCGGGAGCACTGGCTGGACTGGAGAAGATGGAAGCGGAGGTCAGGGTTACGCCCGCAAGCTGTGATGTGTCTGGAGAGGGAAGAGGAGGAAGGTGGGATGAGATTAGTCATAAAAAAAAGATGCTACTGTATTGGCAACTGGTAAATTAATCACTGTTTTTTTTTCTTTTTCAGAGGGCCTTGAAAGTTAGTGAGGTACGTGCCTTTATGTTAGATTCATTGGTCACGTTACAACATTTATTATGATGTTATGTGACACACCACTTCATTGTAGCTCGAAATTGTGAAATGAAAAACACTACGTGGTGCTCTAAATGGGTTACAAGCGATGAAACTATCAGGGCAGTGTTGTATTCTATATAAATAAAAAAAAACATTCAACCAATTGCCCTCAGTGGTCACCTAATTAGTCATTTATAAATCATATAAATTTTTTTCTTTTACTTCATAATTATGTGCTGCTTTGTGTGTTTGATGTCTCTCCATTTTTTGCCCGTATTTACAGATTTACAGCCTCTTGTTCACACATATAAATATGCAGAAAAAAACAGATTCATCCTCCCACATGCGACCGGATGCCACGCCTAATTCTCACTTCAGCACGAGCGCGCATATGCCTGCATGAGCCCACACACATACAGTCATTTAGAGGATCTTTGATATTGCAAATAGAAAAAAAAAGGCACTCCAGCAGAGCAGCACATAAAAAAAAGGAGACAGGAGACCCTGTGGAGGCATGTCAAACATGTAGGTCCTCCAGGGGTTTCAACATCCCTCGCTCCTCTCATGAATAGTGATGGAGGCAGGCCATCCAGAACCGAAACCAGCGCACCCTTTAGTCTCTGAGCAGCAGTCACAAAATTACTTTTGGTCCTCTCGTGTGTGTTGCTGCGTTTCCTCTCGCCGACGCCATGCCTGAACAGATAACTAGATGGCTACATAGACAGATTTCATGCGTGCATGAAACTCCGCATAATGATCAGTGAGAGGTGAGAAATGTGCGAGAACTGTAGTAGGAGGACGAACCCCGGCGTCTGACAAGCCACCATCCCGCCGTTCCTCCGACGATGATGAAACCCACTTCATTTGCACCTCAGAGGGATAATAAGTACGCAAGCCTGTCCTCCTCCCTCTCCCTCGATGTGCCTTAGCCTTCACCCTCGACTCTCCGCTTTCTCCCCATGTCTCTTAGCTCATTCAGAATCAGGGGATATCTGCAATTAAAACCGGTTTTAGGCACCGAAGTCTATATTTATGTTAATCGAAAGCTTTTGATTTGTGGTCACGCTGTGCGAGTTCTCTCCATCAATCCTTTCTTTCAAAGAATCCTCATCAAAGCTGTCAAGATTTTTTTTTACTTAGCATTAAAGGCTCACTGCATCCTGGCAGGCTGTTAAGGTACCTGCACCTTAAAGCCATTAAACCATTGATTTCTCATAAACATTTCATATGGCCACACACAGTTAGAAGCTGAATTTTAGTGGTGGAGGAAATGAGAGGCTGCTCACCATGACATTTCTGTTCTTTTTCGGAGAAGCCGTTTTCTACAGAGAGAAGTTTAAAAAGTCAAGTAAGACTAAAAGTCTTTCCTCCCAGCCTGTGGCAATGAGGCATATCTGACACTGTTTGAGAATGGCTAACACAAATCAATATGTAAGTTTCTCCCCCATCTTCAGTACAACTTGGGAGGCGTGCTTTTCTGGGTGGGTACAGCAAACAGTTTGATGGAATATGCATGACCGTGCCTCTGTTTATGCGCAAACTTCTGTGGCACTGTTTGTACATTTGGAGGAAGTACACAAGAGTGGGTGTTGTTTTGACGCCTGCTTGGAACAACTAATTAAAATGGTGCAAGTAAGTGTGAGCGAGCTGGTGATTTGGGCCAGCTGTTCTTTTCTTCTTGCTGCTCTAATACCTCGTGGTGTCTCTCTGATCCCTCTTGTTCATCACAACACAAACGAAAGAAATGGCATTTTGGGAAAGCAGGAAACGGATGTCAAGAACGTGTGATAAAGGAGCAGGGAATAAAGTCAACGTAGATTTTTATAGGCTAAGCTTCTCTGTGAGCAGAGTGGCAATGTCACGGAAACTATCTTTAGTGTAACTTTAAGGGTAACTGGAATCTGACGATTTTCAGATTGATCACCTCTGAAAAGTGATTGACCTTTAAGGTAAGATAGATTGTATTACAGACTCAAGGTCCAAATTACAAAAACAAATAAAATAATAAAAAGTACAATAATAAAAAAAGACTAAAAAACTAAAAGTATTTATTTTTTGATCACACCGTTTCCATGCAGAAGTGTCACAAACTTAGTTTGTTGTCAAATTACCGAGTATTTATACTCTTCTAGCAACTCTTTTTAAAAAAAGTAACTTGAGGCAAATCTAGCAACTTTTTCTAGCATTTCTATGCATGGTTCTTCCTCTTCTCGATGAGCAGCAGTTGCTGTCAGGCCCTCCCACTGTCCCAAAGCACTCACAAGGGACCCAGCGCACAAGTAGCAGACTCTAGCAGAATTGGAGCTATCCACCGCTCCCTGCCACACTGCAAATCCATTATGAATGTGCCAAGCTTCCACTGCCATGGCTTACACGTTCACGTTTTTATGACATGTTTTAGGCTCCAAAGAGTGCCAAAATATTCAAAACCAGACCAGACAAAAAAGCTGAGAAGATGACAAGGTGAGGCAGGATAAAACAAAAGGGTTTGGGTTGTGGTATTAAAAAAAAGACAAGAATCAAACAGAAAAGTTAAAACATATTTAAGATGATTTTTAATCACTTTTGTCTTCTCCATGAAATGACTTCTCTCTCCTGCAGACTATTACAATTTAAGTGAAGCCGCCTGTCAATCTTGGGGAATCGTCATTAACTGACCAATCAGCGATTGCAATTTGTCCCAAAGTGCAGAAGCCCTCCCTCCGATGTTACATTACAAACGCATTGAGGGTATCACTAAAAAAATACATTGGTAGTAACAGTTATTTTTTCCAGAACGTTTAGAGGGTGGAATACAATTTATCCCTTTCCTAAAACCTAAAAGGAGGCTAGAAAAATTTAAAAAATGGATAAAGGCATGCGGCCGACCTCATGAGGAGGTGACAACAACAATGACTGCATGCCCACAGTGCATGTACTGTATACGGGGGAAACTCACTTTTGGTTAATTGTTATGGTAATGCCTGATTCTAGTTCTACGGTGTTTTGTGTGTTTTGGATATCTGTAAGTCGCAACTTCTGGTTGCATAAGCTAAATCTTTATGCAAAGTCCTGTTAAACGATGACACCTGACAAAGCATTTAATACGTAGCTCAATCTTACAATTGGCGCCACATCAATTGCAATTGGTGGTAACATCATTGGATCATTTTAGTGACTTTTAGGACATCTAACAGTAGAGACTTAGAAAAACATGATTTGTCTTGTATTTTATTTAAGTTCAACCAGGTAAAGTCCAATTAATGGCTTCAGAAAACACAAAAGAGGTAAGATTTCCCATAAATAAAAAATAATGGACATTTCAACATTATGCAACATTGCCTTTTTACAAGGAGCAAGAACTGGGTTAGAATTTGATGATCAAGTCTTGAAGGCTGGTGCTAACAATTCCTGCAAGCGTCCCAAAAAGTCTTGATCACTTACAACCCACTATGTCTACATGAAAGCAGTGTTGGAACGCATTGGCATCACACAAAAACCAGTGTGTTGCTTTACAAATGATAGGAAAATGGCAATTTACACTGGAAAAAATACAGAGCATCATAACGTTCAAACGTGTAGGTCTTTTCTCGTAGAGGAATATTGAGGACGGTCAAGGTGCCAGAGAGTAAAGTCTCCTTCACCTTCAAAAGGCACAATGAAACTCTTGACAGGAAGGCCACAACAGAATCAAAGGAAAAGCTTCTGTGCGTCAACAGCTGGTGTGACAGGCAGCTCAAAGGAATACAGCTTCAAGCACACCTTAGCAGTGGTCGTAATAACCAAGTCTGGAAAGAGATGGCTTCAAGCAGCAACAAGAAACTCATTGCTTAGACGTCAGACTATAAGAGAAGCTTGACAGGGCTTTGAAACGTCATCAGATAATTACTGTAGACTGAAAGGTGTGACGGACTCATGAATCAAAATTATACATTTTTGGTTCATCAAGCAGGGTGGCTCCTCAGTACGTAACGATAAACTTTGTGGAGGAAGAATAATTGTTCAGGGTTGTTTTGCAAGATTCATGGTCAGAGACTTGAAAAGGCCCCCTGAAAGAAAACGGCTAGTGCAGCATTATGTATCCTCTGTTGTCTGACACCAAACATTACGTTCAGGCTATGCCAGAATTACTACAGGAAAAAAGACCAGGATGGTAAGCTTGAAATCATGAAACGGCCCCAGCCAAGTCGCTTAAACACTGCTGACTTTGTTTGGGATATATATATATATATATATATATATATATATATATATAATATATATATATATATATATATATATATATATATATATATATATATATATATATATATATATATATCCCATACCATTTTGTGTAAATACAATATGCTTGGGGAAAGCCTGCACTGTAGAAAGGCCACATGTGTGTTCAGTGTTTTATCTGCCAATATTGGAAAATTTGATGAGTCACGTGATGTCACACAATGTATTTTAAGTACATCATGGTTCATAAATTGATTACATGAATATGTTTTACTTCAGATGTTTATTTGTGTTGTGCTTTTATTTCAGAGTGCAGGGAGACATTGAACTGCATGAATTTCAATAAGGACCTGAAAGAATAGAGGTGTTCTAAAATTTCTGTAGTTTGTATACGGGCATTTTGCATTAGTCATATTAGTAATAGAAAATATAAATGTACACTATGTTATCTAAGTATTGAAAGAAAAAAAACACACAAAGCTGACTCTGTTCAGCGTGTCAGAAATCTTGTCCAACACAGCATGTCTTTTGACTCTAACAAACACAAATGCTCACTCACAGTTGTGTCCCCCAGCATTGCTAATTTTCAGTGCTGTCAGGTTGTAAAGCAGTCGCTGGAACTCAAAGGCAGACAGACGAGGCTCGAATCTCGTCTCGTATTCATGGAGCCTGTGAAATGAGCAGACAGGTAACATCAGTTACAGTATATTTGCACAACACATACACAAAGCGTGATTAAACACCTGAATGGTTGCACTGCAGTAGCAAAATGGTCGCACACAACAGTGGCAATTTGTGTCACAGATTTCATTCATCGCCCTCCACAACAACACACATAAGAAACTCTCAGCTATCCATATGATTCCTTTAGTTTCAGTTTTATGCTATAGAAAGTAGAACCAGCAGACATACAGCGAGCACCGGGGAAAAAAAATTGTCAATGTGCTGACTTTAACATATATTCAGGGTCTTGATCACTGAGCTTTGCCATCTGCTGAAAGATGTTCTGCAAAGCCCGGCAGCACAGCTGACATCTGCCTATTTTACTCCCCAAGTCTTGCATCCGTTCCGTCTCAATGACAGGTGCTGTGTCAGCTCCACAGAGCTGAAAAAAAACCTAATTTATTCTTCATAAAGAGTTATAAGAAAGTGAGCCTTCCTATTGTAAGCTACTTATTATCTTTGCAAAATGTAAAGATACAATAAAAAACAGTAGAACTGACTATAATAGATTGCAGAGAGCCAGATTTATCAGCATATGGACCAGAGATGTTGTTACTTACTTGGTTTTGCATGTTACCCTACACCCTCTGGAATGACATAATGGATCTGGTTTAAACTGACAGACAAATGTCTTGATATCTTCCTACTGGAAAAAAAACGCAATTATCTTCAGAATAGCTTCAAATTGAAAAATGTTAACAATAAGTTTTACTAAAAGAGTTCTTGGTAGTAGGGTTGGGCAATTATGAGGTTATTAATAGTTATAGTGAAAAAGATTATTCAGTGAATAGATTTGTAATTTAATTTCTCATGATTGAATTGTTGATGTTCACAAAAGCCCTCAACTAACAG
Organism: Fundulus diaphanus; assembly: GCA_037039145.1. NCBI lineage: Eukaryota > Metazoa > Chordata > Actinopteri > Cyprinodontiformes > Fundulidae > Fundulus > Fundulus diaphanus. The sequence goes on from CM073141.1 coordinate 28,160,826, forward strand.
CATGTTTGCGATGTTACTAAGTCCTCTCACTGTCGCTTTGATGAAGAAATGGATAGTAATGCATCTGAAAGTATTATTTATTATTATTAATTTGTCTTATGTAATTAAGTACCCTTTTTGACGACAAGTTTTATTCTTAGAGCACATTTTGTATTTATGTGGGAGGCTGTGATAATCTTTTAGATACAGTACTGAGAACAAGTCTCCTCTATTTTGGATTCTTTTGTCAGTGTTTTAGGTTAAACAAATATCAGACAAATACAATCTGAGCAAATAGAAGTGGTCTTTAAATTATGGTTTAATTCATGAAGAGATAAAAACTATCCAAACAAATCGCAGCATATGTGAAAAAGTAATTACCCACTGGCAAAGATTATTTTTTTTTTTTTTAACCTTCGCTGTTGTGGATTTTTTTTTGGCTCTCCTCTCTTTGTGCAAAAGTTTTAAATTTGGACAAACTGGAGAGTTTTCAAGCATGAACGGCCTGTTAAGATCATGACTCATCATTTCAATCAGAATTAGGTCACGACCTTGAACAGATCTCATTTTGAATGTGGCTAAAACAAAGGAGATGGTTGTATATTTCAGGAGAAATAGGAATAGGACCAACACGATTACCATACTGGGAGAAGACGTGGAAGTGGTGAAGGAGTATAAATACTTTGGTGTTCACCTGGAGAGACTCAACTGTGAAGCTCTCTACAGAAGGGATAGAGCTTCCTGGGGAAGTTTAGGTCCTTCAGGGTTTGCAGCAAGATGCTGAGTAATTTTGAATTGAATTTAATTCAATGTGCTGTTTTCTTAGCTATTCAGAGGTGGGATTTTCAGTTTCTAACTCCAGTGTGCCCTGTGATGGACTGCCGACCTGTCCAGGGTGTACCAAGCCTCCCACCCACTGACTGTTGGAACAAGGCACCAGCCCCCATGTGATACTGAACGGATGACCGGGTATAGAAAATGGATGGATGGATGGTTGGATAGATAACGTGAGTGCCCTTGAGCTTAAGGACACAAAGCCGATGGGCAGACATTCTCTGTGGGACTTTGTGATAGAACTCATGTTGTTTTTATCCTAAAATAAGGTTTTACTTTTACAGTGGGCATTACAGGACAAACAACTTTTCAGAACATTCTGCCTTTGTCTCTTCAGTCCTAAGAAGATTTTCCTCTGGATGTTCATCGAGATATGTTTGTCAAACACGAAATGAGCTTTTGTGGTCTTTATGATTAGGAGCAGTTTGCAAGTCTCCCACAAAGACCCTTTTTGCCCAGTCCGTCTGTTACTGTTGCATCCTGAACACCAATCTGAGGCATGTGAAGCCTGCAACACTTTAGGCGAGTTCTTTTGTGACCACCTGCATGAGTCTCCGGTGGGCTCTTGGAGTCATTTTGGTTTGTTGGCCACTCTTTGGAAGGTTCGCCACAGTTCAGTGTTTTGTGGATAATCGATGTGAAAGAGGTCCACTAGAGTCCAAAAGCCATATAGGCATTTATTCAACCCATCTCTGACAAATAGATATCACTGACTTAGGAAATTACTTATTCTTAGTCTTTTAGTCTGCTTCATGCAGTCAGGCAGATTCCAGTTAGATGATGTCTTTATTCTTAGGCATGGAGTAAGAATACTTGTGTAATTTTAAGGCATATTGAATTAAAGTTGCAAGTCTTTACTTAATTTAGATGCTTTTTGCTCCATGATGAATCCCATTAGCTGGTACCTTAAGTGTTCTGTGGACACGGAGCTTTGCTGTAACAAAACATTTCTGCAACACTCAAACCACATCAAAAGGAAAAGAGGAATCAAACTACGAAGCAAGAACCATGCAATTACAGACAAGAGAGTCAAAACCTAAGTCTGTTAACCATATCAGCTTAGGTCAGCACTTTCATGTGTGAGCAGTCAATGGCTTTGATTTTATTAGGTCAGTTGTTTGCATGAAAGTATTTACTTTCAAAATGCTTGAATTCATGCATAGCCTTGGTCCTATCATTGGCATTTACAACGTGTGCGTGCATGTGTGTGTGTTTAGACATTAGAGTGGGGACCATTCTTCCGATTTCACTATCAAAGTGAGGACTGTTTGTACCAAAGTGAGGACATTTTGCTGGCCCTCACCTCACTTTTGGTCCGTGAGGCAGACACCCTGTCTACTTTTAAGACTAGGCTTAAAACGTTCCTTTTTGACAAAGCTTATACTTAGAGTGGCATAAGTTACCCTGAGCTATCTTTATAGTTATGCTGCTATAGGCTTAGGCTGCTGGAGGACATCAGGGTCTATTTTTCTCACCCTGCTGAGTTCTCCTACTGTTCTCCAATTTGCATATCTTGTTGTTATTTCATTTTTTACCTTTTTGTTCTCTGTCATTTTTATTTCTTCATAGTAGGTACACCTAGTCTGGGGTTCTTTTGGCTGTGACATCATCCAGGGAAGACAGCTCACCCGCTATTACCATATAATGTAGAAAGAATTCCTGGATCAATGTGTGCTTCTGTGCTTTTTTGTCTCGTTTTTTGTGTCTCTGCTCTGTCTTCTCTAACCCCCAGGTCGGTCGAGGCAGATGACCGTTCACACTGAGCCTGGTTCTGCTGGAGGTTTTGCCTTCCGGTTAAAGGGGAGTTTTCCTCTCCACTGTCGCTTCATGCTTGCTCAGTATGAGGGATTGCTGAAGCCATGGACAATGCAGACGACTGTCCCTGTGGCTCTACGCTCTTTCACTAAGGAGTGAATGATGCTTGTCAAGAGTTGATGCAATCTACTGGGTTTCCTTAGATGGTAAAAACGTTTTGACCAATCTGTATAATTTGATTGAATTTCACTCTGTAAAGTTAGATGACATGTATCATGAATTGGCGCCATCCGTCCATCCATCCATCCATCCATCCATCCATCCATCCATCCATCCATCCATCCATCCATCCATCCATCCATCCCTCCATCCATCCATCCATCCATCCATCCATCCATCCATCCATCCATCCATTTTCTAACACGTCTATCCCTTGTGGGGTCGCGAGGGGTGCTGGTGCCTACATTCAACTGTCAATGGGCGAGAGGCGGGGTACACCCTGGACAGGTCACCAGTCTGTCGCAGGGCAACACAGAGAAAAACAGGACAAACAACCATTCTCGCACACAATCACAACTAAGGAGAATTTAGAGGCCAATTAACCTAACAGTCATGTTTTTTGACTGTGGGAAGAAGCCGGAGTACCCGGAGAGAACCCACACATGCACAGGGAAAACATGCAAACTCCATGCAGAAAGACCCAGGGCAAGGGTAGGACTTGAACCCAGTACCTTCTTGCTGCATGGCAACAGTGCTACCCACTGCTCCACTGTGCAAATTGAATTTAATTGAATTCCCATTTTGCTCACGGCAAGGTTTAGGACTAATGTGTGAATTGAGTTTAAGTTAAGGTTAGATATACACTGGTAATATGAGGTTCAGGGTTATTGTCAGTGTTAAGGCATAGAAAGGTTTGAAAATGACTGCAAAACAATGGAAGTCAGTGGGAGTCAACACACTCCTCACTACATATAACAAGACAAGAATGTGTGTGCGTGTGTGTGTGTTTTGGCTCTCCACACTCACGCCCTGACGTGTAGGGACAGTAATAAAGAGAGGCAATTACAAACTGGGCCTCAAAGCCATGGTAATGGAGCTGGTCAGGCAGCGATAAGCAGAGTGTGCATGAAAGTGAACAAACTCCCGATCATGCTTTCCCCTATGGAGTGTCACTGTCCCTTTTAATCAATGGCGAGCAGAGCGCAGAGAGCAAAACCATATCTGAGGCAGTTCTGCAAAAAATCCGAGCCAAAAAAAACCAAACAAAAAACACAAAACAAAGACTGAAGCAGACACAGAAACCCTCTGAGAAGCATCCAGAGGATGATATGCCAGATAGAGAAGCAGGTAAAGAAACATAATACCCTGAAACTAAACATGCCCCGGATTGTGACATAAAAATAGCTTCATATCTACATAATTATACCACCTGTGGGATCCTATTGATAGCACAATATAACTGCATGAATCTGAATTTAAAAATGTTTTAGTTAAACTTTAAAATAAAGTAATTGACACACGAGGCAAAATCATCAAATATCTTCACTCACTTACTTGCTATAGCTTCCTCTATCTGGGTATAGATGTAATGTTTTTGTATTAACGGGGCTACTTGTGATCAGCTAGAGGTAATTTCTAATTATGCACCATATCAGCAACATGGCACATAAATAATGACCAACAGGATACACCTGAATACATGGTATAATCTGAAGTAATGGTCTGCATGATTCCTCTGCTTTTGGCCGAAAAGCTTTTGTAATTAATATCATTAGTCTTCATAAAGCCAACCTGTTTTATGTTTTTTCCTTTGTATTCTTTCCCCAAACCCAAACATGAACAGCTGCTCTAACTTTATCACACACTCAAGTATCCAATCATAACATTATCCCCAATAAGCTAACAGCTAATATGTCAAACAAAACCTGTGCTTTTAAAGTTGCAGAAGTTTCTTCTTCTAACGTATAAAGCCCTTAATAATCAAGCTCCATCATATATCAGAGCTCTGATTACCCCGTATGTTCCTAACAGAGCACTTCGCTCTCAGACTGCAGGTCTGCTGGTGGTTCCTAGAGTCTCTAAAAGTAGAATGGGAGGCAGATCCTTTAGCTATCAGGCTCCTCTCCTGTGGAACCAACTCCCAGTTTTAGTTCGTGAGGGAGACACCCTGTCTACTTTTAAGACTAATCTTAAAACTTTCCTTTTTGACAAAGCTTATAACTAGAGTGGCTCATGTTACTCTGAGCTACCTTTATAGTTTTGCTGCTATAGGCTTAGGCTACTGGAGGACATCAGGGCCTATTTTTCTCACTCTACTGATTTCTACTGTTCTCCAGATTTGCATTGTATTACATTGAAATGACTGTTGTCATTTCAGCTTTTAACTTTTTGTTCTCTCTCTTTTTTCTTCATAGTAGGTACATCTGGTCTGACGTTCTGTTAACTGTGACATCATCCAGGGAAGACAGATAACCCACTATTACCATCTAATGTAGAACAGATTACTAGATCAATGTGTGCTTCTGTGCTTTTTTGTCTCTCTTGTTGTGTCTCTGCTCTGTCTTCTGTAACCCCAGTCGGTCGAGGCAGATGACCGTTCATAATGAGCCCGGTTCTGCTAGAGGTTTTTCCTTCCCGCTAACGGGTGTTTTTTCTTTCCACTGTCGCTTCATGCTTGCTCAGTATGAGGGATTGCAGCAAAGCCATGTACAATGCAGACGACTCTCCCTGTAGCTCTACGCTTCTCCAGGAGTGAATGCTGCTTGTCGGGACTTTGATGCAATCAACTGGTTCCCTTATATAGGAAATTGTTGACCAATCTGTATAATCTGACCCAATCTGTATAATATGATTGAACTTAACTTTGTAAAGTGCCTTGAGATGACATGTTTCATGAATTGGCGCTATATAAATAAAATTTAATTGAATTGAATTGAATGGCAACTGTACAAAAAAATCCAGAAGCATCTAGTTAAAAACAAAAATAGGTACTGTACGTTACGATCACAATTTACAGTGCAGTTCCCTCTGAAATAGTTTTCTGCATGTTATTGTGAATTGCATTTTAAAGAGTCACAGCTGATCAGTTGTGGAAACACACTCAAAACATCAATCTTCATCTTTTTAAGATTTTTGTTTTTATTGCAACATAGTCAGGAAACAAATTTGAATGTTTCGGTCACCTGCCTGTTTAGTTTACATCAGAGCAGCAGTACATAATGTTGATGGGTAAAGCTGACAGATTTTTGCAGCAACAGATTATAAAAACAAAGTAGCGTTTTTTTCTCACCAGCATGCATTTAAGCCACATCTTTCAAAACTCTAAACACAGTTAAGGAAACATTGGTATGTTGTGGCTACACCATTCAAGCATTTTATGACATATTTAAAATGAGATGCAGAGAGAGAACCCTAAACCAAAACCGAACTATATATTTTCAGACATCCAAGTTCAGCATCATAAATGTGGAGTAAATAAAAAAGATTTAATTAAAATATTATAGATAGATAGTGTGTTTTGTATGCAGGTCTTTTTTTAATCAAAACATAAAAGCAATAACATTTCATTTCTGTAATGCCTACGGAAGGTTTGTGCACTTTGATTCACTGATTGTATCTTGCAAACTGAAAACTTATGCTATTCCTTGAGATAATGATTTCATTTCAAGTCAAATTTTCTGTATTTTGATCAACAAATTTGTAGAAAAAAGAACTATAGTATTCAATTAACAAAACATGTTTTTGAATAAGAAAATTTACCATTTGCCAAATGTAGCGCTTCACTGTTAAAGGGGACAAATGCTTTTATATCCTTCCTTTTTTTCACATTTAAACTTTTTTTGATAACTTTCATGCAGCAGTCAACTCAAATTCATCAGTTACAAAACAAATAACACAATGGCCTAAACAGTGATAGTTATGGTCAAAGTGACACATTTTGTTTGCAAGAGGCTCTAACCATGGCAAAAAATGTAAACTATGAATCAAAAGCAAATATTGCCTTCAAACGCCCCAACTTGCAACCAAGTGAGCTCTTTCAATCAATCATTGCACAATAGACAACAAAATACACCACTTGAATCAACTAATCAGTGCACCATAATAGTCATTGTAGCTTATTACATACATTTCATGCCAATGCCATTTGTTTTCTTTCTACATAGGCTGTGTCAAATATTCTTCGTATCCAGAATCAGGAATGCTTTGATGTGAATTTTACTGTAATGTAATAGTTGCCTTGATTTCTTCTGAGACTTGAGCCCTTTCAACTGCCTCCAACTCACACACGGACTCCAGTTCCTTAGACCCCTCTACCTCATGTGTATTTTCACTCTTAGTCATCAGCCAAAGAGCTCCTCCATCTGTGCTGGAAAAGAAACACCCAGATGCACATTTCACAGCAAAGCCTGCAGAGTGATGACTGAAGATTTGTGTGAAGGAGTGTCAATTTCGCCCATTCAGGTACATGTCACACTATAAACTTCACGAAGGTAAGAAGTCTTTACATCAAACTGTTTTATATGTGACACCGAGGTTGATACTCTGAGCTTCTCCAATGACGCGCGGCATCACAGTCCCTCTCTGTTCTCACTGACAGGTGTGCGGTGGGAGCCTGCTGGAAAAGAAACGGCTCTACGTGCTCAGCTAGCTAATCACACATTTAACCATCCATTCCGCCACTTCGTCCCACTGGCAGAAAGTGTGGGAATTGTAGGAATTTGCCACAAGACATGTAGGCAACAGTACGCTTGACTATGAAGGGTAAAACGTCCACGGAGAGTCAGCATGGAGTCCGCCAAAATCACAGAACGCCCGAGTATGTGGGAGCCTTTAGGCAGCCCAGGCCCGGAGTACGCCCTAGCAACAATAAACCTAGTAAGTTAATCCAATATAAAAGTTACGTTTATTTTGGCCTTATGTTAGAAACAGGGCAGTGTAGTCCAACTACTCTGTCCTCCCAACAGAGATGGACAGCTCCCTCTCTCTCAGGAGAGAGCTGTGTAGGTGAATGGGTGGAGTGATATTACATATTTAGTGCACCTTATAATCATAATCCGGTGCGCCTTATATGTGGACTAAGACGCACAAAGACACGTAAATTTACTGTGTGCCTTATAATCCGGTGTGCCTTATGGACAGAAAAATACGGTATTTCTCTCACTCTGCTGAGTTCTCCTGCTATTCTCCAATTTAGCATTTTATGTTGTTAACTTTATGTTCTCTCTGTCTTTTTCTCTTCATGGTAGGTACATCTGGCCTGGTATTCTGTTCAGCTGTGATGCCATCCTGGGGGGCAGATTGTCTGCTATTGTCCTCTCTAACATTGAACGTATTCCTGGATCAATGTGTGCTTCTGTGCTTTTTTGTGTCTCTGCTCTGTTTTCTCAAACCCCCAGTTGGCCGCAGCAGATGGCCACTCACACTGAGCCTGGTTCTGCTGGAGGTTTCTTCCTGTTAAAGGGAAGTTTTTGTACATAAATAATTGGTGCCATATAAATAAAATTTAAATGAATTGAACTGTTCAGGCGCTCCGCAGCAAATACTGTAACCTAACTGTTCAAAACCATATTAGGGAATACAGAAAACTGAATGGATTGAAAAACATGACTCAAACACAATACAAAGATATCGACACAGCACCGGGAATGACTACATTCAACTTTTCTGCACTCCAAGAGAGTGCAAGTACACAACAGAATTTACTTAAAGGCAAACAAATTTGATTTTGCATGATATGTCCCCTTTAAGAGTTTTAAACATTTTTGCTGAATTATATATACGCCCTTTTTAGCAAATACTGAACACAGTAAAAACTAACAAATGTATTGATGCTTTTTCTAAATAAATATTTTTTATTTATGACATTCACATTGTTACCTATGAAAAAATGTATTTATTAACTTTAGGCAAATAATGACACATTGAAGTTATATTCCAGAGTGGCACTGCTCACCTTCCACGGGGAATAATATCACATTTTCAGTATTCATGTTTTGGATTTGATTTATTGCACCTCATGCAGTCAGCAGCAATTTGAATAGACTTTCGACTTTACTTTATTAGGTCCCCGAAGAGTAATTAGTTTGCAGCGAGTAATAATAGTAGCAACCACCACACAAACAATACCGACAATAGACTAGACAGAAGGATAAGAAGCGACTTATAAAAGTTAAAGGAGATCAATCTAAAACACACATTTGGAAAGGATAAAAGACTGGAGCTAAGATTTGAAGTACAGATAAACGATAAAAGCTGAAGTTGAAATTAAAATTAAAGATAAAGTGCAGCAATTGGATAGCGACCTTAAAACCTAAGATGTAGGAATAAAAATGTGATTTTAAATGTGATTTTCTGTAATACAACTGTACTGATTAATTTATTATATGATTATGTTGTGGAGGAGTTTAAGTATCTTGGGGTCTTTTTCACGAATGAGGGGAAGATGGAGCGGGAGATCGACAGGCGGATTGGTGCGGCGTCTGCTGTGAAGCGGGCACTGTACCGATCCGTTGTGCTGAAGAGAGAGCTGAGCCAAAAGGCGAAGCTCCCGATTTACCGGTCAATCTACGTTCCTACCCTCATCTATGGTCACGAGCTTTGGTTCGTGACCGAAAGAACGAGATCCCGGATACAAGCGGCTGAAATGAGTTTTCTCCGTAGTGTGTCTGGGCTCTCCCTTAGAGATAGAGTGAGGAGCTCAGTCATCCGGGGAGGACTCAGAGTAGAGCCGCTGCTCCTCCACGTCGAGAGGAGCCAGTTGAGGTGGCTCGGGCATCTGGTTAGGATGCCTCCTGGACGCCTCCCTGGTGAGGTGTTCCGGGCATGTCCCACCGGGAGGAGGCCCAGGGGAAGACCCAGGACACGCTGGAGGGACTATGTCTCTCGGCTGGCCTGGGAACGCCTTGGGATTCCCCCAGAGGAGCTGGCCCAAGTGGCCGGGGAGAGGGACGTCTGGGCCTCCCTACTGAAGCTGCTACCCCCGCGACCCGACCCCGGATAAGCGGAAGACGATGGATGGATGGATGGATAGATGGATTATGTATTGTGTACACTCAATATGTCATATATATAAGGTAGATAAGGCAGTGAATAGATCAAATTTTAAATAAATGTATTACTAGTATACTATAGTGCCATTTCTCTTTAAATGACTTTTAGAACTTGACTAAAATATATTTTGTCTAAGACATTTTATGATCAATCTAGTACTGAATACATTTACAGTTTCTGTGAATTTAGACTGTTATCAAATGATTCAATATTCTCTTTATATGGAAAAGCAGTGCTGAAAACCCATAATCAAAACAACATTTTGATGATAGTAGGTCTTACTGTCATAAAAATACCTTTTTTTATGCAGCCTCATAGACTTTCCATGATTCTTTTTCGTATACTTTGTCACCTACAGCAAAAACTAGCTTTATTGCCTTTGTTCTTTGTTCTGTGGAAGTTGCAGATCATGATCTTTAATCAAAGATGTAGAGCTAGACCAAGTTTCTTCTCTGCTTCTTGTGTTCTGGTCCTGCTGCAAAGAGGCTTGCAGCCCTCACAGACATTTATAAATGCAATTTCCTGAAAACGCTTAGGCATCCACAACAGCAAAGAGCTGATTAGTACTGATTTAATAAAGCACTTTGTACAGAATATGTTTATTTTTCAGCTCCTTTAGGCATCAATGTATATTTATATACTGCAAATGTGCACTCAGATACCAGCAAGGCAATAAAACTCCCCCACCCACTCAATTCAAGTGAAGAGAAAATGAACAGAGAGAACACAAGAGAGGAGTGGATACTACGTTTTTTTTTCTAAAAAACATTAATCTCCTCCTCTCATCAATTCCCCTCACATGAGTCCCTGAGCATCCATATATTCCTGAGCCATCTGATTCTAAAATGATTTCTGCATCAGGTGGGAACACAAAGCCACTTAACAGGTTATCACATTTACCATCCATGAATGCAGCCGCTGTCAGTCAGGGGAGAGATGGTGAGTGTGTGCACACACTCATGATTATTTATGCCTCCACATGCTTTTTATCAAAACACTCAGAAACACATATTTCCATTTTCAAAACATGATTAATTTTAATGCCGTGTTCCATCTGATTGCTGGGAATCAAAAATGCAAAAAGTAAATAAATAAAACAAAAACCTGTGCACGACAGGGGGAAAAAAGGGGTGTTGGGGGGGGGATTGAAAAAATACCAAAGCCAAAACTGTGCATTACCATGGGTGAAGATGAGCAGATGAGCAGCAACTTTCTTCAAGAAAAGTTTAATGACACGCTCTGTCTTGAAGCTCCAGTGAATTTCAGAGGGAGATCCAACATGCTCCTTTAGCCAGGGCTCTTGGAGTAAAGGGAGCAGTCATTACTGGTGCAAAGACACCACACCGAGGCAAGGAAATATTGGACGTGACAGAAAGCCTAACTTGGATCCCCTTGAGGAGCTGGATCCTCTAATGGCAAAAGAAACTGTGCTCTTTTTAGTGTTTGAGGTCTTTTACTGAACCTTTTGCCCACTGCTTCTTAAAACTGTATAATAACACACACAAACTAAACTGTAGATGAATCATGGAGCCCTCTGTTGATTTGCAATGCCACATAGTTACAAATCTATTGCCTGTATATTGCTAGAAATATAAAATCAAACCTATTGGCTACACAGTAATGCCAAAAAAAGCCATATAAAACTGCCGATGAATATGCAAATTGGAAAAGAAATATACCAACTTGTCAACTGTATTTTAATTCTGCTTTCCACTGTGTGCACTTTTTGGTGTTCAGTGGTATTTCTTATTAACTACAAAAATAGTGCTTTTCATCAATGCAATGGATCATTTCACATGATTAAATTACACATTAATAGATTATTTTGAACTACCAAGACACTAACAGTGCCATACAAAAGTAATTGTTTTGCAATTGGGTGTGTTACAACCACAAACCTTATTCTATTTTATTGGGCCATAGGTGATACACAAACACCAACAAGTACATAGTTTGAAGGTGGATGGAAAAAGGTTCACATCTTCCTCAAATTGCTTGCACATTATATTTTTAATATTTGTTTTGTCCACCAGGACGTGTGCTGCTGCTTTCCTTGGCCAGGTCACTTTTGTGAAAGAGGTCCTGATCTCTTTATGGGATTTTTATCTGGTTCAATAAAGCTTTATTAAATAAGAAAAAAAAACTTTTCAAAAAATGTTTTACAAAAATCAGAGGTTATACATGCATATGTGTTACAGTGCCTTTATTCTGTGGAACCAGGGCAGTCAGCCACCATCAGATGTGAACTAATTAGTGAACACTTGTGTAATTTATTCTCATTATAAATAAGGCTGTTCTGTGAAGACCTCAGATGTTTGTTAGAGCAGAGTTTGATTATAAAACAAGGGGAGCGGTAATCAGAGAAACAGCCAGAGGGCGGCAGGTTACTTTGGAGGAGCTGCAGAGATTCGGAGTTCAGGTCGGCAACTGTTGGTCATTCACACTGCAAATCTGTCCCAATGATAGCCATTGTTGGAAGAAGACTATAAGCAGTCACGTTTATAGTTTATTACATGCAATATAGAGGAAACTGCAAATACACGGGAAAAGGTGATGTGGCCAGATGGAACAAATCCCTACAGCATCATGCTGTAGGGATGCATTTATGCAGCAGAGGCAGAGAATCTGCTCAGAGTTGATGCACATATGGAGCTAAATACAGAGCAATTAAATCTAGCAGAAGCTCCAAAAGACTTGAGACCGGGGCCTCCCACTTCCCCCTTATGCTCTTGAAATTGAATTAGACTATGCTGAAGTTTGTTGTTACAATGTGGGAAAAAAAAGTTTCAAGAGGCAGGCAAGAAAAGCTAGAGCTTAAAAGCTGCAAATGCCTTCTGTAATATCTAACGCAGGAACTAAACACGGTAAGTTGAAGGAAACATATTCTACATTCATACAGATACATGCTTTTTTCATCATGCCGGTGTTGAAAACGTTCTGTGTCTCATCTTCACCACATAATGGCAGCTGAACTGGGCATTTCTGCCTTTGCCGAACAACTGTTCCTACAACGCCGACCATTCTCCTGTCAAGTTCTGTTTTTAACAACTACAAACACCATCGTAGGTTCAGGGCTCCTGTCTGAGCTGCCAACAATCACTGTGGGATTCCTGAGAACCATCGACAGCGCACAGCCTTCATTACGACCCTCGAGCTGAAACAGCAGGTTTCCTCGTTGCAACATTCATCAATCAGCCGTTTCCTTGTTCAAGATTCTGTCCAGCTCCTTCTTCCTGCTGTAACCATCGCCCACCTAGCATAGCACAGTTTCTTCTCCCGGAACAAAAACAACCTACTTATCAAGCTGTGAGATGCTGTAGCTTTTCCTCCGATTTCTCCAAATTTACCATGTTTGTTTTAGAGTATGCTTCTCAGCAGCCAACAGGTAGCTGCCTATTATTACAGACACTTTGGGAGCCTGATGCCAGAGGTATCAGGGGGCTATACAGGACTTTTCCTATCCAGCAGACTGAAACGTTGTCTGTCAGGCACAAAGAAATACATTAAAAGTCCATATCCATGTGGACTCTTCTGTTCCTTTCAGTTCCATTGAACTATTAGCTGTTTCCTTGCTTTATTCAAAATAAAGCCTGGAAAACAAAGACAATTAAATCCTTGGGAAAAGGACTGGTTGGTCCGGAGCTGCTAAGAAAGAGAATTAGGCCAACTTCATTACAAGAACAGAGGATAAATTGCAACAAATAGTGCGAAGGAGGTGCAGAGCGGGATGAGAAGGATTACGGGCAGCGCATCTCCCAGCCAAGTGGAAGGAGGAAACAAAAATAGAGTGAATAACTTGAGCCCGTTCTTGAGGAGGCTCATTGTGGGGGACCAGACCACCTGCACCCACTCGTCGGGGTCGACAGGCCTAATGAGATCTCTCTGCGACTGATTAGCCTGCTGGTCCCCCACAGCCTGTCACACCGGGGCTCACCTCTTCAGCACCGCTACGCCTCAGTCTGCCAGACATTTCTGCCTCCACACTGACCACTTTATCCCGAGAGGGGCCAACAGGGAGTCTTGTTAGATAGAAAGACAGTGCAAGGGAAGCGGTAGGAAGTCTGATGTGAGATGAAAGACCCAATAAAAATGTTCGGCAAAGAAAGTAACCATTTCACAAGTACGCACACACACAAAAACCCGAAGGTCATTATAAAACTGGATAGACTTGAGAGGAAATAATTATGTGAAATGCTTTGCATAAGCCGTTTTCTTACAAACATTTAGATTAGTATTTAGTATCAAAATCTGACTAATTGTAAACTTTAGAATTTGTATTTCCTTTCATCAAAAAGGATTTAAAAATGCAATAAAAATGTATTACATTTTAGCAACCTGATGTGGACTAATGGGAACTGTGGTGGAGAACAAGTGAAGTTTTAGGTGCTGTTCAGTTTCTGGACCTTTACTGACAAAAAAACAAACAAACAAACAAAAAAAAAACAGTGTATGAAGGCCATGATAAAACACTTCAAAAGTATTTTCCCAAAAGTCATTAAATATCCCTGACATACATTTCAAGCAAAAACTAATTTAATGAGGAAGATAAAAAAAATTTATATAAACTGTCAAAAACAACTGTAAAAAACCTGTCTTAAAGCCATTGAACTAATACTTTGTAAAAGTGCTTTGTGATTAAATTTAATCCATTCAGCCTTTTGCTTTTGTAAGAATATCATCATCCAAAAAACTTCCGGTATTATCTGTGTTTTTCCACTCTTTCTTGTCCGTCAGATTCTGAGAACATCTCTTGTCCACCAATTTTGTTCTGGACTTGGCTTCTAATCTATGATCTACTTCAGCTTTCTAGCGAACACACATTGCTTTTGGATCAAAACTAGTACTAGTACTAGTACTTTTTGACAGCTGATGTTTTTCTTTACCTTGGTAACAACCCTGGATCAAACTTAAAAAAAATAAAAAAAAAGATACCAGCTCATGATGCTGCCATCTCCATATTTAGGTGTTCTTTCTGTAATGCGGAGTGTTGTTTTTGTGACAAACTTCCCTTTTGGAACTTTGGGTTTAATCAGATAATGTTTCTTTGAGAAAAAAAAATATCCACAATGGGAAAACCGCACATCTCTTTTAGCTGAACTTCTTTAAATAGCGTTTTTGCAATTTTTTTTTTATTTTGCTCATTATCTGACTTTTCATTTTCTTTATCTGCGCTGGATTTGGTGCTAACATCTGAGTTTATTATCACTGTCAGAGTGGTCACAAAAATCTTGGCAGCATGTGGACATCTGCATTCAGTCTTAGCGGGCTTTAGTGGACAGGCACAATCATTAAACTTATGTCACACAGGCTTTGCAGGTGAGCGGACCGTACAGCGTACTCGGAGGAATGAGTGAGGCCCTATAGCATGCTGGAGATTTAGACTGTATTTAATAACCTGCAACAAGACACCTGTTACAAATTGTCTAAATAAAATATTCAGATGCTCATATATATTAACCCTTTACGTTGCTGGCAAATACACAGGCACTCTTTATTTACTTTAGTAAAGTTAGATAATGGGTGATCAACCCATAGCATGGTTAGTAAAATCAAGAGAGAGAGAGAGAAAAAAATAAATAAATAAATATATATATATATATATATATATATATATATATATATATATATATTAGGGCTGGGCAAGTTAACGCGTTAATTTCGCGTTAATTCATTAGACTATTAACAGCGATATTTACTTTAACGCGGGTTAACGCATGTTGCTCACATGCTTTTATTTTGTGAAGGTCTGTTGCTGCGGTGTAGGGGTTTGAATCAGAACAGTAGGTGGCGATAATGCGCCAATAACCTCGCTGTCAGCCCAGCCTCGGATTCAAAGAGGAAGAAAGGTGCTGGCCGGAAAAAAACAAAGCCGACATGCGGAAGGCGGTGTTTCCCGCAGGAATTTGCTTAGGCGAGGCGGTGAGTTGGCGGCCGGAACAAGTTTTGTGCGGAGCAGAGCGGGGTCTGCATCGACGCCGTCGGTGAAGTCGCTTCTCGCTTCAAAGTATCCATGTGTTTTTGCCTGTTTTTCCCTGCTATTCACTATATGCACGCGAGAAAGCAACAACAAAAAACCGCGTGTTAACGTCAAATAACCATGCAAGCATATCGAGTTAGCAAGCATTTCAGTTTAAAGTTCTTCCAGCATCGAATATGACAGAAACAAGTTAGTTGTAACCACTGCCAAGTTAAACTTTGGTATTGAACATAAAACGGTAATGCTGCTCCCTGCTGTTACCTCAGAAATTGCCTGTTTTTGGTAGATTTTTTCCCCATAAAGAGAATTCCCTGTCAGTGGCTATAAGCTGTAATTTATTATTATTGCTATTTTTTGTTTTACATGATTAAGTTGAGCTTTACACTAAATATGTGTTACTGATAAGTGCTACAAATGTTACAACACTTTTGTTCATATGGCAGCAGAACATTAAAATAAAAGTGCTCTTTACACTACTTTTGAATTCATTCTTGGAGTTTGTAAATACAATGCGATTAATCATGATTAATCGGGCAAATTATGCGATTAAATATTTTAAGCGTTGCCCAGCCCTAATATATATATATATATATATATATATATATATATATATATATATATATATATATATATATATTCGAATTAGAACGTACCTTCCATGGTTAAGTTCCCACAGCAAAATTTACCATGCAGATGTAGCAGGAATTATTAGTTAGAACAAAGACCGTGGATGTTCCAATCACAAATGTAGTACTGCAACAGGGAGGCATCAGAAAACAAAATTCCCTTCTATTCTGTTTTATAACAAACGTGCTTGATTGTGATTGTTGATGTTTTAATCACAACATGCAACCTGTGATTATTGCAGCATTCAGATGTATATTTCAGAGGTCAGAATTTGTTACAATGCCAAATATTCACCACAGATTTTTAAAACGATTAAACACAAAACATGCTTTTGAATTTCTGTGAATTCGCATCTAGACATGCACTTTTTTTCTTTTCCAAAATGTGATCTGTAGGCTTCAACACCGAGTATCTCTCTAAATTTAGCAGGCCACTTTATGTATTATGCAGTATGTGAGTGAGTGAAACCACTCAGTTATTTAAAACTGCAGCTGTTAAAAGCAAAGTGTTGCTGTAGGTCAGAGATACTTTAACTTAAACATAAAAATACAGACAACATGTTTAATTCAAACTAAACATTGCTTTTAAGTTGACCCTCTCCCCCCCCCAAAAAAAAGCCATCCAAGTAAAATTTTTAACACATTTAGAATTGTAGTGCTTTCAGGCATCTGGAAACTGAACCTAAGGATCAACCAGACTTGTGGACGTCCACAAACCTCTTCCTGAGATCATGGCAGAGTGTTTTTTTCTTTGATTTTCTCATGATGTCACACAAGGACACAGCCTGTTTTGAGATGGGTCTAAAAATACGTCTTAAGGCATGTCTCCATATAACTCAAATGTTGTGAATTTTCAGAACCTTATAAAGCTGTGACTTCACTAGCAAGTCTTTGTGGAATTGCCTAAAGGTATAGAAATCAGTAATAAAGGCATGTAAACTTCTGAATTTGAATAAAATAAGAAAATAATATAATTGTTTTTTCTCTTTATTGTTGAATTTAGCAAATACAAATATGTTAGCAATTATATGTGAAATAAAACAGGAGTAGTTTAGTCTAATTTTATGTCAGGAACTGAGAAAAAAAGGTTGTGTGTCTTTTTACAGCGTATGTAAATATTTGTTTCCAACTGCACAAAGAACACAGAGCAGAGAAAAAAAAACGATTTGGTGACTCACAGATTTCTGTCTTCTTATTTTTTTGTCACTTTTAAATGTTTGAAATCTTCAAACAAATTCTAACATCAGACAAAGCTAACCTGAGTAAATCCAAAAACACACAAAAAACAGTTTAAGGTCATATACCAGCATTTCACTGAGTTCTAGATTTTAAATTTTACTTGGCCGAACCAACTCTTTCTTTTTTTGACCCTTTCAGAAGTGGACTTGGTGGTGTGCTAATTCTATTTTCAGCTCAGGTTGGTGTGGTTAACCTTTATCTCTTGATAAATTATTCACAATTAATCATAATTTGAAAACAACTTTTAAGTGATTACACTTGTTTTCTTTGTCTGTAATTAATATGTGTTTGCTGATCAGAAACATTTAAGTATAACAAAACACAAAAGACAAGACGACCTTAAGTGAGCACATAATATTTCACATGCAAGTATCCATATATATATATATATATATATATATATATATATATATATATATATATATATATATATATATATATATATATATATATGCATCTCAAAATTAGAACATTGTAAAGAAATATAATTTTTGTCACTCATTTCAGAGAGTGAAATTCATATATTTTTAAAAAAATCATTACAAAGAGAATAAAAATATTTCAAGCCTTTTTTTCATGAAGTTTTGATGAATATGGCTTAGAGATTACGACAACCCAAAAATCTGTCACAGAAAATTTAAATATTATTAAAAAGTGGAATATTAGAAACTTATGGTGTCACACCCTAATCAAATGAGTCAAAAATATCGTCTTACTGAGCCTCTAAATGGTCTCTGATTCCCCCTGTAATGTTCATCAAAAGCGTCTTAGCTGGGCAAAGGGTCCAAAGTCCTGTTTTCAGATGAAAATAAATTTTGCATTTCATTTGGAAATCAAGGTCTCAGACCCTGGAGGAATATGGAGAGACACAGAATCCATGTTGCCTGAAGTCCAGTGTCAAGGGCAGTGTGGGCTATTGTCAAGAGGAAGATGACACCAGACCCAATAATACAGATGACCTGAAGGCAGCTATCTGGGCTTTGATTACACCTCAGCAGAACCACAGGCTGATCGCCTCTATGCAACGCCACACGGATTCAGTAATTCATGCAAAATCAGGCCCAACTAAGTATTGAGTGCATACAAATGAACATATTTCCATGTATTTGATTTTACTGAGAAGTGCTGCTGGGGGGAAGCTAAAGAACATCCTGGCCTTTGACAGTCACCCACTTCACCCCATCCTGGCTGGTCAAGAGGGCATCCATAGCCAAAGGCTCTGGTGGCTGGGCTGCAGGACTGAGCGCTTCAGGTCTATCATCCCCAGAATATCATCTGCCTTCAGAATAAACAACTCCAACTGTTGTTAACTAAGGACATGGCTGATTGTATGGCCTGTTGCATATTTGAATGTCTGATACTTTAGCTAACAGTATAATATGAAACTGTAGCTAAATACATAATTCATTGTACATCATATTTAATCTGTCTTGCACATTTTTCTCTCAGTCTTTACTCCAACCTATTCGTATTCTATTTTATCTTTCTTATCTTCCTCTGTTGGTATTTTTGCTGTATTTTGTGTTCACTTGCACAAAATCATTTCCCTATGGAGACCGTTAGAGTTATCTTGATCTTGAGCCTTGGATTTTTTTCAAAAGCCTGACACTTCTGTTTAAAATATCAAAATATCAAAAAATTTGAATATTACATAAGATCTTATGTAATATTCAAATTTTTTGAGGCACAGAATTTTGGGTTTTTGTTATCTGTAAGCCATTATCATTAAAACTACGAGAAACAAGGCTTAACACATTTCACACTAAGGACAATTAATCTATACAATATGTGAGTTTTACTTTCTGTATTGAGTGACAAAAATATAGATATAAGATAAGTAAGTCCAAGTCTATATTTTTTGATCAGCGTGTTTTTCAGTTGAATCAAGTAACTTGTGTTTTATCTTCAGTGGTTTTGTCAATTGATTAGCTGACTGTTTCTGTATTTTCTGAGCGACACATCTACTACCTGTACTGACACCTATGGCTCCTGCTTGGGACTTAATATTCTCTGAAGAAACTTCACCGCCCACTGGTCCATTTATTGAGAATCTGTATGTTGCAACTGTCATTTTGCCATTAATCATCTCTGTTTTCCTAACATTTGTCAAGTGTAACTGTTGTTCTCGCTCTGCATCGCCCTTGAACTTTCAATGCCTCTGCTAAAAGCATGAAGCGTATAAATGGATACTTGCTGTAACTTTGTACCTGGCAGGTCGACATGACAGCCACTGGATGAGAGAGCCGGCTCATTACCACATTTCCTCCCTCGCAATCGGCTGGGATTGTGACAGCAAAGTCAATGTGGATGAATTCTAATCCTTACATGTGTGTCCTAAAGAGCCTCGACTCTGGGGGGTCTCTGGCTACAATGTTCGCCAAGAACAACTCAGGCAAGAGGGAGCTGAACAGGAACAGAGGACAAACAAACATCCTAACATCCGGGCAATGGATTTTGTGTTTTCCAGAGAAAATCCAATACAACGGTAATTTAAAAACAACTCGTGCACACCGCTGTAAACTGACAGCCTCATGCCTGCCTGCTCCTACCTGACAATGAAGGAGCGCAGCGGGGTGAGGTTGGGGTCGTGGTTGGAGCGGGGTTGGTAGGAAAGGTCTGCCGACAGGGTGATTCCAGATCCTTGGAGGAGTAGCATGACGCGGTCAGGGAGCAGCTCTGAGGTTTCAGAGGTGAAGGTGATGGAGAGGAGCTGGCCGTAGCTGTTGACTTTGCGACCCAGGAATTTCTCTGGTAGGAAGAAAGGCACAGATTGGATGTAAGGGAGGAGAGACAATGTGAGCTTTGTAATTAACGTCTGAGCCAGAGTGTGTAAATACGAACACAGATTTGTGTGCAAGCGTGTTGTGGTGACATGGTATGCAGTATTTTGTCAGTTTTCATCCATCTGGACCTTTACCACATTTTTATTACATTACAGCCATCACTGTTTTGTATTGGCCCTTTATGAGACTGACCATCATAAAGAAGCACATGATCAAGGTTACATGGTTTTCAAACTTTTTTATATAAAAAATCTGCGCATTCATAGTCAGTACCCATTCGGTCTGATAAGCCGAAATAAAATGCAGTGCAGTCAATTGCCTTCAGAAGTCACTTAAAGCTATAGTTGGTAATCCTGTTCAGAAACTTTTTATTTTACTGGGTGAAATGGTAAAGGAGGTTGAAAAATGAGATCTCTCTGAAAGATCGCAGGCCTGTAAAAGCTCTGACCATTCCCAGTCATTCGGTCCGAGTGCCAGAGGTTTGGTCAGAGTTTTGGTTCTGCTCTCACCCCCCTTTGTCCCTCATGTTCTGGGGGTATTGCCTTATCTGTTGGTTGTCCCACATGCAATCATTCTGAAATGCTCATGTAACGCCAGTGTGCGTGCTCATTCCTTGTTAGTTTCCGCTTGCTGGCTGCACAGGCGCACTTCTAGTGTTTATGCATCCATTTAGCTTCAGTTACTTTCGGTTAGCTTTGGTGTTAGCCGTTCATTGTAGCTCCGCTGCTCTCACCGTATACTTTGAGCATGGCAGAGAGTCACAAGAAGCAAACCGCGTTCCAGTTTATGAGAACAAGGGGAAGTTCTCAGTAGAAAGAAATAAGACCAGAGTGGATTTGGGGGATTTTTTCCACGCGATCCTCCTGAGAGTTGGAAGAGCAGGTAAGATTGTCTTGTGCAGTTATTCAAACTTTGGGAAACATCTGGAAAAATCGCAGACTCTACCTTTAATTAGCAAATATCAAATGTGTTGAATAAGGAGGAATTCTGACAGAAAACCCATAAGAGACCTTTATGTGAGATGGTAACCTTGCACATTCATCAAGAGCAACTGATTAGTGGCTTTACAAAGCATTTCTGACAGGCTAAATATGTTTCCATGATGTACTTTTTAGAGTTTTTGAAAACGTCCCCCCCTGCACTTTAAAGTTATGAAGTACTTTATGTTGACCAAATAAAATACCCCCAAACATAAAAAAAAAAATTGTGGTTGTCATGTGACAAAATGTTAAAAAGTGCAAGGAACATATATACTTTTGGAAGGAACAGCAATTGTTGAAATCTTAGCTTTTTTGTTCATAGGATGACAAAGAGTGTTTCTTCATATTTTAGTTCACATATGTAGAGGTACACATCAACACATTTTTACTTTCTTACAATAAATGAAGATGCCCTCAGACATTTCTGATACCAAAGGATACCAACTGCCTAAAACACAGTGTGTTTTCTGAGTCTGTGGAAAGTAACTGAAATCCCCCCCCCTCCATTAGAGAAATGTGAGAGATGTAAACAGTTTACTGAAAGTGTTGCATCAGTCACACTGCAACTGATCTGATTTCTAAGGAACGAGAAGTCTAAAATCCAAGAGTCCTACTTGAATTTTTATTTATTTTCCAAATTCAAAATAAAATGTAAAAGCTTCCAAGACACGTGTTGTTGTCACATTGAGTCCTAAGTCAGCTGTCAGACTTGTCAACACCCCTGCTGGCAAGTATGACAGAATGTGAATGCTTTTTGTAGGGAGCTCATAGTCATTCTGTTCTTCTTTGAAGGATTTCATTCTTTTCTCCTCCAAAAGGCCTAGTGCTAACAGATTCTAAGGAATCTGACACATTCATCTTCACCTTTATTCCATTCTCCCTGCTGTCGCTCACAAGTCCCACATGTCCAAAAGCATGACTAATCCACCTCCGTGCTTAACAGCTGGTGATGTGTGCTTTAATGTCTTCTTCTGTTTAAACATAACATTGCTCATCAGCACTGAAAATATTGACTGCAGACTGTAATCTTCCAGGGTCCCTATCATGATGTCATGTTCCATTGGCAGTGAGTGTTCAACATTATAATGCAATGAAAAAAAATCTGCTTTTTAAAATGGTTATCGTAATCCAAACTCACCAACTTTTCATTTTGTTGTTTTGAGGTGAAAGACGTTTTTTTAAATCAAAGTGCTTTTGCCATCATACAGGTGTCATCAATCAAAGATTAGAATGGAATAGGAATATCCTTTCTTGTCCCTCAGGACAGAAATCCAGATTTACCAGCAGCGATATGACAGGCAGGTTAAAGCCTGCAGGTTCATACAAAGGTAAGAACACAAAAACAGAAACTAAGAACAAGAGACTGTAGCTACAGTATTGTCAAATTTACAACGTTAGAGAAAGGTATTGTGCTGTTATTAGAAATATAATCAGCATAATCAGATTCAAAAAAATGTGCAGATGAATAGGATCATTTAAATCCATGCATGTATATTTGAGCATAAGAAATAATGGCAGAGTACAAGAAATAGAAAATCTGTGCAAATAACAATAGGGATGTAAACGCTTATGGGGTTTGCTGGGAGCAATGACGTTTATAAAGTTTAACAGCTGCTGGAAGGATTGGTGATAACACTCCTTTGACCACCTAGGATGCAACAGTCTGTCACTGAAGAAGCTCTCCAGTTCTACAACAGCTCCATTCATGGGTTTGGAGACATTGTCCAACAGTTATGTTATTTTTGCTCAAGTACGTCTGTCTCTCACCATCTGCAGAGGGCCAAAGGGACATCATAGGAGAGAGCTGGGCTTCCCGATGAGCTTATACTCCTCTTGCTCTCAGCTGTAGCTGTTTCAAGGCAGTTTCTCCCACAAACTCCTCTATAGAATATGGCTGATACCACCAGAGAGTCAGAAAAGGTCTTCAGGAGTGCCCTCCATATTCCAAATGACCTCAGTTTCTTCTGCCGGGAGAGTCTGCTCTGACCCATTCTTTGAAGAGCGTCAGTGTTGTGATTCCTGTGCAGTTTATTGTTCAGGTGAATACCCAGGTTACTTACTAACTCTAACCCTTAACATCAGTTCCCTCGATGTTAACCGGTGTCAATGTGGTGGGCCTGTGCCTGCCGACATCCACCACCTGGTCCTTGGTTTCCCCCAAATTGATCAGGAGATGGTTCTTTAGACAACTTTTGTAGTTGGCTGCCTGGGGAGTTGATTGAGAAGTCTGCAAGGTAGACGGTGAAGAGGCACAGTGGAGCCTTCACCTCTCCTGAGAGCTCCAGCTTGTCCCTCAGAAGTCCTGACTGGATGGTATTAAAAGCACCGGATAATTCAAAGATTATGACGCTGTCAGTTCTTCTTTAGGTGGGGCAGGACTTGATGCAGGAGGTAGATGATGGCATCATCAACCCCGATGTGAAGCTGGTAGACAAACTGCGGTGAATCCAACAAAGACCTCACCAGGGGGGCTAAGATGGTTGAGGAACAACCTCTGGATGGTCTTCATTAGATGCAAGGTCAGTGCTGCTGGCCTGTAGCTGCTGAGTAATATCGAGTCGCTCCATGGTTATCTGGTGTAAACAATGGGATCTCCGAACACAAGTGCCAAAAAAGAGAAAATAATACCAAAGTTGTCCACAAAATGGTCTGCTTCATTGTGTGAACAAGCAGGACAAAAAAACAAAAACAGGAACAGAGACATACAAAATAAAACAATCTACAAACATTTATTTTAAAACGAGAAAAACTCAGGAGCTGCTAAAGCAGGCTGCCTGCTCATGCGCCACCAGAAGTTGTATATTGAATTAAATACATGTCTGATTAGTTACAAGTACAAATAAATGTTGTATATCTACATTCAATAAGCCTTGAATTATCAGAACATGAGTCTCGGTACTTCGGCATGTCCTCAATGAAAAAAAAATTCTTGTTGGTAAACTACTTCCAACATTTTCAAGTTTCAGTTTTACTATTATACAAATACCTTTTTACCTAGAAAACACAAATCCCAGATGCTCTTTATTTGACTAATGACTAACGACAAAGACTTTTCCTATTTCATATTTTGTAAAAAATATAGTGGTGGCCACATTAAGATGTGGGGAATATTATTTTAGTGTTAAGGGAATGTGTGAGTTAAATACATGGCATTCCTTGAAGAAAATTCTTGATAATTGATAATTCAATGACCATGACCTGGATGACTGAGAATCTTCACCAGCATATCAGTATAATATTAACTGCAATAAAAAAAGGTTAGTGGAATGGCTATCAATTGTGCTCCCAGCTAAGCTGTCTCATCGTGATTCAGGTGACCAAGTACTCCACTCACACCAAGCAATAGCTGACAGGTGGGTCGTTGATTTGCATCTGACTTGGAATGCTCCTAGGACCATATGCTTAAAAATAGCAGCGTTTCAACCTATGTACAGGTTACTCAAGTGCGAGCCATTCGAATTGGCAAAGACTCCTGGATAGGTGTCGAAACGTTTTCAGAAAAACTGATCAAACGTCTGGTTGCCTCTGATTTAAGCCTGTTTGCTGCTGCAATGACCCGGATAAATCAGAGTTTGCACATGCAAATAGCTATCAAACCAAAATCACTAACACCAATCTAGGACTGGGATAATTAACCATACTATGAAACATACAAACACCACCTACTCTAGACTAATTACATAAGACAGGTGATAAACCTATTTGTGCCCTTACATTTACGTAAACCTTCTGAACAAAACCTCCATTATTAATTGTTTCAGTTTATGTCAATGTGCAGTAGCAAACCTGGTAAAAAAAATAAATACATTTTGATTGTGTTTCTTGCTTAAATCAAGCAAGTAATCTTTGATTTAAAATGTTTTTTATAAGAGATTACTCCATCTTCAAGTATTTTTTTACAATCCACATAAAATTCTGTTTGCACTTTAAAACATTCTAAAAATGTTCATACAAAAGCAATACAATGTTACCATTCTCAACCAGATGTGGTTAAGTGAGAGGGAAAAATGACAGGTTGCACGCTTGGTTGCCATCTTGTTTTTGTGCGTAATCGTGTGTGAAGTACATCCTGAGCTCCTCAGGGGCTTAAGAGGGCTTTGGAATTGAGTGGGTGATTTTGCTTGCGAGGGGCCGCTGGCATCATTCAGAGCAACTCAGCTGTCTGATCATCCAATATCTGCTCAACCAGGAGTCGGCTTTTATTTATCGTGCCGTGCCGTTACATGGCCTACTTTCATCGGTAGCTACACTGATGAATGTTTTTATCTCAACTGCATTTAAATTGACTTTTTGATGCCCTGAAATGAGATATAGTGTAGCATTGGTAAAATATTACTGACTGCATCAACAACAAGTAAAATCATATTTTAGTAGAATGCATTATTATGTCAGATTTGTCCTTTCCTCTCTCAGTCACATCATGCATTTCATTTTAAACCAAATACTGCTATGTCCTTCACACATTTCATTGGCTGTGTTTTACAATAAATCATCTTGCTATGTGCACACTTTTAAATTGAAACTACGTTGAACCATCTTTTGATTTCATTTCTTTCTCTATTCAGTCTTCTGTTCATCTAACAGCAGCCCACAGATAGACTTGTAGAACTTGCAAAGGTTTTCCAGATCTATCCTGGTTGCAAGGACAGCTGCTTTACACAGATGTATTCAGGTGAACCCAAATATGTTCTGTCTAATTTTGTCCTGAGTACTGGCTTGGTTGTACCAAAAGTATAAAACATACTTTTTTATCGATTCAGGCGTAAGCTCACACTCAATCAGCAACAACAACCTCAAATCAATATTTTTGTGTCAAACGTTTGTTATTTGTGTCCAAATACTGTAATTTTGTTCCATCAGACCATAAAAAATGTAGCCACAAATATTTGTAACATTTTGGCCAGGCCTGGAGGTTTTCTTTGGATAAGAAAATCATTATATTCTACAACTCTGCTCCTAAGTCCAGACATGTTTAAAACACAGGAGATTGTGAACCTTGCCTGCAAGCTGAATTCTCGCGGTATTTGTGCATTCTCAAACACATGAGAACCCATCTTGTCCCGCTCCCATCCCAATCGATCAGGTCTGAACCAAAAACGGTTTGGGCCAGTAATGTTGCAGTGTCATAATTTAAGACGAGGCATACCGGTTGTGACGAAAGCAAGAGCTGCCGAACCAACATAAACATGGCAGCACAGGAGGAGACACACATAGCTGTGGCTATCATGTGTTTTGTCAAAATCCGATGTGACAACAAAAAGTGCCTTGGCCAGCGTAACTTGTCTTGGTTTCTCATAGCGTTTGCTCCTTACATTTTCATTTGATACCATGATTGGCTAAAACCAGCCTTGTGGTAGGGGGGCACTAGGTGTCGCTTCGTCCAACCAGCTCGGAAGGCTCTGCTGAATGTCCCTCCTTTCTCTGAACTTATTTGATGGGTTCAGATCCAGATGGATGATGTGCAGAACAGAGAATGCTACACATTATCAATCTGGCTGGCCAGGTGAGGAGATTGGTGTTGCATGTAAAACACAAACAGCATTTAAACAGAAATGCCTGAGCTTAAGTGGATGCCTCCTTGAGAAGTTTCAGTTTGTCAAATTTGCATGGACACCAAGTTTTACCAATGTCCCTCTAGTTCCATGTTTTCTTTAATTATCGATAACTGTCTTTGCTTTGCCATGGTATAAAAATATTGAGCACTGTGTCTGTAACCTTCTCCAGAATGCTACTTTTGCACAAAGAGATCTTTTTGATTCTTTGCAACTGGCGAACTGTGCTTTTAGCTAAAGAAGGTACATGATGAAATTTCAAGGAAAGTAATTTTTTTCTTTGATGTTAGGTAACTTCCTGGGAAGACTGAATGTTAGAATTAAAGCACAAGGATGTTCAGCAGTTTAAGGGACACTATTCAATCAGGCTATGACACTTTTCATTTTCTATTTCCCCCTCCCTAGATGTTTGTTATTTGATGAGTGGATATGTTCATATCATGAATGGATTTTATGGACGTTATAAATTAAAAACACAAACATCTATGTTGATTTAATTTATTTCTAATATTTTCCTACACATTTAGAAGGACAAAAATAAAGCTGAGCTGTTACAGTCTTACATCTATCCCTGTATTTTCCTTCGCGTAAGTTTCAGTGACAGGTTTACTGTGAGGACACATTAATGAGTAGAGCAGAGGACACGATTATTTATATTCATCATCCAACTTTATGCCTGGGATTTGGATGAAATGAGAACCAGGCGGTGATTTAATGACAAAGGCTTTTGTTCCATGGGTAATCAATAGTACTTTCTGTTCAATACCGTAAGCCATCGCTCATGTCCGACAGACTTCAGATGCAAAGGAAATAGATAATTATTGCTAATCAGACAGAGGGAGTGGCATGATAAACACCTGCTGTCCAGCCATCGGCATGGAGGACACAGACAGCATTCTTGCTTTGAACAAACATATCTCTGAGGGGTTAGAAATCAATACCAGTTGAAAAGGCTAAACAAATTAAACTAGAAAATCTGTAGTGAAAGAAAAAAGGCTTAGATGTTATATGCATTTCCAATGAGTCAGGAGTTCCTCTAAAAGGCTGAGTCACAAATAAACACCAGAACTAGTGGAGGAAAGAGGAATTCTAAAAGAAGCAACAGATCAATATACATTTCCAAGCTTTTCTTTTACCTCCATTTGTGCGAGTTTAACAAAGAACACATCTAAAAAAAACTACAACCAGACATTACGTTGGCAAACCATCCATTTTTGGTTTGGCAGTGTTTAAGTCAGATGAGTAGAAAAATGTAAGTTTCTTTAAAGAACAGCTCTGGTGGTAAAAGTCATAGTACATAAATCATATGCAACTGTTTATGCAGAGCATTTATGTGAAAATGCAGCCTGGGCTGCATTCGACCTTCTACCTTGGAACCTTTCCTGCATTTCTTCCCTCCTTTTATTTTCCCCCCCTTTCCTAAATGAGCACAATGAATGAAAGCCACTAGCATTGAATCTTATAAAAAAGACAACAAAAACAGCAGACACTAGGTTGACAATTGTATAACATGTGCTATACAAAAAACCTGATCTGTACAATTAACCCTAGAACCTCTCTTTATCCCTGTTATGTTTTATATTCATAAACTGTTAAAATAATGACATTACAAATGAAAAACCTGAGTCTTTTTTAATATGTAAACATTTTTGTTCTTGATTTCTTAGAAGTTTGACATATTTATAAAAGATTGTCTACCAGCTGATCAACACTAAAATGTAAAATGTTTGACCCTTTCTTAATGCATTAATGAACAATTTTAAAGTGGAAGAAGAAAGATGTCTGGTTCCCACAATCATTTGCAATCAAAAACTGAAAAGTGCAGCATGCATTTATATTGAGATATCTTTGCTTCAATACCTGTAATGATTTAGGTTATTGTTTGTACTTTTCTGGACTGATTAGATTCCACTCCCCTCAGCCACCAGTCATCACAGCTCAGTTTACTCTCAGTCACCAGCCACCAGTCTCTATCCAATCAGCTCAGTCACCTACCTGCCACCACTCTGCACCTGATCAGTTCCACCTGCTGCACTAATTACTGCCAACTCTGCTCACCTGTTACCCTGCCTAATTATACCTGCATCTTTCTTTCACTCACTGCCAGAACGTCTTGTCTTGTTACCTGCCTGCATGTGTGTGTTTGCTCCAGTGGCTTCCCCTTTGTTTGTTCCTGTGACTTCCCTGGATTCTGTCGTTGCTCTGCCTCACTAGTTCTCCTGCTAGTATTTGTGTGCACCGGCTTAAAGTAAGGATTCCTGTGGGACTCTGTTTAGGCTCTGTTCATGCTGGAGACATCTGTGGCTTCTATCAGGATTCAGTATACGGCTTCAGGTCCAGTTCAGTTACATCTGTCAGTTCCTGATTACGTCTGGTTCTGTTTCGCCTGCCTCGTTCTCCACAAATCATCTTTATAATAAATCTTTTAATCTTAACTCTGTTGTCCGGCTGAATTATCAGATTCTAAGAACACCAATCCTAACAGATACCACTAAAGATACCAATAGAATCCACTGTTTCCAATTGTCTTCAGAGTTCACCAAACTAGTTATCCAAACCATATGTCATTTAAAATCTGTCTAATTTAATCTCAGTATTCGAGCTGTTGCAAAGTCCTCAGCGGTTTATTAGAGAACATTAGTAAACAAATAGTATAAACTATTAGTTCGACACTACCGATCAGACCTGCGTTCCCTACCGTTTGTTGGGAACGCAGTTAAAAAAACATTGATTTTTGTGCTATACAAAATGCTTTGAGTAGTGTCAAACTAAAAATAAACATCACCTTGGATACACTACACCCACAATGAAACAGGCTGGTGGCGGCATGCGGGTCTTCGGATGCTTTTCTGCGGCAGGGAACTGCTCAGAGATGATATGATGGAGTTAAATACAGGTCCTCCTTAAAGGGACATGGTGTAACTAATTTGGATTTCAATTAGTAAAAATCATGTATTGCCTTTATAAATACATATTCTGGCAAAGTCTAATAATATCACATCAAAAATGAAAGCGTTCTCATAACTTAGAATTAGTAGTTTATAAATAAATAGGTGTCGGTGCATCCACTAGGAGACGCCATGTTGCGTCTCTATTTCTGATTTCAGAAGCCAAAAGGGGACAAATTTTCCCTATCTGTCTTCTATAGGAGGACGTGTTGTCGGTGGAGGACGTGTTGTCAGTGGATGAGGAGTATAAAAGAAGCAAAGACGACTTTAGATCATTCTGTTTGCCATTTTCTGTTGAAATTGAGGACCATTCATACTCTTTGCCCAGTGAGAGGGAAGAGAAAGTAACCAAGAAAAGAAAAAAGAAGTAATAACTGGAGAAAACAAGTATCTATATCGGCACAGCTATTATTGCCAGGTAGAGACGATTCATGAGGAAGCGCGGACTCAAAACTGATGCGGAGGTTTTGCAGATTTGCTGATGGACAGGTAAGTTAATTCAATATAAACAGTGAAGTTTATTTTTGCCGTTAAGTTAGAAACAGGGCAGTGTGGTCCAGCAGCTACTCTTTCCTCCCGGCAGAGAAAGCTTGTTTGTTCATCTCCCTCTAGTATGTGTGTACGCGGAGGGATATCAGTCGGCCTGTTCACTGTCTGTAGTGCGGCAGCAGGACCAGGTCTTTTTACTTGTGTTTATAATAAAACTTTTTCAGAGGCCAAAAAAGTGACTGCTCGTTCAGAATCGATTTTCAGTTTTGCTTTGCTATACAACAAGAGAGGCAAAAGTTAATCTGGCTGGCCAGGCTAGCAGCCAGCACGAAGCACTGACTGCAGGGCTCGCAGCAGACCAGGCACTGCTTTTAAGTCTCCAACAGCACAGAGAAAAGTCACTAGATTTGTTGCTAGTTGCTTTTCTGAAAAAAGTCACTAGAGGGGTCTGATTGCTCACTAAATCTAGCAACAAAGTCACTAAGTTGGCAATAGTGTCTCTCGCGCACTCTCTTGCCACAACTTGCTCCTCGTACTCTCAGCAATACTGCCGTGCTGTTGTGGGCACTGTGGGCAGCGCTGCAAGTGCTGGTACCATCCAAATGCAGTATAGTACAATTTTAAATGCCACAGTACCCCGGTACCAAATTAGCACCGGTATACCGAACAACCCTAGTTGACATTGTCATATGTATGATACACCGTAGTAGTTATTACGCGCTTAACGGCGAGGTCGTTTGTACTTCATTTAGTGCACCACTAATTGGTATGCCAGTGTAAAAATCTTACACACTGGGGTTTTAAAAGAGAAGATGTTAGAGGCTGTAAAACACTTGAGACTAGGGTGAAGGTTCAACTTCCAGCAGGACAGTCACCCTAAATGGAGTCAAAAAAAGTGGTTTGATCAAAGTATATTTATGCCTTAGAATGGTCAACTCAAAGTACAGGCCTAATTAAATGGGACTATGTGGGTATATCTTTGTTAGGATTTGGTTTCTTAGTAAAATGTTGTGGGTACTATAAGTGCATGGCCAAAAAATGTTAACACCACTCTGCTCTTTGAACAGCAGTGATGCATGTTGTTAGTTTTGGGAGAGTACATGTGTCCATGAACAGTTGCATGTTATACAATAATTAGAGATGCTAAGAATTGATATAAAGGAGGAAATTAATTTGCTTGAAAGAATCATAATACAACTAAATTACTTTCTTTTTGCACAAATCATAACATCAAGGAAGATTCATTTAATGTTTTGGACTGAAACCTTTTATCTGACTGTTCAATTCAAACTATATATATATATTTTTTTTTTTTTTTTACATTTTCAATGTTAAAGTGAAGTTGCCATTAGACCAATCCTGTCTCGCAGTACATATTATGTTACTATTTCCTTTTTAAAAATAAAAAAGTCAAGCTTGTGGCATTATTTTCTTTTGCTCTTGCACTGAACTCATTTCCAACAGTGAGGCCAATACAGGTATGTAACAAATTGCGATTCCAGGTAGCGCGATACCCCTAACTTTCATGTATTTGTATCTATATATTTGACTCTCATTTCTGAAACTCTGTATAACTGCCACATTTTGAAATATACTCTCTCCAATAAGTCACTCAGACAAATACCACTCAAGTGACACTCTAAAGTGCAGCCTTTGCCAGCACAAGATTACTGTTGCTTTAGAGAACAGCCCCGGTAGAGCCACTGATTTTGAGGAACAGACAAGAGGTAATTACCCACATTTGGGGAGCAATACACTGTAATACTGAGTAATGGGAGAATTCCATGTCCACAGAAAATAAAAGTCAACGGTTATTACATCTAAAGTGATTTATTGGGAATATATATGGCACATACCTTGCATAACTGTGGGTAATGAGCCCAGTAATATAGCTATGCGATTAAGCTGGAATTTGTACCTAACGCTCCCTTATGGTTTCAGACACTTGTGTTCAGATGGAGCTTGTTGGCTGTTGTAGTACACGGTGCCGTTGGATTAAAATTAGGTTGTTTTTATGTTAGGAAGGACAGAACTACCAGAGCAAAATTACAGCATAACGCTTATAGACCAGCAAAAAAACATCACCACTTTCAGTCATGAATCATGCTAAACAAATACAGCATAATCAGCCAGTGGATTATTCATTTCAGAGTGTGATCTGCTGTCTTTGTATGGCCATGAATTCATATTGATTACTTTAAATAGGTAAATAATGAAAATGTTTAGTTCGAACTCCAGTTTATTGTGCCTTTATCTGATCTACAAAGAACTAGCAGCAAATCCATGACCATGAGACTCCTCTTCATATATTCCTAATTGGGAACAATTTCATGACTAACAGTTTACAAGATCAGCTCAGATAACTGATAAAGCATTAGCAAACAGGCTTAAATCACTTTCGCTCAGTTCTTTGTCAATTCTGGTGGCTCACAGTTGAGCAACCTGCAGTTGGTGCACTGCTGTTTTTAAAAGGACATAGAGGCCCATCCTCCTAGGCGTATTCTAGATCAGATGCAAATCAATGACCCCCCTGTCACTGTCCCGGGTCACTAGAAGCTATTGCTTGGTGTGAGTGGAGTACTTGGTCACCTGAATCATGACGAGACTGCTGATGTAATCTCTCAGGAATGTGTTGGAGGACCAAGCTGTAGACACAGAGGAGTTGGAAGCGCAATCCTCCCCCTCTGTTTACTGATGGCTTTTCTCTTTTGATCAAAATGGCTTCTTTCACCCTTCTTTCAAAGAAGCCATTTTGGTCAAAAGAGAAAAGCCTTTCCCAAAAATTGCCATCAAACCTTGCCAATAATTTGCAGAGAGTCTTTTAAAATGTTGGGAAATTTTGGTTCACTCTTCTGTGCTGAACAATTTTAATTTAGCCAGACTGGTAAGAAAAAGCAAGGCAGGTTTATTTGTATAGCACATATGAGACGACTCAAAAACATCTAAAAAGATATAAAAAAGTATATTGCAGTGGCATATTAAAGGAAAGGAAAACTGGGAAACAGAAATTAATGATGTTTCAATTTAAAAAAATGGGCTTTTAACATTGATCCAAAACAACTCAGGGTTTAAGCACTTTTTACTTTTCCAGTGAGTTTGTTCTGGATTGGTGGAGCATAACTAAATGTTCTTTCTTTATGTTTGGTTCTGATTCTGGGGATCCACAGAAGAATCAATACAGACCTGTGTGGTATTGAAGGTTGATGCAAAAGTTAGGAGCCCTTTTATTTAGCAGAATTTCTGAGTTTATCCAAAATGGATGTTCGTCTGCATCAGCAGATTTAACACATTATTGCTGAGAGATTCCTACCAGGCTGTCAGACATCTAGTGAAATTGTTGCATTTAAAACAGCTTTGCAGCTTAATTATAGGGCTGATAAATGAAAGATCCAAGATATAGATTTCCTTGCATAGAGCTTGTTCAATTACCAGCCATCGACTATGATAGATTTTTTTCCAAATCCATTTTAAGATATATTGTATTCTATGTGCCAGATAATACTTATAAAAGTTTGGAAGTCTTTTCTTAAAGTTTTTAAACGTATACATAGAGGATTAGATTTCCATCAAAAATTTGGATAATAGAATCTAAGTTTTTGAACCAGGTCTGGGTTGGTTTAACTGGGATCATGTAGAAGATATAGTTTGTTTTAGGGAGGATAACATTTTTAATTGCAGAAACTCTTCTCACGAGGGAAACACGGAGAGTTCTCAACCATTGAGGTCATCTTTTATTAATTTGAGTAATGGGATATAATTTACTTGTGTCAGCTCATTCAACCTATTAGAAATATTGATGTCCAGGTACCTGATCCTTGGATTTCTTCCAATTAATAGTAGTCTAAAATTGCTGTTTAATAGGATGATTTTATTTTTATTTTCTTCCATAAAGAGCGACAAATTATCAGCAGATAAACAAAATTTGGATACTAGCTGCTTGAAATCCTTGCTTTGACAAATTGCACCCACTATTTGGTAATTACTGTATAGCGATCAATGAAGGGGAGAGTGGGAAAACCCTGTCTGGTGCTTCTTTCAAGATTGAATCTTTGAGAAACCCAGACCTTTTTTCATCCAAGTATTAGATGAGCTATGTATTGATCTGATCCATGACAAAAAAGTATGTCCAAATATAAATTTTTTATAGGGTAGCAAATATAAATGTTATCAAAACACTTCTCATATAATGAAACAATCACATGTGATTTATTCTGGATGTATTCTGGATGTTGTAATAATATGTTAGATATTTTTATTCAATATAATAGAAGAGGACTAATCAATCTATTTTTGTCCCACAGCTGGGAAGTTCAGATATAAGTGAAAAGCAAATTCACACATAAATTGAAAAAAATATATAAAAAAATTGAAAACAAAAAAGAGGCTGTACATTAAAGCTATAGTTGGTAATCCTGTTCAGAAATACATTTTATTATACTGGGTAAAATGGTCCTTCCATTCTGAAAGTAGTCCATACATTATGTATTCAGAAAAGGGAGGTTAAAAAACATCTATCTCTGTGGGAGCTGCAGGCCTGTAAAAACTCTAACCAATCACTGCTCTTTGCACTGGAGGGCAGGGATTTGTCAGAGTTTTGTTCCTGCTCTCACCCCCTTGTGTCCCTCAAGTTCCAGGGGTGTCGCCTTATCTATTGGTTGTCCCACATGACAATCATTCTGATGTGCTCATGTAACGCCATTGTGCGTGAACCAGTGTTGCCAGATTAGGTGGTTTTCATTTTTAATTTGCGAGTATAATTTGCTTTGGACATAATTTGGGCAGATTTGGAGTCAGTTCGGCGGTTTTTGAGTTAACCTATTAATGTCACAATTTCTTCATTAGTCATTGGTTCATAGCAGTTATTGGGGCAATTTGACTCAACCATGTACTGACCATGTGACACATGCATTTCCCTGACCACACACGTCACATGGCATGCAAAAAAATAACAAAGCCCATCTGGGCAGCAGATGATCCGTTCACAGAACTGTCCATTCAGAGTCTTTTGCGGACCAGTTTTAGCTTCCTTCACAGCTTGTGGCAAACAATAATTCCTGATGCAGTTTGTGTTAACAGAGCAGCAGGAAGAGCAATCAGGTTATAAATAATTTTGGTCTTAACTTTATTCAGTGATTATTTGTACATA
The DNA here is from genome assembly GCA_037039145.1 of Fundulus diaphanus. Taxonomy (NCBI): domain Eukaryota; kingdom Metazoa; phylum Chordata; class Actinopteri; order Cyprinodontiformes; family Fundulidae; genus Fundulus; species Fundulus diaphanus. Next base: position 28,196,184 of record CM073141.1, read on the forward strand.
TGGGGTCTGTTTCCTTTGATCCATTCATGCGGTCCATCTTGAAACAAAAGGTTTTACAAGAATAAAGCAGACAGCTTGAATGGACTCAAAGGTGGAGTTTTTGTTGCAGCAAACAGAATTTCTGGAGATGAGCTACAATCAGAGCAAATTGTATTTTCATCAGAAATCTGGAAATGACCACAGAGCCGTTTACTTGTTTAGAAGATGCAACATTGAGTGTGAAACGTGTGAATGGAGTTTAAACAGATGTGATTCTCCTCGTATTAGGCAGTCTTGGTTTGTTGAAACAACCACAGGAGGACAGTTGTGTGTGTTTTTGCTTTTGTAAGCCACTAACTGAACAATAAAGTGTCAACACTCCTCTTTCACTTTTTAACAAAAGTAAGACATCTCTACTTCCATGTCCAGTCAGTTAAAAATGAGATGGAGTTGCCTAGATCCGCTACTCCTGCGTCAACTTTGCCATTACAGTGAAACTGAGCACACCCCTCCCCACATGCGCTCTGAAAGGTTACCATAATCTCACACTTAACTTTCCATAAAGTATTATGCTGGATTGCAGCTTTCGAAAATGCATAGTAGCTATTGATGTGCATTCAGGCCCGCCCATACAGAACTTTCTTTGATTGGCCAGATTTTTGTGTGTTCTGGCAGTTTTTAACAGATTTTTGGTCTGGAAAACATTGACCCTATCTGGCAACACTATCCTTGTTAGTTTCAGCTTGCTGGCTACGCATGCACACTTCTAGTGTTTTTGTATCGAATTATTTTAGCGATTAGGTTAGCTTCGGTGTTCATTGTAGCTCGGCTGCTCTCACCGTAGACTTTGAACATGGCTGGGATTCGCAAAAAGCAAACCGCGTTGATGTAAATGAGAAGAAGAGAAAGGCCTCAGTAGAAAGAAATAAGACCAGAGTGGATTTGTGAGATTTTTTTCACGCGATCCCCCTGAAGAGCAGGTAAGACGGTCTTGCGCATGCGCAGTTGTTCAAAAAGGGACTTGGGGAAACTTCTGGGTAACTCACCGACCCTAGCTTTAAGGTCGAATTTATACCATGAGAAAAACACTGCAGTCATGAAAATAGCATACTCAGATTAAAAGAAATGTGCAACTGTGTAGGGCGATTTAAAAATAGAATGTACACAATGTGCATGCATATCTGTTCATAAAAAAAACCCCAAAAAAAACCAGGGGAGTATTTACAACAAAACGGTGTGGAAAAAAAGCAGGAATTTAAACACTCCTGCTCCCGGTAAACACTGAGTTTACCGGGAGCAGTGATGGTTATAAAGTCTAACAGCTTCTGGGAAGAAGGACCAATAATAATGCTCCTGTCTGCACCTGGGATCCAGCAGTCTGTCACTTAAGGAACTCTCCAATTCTGTAAAAGCTGCATGAATGCAGGAGGAGACATTGTGCAACAGTGATGTTATTTTGATAGAGCCCATGGACTGCAGGCCGGCATGTGAGAGACACAGTCATGTGTCCTTACATTCTGTGGATGCCCAATGCTAGTCCAGTATCCACTGGGACAGATGGTGGTCCACCCCTGACAGCTCCAGCTTATACCTCATAATTCCTGGCTGGATGGTATTAATCAGAGCTGGATGAAGGAGGTTGATGATGGCATCACCCCTATGTCAGACTGGGCGAACTGCAGCCGATCCAACGAAGACCTGAGCAGAGGGCGAAGATTGAATTCTGCAGGGAAGCCATCAGGTCCTGGGGTTTGCTATTAGGCATACTTATAACTGCTCCATGAAGTTCTGATAGTTGTATCATTGAACAATTTCTTATAAATAATTCCTGAGTTTCTCAAAAAAAATAGAGAAAATCAGACAGCAAAGGCTGTCTGATTTTCAAATAGCTTTCTGATGTCTTTAGAACGATTAGAAGGCTACTGACTGCGCCAATGCCAACAGTCTGCCAGGAGCACGTGAGGCTGCACTCATAACAAGTGATAGATGCCTGCATAACTTTTGGTGAATAGTCGAGAAGCTGACAATTAATCAAAGGTTTTAGGCTTCTTTTCACCTTCACCATCAGCTCTGTCTGATCATTGCTGCCTTACAAAAAAAAAGAAACAAAAAATGAAACAATTGCTGCTGAGACTCTATCACTGGATGCCATGGTTGCAGTTTGAGGATGAAGGCTGGATGGACAAACTGTTAACCTATTGAACATCCTGTAGGTGTACTTTACAACACAGAAAACCAAATTATGAAGGGAAGTGTTTCTTTCAAACTATCAGACTATCAAGATTTGTCATGTGCATTCCAAACATTTAAGTGTATCTCAAAGTGCTCTACAAAAAGCAAAAAACAAGGAGACAGACTCACCAGACACTGCTTAACCAAGTAAATAAAGCACAAATAATAATTAGAGAGGTTAATTGTAGTTATTGTGGGGATGAAATTATCCAGTAAACAGATTTGTTAGTTTATCAACAAAACGGGGAGCTGCTTCCTCATATAGATCTTAGCTACATCATAATATGTCATCCAACACAGAGTAAAGACAATAAAACAGTAAAACCCTAAACTATATAGTTAAACCATAAAACAAGTAAACTACAGCAGAAAAACAGGTAGTACACATGAAATATATTTAAAATAAAATCTAGCCGTCATTAACTCTAAATCAATGAGAAAAATAATGGCAAGTTTAGATCTAGCTAGAAGCAAAGAAATCATGGTGATAACATAATAGAGCCAATTAAAATGACTTATAAAGGGAATAAATAAGCTGATGTGCCTCTGAAAGTCAAACTCTCGTTAAAATCAAAAGACTTTTTGAAGGACACCTGAGGTGTCTGGAGAGCGTATGGTTGGACTGAGACGTTAACAGTTTTGAAATATCACACCACTAATTTAACAAAATATTCAGGCGCCAATCCAGAGACTGTAACTCTACTTCTGGTCTTTGTTAGCTTTATTGCTGCTGATTTTTTTAACAAACTGTGGTTGATGTGGTCATGTCAGTTGCTTTAGCTAAAATGCAGTCTACAACATATTTGCTACTCTTTCATATTAAACACCAGTGTGCAAGAAACACTGATGATCACTAGTAGCACTTCATTTCAACACAGAAACATTTTTCAATTGGGTAAATGGAGGGAAGAATATTACCACAAATATCTCATGTAGTGTGAATCTACTATAATATTAATCTTTCAGGTATAAGAAAAAGCCAGAGCACAAAATTAATTTTGAAATCAATGAAAATATTTATATGTAGCTATACAAAAAGTAAAGAGGTCCAACAACCTGACCATTGATCACCCAGTGGGAAACTGGATAACTAAAAATGGTAGAATGTAGTTGTCAGTGCTTCCGGTACGCCGTTCACAAAAATTTCCAAAGTGTTGATGAGTGGAAAAGACTCAAACGTAGCTCATTACAGCTCACCAATATAGGGAAAAAAATGCTATTTCAAAATGAAATTGTAATTTTCACAACATGCTGAGACATCTGTGGTTCCTTCAGGCTGCTAGAGTGAGAAGATCAGTTTCAGTTGAGCAAAGCTTTAGAAAAAAACACACACATATCAGCAGAAAGTAATAATTTCTAAAGGGAGGGACTGGTTCATTTGCAAATATTTGACCACAATGAAGTTCTAATTCAAAACTAAGAGATCTTTGTTACTTTCATGAAAAAATATACAGAACAATGTATTTTCTCCCAATTTCTACATTTCCCTCCACCACAACTATTTTTTATGTTTTGTATTTATAGAAGGTGATGCCACTAGACAAACTTTTACGCATGCAGGGTTGCAGGTAACATTTGCAGCAGCTGTGGTTCAGTATGAGGAACAGGAGACCAACAGATGCTCTAAAGGGTATTTTTTTCTCTCATGAGCTTAGCATAGGGGTAACCACATTCTGCTCCCTTTCTTTCTGCTACAGGGAAAGTTCATTAAAATTCTGTCCTCCTTTGCCTCTTCTTCACATTTGTCATGTTTTCTTTGAGCCTTGCTCCCGCTTCAGGCTTAGCGGGTCGGCTTGTTTTACCGATAGAGAGAAAGATCAACATTACTGGCTTTTCAGCAGATGGCTTCGGGGTCTTGAGATGCACAATGCCCCCGTCGCTATGAAACGCTGCCCAGTCAACACAGCCGCCGTCACTGTCCAGCAGCTATTCAAGTGGTGACCACAGACATTGGAGGCAAGTCAAAGCCACTGTTTTGGAATAGACGTTTTGTTTGTCTGTGACACTTCCTGGCAGCTACACATAAAGTTGCCAAAGGGACTGGAAACCGGTGTGCACCAAGTGTCAAACAGACATCCAGGATAAGACGTGGGGAAAGAAAGTGCCAAGACTTAAGAGTGTCTGTAAGTGCAGAAACACAAACAGACTTATGACTGCCTACCTGTATCTATTTACGACTTGATGGATTTAAACTGAAGCAAAAAAAAAAAAAAAACCTGAGGGAAGGCAATTTAAGATGTTTACAAAAATGAAACATCTTCATGCAGGGAAAAAGAAGGAGCAATTTTGACACCCCAGCTGGTGTGAGCACCATGTTGGTTTAACTATCAAGAGGAATTTAGGGGGAAAAAAAGATGAGTGCAATTCTGCTTTCCAATTTCCTTCACACTGTCTGAAACACTCCCAATTCAGGCCGACCCTAGTTGTCAAGAACCGTCGAGAAAAACATCTGCAGAGTACTGTCCACCTCTTGGCGAAGACTTTTATTTTTGGAACCTGCCAAGCTACGCATACTCTAAACTGTGACTCATTTTCTTTGGGAATTCAATAAAACTACAAATTATTAAATATAAGAAAGCCCAAGGCAAACTAAAGTAAAAAACTAAAAATAAACACACACACACATTCGATGATAGAATGGCATTTAGTGTGATGCAAGACGTTGTGATGCCACTCAGAATTATCTCCAAGACTTGTGAAGAAGCGCAGTGGGGGGATTTTAGTGCAAAACTGCAAATTAAAAATAAAAACAGCCGGAGTTGAGAGAGAAAACTAGAGCCGTTTCCAAAGCGGCTGCCACTCTGGTCTAATCTTTAAAGTGACTCTACACATGCACAACTATGAAAAAGGCAAGAGAAAATTAGATCATTATTAGGAATGCCACTGTAACAGATGTGTGTATACAATATGTGGAGAAAAAACATAAACAAGCACTGCACAAAGTAGATAAGCAGGCTGTCACAAAGCTGTTCTTAGCCAGTTGGGATACTAATCTGTGCAACGTGGCCTTCAGAGACACTACAAAAGTCTGAGAATATGACGGCAACCATAAAAACATCATTAACTGTACATTTCCGTCTTTCTCAAGGTTTTACAATGTGTCAAAGCATATAATTATTCATTCCCGAGCTATACGCACAGATTCACAAATTAAAAGTGGCATGCTAGTTACTTAGTAAAGCGTTTCTAATAATGTCTAATATGAAAATAAGCCAGACCACCATGCTTTGTCGCAGCTTCATTCATTACAGCTGAGCGCTTCTCATCCGTCTAAAAACAGACGGCACCAGATGAAGTTGTTGTCTGTGATCACGCTTTCTGGGCATTAAAAAACCCAAGACTACAGGGTTAATGGGATTGCTCCTGTTTTGCTTCTGGCCGAGGTTTGCATGATGGCCGGAGGGGCTCTAAGATGATGGCCAAAACCGGCTTAGCGGAGACAAGAGGAAGTCAAGCCAATTTTCACTTTGTTGGTTCTCCAGCTTTGCCAAGACATCCAATTCCATCAGGCTTTTGCTGCTGGGGCAGCTGATAGAAAGGGGCTCAAAGTCTAGTAGCTTGGACAGATTACTCTCTTATCTTCTAATGGTCCTGAGAGGGGATTTTGGGAAGTAATGATATCAGAATAACCATCATATGAACTGCTGCCAAAATGCAGGAATACAAGGAGGAACAACGAGGGTAAGCAAAATACACTGCAAGGAATCTCAAATGCTTTAAACCTAACAGCTGGAGGGTTTATTAAATATATATCATAGCCTTCAGTAATATTATTCACATTTATATCGACTAAAACCAGTCCTGGGGAAACAGCTTTACAAACGTATTTAGCGTAACATAAATAAAACTACGAAAAGTGTGTAATTGTTTAAAGACGTCAATGCAAAGCTTGTAACTGTGTGTAGATTAAAGTAACAACAAAGTTGCAATAACTGATCCAAATTCTCCTGAGCACTGCAACAAATATGTTGTTGTAGATCAATAACAGGATATTCTGCCTGAAACAGACTGAAATTAATATATATATATATATATATATATATCCATCCATCCATCCATTTTCTAACATGTCTATCCCTATTGGGGTCGCGAGGGGTGCTGGTGCCTTTCTCCAGCTGTCAATGGCTGAGAGGCGGGGTACACCCTGGACAGGTCACCAGTCTATCGCAAGGCTAAAATGCAAACCATCTCTTTAAAAAATATGCCTTTTAAAAGCCTATAACCTGCAGTTTTAATGGAAATTATCACGGCAGAAGTAACTTAGTTTCCACAAGATGGCTGTGATGTTGAACTATTTCTAGGCCGCTGCATTAACTTTCATATCAGGGAAAAGTGTAAGAATCCCTGACTAGCCAGCTGACTGACAGTTGCAGCAACTGGTGGACTGGTATAACCGGACTCTCGCCAGATGTATGTCACTCCGCCTAGCTTCACTCACATACAAAAATGTGTGCGTGCAAAGTGAAAGTGTGTTAAAATTACGATCAAAAATAAAGGAAATATTTACATTTCCCCTACATTTATTGTATTTTGAGTATTTGATGGCAGATGAACCACAAAAAACCCAGCTTCACCAAACTCCTGCCACCACAATGCATCAAAATCCATTTAAATTTCAAATGTGATTACACGTAATTTATTATTCTAAATAAATAAATCCGCTGAGGTTAAACATATCAATCCAATTTTAGTTCATGTGTTTGGTGTTTTGCTTTCTCACTCACCGGGGGCTCTGTAGAAACCAGTATCTTCCTCATTAAGAGGCAGCAGGTAGACTTCACCTTCCTTCCACAGCAGGGGGTACTCCAGGCCTCCGGAGAACTCTCCCAACCAACCATCCTGGTCTGTGAGCAAATGGAGTTTTAAAATTAGGAATCTTATTATCCTCCTGTGCTTCAGTGATGATGAGAACATATTGAACAATAAAAGTTTGCAAGGCCATGTTTCTGTACCGATATCTTAAAATTAAAATTTCAATAAAAAAATTTATTTATCTTTTTATACGTGTCATTACATAGCAAAGCTGAAGGCAGTCCACATATGTATTTATGTGTGTTTGTTTGGGGTCTTTCTATAATTTTGTGTCAACTAAACTGTACATTTGTTTAGGTGTTTAATTCTTACAGTTTCTTACAGTGTTATGCAGCAAAATAAATTTAAGGGAATAGCAAAAATAGATATTGACCATGCCTTCCTTTGTTTATGTATTAATTAACTAATAAGACATGTGTTTAGGACAGTATGACAGAATTTTCATTTAAAACCCTATTTATTAGGGTATGTTAAATGTATTTTTCTATCAGCCAGTCTAAGTCTTTGCTGCAGTTCTATGATGGGTGATTATGCTGGTGGCAACAACTGCTTCTTATTACATAACATAAAGAAAACCATGTCTCTCTTTCTTTCATTCCTGTTAACAACATATGATTAGCATATCACACAGATTTTATTGCTACATTTGCAGAAGTTTATGGTCCAGCCAAATTGTTTATTTACCTGGAGATGAGATGATTCTTCTTAACTTAGCAAATGGTATGCTAGTTAATATTTCAGCTATTTATATTAGTAGAAGTGATCAGATTTGACAAAGAAATACATGCTTAATCAGCTCCTGTAAAATCCAGATTCTATCTAAAAAATGAAAAAAAAAAATCAAGCATTTTTTTTCAATGCGTAATATTCCATGTCTCTGATTTTAGGGTCAATGGTTTCATATTCTTCAGTGAGAAATGTGGCTTTTAGGCAGATTCAAAGGACTTTTACATGTCATTTTATTCCATTCAAAAAGGCAGAGCACTCACCAAATATGATTTGCCGAACATCTATTGACAAGATTTCCAAAATAATTTAAATGCAGCGTTTTGGGTGATTTTGATACATGGCATTTTCACAGGATTCAATTTAGGCTGAGGGACATAAATCATCCCAGAATTGCAGCTTTTGAAATGCCTCAGCTTTCCTGTTTTCTAACGTATCGCCATTGTGTCAGTACCATTTGAAGTTTCTTTTTGTCCTCTTTCACACGCATGTGTTTATTTTGACATGGAGCTCATTTGGACATTTTGCTGACAATTTTTCACTCTGCAACCGTTTTTTTTTCTTGTACCGAGTTCCCAAATGCTGACACACAAGGGATTTAGACATGGTGGAAGATTCTTCAATGTATGTATCAAACAATAATTAGATAACAGTACCTTCAATAAAGTCTGAGATGATGTCAATGGCACCATAGTGACTGGATGAGTAGCAGGCGAGTGAGTGACCAAAGCAGAAACACGACTGGCAGCCTGCTGGGTGTTCTCTTTGCATGTTGAAAAATCCTGGCTTGCATCTGCAAGTACATGCACAAATGTGTACACAATCATAGTCAAAATGATCCCAAGATGCAGATACTGTGCCCACTTCTACTTTGGATCAATTTAATGCATCCCACATTCTCACTTTCTCTTAAGGTTTAGCCACAGAGACACTGGCTGATGAACACTGCAGGGCTGAGGAGGAATGGAATAAGTGGGTTCAGCTCTGAGGTCCATGAGCTCTGACCTGTACATAGCTACTGGCATATGGGTGGGACAGGAACACCGCTAAAAATCACCCCTTGCACTAGTCACATTACACAGGAGAGAAACTTGTTCAATGAGCTGTGAAATTCAGTGAAAAAAAAAAAAGTCAAACAGGGAGCACAGAATGATTCAGTGGTCCAGGAGTGGGAGATCTGAAGCTGTGTGTGTGTTTCTAGTGAAACAATGAGTGTATCAGTTTGATCATGTGTCCTAGAGGAAAATGTAGGAAAAAGATGGAAACTATTGACTATTAAGCAACAGCACAAATAAAGAGTAGAAATCTTTGCCTTCTCTTTCCTTAAATTTCTTCATTTTGCTGCATCTGTTTGGAGCGATGACCTAGCTTCTGTGTATAATCTGTACAATTCATATTCGGGAACATGATTACCGTTATTGTAAGATGTAATGTTACAGTTGCAAGCGAAAAAAAGGAGTTGTTTTTATTGAGGGACTTTAATTGTTACCTTAGCAACCACAGAGTATGTGCGCACATAGGTGACATAAGCAGGAAACTTCTCACCCACCTATTACAGCTCTGCCCTTCCACGTTTGGTTTACAGTAGCATTGCCCATCCAGAAGCGAGCAGTGATCCACACTCCCGCTGGGGTCGCACTCACATGGCCTACAGACAGAAAATGATGTAAAGATGATTAATCGAACTAATTCTTTTTAGCAGATTATCAATCAAATGGAGAAAATAGAAAATAGGCTGTGTCTAGAAGTTTTCTTTTTTCCCACAGAGAGAACCCCTGTCTCAATGCCTCTATATTTAAATGGTTGTCTTTCATTAATGAACCGGAATAGATAAGCAGTCCAAAGACCCAAAAATTTGGGGTCTTTGGACTGATGAGGCAAAAGTAGAACAATGTGTTTTACTACATCTGGCATTTATTTAACTCGGCATTTCAGAAAAGCAACATACAAAAAGTCAAACACGGTGGTGGTACTGTGATGGACTGGGCTTTATTTGCTACTTAAGGACCTGGACGACTTACCCTGATTGACAGACCCGTAAATTATTCTGTCTACCAGAAAATCTTGAAGGGGAACATTCGACCATCAGTTTTGCAGATTTATCACAGTGATCCAAAGCAGAGCAACAAGCACACACCTGAATGAAGTGGCATGACCTTAAATGGGCCGTTCATGCAAAAAAGAAAACCTATAGCCTGAAAGATTTAAGTGTGATGAAAAGGCAAGAACATAATGTATCTGTAAGAGAATGCTTTTTCACCTCGCCATAGCAGGATAGGAGATAGACAATTGTCTTGTAAAGTGCTTTCTGGCATGAATCATTAGTTGTGGATTGTTGCAACCATGATAAACCTGAAAGGATTTAATAAAACAAACAGTATACTGTAATAGAAGGTGGCTGGAGAAAAGTTTTAATTTGAACCACTGTCTGCGAATTAATTATCGGCGTCTATGCTTGTGTAAGGCATTAAGGTTTCATCCGCATAGAGGGCTCAGCAATATAGAAGCTTGGGTTTTCCAAATACGCAGTCAGCATGAATCCAGATTTATCGTTGGTACAAAAACCTTTTGTGGTAAATCATGTAAATTGATTCAAGAAACTACATTTAAGAGACAAGCTGTTATATGAAACACAAAGACTCTCATGAGCAACGGTGTTAAAACACAAGTTAGAAAAGTGAGTCGACAGTCATTTGAATTATGTCCAAATGTGTTTGATTGTGTTTATTGATTAGATCGTTTTTGTTTGAGACCGTAACACAGAATCTATTTGGACGAGGTGCCATTAAAAAATAATTCAATTATCCCAAGGCAAGCTGCCTATACTTGTTTCTGCTCTAGTGGTCCGGGTAATTTACACCTCAGCCTTAGTATGCGCCATGAATGACACTATGAGTTGTGAGTGTGTGTGTGCATGCATGCTGCTATAAGATTATTGGCAGTATTCTGATTGACAATTTCTGCTTTAATGAACAATCTCTATTATCCATCACAAATTTATCGAAACAAATCAAGAAAGTCAGACACATGATTTCTTTCTAGAAAGTTTATAGTTAGTACTGCAGTTAGTCAGAAATGCCTCCTTTGACTTAAACCCACTCTAAAGCTAAAGGAACTAGAGTTCATAAAGAGTTGCGCTTTCACCAAATCTGGTCAGTGTGTAAAAATCACTTTATCACCTCTGGCAAAAAACAAAAAAAACAACAACAAAAAAAAAGCAACAACAACAACAACAGGTAGGCACCAGAGCAACACACTCAAGGCCATACATTTAAATCAGTTATCCAGCAGGTGGTAAACTGTACAGTGCTCATGGTTGAAACTAAGAAGCCTGTTAACTTTGCTTGAGTTTATATTTTAGCCATTAGATTAAATGTCTTGGAATAATTACATACTATTTTATTTATTTATTTTAGTATTATTATAGCCAGTGTGTCACGTTAAAACCTGCTTTCAAAACCCAGTCTACTGTCTGTTATCGCAGTATCCACAGTAAGGGGGGAGAAATAACCATAGGTTCAAACAATCATTGATAGGCAATTCAACTCTATGATAACTTAGCATTCCTTGGGCAGCTACAGTGTGTGCAGGCATCGACTTCTTAGGAATTTAAATTAGAGAAAATAGTCCTTTGGCACAGATATGCATCGCCCTGTACATTAACATGCAGGGTCACATGCACACTTATTTAGTCTGAGCCTTCCAAGGTCAGGCAAAGTTAAAATGCCCCTTTTGTCTTGAAAAAACGCATGCATCAGGTCAATGCTTCTTCAAGATACAAGAAAGAGGGCAGGGAAACTGTAAGGTAGGCTTTTAAAGTCAGAAGTCTAAATGTGGCTTATGCCTCTGAAATGAAAGTACCTCTGCCTTTCTCAAAATCAATTGAACTGTCTGAGCTCATTCTTGTGGCATAAAGAAATTATCAATAACGGAGCTGAGTTCAAACACAGAAAAACAATAGGCAATACGTCAGAGAATACAGTACCTGTTCTACACATGTGAGACTGAAAAGGGTTGTAAGTCTAAGGCCATGTCCAGAGATAAGTTAAAAAAAGGTAATTACTGCTGCTTCTACACCTTATAGAAGAAAAAACTAGAAAAACAAAAAAAAATAATGTCAATTTATGTGAAATTGTCTGTGTGAAACAAAAAACAAACAAACAAAAAACAACAACAACACAGATTTATAGAAATGATAACCAAGTCGCCCTTCACATATCCCCTATGGATTTTTGGGAAGTTAAAACTGTTCAGAAACATTTTATGGGTTTTTCCTCAACTGTTTGCTTCAAGTAAACTTAAAAAAGCTTCATTAAACATGTTTTTAGTCTTACAATATTAACAATGTGCCACATTGTCAACATGCTCAGGAGGATGAAATTTAATGCTGACAATGTCAATGTTCACATGATTACTGTTGTAGCATTTTTATTGAATACATGAACACAGTTTATTTGTGTTTTTTTACACAAGTAGAGAGAAAATGTAATTTTAAGGAAATATTATGATTTAGCGTAACATTAAATGCAGCTAAGACATGAGCTTTGCGAAACCATCATAGAATCCATCATGAATGCTAGTGTGTATCAGAACATGTGAGACCATCTATGAAACAAAGCTGAAGCAGAACTGATACATGCGGCATGTAAATGATCCACATTATCCCACTACATCCACCATGGACTGGATGAGAATCAAGAAACTGAAAACCCTAGGTTGGGTCAAAAATCAGACTTTGATCCGATTTCAGTTGCTGTGGGGTGAGTTGAAACAGGCTGTGCATGTAAGAAACCCAACAAAACATCTCAGAGCAGCAATTGATGCGTAGGCTATATTTTCTTCAGATCAATGTCAGAAACTGGTAGGTAACTACAGGAAGCATCTCACTGACTGAGTTTCAGTACACAGCAAAGCACCCACATAATTTGATGCTGACATAGTCATAGTTCACAGTTAGGATTGCTTTGTTGTGCCTACAACCCTCCCCATTTTTCCTCAAAAGGGAGATGTAATCTTTCTAATCTTAATGGACCTAAAACATAAAGAGGTTTTGTCTGATTCCAGCAGCTGTATTTTGTTTATTTAAATATCTGGTTTCAATTATGGATACATTGTGCTACCTTGACATTAATAAGATATTATGATTTAGCTTAGTGTTGAAAATGTAGTAGGTCAGGTTTATTCTCAAAGTTGACAGTAGCTAAAACTGTTTTCTGGAGTTTGTAAAGAAAGCAGCTTGGCTGCCCGTGAGCTCAATGGCAACACAGAAGACTGGATGAACATATGACTAATTCAAGTCCAAACAAAAAATCTGGGAATAAATAAAGCCTACTCCATTCTATTCTATTGTAGTGACAAGAAGAACAGGAGTGGAGATAAGACACAACCTTGTTGAACATAATACATAATACAGACTCGCTCAGGTCTCTCTCTTAGAAACTCCCTGATCCATGATGTGAGAGAGCTGCTGAATTTCAGGTCACAAAAGCGTTTTAAAAGAATGTGTGGCTGGACTGTATGCTTTATCAAGCAGTTTTAAAGTAGCATCCTCTACACTTCGATTCGCCCTGTAAGGAAACTACATCGTGTCAAAGTGCCACGATGAGACTAGATGAGTTTTTTATTCACCAAATGCTTTTCTTTACATTTTCTTTATACAGAGGTAAGAGCTATATACCCAAATGATCTATCCAAAAGACCTGCAAAATGAAAAGGCCAAACTGAAATGTCATGCGTTGCTATTTTGAAAATTTGAACAACTTCACCTTTTCAAGCTGGTTGACAAGAGTGTTAGAGGTCCTGGTTCAAAAGTAGGAAATAGAAAAGCCTAAATAATTATACCAGTAAAAAATGTTTAACTGAAATAATTTGACTCATGGTTGACATATCACTAAATTAATCCCGGCTAGATGCTTTTGTTACAATTGCTGAGACAACAGACACTGGTATCTACAATCCAATAGTTTCACCCCTTGCTTCATCACAAGCAAGGGGGGCTGGTGTATATCTCCAGCAGTCATTGGGTGAGAGGCAGGTCACACCCTGGACAGGTTGCCAATCCATCACAGGGCAACACAGAGACGCACAGCATAAACAACCATGCACACACACCTTGGGGCATTTTGAGGTAACCAATTAACCTAATGGTCATGTTTTGGGACTGTGGGAGGAGGCCGGAGTACCTGGAGAGAATCCACACATGCACAGGGAGAACATGCAAACTCAATTCAGGAAGACCCCAGGCTGGGATTTTAACCCAGGACCTTCTCGCTGCAAGGCAACAGTGCCACCAACTGCAGCACTGTGCAGCCTGGAGTTTTTGACCCTTGTTCCAAAAGCACATTTGTGTGGACAGAGACTGGTGGTGGACAAGAAGGCTTGACTTATTCTGGACTCTGTGCATAGCAATCATGTACTTCTACACCAGGGATATTCAAGTCCAGTCCTCAGGGTCTGCTGTTCTGCAGCTTCAACATACCTGAGTTATATAATCAGCCATTATCAGGACTCTGCAGAGACCATGGCAGTAAACTGGAAATCCTCCGTTCAAAAACCCAAATTATCTTTTAAATTTAAAGCAAACTTGACTTCCTCATCTTGTGCCAGGAAGCTATAGACATTTTCTCATTCATCTGGGGTGTCTGTGGCTCAGTGGGTAGAGTAGATGTCTTGTAATAGGAAGGTTGTGGGTTTGACTCCAGCTCCAGTTAGTGTTAGGGAGTGCAATTGGGTAAATGTGGCTATAGTGTAAAGCACTTTGAGCGGTCAGTGTGACTAGAAAAGAGTTATATAAATTCAGTCCATTTACCATATCTTTATGCGCTTGTAGCTTCCAGTATTTCTTTAATAAATAACTGTTTGAATTACAATACTTATCATTAGTCCTCAGCAGATTAATATCAAGACTTGTTTGTCCACTCTTCAATAAGACATATTTAATGATATAACCCATTTTCTATGTGGGTATGTCAGAACAAAAGCAATAAAAAGACACAAAGCAGCTCCGTAGAGCTGCAGAAAACCCCCCAGTCATTAGAAGTAGTGATTTCCGTCTATGTTAATTTGAAAATATTGATCATTGTGTAACTGCAAGCCATTAACTTTGTAGTTACATAAGATAATGAGCATGTTGCTCTTATAACCACGCAATAAGTGTTGTAAGCCTTTACATTACAGTAATATTTAAGTACTTTTTAAGTACGTTTGGATTAGAAAAGAAACCAAGCCAGACAAAGTCGTTGTTATTAAAATACAGATGACTGTACATATGTTTGGTCAGATAAAAATAAAATACATCTATTGGATACCCTTGCATTTTGGAAATGTAGGCATCATATAGAAATAATAAACAAAGAGGCATGCTTACCTGGGTTATTTTCAGTGAAATATAATTGCTGCCAAATTCACAAAACATACATATTTTAACTTCCTTAACTCTATGGTGGCATCAGCCATCTTCTATAGTGTGGTTTGTTGGAGCAGCAGCTTAACTTGTAGCTGAGAGGAAATGGCTGAATAAACTCATTAGGAGGGCCAGCTCTGCCCTTGGATGCCCCCTGGACCCAGTGCAGGTGGTGGGAGAAAGGACTGTAGGGAAAATAACATCAGTGATGGACAACGTCTCCCACCCCATGCATGGAGCTGTTGCAGACCTGGAGAGCGCTTTTAGACTGCAGACTGCTGCATCCCAGCTCTAAGGAGCGCTTGCGTCGATCGTTCCTCCCGGCTGCAGTCAGACTGTACAATCTTAGCTGCTCCCAACAAACATAATACTATTTAAATCATACAAATTGTTGCACAGCTTATGATCCAACCATTGTTGGTGTCAAACTGTTGACACTGTTCTAAGATGCTAAGATAACTATCAACATCATCCATATCGTTGCACAGGCTCTGACTCAGCCAGTAATTGTTTACACTGTACCCAAATACTAAGGTAACTTGCTCACACCTTAGCTGGGATGCTGCTGGACTATGATACATAGTGCATATTGTATAAGCTTTGTACATTATAGAAATTGCATGTATGGAAATATTGCATACTCTGTTATTTTGTGTTAGGTCTATAGGCTGGAGTTATTTTTCCACTATCAAATAACTTTGTTTTTCCTTCATTCTTGGTGTTTTCTTTAGAACTAACTATAGATTAGACAGTTTACTTTTCTCTCCTTGTGTTCTTTTTTCTTTTCTCATCACTAATAATTGTGTGTGTTCGCCACTGTCAGGCCCAAATTTCCCCATTGATGGACATTAAGGGAATTCTTATCCTATCTTATTGGACACAAGGCGACAATTGTTGGTAATGTCACTGCTTCATTCAGCTTTAAACATTGTGAGATAGCGAACATGTTCCTTTAAGATTTTTATACATGATTTAAACCCATTTTTAGATTGTTCTGATTGCAACCTGATAAACAAATCAACAAACTTAAAGTAACCTGATTACCTGAGGAAAATTATTAAATAACAACAGTCTTAAGGGTGGGCAAACAATAGAGACAATTATTTCAATCTGTTTTTTGTATCCAACATCACCACATGGTGCATTAATAGCCCTTGAATTGTCCAAAGAATTGGCATTGAGAGATACCATCTTTCCATCCAAAAAGAAATGCTTGTAGAATGTATAACCACAATAGAGGTCAATCACATGCAGCAAAACAGGGGAAAGCAATGAAAGCACACGTCCCAGACGGGATTTGTTTTTAAACTGGTCAATGGTTATATTTTAGCAACGTATTTCATGTAAGTCTGTAAATATACCTGTCATGTCTTATGTATTATTCTTTCAAATTGGTACCCCTCATTCACCCATACTCCTTCATCAGTGCGTTCTCTGTTACGTCACAAATAAAAGCTATTCTAGTCAATGGGGCATTTCCTAGCAGCACAGTGTTGCTACAGCATGACAGAGAACTCTCCTCCGTTGTTCCGTCAGAAACACAGATTGATTCTATTTGTGACAGAAGACAGAGCAAAATGCACCAATCTCTAAACTCCAGATGAGCCAAACAGGAAGCCAGATGCTGGAAGTATAAAGCGGATCTAGTAATATTTGAAAATAAAAGAGGGAGGGCGTGGGGCGGTCTGCATGCATGAACAGATTTAGTTTGGATTGCTGTGCAGCACATTTTGCAGTTAACGGATGGAGCGCACAAGGAACGTAGTAAGTGTGAAGACGGCTTCAAGTACTAATGTTCATATTTGAAAACAGTTTACGTCTTGCAGCTCCACTACGGCATAAATTATAGTGCATTTGTTATCTTGATCAAATGTAAGAGAGAAATTTAGACATAAAATCATTGTCTTGTGTTAATTTGTGTCACTTCAGCCTGTTATGATACTTTAAAAACGAAAGATCAATATTATTGATATTATCAGAGGCGTGGCCATTTTCTTTTTTAAAATTGTACTCAACCAGTCTGTCTGGCTGTAAATTGGTGAAATCTAAACTCTTTACATTTCTGATTCCCTCTAAAAACTGTGTGAATAGACTATACATAGCTTCACTTTAAACACAGCAGGAACTCACTTGACATAATCGCTTGTGGTCCAAGTAATTAAAGCTTCCTGACTCTAGTTTCAACTTCAAGCACACCTCTTACAATTAGAAAATTGTAGTGCCCGGGCCATCCGTGCGTTTCCTATCAATATTAATTGTTAGCTTCTAGTCCTGTAAAATGCTGGTTCAACAAAATTCCTTAATCCCTTTACTTCTATGGGATCAAACTGGCTTCCTCGAACATCACTGTGCATCTGTGTTTGTGACTGTGCATATTTCTCACCTACAGCCTCCAGGACCCAGTGAGTGAAAGCCAGCCTGACACGCGTCGCACTTCTCCCCTGTCACGCCAACTCGACACGGACACCTTCCTTCTGCATCACACTGCAAACTCACTGAGCCTGCAAGGGAAAGGGATATATATATATATATATATATATATATATATATATATATATATATATATATATATATAGAGAGAGAGAGAGAGAGAGAGAGAGAGAGAGAGAGAGAGAGAGAGAGAGAGAGAGAGAGAGAGAGAGAGGACCTTTAAAGAAGGAAATACCTTGTTACCAGGAAATAGGGGACTGTACTTTGAAAAGATAAATTACCCCAATGAAGATTATTGGAAATTACATTGGACAGATCAATAAATCCATAATAGTTTTTCACAATGGGGTTAACAGAATACCTTGTTATTGACTTCCCTTTGACAAACATGAAATACAATCATGGAAGAGCAGGACATAATCTACCTGCTGTACTGATATTGTGTAACTTCAGCTAATGGAAAAAAGACCAGCTGGGGCAGAGAGGAGAAAAAAGGGAGCCTGATGGAGTCTTTTATAACCTTTGATCAATATAATGGACTCCAACAGCTCTGTGCAATCACCTTACACTATTGATATGCACAGCAAAGATGGTGGCTATTCTGGTTCATTTTCTTCTGTAACCTCATGATGGTGGCTGAACCAAAAATCCCCCATGGCTTAATAAACTATGAACCACTTCACTCATAATGTTCAGCGACTCATTTGGATCAAGTCAGAGCGGCACATCTGATTTAAATCATTTTTTAATGATAAAGTGATTATAGATCTGGGAATGATTGTATGAATTGTGAGTATAATGAGCTACCACTCCCTAATTATTACTGTATGGGTTATTTTTATTATTTTGCACCTTTTGTCATCTACTTCTGTATTACACATGCTGTCTAATGTGATGGGGACAGGGCTTTCATTTCTGTGTTTTGCATTGTTTTTGCGTTAAAAACAATAAAATGTGTTAAAAAAAGAGCTTCCACTCTTTGCTAAGGTTTGATAGCTGTATAATCAGGATCAGGAATGCAGTGTAAGTAACATTCAAAAGAATTCTGCCCATTACTTCTGTAAACATTAACAGCACTGTGCAATACTATTGGTTGACTTCAGTAAATTATTTGATTCTTGGGATTATGAATTTTTTAAAAAAATATTTAATTATTAACGTTTCTTGTGTAAACTGATTTTATAAATTATTAATCTGACAATACTTAGAGTGTTACTATATACAATAATATATTAGGACTCCTTACAATAACTAAGGCCGTCTCTTGAGGTTCTATTTTTCCCCTATATTATTCTCATTTTAATGAATTAAGACAGGAACTAATAGCAGCCAAAATGCATTTATAGACAGTTGGCAGATGGTTAATGAATAAAGCAATACACGGTCATCTTCTGCAGTATCTAAACGTGTTACATGAGATTCTATTTTAGCTAACATTTTATTCTGTAATTTAAAACAAAAAAAATTGGGGCAGGGACAAATTTTGCAATCATTTATTAGTGATGCCCTGGTAATACTCTTAAATCAAGCTGCGGGGTTCAAGCTTTTCAGTCTCTGCAGCGATCTCTGCTGAAACTGAAATAGGTTGTACATTCAGAGGATTCAATTTATAACTTTCACAGATTTTTGTGTTAAAAAGTCCTGGTCTGCAGTTCCCCTACCAAATGATACACAACTTGGGATGTCCCGTGTTTCCCTTTTTTGAGTTCCTTCTTCAGCACGACGGCTTCCATCACCACTGGTGCCCACCAACAGGTCTTCTAGTTACCATCGTGATAGGCACCAAAAACCTTCAACCCACAGCTCCTGGAAGGTGGAGGTCCTTAACATGGTCCATTCCAGCTCAATATCCCCAACCTCCCTCAGGATATGAGAGAAGTTATCATAGATAGACAGATCCTTCACATAAATACTTTGATGCTCATGTCCATCATTTGTTCAATATCCAATATAACTTAAACTGATTATAGAAATGTGTTTTCTCTTTGCAGAGAGACAAGCTCTTGTGCAGTCCTCTTTGTGAGATTGTAGTGATATTATTCCTATGAAGGCTTATATCCCTCTATTAAAAAGGCTGGCATAAGCACATCATACAATCTTTTTAACACCAGGCCCAATTCATGAATACTGTTAACTGTTATTCGGCAGACCAGCTATATCTTCCCTTTTAACAGCTCCAAATCTTTTGAATAAGCTTTAAAATATCATCAGCCCTCCAACATTTCCTGTTTTCTTTTTCAAGAGTGCTCTTAAAACAGCTTTAAAAAATTTGTTCTTGTGACATTTAGCATTTTATTGAAAAATGAAGTGTGTTTTATTATAGAAGATATGTTGTAAATATTCAACATTTGGGTGATATTTATTTAGCTATGACCAATTTCATTTCTTGTTTCATCTGCCTCTTTTCTTAAAGTACATTTGTTATTTTTCAAATTATCACTATATTATTATAACCATGTGACTCCAATAGCTGGCCTGTCATATGCCTCCTTATTTGTCACAAGGGTACTCATATAAGAGTGAGCAAAAATAGCAGGCTGTGATGTGTGATATATATATATATATATATATATATATATATATATATATTCATCTTACCATTGACATTACAATGACAGGGTAGGCAGGACTCTTCTGGAACCTTCCTGTAGTGGTTTTCCTTGCAGTTTTCACAGTGGGGCCCATCAGTGTTGTCTCTGCAGCTCACACAACGCCCCCCACTGCCGGTGCTCCTGTACTGCTCCATGTCAAACACGCATTCGTCTGATCTCCCACTGCAGTTACACTCTGCAAGTGATACAAAAAAAAAAAAGGCAGGATTAGAGAGAAGGCAGGAGGTCAAGTGAGGAGAGTCAGAAAAAGCAGGGAATGGAGTGGACAAGGAAGAAAAGGAGGTTATAAAGAAAACCATTAGAAATAGATGCAGGCGGAAAGTCACTGACAGGGGATACAGTATGTGTGAGGGATTATGTATTCTGGGATTGGATCATCATTTAGAGGCTCGTTGCTAATCTCATTTCACACGGGCCTAATGAGAAGCCAATCGGCTGTCAGGGGGCACTTAGATAACAGTAATTCATGTTTATACAAGAGCAAATTACTCAGCTGATAACACACCATCAAAGCCCTCATAGCCCTCGTATCAAATCCCTCCTTAGTTTACCAGTTACCCTGAGGGGGGACTTAGGTGAAATTGCCCATTTTATTATGAATCCGGCTCTCTGTTGTGCTCAAAATAACCATATGATAACAGTTTCCTTTTAATGAGAAGTCTCAGCAGTATTCACCTTACATAATCGGTTTATATATAGATATAAATAAAGTCCCACTGCAGTGCTGGAGTTTAATACAATTTATTTTAAGTACATGGAAATGCTTTTTACTAATATTTAGTGAATAAAAATATTTTTAATACTTAAGGGTACAAACATATGCTGTACAGTGCCTTCTAAAACTCTTCAAACATTTTCACATGTTGTCATGTTAAGACCAAGAACCTTTGATTTGATTTTATGTTATAAAGGCCACAGACGTTTGTTAAAGAACATTAGTAAACAACCAGAACCACAAAGTCTAAGGTGTACGTTAGACAGGAAAGTGATAAAGTCATGGATAGGTTTTTAAAGCAGTGTTAGATAATAAAATTATATCCCAGATGTTTGGTGCACTGTTCAATCTGAAAATGGGAGGAGAATGGCACGTACTCAACTTTGGGGAAGTAGAGCATTGGTTTGAGAAGCAAATGTGACAGAATGAAGTGTTTAACCTCATTTTGTCATTAGCTTCACAAGAAAGTACAGAAAAAACTGTTTGTATTTTTGTCATTACTCATGTAGGTCAAGATAAGTTGTACTCTAACCTTTAAGTTGTTTAACTCTCCAAGTTGCCACAAGCCATGACACAACAAACATGTCTAAGAATGTACTGGGGTCCGATGTGCTAAATACAGGGCAATATTGAGGGAAAACCATTTGGAGGCAGCAAAATTCCTGGGTTTATG
The DNA here is from genome assembly GCA_037039145.1 of Fundulus diaphanus. Classification (NCBI taxonomy): domain Eukaryota; kingdom Metazoa; phylum Chordata; class Actinopteri; order Cyprinodontiformes; family Fundulidae; genus Fundulus; species Fundulus diaphanus. The sequence goes on from CM073141.1 coordinate 28,217,765, forward strand.
ATGGGATCTACCTCTCCAGCTGGAAAACAACCTTAAAGAAAAGTATTTTTTATGTGCTAGAGTGGCCCAGGTAAAGGGCAGCTCTGAATCCAACCAAGAATCTGTGCCAAGAATAGACTTGGCTGAGTACAAATGTGCACCATACTTCTCAGATTTTAATTTGTATACTGTGTGTAACTTTTTCATTCACACTTTACAATTACCAACTTTTTGTTGTTCTTTTACTTTAAAGAGGCAACTGTAGTACAGTAGGGAAAGTAGTTGTCTTGCAATCCGAAAGCTGTTTGTTCAATTCCAGCTTCTTCCGGTCACATGTCCATGTGACCTTGGGCAAGGCATCTATTAACCCCAACTTGCTCAGTGATCTGTGTATCGATGTATGAATGTGTGCACATTTGTAATTATAGTTGGGTGAATATGGCTTTAGCGTAAAGCACTTTAAATGGCTGATATGATTGGAAAAGTACTATATACTGAGTGTTTTTTCAGGCCATTTACCATTTTAAATCTGTATAAAAGTACACTGAAATTGTTGTTAGTGATGTGAAAAACGTGTGGAAACGTGATAGTGCTTAAAGTCCTAAAGGCCATCATTATGTATACCACCGACAGATTTAGATTTAAATACATTTAGATTTACATACATTGCCTTTCATCAAAGAATAAATAAGAAAACAATAAAATATTGAACAAGATCTATCTTTTTAAAAAATCATTTCTGTGCTTTAATTAATTTTTTTTGTTGCTTCGGTTCACTGAGATTCCTTACAGTATCACACTAGTTTAATATAATGTCTGCGTTCTGCAGATGATAAATAAATCAGGTCTATTATGTCTGCTCATGGGGCACGCAGAGCACAACTGCCGTGCTCTGCGCGGTATGTATGATGGTTTGCTTTTTATTTTTATCCTATTCAGTAAGAAGATTTGTTCGGGCCATTTTATTGTGAAGTTTAGTTTTACTTTGAAAGGCTTGCTTCCTGTCCAGCCGTATATTGGATTAGAAAAAACTATGGATGGATTATCTAGCCACGGAGCAATACAGTTTTACCGTGTAAACTGTGGATGACTTGGAAAAGGAAGAACTTCATTTTTTTATAGATAAATAATTTTTTGTTAAAAATCCCAGTTTGCATGCGTCCTTTTCTTCCCGTGTCTAAGGAATGACACTGAAATTTGGATCTCTTGACATAAGTGCCTTTTTAAAATAAAGTATAATAATTAAAGGCTACCATTTTGTAGAATATTCTTGTATTTCACTTTTACTTGTCCCCATGTTCTAGTGGGTCCTGTGGAGGCTCTGACATAAAAGAACAAAGTAAATATGAGATTATTAAAATGCAAAAATTCATACTGTAGAAAGTGATAGAAACATCTACCATGGACAGTATTTACGCATTAATTTGTCTGCTGCTTTTTGCCAGCCCTCTCTCCTGGCTTTAACAGATTTTGAGGTGTTTTAATTAATGACTCAAATTTGGCATAACCTTCCAAGCTCTTGTTCTGCTTGGGAGAAAAACTGTGGGCGTTCTTTGGCCATGCTGAACAGCCAATAGCAGCGTTGCTGATCAATGTTTCTACTATCGACACATTTCCCCTTTTAAACAAACGCATGAACGCGCAGTTGTCTCAGATAACTCAATCCAGCCATACTAATCGTAAACAATAGGTGTGTTCGAAGAACCCAATTAGCCGGATCATGATTAGCCGGATGAAATCATCTTGGATGTGTCATTTGATCTCGGATGTTTTAAGCAACGTACGAAGAACGGACCCCAGAACAGGCGGTGTGGACTGGGGATCCATCAGAACGGGCAGAGCGAGCAGCTGAAACTCGTGGAGAAACAGCCAGACTTGTGCAGCACGCAGAGACAGGCAACTTTTAACAGAAGAGTCCAGCTGGCTGAGCACACAGGAACTGGTAGAAACATCACACTAGACGAGATGAGATCAGATGAGACGTTCTGGCAGGGATGAGTTGTCTGAGCCAGACAGCTCATCCCTGCCCTGTACACAGGTGAACAGAGTTGACTAATTATTTCAGCAGGTGGATCTGGATAAGAGCAAGGTGTTGGCTGTAAGGAGACTGAGCTGATTGGATAGTGGCTGAGAGGTGAAGGCTGATCTAAGAAAAGTTCAACATAAACAAACAAAAACCTAAATCATGACAAATTCAAAGACTCCGCAACAATACGAGTTGCTCTCAGAAGCAGAATAGGCAAAAAAGTTGAACGCGGGGGGTAAATTAATGAGGAATTCAGACCAAAGCATTGCATTTCCACTTTATATAGACCACAACTGAATGATTTCAATGTAAAAAGGAGAAACTGAGTAGCACCATAGGTCCCCATTAAGGTGTCCATTTGGACCTTTGACACAGGTGTTCTAATTCATGATCCAGATCTTGTTAGAATAAAAGTTCATGACAGACTTCAGTCTTTTTCAGTATATACAGATGCTTAAAAATGTCCATCTATATACATATTGATGTGTATCTTCAGACCCAAACTTTTTGCTGTGAAATTATTCCAACACTTAAATCATATAAATATGGCAGAGATAAGCTTTATGAAAACTATAGGTGTAGGTCAATTGTGTCACTTCAAGTATTTTATCAACCACATGAGAATGAAACATCTTTTGCATCTTAAAATTAAGTTAAAGAAGATGATGGGGCAAAATAAACATCAAGGATTAATGCTAAGGACTCCCCAAAAAGCAAATATCAAGTGGAGAACCTCATTTTAGTTTTTCCGATATTGTTGTTTATTTTAGGTAACATCAATTCACAAGATGGTGAAATGAAGAGCTCCAGCAGATGGAATAGCACAAATCTCTATTTGGATTTCCCCAGCTAAAAGTAGAATTTCAAACACCAATATTGATTCCCTTTGCTATCACGTTTACAGTCCCACTGGTCGTGGTGTGACTGAATCTGACAAAAACTGTCCTCCTCCAACGCAGAAAGTTGCTGCATGAGTCAGGCTCTGATTGGCACTGGTGGGCCGCCTGTGCACAAATTCAGCTGTCTCCACTTGTCACCTCCCATCCACTCTATCTTTATCAGTGCAGCCAGTGGTGCTGCTGCCGCTGCAGGTCAGGCAGGCTGACAGCCAGGCGGCGGCACCGTCCATGGCAGCCTGAGCCACTGTCGCATTTCTGGTAGTGTTGCATGCAGAAAGTGGCATTGAGTGAAATTTTATTAAATTTAGAACATCTGCTAGCAGACATGGGTGAACTTATCATAGTCAAGGGTAATTAAGTGCTAACAGAAGCACCTTAGTTATTATCTGTACTAATTTTAGTTTTGGCTAAAACCTATTCTATGTAATAAACCAAGCTAATTAGTTTAGTTAGGCATTACAAAACAAAATGCATATGATAAATACTACTTTATGGTTAGAAAGTTCTAAATGAATTGTACAATATTTTGTTTCAGGTTGTTGCACCATGCCAGTTTAGTTTAGATATGCTTAAAGTTGTTTTTAACAAATTACTCCCAGTCAATCTGCACCGTGCTGTGCTCCTTGTTTGCCTAGATTTTGTGGCATCAGCTATCTGCAGTGCACAAATGTTTGGTGAAACATACTTTTTGGATGAAATACGTAATTTATTTGAGATACTATTAAATAAGAGGTGCTAAAGTAACACACCATTGTTTAACAAAAAGGGATAAAAAGGGTGGTATTTTTTATACGTCACACTAGCCACATTTATTTAAGATAATAGTTTAAGTGATTTCATTGTAAACTTAAAAAGAATAGTTAACATTTACAATTGCAGTTTAATGCAAAAACCTAAATAAGATGTTTAACTATAAATATAAATAGCTTTTGACTGGGGTTGCTCCGGGCCTCATCCTGGGTCCACTTGTCTTCTCCTTATACGTGCTCAATTTGGCGTCCATTTTTCACAAAGCGCAACATGGTAGATGCCCTTGGTCTGAACAAAAGCTAATCTGAAGTTATCTTATTTGGATAACCTAACCTCTTTGATTAATCTTGTCACACACCTGCCTGCAATCTACATCCCTCCTGACCAGTTTGAGACAGTAATCCATGCATTTAGTGCATCTTGCTTTGATTACTGCAATTTCCTTGTATTTTAAATGACTGTAGCTCAGTGTAAAGTAAGTAATTCCCTGCAAAAAACATATTTCACTTTCAGTGGCTTTCAGTTCAAGTTAAGTTGGGCATCGATACTTTTTATTATGTTTTATTCTATATTTTTCTTGTTTATATGAGCTTTCAGTCTTTAACTGTGTAAATCATGTTGGTCAATTGTAGTTGTCTTTAGATTTACCATATAAATAAACTTGAGTAGACTTGCTGTGTCTTTTTTTCCACTCTAGGTTGTTAAAATAACAATTTCACTCAGGTTACAGTGTTTATGTGTATAACATTTCCTTACTTTTTTTTATAATATCCTCAATTAACTGATCATTAATGAAAACCAGAACATTTATGGAGGCACTGGTACTGAAGGGAAGAGTCAATTTGTCCACAACATTCACAATTTCGCTAACAAGTCCCTTTGCTGTTACCACAATAGCCATTAAGCAGTACAGCTTTCCCATACATTTTAACCTTGATAGGAACAGAATACTCAGTCACAGAGGCATTACTGACACACAGAGAAGTGCTAAAAAGTTCATTTTCACCTAGAAATGCCTCCTGAAAGGTGAGTGGAGGTATTTCTAATAACTCAATAATCTTGTTCAATTGATCCATTGGACGATAATTAAGTTGACAGTTAGCTGTGACCTTTAAAATTGCCCTTAAACATGAAGGAATTAGATCTGTTAAGGAAGGCTGTTCATGCTGCTAAAGATAACATCTGGCATTAAGACAGAATGTCATGATTTGAGTTTTGTTTTTGTTTTGGACTGTTCTGGACTGATCATTCTCACTGCATGCTCCACTCATCTCAGTCACCTATCAGCGACAACTCATTACCATAATCAGCTCCACCTGCTGCTGCCACTTATTATCGAGCCAATGCACCTGGGACTCTGCCTTCATATGCCTGCCCCACTCACCACTTCCTGCCAGAACGTCTCGTCATTTTACAAAACAGATTACAGTTTTCAGTACTCATTTTCTGGATTTTCTTGGTTCAACTAATCTGACCTTAAAAGTTTGAATTGTTCTGGTTACTATGATGATCAAATTTTGCATTATTCTAAGGCTTTTTATATATCTTTATAGGGGTGCCATTAAATATGGAAAATGTTTTATGAGCTGCATTCAAATTCTAGTTCATTTTGTTAAAGAAGGCTCAGTAGACTTTGTTTAGGTTTTTTTCAGAGTATGAAGCTAAAGCAGCTCTCCTGGATTAGCAGAGGATCATTAACGCAGTATAGAAAATAACTCAGTTTACTGAATTATTTCCACTGTTTTATTTTGAAGCCTTGCGTTTTGTAAAACACAAATTATATAATGTGACTGTTTCAATTTTAAACCTATAAAGCAAAGTCTATCAGTTTTAAATTTATATGAATTAATATGTAGCCTTTGAGCTGTGCATCGTTAAGGGGACAGTTTGGATACATTTGTTTAACAGTGGCGCTTCACCACCATTGTCAAAACTTTACATTTATAATATGTTTTAGAGAAACGCCTGCAGGTTTCATGAGACTTGAAGCAATATAGAGTTGCTCCAAATGCACATGGTGGCACTTTGTGTTGGCTTTACTCCTAATCTGTTTCCTGTCTGTGGGATAAAGATTACTACAAGCTGTAAACTAAGTTGAGACAAACCACTTCATGCTGTTTTTCCCAACATCCTTAACCCAAAGACCCCCCTCAAAGCTTTCTGCAATGTGCTTGGCCATCTTGACCACATTTAAAGCACTGCACACCCACAGCCACCTCTTCAGCATGCTGTTTTCCTCAATCCGAGCTTGCAGACCGCACAACCTTTCCGTCACTGACACCCAGGAGACTCCGCACACATTAAAATGCAGTTCAGTTTTACGTTTCAACATGTTCCCATGATGAAGCCACCTCCTCCAACAATACAGTTCTGGCTGAACATCAGAGAGGATACTTAGAGCAATAAACACAGGGAAGAAAATTAAGCTGTAACAGAGCAGGCATAAATTCTGTGTTTTTGAATACGTGAACCGAGGTGGGATGTGGGTATTTGCATAACTAAATGCTATGTGGCAAATGTTACAATAAACAGTAAAAGTTTCCTCATATTTGAAGGCATGAAATTTGGCAAGGGTTTTATCTTGAAACTATAAACAAGCAGTGGGAGGAATTCACTGTAAGCGATGTATAGAAAACATGCCAAATATGTAAGTAAAGCTGTTAAAATTCCAAACCAGTCTCCAAATATAGAATAAAATTGAACAGAAAGATCCTTTGTTGTTCCACACTTGGGGAAAATCAGACGTACCAGCAGCAAAGAGTTGATTTACAACATAGGATAAAAACGATGTACAGTTTAAAAAAAAATAGCAAAACGTGTGTATATTTTTGAATAAAAACTCAAAAATGACCCTCACAAGAATGACAAAAACTGCAATGAAAGCACAAACGTAAATAGTGAGTATGTTGGGAGCAGTGATGTTTATAGAGTCTAACAGCTGCTGGGAGGAAGCATCAACAATAATGATCATTTGTGCACTTTGGATGCAACAGTCTGTATGTCTGAATATTATAATTTATAAATTGTTGCCTCAATACCTCTTTTTAGGCACAATGAAATTCAGTTAAGTACTCAGAGACATTTTTTGTCATGTAGGAGTTGGATTATTAAAGCCCCAAACCTGATTGTTTCTGAATTATTCTGATGCAACTTTCAAACCACATAATACATTTGAATTTATTTACATACTACATGGTAAACATGAACTTCAATCGTTTGCTGCATGTTTGTGGCCATAACATTAATAAAAAGAAAGCCAGCAATTAATTGAGAATGTAACTATGTGAAAATGTGTATGTTTAGAAAAAAAGCCACATGTATATTAAATACATTGCAAACACTATAATTTTTATATCAATAAAACACATTTGCAAGCAGAATATTTGAAAACTGACATATTGCCCACACTAGAACATTACTTGATGCTCCCTCTGGATATTTTCAAGTTCTCAACAGTTTTCTAATCGTTTCACCAGCAGCGAGTATGATGACAGTATCCCTTGTCTCTGCAGTCAAAGCAGGTCTTAATGTGATTTGTCATGCTTTCTTTGCTGATATCTGTGTTGCTGTTGCCCAGTGCTGAAGAAAGCTCTCTGGCTTACATATTGCATGACGTCTCAGTTTAGTACACATAATGTATATCTCTAAATCTGCAGGTGGATCTCAGTAACATATTATTGACATATCATAAAAACAGTTAATTTCCAGGATTCGGTTGAAAAAGTGAAACTCTTGTACAGATTCATTACACATTAATACATATATGTCAAACATCTATTTCTGTACATTTTTAAGATCCTACAGAAAAAGTTACGTTTTTCAGAAAGTGCTTCTGACATTGGATGTGGTTCAGAAGTGGGTTAACACAAAGAATGGGACAGCTGTAGCCAATGTCCTGAACAAATATGTGTGTGGTGGCTTTTGAAGTACCGACTCCAGCTGCTGTCCACGCCTCAGGAATCTCCCCCAAACTCTTGAATAGGCTTTGCTTCACAATCCTTTCAAAGCTGCAGTTATCCCATCAGCTTGTGCACCTGTTTCAACCACACTTCTTTTCATTTACTCAACTTTCCATTTCTGTGCTTGAACTGAGCCCAGTGCGAACAGCCCCCTTTAATACCAATAGCTCTGCTTTTGGAGGGTGTCAATAGCTATTTCCCCATGACTGTGCAGGACAGAACATTAAATTATTGTATTACAAATACTTGTATTGGTCTAATGTAACACTTGTGTAATAGTCAGGAAAACACTGAATGGGTTTTTCATTACCTGTCAGCTATAATTTAGTATGAGTGATTGTGGTTGACAAGCTGGAGCAAAGTGGGGACAAAAAAAAGAAAAACTTACAAGGACTGGTGAGAAACATGAAGGAGGCATCAAAAATGTACAGAAGAAAACTAAGGCCAAAGTGAACGCTTCACAGTCATGTTTAGCTAGTCTCACATGGGCACCAACAACACCGGAAATCTTGATTTTACAGAGTAACTCACCCCAAAATAAACTCTTGTAGATAGACTGGGCCTAAGGGTGCTACTTTAATGTTGCTGTGCGTTTTGTTACATTTTCATATGAAAATGAGTAGTTCTGTTATATTTGTCATAAAACCGTCTTAGTGCTGCCCTCTTAAGGTTGATTGGTGGCTATTGCAGTTAAATCTTTCTAATTGATCACACAGTACATGCTTTCGTCATTATAGTGCTACGTTCGGGTATAAAATCATCTCAGTCAGAAACATGCCCCTTGAAACAAGTCTGATTCAGGAGTTAGTCATGAGAACACTGATCAATAGTGTTTGCCGTTTGTTACTTGTTACTTTACCACTCAGAAGCAGAATCTGTCCTGCACCGCCTTGGCAGCGCTGGATTGAGTCATAGCTGAGTCAGCGCCAGGGCTCGAGCTGATAACGCTCAGCCCCGCTGGGCTCCACAAAGCCTCCCTCGACCTCCAGTGTTAAGGAGGGTGAAAAATGCTGTGCCTCAAATGATCAATCTGTGGTGAAACTACCAGTATCGCCCTGTTCACTCCATGTTTCACTCATCCTGACCACAGCCCCGCTTGACCCCCAATGCTCCAACTTTGGTGGCATTTTTCAAAATTTGTCTGGGGATGGGGTTTGGTTTTCACATCGGGTCGAGTTACACTTTAAATACAACTTTTAGAACAAGATTTGTTAACAGCACCTAACAAAACACCAACAGTGTTGAAGAACACTGAGTCTGAAATGGTGATTATGGATGCAATGGAAAATGATCAGCTGTGAGGGCAGTTGTAAGCAGCAGATGTGTTTCTATAGCGTTGACATTTTAAATTTGAGAGGTCGAAAGCAAAACTTAACAGCAGAATTGTAAACTTGCTGCACACAATGTTTTGATTGGACCTCTGGTCCAGTAGCAAACTGGTGCTTTGTTGGCACTAGGGGCCAGAGTCAGAGCTTAGGGCAGTGGAAACGAAAATAACTGGTGCTGAATGGACATGGCAGGAATAGGTTTTCAGTAACATGCTAAGTCATTGAGATCTGCATCTATGTTAGAACCCTGAGTAAATGGACTGAATTGATACGAGTACAGTTTGGATGAACAAAAGGAAATAACATAACATACTATCTATTAGCAATGTATTTGGCTTAACATACATTGGAAGTTGGTTGTTTGACTGGAAGCTTGTACTTGAAGAAAACTCAGGTTTCTGTATAAGCACCATTGTGTGTTGTGAAAAATGTAGCCCTCATATTATTAAAACCGGATTTATGACTTTTTTCTAAATATAGGAAAAGCCCAATGTGACATGGAGTTCAAAGCAGAACATATGGCGGGATGTAAGGTTAGCGATTTGGCAGACCAAAGGGCAATCTTTAGCCACATTATTGTGTGTCTAAATGAGCCTTGTGTGAGTAGTTCTATTCTAATTGCATGCATTTTCTGCAGGAAACCCCAATGTTCTCCCTGATAGTAAAATTACTATGTTGCCTTCACAAAAACTGAGCCAGTGACACTAATGTTCCTTGGGAGATTTGTACAGCAGCAGTTCAAACCCCATCTGGATATCTGTAAGTTTTATGTTTTTTACATATCACACTTATGTAGCTGTCCTTATTACCTTGATAATACTGCTTGGGGATCTGTTTCAAACAGATTAGTAGGGACACACAGCAAGAGAAACAATCTACTGCTGTGGTTTTTATCATCAATATCTTCTTTCAGCCCATGATAACATGCAGCAGTAAAATGCAAAGTCATCAGAATCAAAGTCAAATATTGTTCCGGATTTGATTTAAAAACATGTTTGACTAGCATAGGTATGAGAGGAAATAGAAAATTCCAATAATAGCCTTAAACACTTAGCCTTTTTGGTTTGATTTTTCCTGTATGTCTGTGGGTGATGATGATGTCCTCTCATCTAAGCCAATGAATTACACTCTTGTGCATCACTCCATACATTCCCACCTATAGGGCAGCCACTGTAATTTCACTAAAATGTTTTCAATCCCAAATGCCTGGGAATGAGATGGATTGAGGTTTTGATAGATTTTGTGTTTGGAAAACTGCAAATAATCATTGGTCAATTAAAGTAGACATTAGGTGCTGGACAATATAGACAAAAACCATATTGATAAAATAGAAATCATATTGATCGATATTGATAATTATAAAAAAAAATCTAAATATATACTCTAAGTGCAGCCCTGGCCATATTATGCTGTTGCTTAATTATCTATTTTAAGAAACAGCACACACAAACACTGAATTCAAATTCAACCCTTTATTAAACCACCTTTTACCAAAACTGAAAAAAAAAAAAAAAAAAAAGAATGCGTGCTGTCTGAAATCTTTGAAGGGGGCGGAGCTTGGTGACGGACGTTCCTGGGTCTGCGTTTGTGAATGTTTGGGAGGATGTAATGACTACAGTATTAACCTACACGATAAACTAGAATACAAAGGTAAATATACTTGTTGTTCTATTGAACTTTTAATGTATCCTTTTTTTTTGCATCACTCGTCTATCTATTAACTCGTCTTGAATTATCGTCTGGCCCTAGTGGACATCATGTATCATTGATAGTATTTTTTCAGAAATTTTGATTAACTAAATTGCGACCAGCCACAGCAAAACTATGAACAGGTCGGCAGAGCACAAACTAAGAAAAACGTGAAAACCCTTCAATTAGTGAGAAAAGTGATTTTTGTTTTATTGCAAAAAATGCTTGTTGAAGTTATGAAGGAACCCCTCAATGCTTTAAATTACCGTTTCAAAGGTTTTAAAATGGTAAACTTTGTGTTTAAAAACTGGATGTTTTCATCTTAAAATCCCCCCCAAGCTGTATTTACATGTCGGGGTGTGGAAAGCCGTGGCTCATTTGTATGTCGCCTTTGTGTGGATGCGCTCACACTTTTGTTAACGTGTGTCAGCCAATAGGCTCCCTTCTTCAAGAGAGCAGATGGCTACTTATGCAGCTACTTAAATCTGTTTGATAGAGAAACTGAGTTTATTGTTGGCTGTGAAAAAATATCCATATGCTGAAAGATGATTGAAAATGCAAGAAACTGTGTGACTAATCCTTCCATGTAACTAAATTGTTGTGTGGAGGGGTTAGTTCAGGCAGCCACAGTGGTAACTTTAGCAGCCCTATGTTAAAGATCATTGTCACTGCATGAAGCACACATGGGGTTGTGAATATGTAGTCTTACTGGTAATATTTTCATTGGAAGCACACATTCAATAATTTCTTTCCCCCTTGTGTGTGCCATATTTAATCCATAGGCAATGCAGTCACTGATGTTTATAAGTAAGAACATGTTTTGTTGGGAGAATGTAGTAATAGATGAAAACATAAAAAGTCAAAGGCGAGTTGTGGCAGACATTTTCCATGGCTTTACCTACAATTGAGTCCTGAACTAAATGTGCCATCATGCTAAATGCAGGCACTGGCAGCATGTTTCATTTCTCATTAGTGGTAAGCTAATGACTAATATCAATTATCAACTCATTAAAGCCTCTATTCTGCATCATCAATCAGCATGATGTAGGAGAGTGTAAAAGGCTGCCACCTCATTTTATTTGCAAGAGAACTAATGCAAACAACAATGTCATTTTTCTGTCCTATAGATTAATATTTTCATAGTACAATTGCAGAACAGTGATGGTGTGGAATCCCTGCAGGCAAAATAATTTCTCACTTTTACATTTAATTTGCCGGATGAATAAGATGTCGGATTGGTCAAGAAACCCAGAGCCTTTGAGGAGTCATGTTGCACAAGCTATATCTATTTATGAGACTGTTCTACACAAATGAGACCTCGATCTGACCCACAATTCACAGGCATTTACAATAACAATTTATTTGATTTTATTTATTTATTTAACTGTTTGAAGCGAGGGGAGTTTTGTTCCATTATTTCCACATTTATATTTTCAACACTTTTGTCAGCAACCTTGCATTCTTAATTGCATGGTTAACATCTACATGAAGTTACATAACTGAGATTTTCCATACAGCTACTAAAGCTTGATCAAATTTCTGAATTAAAGAGGTGGTCTGGGTGCGGCGGCAGTGCAGAGGCAGTAAAACGCCACCCACGTACGGAAGGCCTTAGTCCTCGACTCAGTTGTCACAGTTTTGAGTACTGACTCAGAGAGGCCTTTGCAACATGTCATTCTGGTCTCTCTTCATCCATTTCCTAACTGGCAACTGGCAAAAAAAGGCCCCTAGAGCCACACAATTCAAAAAACAACTACAATTGTTTGATGAAGATGTTTATTAGTTTTCTTTGCATTTGTATTAGTACTGATAACTGGGGATGTCTGAATCCTATTCCAAAACTTCGAATGGGGGAAAAACGTCCAGGACAAAGAATTTTCAGCAGACTGAGCTCAATACTTGAAACCTGTTGATGTTTATATACAACAATGTTTTCATGAGCTGCACCCACAGCAACTGTAAAGGCCACATTTTACAATAAGAAATTGTCTATTTTTGTGTGAATGTATATATATTGTCCTAGCTGCCCTAATGGCAGTTAACCTGACGCCGCCAGATAGATTTGCTCCGCATATCCATCTGGAAACCTTCCGTTGAAGTAATTTTGGGAAGGGGCGAAAATACTGGTTAGCTGATTGGCCTATGTTGATGATAGATGGGCCAAATAAACCAATCAGATCAACGAAGCATATGACGTACTTGTCAACATGCTTCGTCGTCGCTCTGTTACGAGCGACGACGAAAACACAACCATAAGCCAAGCTACTCTTGCTGCTGCAGGTAAAGGCTCGTTAGCTCAGCAAAGAAATACTCTGTAATTCCGATAAAACTTGCTCGATAGCCACGCTAACACTAGTTTCATCGGCTGAAGCCGCCATGTTCTTTAGACTGAACTGTCGCGCTTCTGGTTGCGTCACACCTCAACCCGCCTCAAAGCCAACGCTGATTGGACGTTCGTTTGGTGAACGGCTCCAAATTTCTTTTAACGGAGAGTAGCCAGACTGATCTGCGAGTGAAACCTTGAAAGCTCGCGAGATCAGGATGGTCTCACGAGGCTAAATGGCAGTTAGGCTATATGCAAATTTGATGAACATGGGTATGTCCTGCTATCATACGTTCATCCATGACAATTTAACAAACGGTACAGACAATGAATGCTTTTCTTAGCTAAAAACAGACCTTACAGTTCGTGAAACAAATCAAGAGTTGACTGTCTGATTAAAGGTTTAAAAGTAATCTTTCTCCTGCATTCAAAAACTTGAAAAGGAAAACTGATTAAAACTTTAAAGGAGCAATAAGTGATTTTTCACCACTAGGGAGAGCTTGAGCACTGTCTGTAGACCAAAACAAGATGTGTATCACGCCACGCCTCTCTCTATCTCACTCCAGCACTAGGCACCACTGTTCCCTCAAAGCTGAGCACATGTGCAATCGTGCACTGCATCTGGATTCCGTCCACACAGCAACTCTATCCAGTGCAGAAAATAAAATCTAAGCTGGACTGTAAACAAAATAATAATAAAGCAAGTAATTTTTCTTACCATTTTGCAATTCTGGTGAGATGGTGTTCCACGGTCCCACTCTGTGTGCGCCAGTTGCTGATCTTAGCGCACCACCGATTTATGGGTGGGGAAGACGCCTTCATAGTTGGGCAGGTTGCGGTGTGCGTCTTTGTTAAGCCTACTGCTTGTCAGCTGTTTGTGTGACTGTGTTTTTGGGATCTCTGCTTAGGTGAGATCATAAGTGCCGATTTTCAACCAATTTGGCTAATTTACACCTGCTGTTTGTTTATATATATATATATATATATATATATATATATATATATATATATATATATATATATATATATATATATATATATATATACACTACCGTTCAAAAGTTTGGGGTCCCCCAAACAATTTTGTGTTTTCCATGAAAAGTCACACTTATTCACCACCATACGTTGTGAAATGAATAGAAAATGGAGTCAAGACATTGACAAGGTTAGAAATAATGATTTGTATTTGAAATAAGATTTTTTTTACATCAAACTTTGCTTTCGTCAAAGAATCCTCCATTTGCAGCAATTACAGCATTGCAGACCTTTGGCATTCTGGCTGTTAATTTGTTGAGGTAATCTGGAGAAATTGCACCCCATGCTTCCAGAAGCAGCACCCACAATTTGGATTGGTTGGATGGGCACTTCTTGCGTACCATACGGTCAAGCTGCTCCCACAACAGCTCAATGGGGTTCAGATCTGGTGACTGCGCTGGCCACTCCATTACCGATAGAATACCAGCTGTCTGCTTCTGCTCTAAATAGTTCTTGCACAATTTGGAGGTGTGTTTAGGGTCATTGTCCTGTTGTAGGGTGAAATTGGCTCCAATCAAGCGCTGTCCACTGGGTATGGCATGGCGTTGAAAAAAATGGAGTGATAGCCTTCCTTATTCAGAATCCCTTTTACCCTGTACAAATCTCCCACCTTACCAGCACCAAAGCAACCCCAGACCATCACATTACCTCCACCATGCTTAACAGATGGCGTCAGATATTCTTCCAGCATCTTTTTATTTGTTCTGCGTCTCACAAGCGTTCTTCTTTGTGATCCAAACACCTCAAACTTGGATTCATCCGTCCACAACACTTTTTTCCAGTCTTCCTCTGTCCAATGTCTGTGTTCTTTTGCCCATCTTAATCTTTTTCTTTTATTGGCAGTCTCAGATATGGCTTTTTCTGTGCCACTCTGCCGTGAAGCCCAGAATCCCGCAGCCGCCTCTTCACTGTAGATGTTGACACTGGTGTTTTGGGGGTACTATTTAATGAAGATGCCAGTTGGGGACCTGTGAGGCGTCTGTTTCTCAAACTAGAGACTCTAATGTACTTATCTTTTTGCTCAGTTGTGCAACGCGGCCTCCCACTTCTTTTTCTACTCTGGTTAGTGCCTGTTTGTGCTGTCCTCTGAAGGGAGTAGTACACACCGTTGTAGGAAATCTTCAATTTCTTAGCAATTTCTCGCATGGAATAGCCTTAATTTCTAAGAACAAGAATAGACTGTCGAGTTTCAGATGAAAGTTCTCTTTTTCTGGCCATTTTGAGCGTTTAATTGACCCCACAAATGTGATGCTCCAGAAACTCAATCTGCTCAAAGGAAGGTCAGTTTTGTAGCTTCTGTAATGAGCTAAACTGTTTTCAGATGTGTGAACATGATTGCACAAGGGTTTTCTAATCATCAATTAGCCTTCTGAGCCAATGAGCAAACACATTGTACCATTAGAACACTGGAGTGATAGTTGGTGGAAATGGGCCTCTATACACCTATGTAGATATTGCACCAAAAACCAGACATTTGCAGCTAGAATAGTCATTTACCACATTAGCAATGTATAGAGTGTATTTCTTTAAAGTTAAGACTAGTTTAAATTTATCTTCATTGAAAAGTACAGTGCTTTTCCTTCAAAAATAAGGACATTTCAATGTGACCCCAAACTTTTGAACGGTAGTGTATATATATAAAAATGTTTTGTACTTGTATAGTGCTTTATCAAGTGTAACAACCCCAAAGCTCTTCACACTGGTCAGTCATTCACCCATTCACACACACATTCACTCCATGACGGTGGTGAGCTACATTGTAGCCACAGCTACCCTGGAGTAGACTGAAGTGAGGCTGCACAGTACTACATGTGTGTGCTAAATCTCACTGTACAAAATGCAAATAATTTAATTGCAATAAAATTGGAAATCTGAAAGATATACATATCTCAGCAAAAGAACGTTTTGATCCTCTGAATCTCTCTGCCATTTTGTGCCTGGCAGTGGCATTTTATGGGCAGGGAGGGGCTAACCCCTGAGTGGCAGCTGTTCACATGCACGTATGTGCACGCATGTGCATGTAAGTGCATGCACGGCTGGCCCGACTATGTAAACAGGAGATTGGAGAACAACACAGAGAGATGGCGTGTGACGTTTAATCATAATCCATCTAAAAAGACACCTTTAGTTCTTAACAAAACACATTTTAGTTCTTTCTATCTAAGTTTATGCTGTTTTTGACAAAAATTGCAAAATACATTATCAGTGAAATAAGGTAGTAAATTATCTATTCGAAAGCTTGTTCTAAGATGGCTCATATTATTACATTTATCATTGGTTGTGTAACAAAAATTGACAAGAGGCTGCCACATTGCACTTCACTTGCTTAATCTCTTTTATGGTGCTGGGGATTGCTCTCAAATGTCCAATTTCAAGAGAAAAAAGCTAATTCCAGCAAATGCTTCTCACCATTGCATTGACTGATTTATTAAAACAGACAGCATTTTTAGTCCTGAAGAGAAAGCTTCTCAGGACTGAAAACATCATCCTTTTTTGTAAATCAAATTAGGGGTGAGAGGTGTGTGTGCCGGAATTGGCTTTTTTTTCTCTCTCCCATTAAATTGTGTAACATATATTGCAAACCTTTATCACTCTGTGATCAATCCTAAAGTGATTTAATCTAGGAGTTTTAGAGCACAAATTGTTGACAGCTGAGGGAGAAATCAAGACTTATCACTGCAATGCTAAAAAATCCTTCATGGGAAAACAAGTGTGAACAACCCTTTTTTAACACTTCTTTATGATGATAAATGCATGGTGAATCACATGTTTACAAACAAACACCACAAATTAAGCACATAATGTTAGCTGAGATTTTATACAGTTATGCATAGCAATAAATTGTGAACACTGGGGTAAATAAAATCCTTTAGTGTTTTTAAGATTCTGCTTCAGACTACTTCGATTTCAGTACTTGCGTGATTTCTAGCATATGCACCAGGCCTCCAATTTCCAAAATAGCTATCAACTACATAAAATCTAAAATGCATATGGATAATTTTGAGTTGTGATACTATTGTAGAAGCTGGTTAGTATTATTGCCTGAGTAGACAGCACAAT
The DNA here is from genome assembly GCA_037039145.1 of Fundulus diaphanus. Taxonomy (NCBI): domain Eukaryota; kingdom Metazoa; phylum Chordata; class Actinopteri; order Cyprinodontiformes; family Fundulidae; genus Fundulus; species Fundulus diaphanus. The sequence goes on from CM073141.1 coordinate 28,234,813, forward strand.
ATTTACATCAAAACCGTTATTTTCAGTTTTGTGCTTTAATTCACACTCACAAAGAGTCCCAAGAGCAGGTTAAAATCACTGTCAAAAGGTGCCAGTGTGGAAGAGGCTCTCTTTATTAAAAAGTGCAGATTTTGTTAAAACAGCTTAAACATATTCTTTTGATTGGAGAAAACTTTCCTCAACTGTTACAGTAAACTGATAGAAAAACAGCCCAAGGGCTTTAGCATTTAGCATTTCCCAAGGATGCTAAATCTTTCTCAGCTTCTTTGGTGTCCTACAAGCAGAACGATAGCTCTTATTTAAACACTTTTATTTTTAAAACATTGTGTTATCCTTATTTTTTTCCCCCAGACTGTTTTCAGAAATTACAAAAAAATTACAGTTTTTTTTTTAAATACATTTTGCATTTCTAAATCCTTTTTCAGTTTATGTTAGAGTTCCAAACAAAAATATTAGCTCCTAATTTGTTTGTACTTTTATACTTGCTAGTTAATCCTAGTTAAAAGAGTGAAATGATCAGTTTTTATTTATTTCTGTTAAAACAAAGAGACACTTGGTGAAAATTCAGGTAGAACAGTCATTTAAAGCGGATAGGAATTTTCTTTTTGAATGAGGTTCTGAGTAGCCATTGTCTTACTTGCAAGACAATGGCTACTCGGCCAAAAAAACAAACTCAGTTTAGATACCTAAGTAGAAAGAAGCTCAAACTGGACATTTGAGCTAACAGTCAGTTTCTAAAAACCTCTGTAATGTAAAACTCTAATCTAAAAAATTCATAGGCCTCATTTATCTGATACCATGTAAGAAATAATTTTTTTGCTACTTATCTTGTATAAACATAATAATTATCTTGTAAAAACGTAATAATTATCTTGTAAAAACGTAATAATTATCTTGTAAAAACGTAATAATTATCTTGTATAAACATGATAATTATCTTGTAAAAACGTGATAACTTATCCAGATGGTGGCGCTAGTATGCTTTTAGTCTGACTCATTTAAGACGAAGAAGAAGCATGTGCGTCATCTACTCGGGAACTAAAATGGCAAATTTATGGGAATGGATCAAGTTTTACTTTATACTCGCTAGTATCCACCTTATTTTCAACGGAAATACGGTGCGATGGTAAAGCCTCTGTCTGCCGTCACTTCATCACTAAAACGAAGATATTCCAGGAAGCCAGTGTTTTCCCAGCCACATGGGAAAACGTCTTCTCTTCTCCTAGGTGTGATCCTTCGGTGCCTGTAGTATCAGCATCTTTCTGCATAGGTGACTCTGATTATGGAGCGGTCCGGTCAGCCTCTGCATCACAGCGGCGGTCATCTGTCAAACACAAGACTGCACAAGGCCACAATCAGTTTAGCAATAAAACATATCAAGACTACTTAAAACCATGTTAACACCAAGCTAATAGAGCACCACCTGCATCATTACTCATACTCATTCAAATATTCATATCACATATTCCTTCTAGTTTTTACAAACAGCCTGTGCTAATACCTGGGATACCATTTGTAAGGTTACACAGCCAAGATATAACAGCAATAGTTTGGGTTCTATAAGAGGAAAAAATGGGTTTCCATTTTTAAAGTCACCATGTTATACATTTGTAAATGTCACCGTTCCAAACTAAATATTTAATTACACAGCTAAATGTTTAGATTGTAAACTATATATTAAGATGCAAACCAAGCATTTAGTTTTCAAATTAAATATTGAACTCCAAATTAAATGTTTAGTTTACAAACTAGACGTTTACTTTGGAGCTAAATATTAAGCTTGTTATTTAAATATTAAACTTGGAACTGTGACTTATTTATAGATTTATGAATAACAAAAATATGAATAATGAACCCCGCCTTTTATGTCATATGACAGGCTAAATATTTTGATGTAAATCTTTCATTGTATAACTTTACAAACTGGACCCCAAAAACCTACCAGCAGGGATGAAAAATATTCAGATAATAATTGACAGACAGAACAAAGCTAAAAGACGGCTGTCTTAATGTGAAAGCATATGTTTTATCAAAAGCGACACAAACGTAAACACTGTAAACATCTCTTAGCTTACCTGTGTCTGGTGTCCTCTTGACGTCTCCATGGAGATTTTAATGAAACTTCGTAGCCCAGCCATTTTTCTGGCATCGTGTGGTCTTCTATCGGTCTTTTGTCCACAAAATTAAAAGAACAAACATACCATTGTTTCGGTGGTTTCTTCAAATTTACAACTTTTAACCACAGGCGGAGGGATATCTCATTCTTCGGCTGGGGGTGAAGAAAGTAGGGCACCTGGTATCCACATGTCTTGTACGCGGTCGATGATTAAAACACTTCTGCTCCACATAAACCTTTCTTTTACACCCGTTATCATGACAGCCTCTAACCGGACAAACGATCCCGGCCTTCCATGAAAGCATAACGACGAGTAATTTGGTACGAAGCAGCTGTATGAGTCGCTGTCCAGCTAACTCGCCAGTGACAGGAAGTGACGCATTGGAAGTCTCGCACGGAAAGCCGTCACTCACTGTCTCCGTATTTCCGTTGAAAATAAGGTGAATACTAGCCAGCATAAAGTAAAACTTGATCCATTCCCGTAAATTTGCCTTTTTAGTTCCTGAGTAGATGACACACATGCTTCTTCTTCGTCTTAAATGAGTCAGACTTAAAGCATACTAGCGCCACCATCTGGATAAGTTATCACATTTTTACAAGATAATTATCACGTTTTTACAAGATAATTATCATGTTTATACAAGATAATTATCACATTTTTACAAGATAATTATCATGTTTATACAAGATAATTATCACGTTTTTACAAGATAATTATCACGTTTTTACAAGATAATTATCACGTTTTTACAAGATAGTTATCATGTTTATACAAGATAATAATCATGTTTTTACAAGATAATTATCACGTTTTTACAAGATAATTATCATGTTTATACAAGATAAGTAGCAAAAAAATTATTTTCTCCAGTGACAGCATTACGCTTCCGTAGATACCTGTAGCGTTCCCTATTAAACATAAAACAGACAGCAGCCAAGAATAGAGAGAAATTAACAGATTGCATTAACTTGAACTGCTTTACTATTTTAGGTTTTCACATGGCATCGCTTTATTTAGATACTCGGAGTTGATTTAACTATCCGTGTTTAACTTGGATCATTGTAACAATGAACATTTACTCAGTAAATAGTCATCACGTGCAAATGGGTGGTGTAAACGTTTAATATAAATTTAAAAAAATATGAAATGCTTTGAAATACACAATATTTGATATTTGAGGTGTTTTAAGAAGGCAGTTATCTGCTTTCAGAAGTGGCTTCACTCTGACTAGCGGTTAGCACGGCTATGGTCAGAGCATCAGCGCTTTATCTAAACGGAGTCAGATCCGAGCCACATCCACTGCTGTTAAGATGTTGATAACAGCAAAGAGGAACAACAATTAAAAAACATAAATTAAAAAAAATCCTAACTTTAAATATATATTTTCTGGTATGGTAATAAAACTCTTCTATTGAGCTGTACTTGATGATGTTACAATATTTAGAATTATACACTGTTATGCAACAAAAGGTTACAAGTCATAGGATATAACCTTTTTTGTCATGAACAGACAATTTCAGGAAGAACAAGTTGGATTAAACAAGTCCAATTTATATAAAGAAGAACCAAAAAGATTTTGAAACTCACATCCACTTACCTATTATATTTCGCAGTTAAAATAGTACACTGATGAGCTATAGACGATAAATGGTAAAATTGTGAATTTTTCTGTTGACGTTCAAGGAAGTGATTCCCTTTTCTCAAAACTAATGCATATGTCATCTTCAAAAAAGGGATGATGGAATTTAAAGTGTGTCTCCACAGAAAGAGCCTCAGGCTGAACCTATTATAACATCAGGCAAACAATGAATTTTCCAGGGACCCTCTGCAAACTGACAGGCTATAAATGATTTAATTCTCAGGGGGGAGAATCTTGATGAGAATGGTATTCCATTATATGCCACCACATCTGTACACAGAGTTAACTCTTACTTCTCACATATTTGCCTACACATATTTAGTGTTACAAATTATGAAGCTATAGAATTTCGTAAACATCCACAGACTTATTTCATAAAAATAAAAACATCTTTGATAAATTTTTCCACCACCTGCTTCTCATACAATGAAAAAGATTAAACTCTGAGACTGCAGAAAGTTAAAACTCTGAGACTACAGATACTTTTAACTACTCTAAAGGACATGCATCTTGATGCATATCTAAATCTGAGGGCCAGACACTTTTCTCTTTTTGTTGACAACTCAACCCTGATGGGCACGTTTATGTAGATGAGTTCTAACTAATTCAACGCACTTAAAAAAACTCAAATAATACGCAAACGCGTATTGCAAAGACAAAGATAAAACACTCTGCATGAACGTATTCCAAATGAGCTTTTAAATAAAGATAACCTTACATTTCAATTCTTAAAACCCTAGCTGTGCGGAGTTTCAGAAGAAATCTTAAAAATATGTAAAGATTTCTATCGTTAAAGATGAAAAAATCATAAATGTGATGAATATGAAAATTCATAAAGGTTGTTCACCAACAACATGTTAGTTTCTGCTAAGTTTTTGAGATTCTGTATTTATCTCAGCTATGATCCGGTTGAAAACCTGCATGGCCTTCCGGCCCTTAAAATCTAACCCTGCCATAAACTTTTCCATAACATCATCTCCTTTCTGGCAGGTCTCTTTGTCTTCATGATGCAGTTTGTTCACTAATATTCTCTTACAAACCTCTGAGGCCTTCACAGAACAACTTTGTTTCAACAGAGATTAAAACATGCCCAGATGGACTTTATTAAAGAAACTACAAGCAGCTTGTCCCACTGAATTCTGCTCAAAGGTATCAGAATAAATGCAGCATAATAAAAATTCATGTATCATTTTCTTTCTGCTGCATAATTATGCACTACTTTGTGCTCTATCACATAAAAGTCAAATTAGATATGTTGATGTTTGTGTTTGAAAAGTGACAAAATGGGTAAAACTTCAAGGATTATGAATACTTTATGATAAATGTTAAACACACGGTTACTTTCAGTTTGTGCGGCTAAGCACATGGGCTCAAAAATGGAAAAACTTCTTATTTAATGTACTACAAGTGCACTAGGCAGTGTTCAAGTTGAAGGCTTTTTATCACTGACAAGAGCTGGGGTGATGACAAGAAAAAAAAGGAGGGTTGATAGGGCAAACTGGAGCATGCTGCCTGAAAATGTACTGTGCACTCATGCTGTAGATTTATTAACAGAGTATTTCAGAACTAGAATCCAACCTCCAAGTTTGCCTTGCTTCTGTTTTAAGTCATAATTCTTGTTAATGGCATACTGGAACTTGGCAATTGCATAGCCAAAAAGGCTCTCTTTCCTTTGATGGTTGACTGATGTGGTTCAAATTATGTACTTTTATATACTTTATTAAAAGCTGTCATGCTTTGGCTTTTCATTTAATTTTGTTAAACTAAACTTAAATTAAAAGCTGAAAAAAAAACTGTTTCTATAGACTACATTTAGGTACCTTACCTAACAATTTGCCCGGTGTTTAACAGACAACTATAAGCTTAATATTTGTCCCAGGGGAAAACATAGTGAGCTGCTGTTGTCACTTTGCTATTAAAAGGGTGTAGGTTTGAACCTCTCAGCTGGCTCAGCTCCTTTGCTTTGGTCTCCTCCGAATACCCAAATATATGCAGGTTACGGTAACTGATGTGAACAGGAGAAAAAGTGGTTGTCTGTCTCTGGATGTCAGCTTTTGACTGGTTGTCAGAATACACTGTGCCCACTTTCAGCTAGAATAATGTTCAACCACTTTCAGAGAGATGGCTGGGGAAAGCCAGCGAGTGATGGATGGATGAAAAATTCCAGTTTGAACGGATGACATAGAAACAAAAGAAAAAGTGTCCTAGCTTTTTAAAACCAGTGAGGTTTGCAAATGCTGACTTGTTTTTGCTTACAAAGCTGGTCACTTAAACAATCTGTCTGATACATTTGTTGGAGGGGTGGGGGAGATTTGTCTCTGCGTTTAGACCCATGACTAAGGGAGCAGTGTGCTGCCATACTGAGTGTCACACAGAGTGGCAGCACACTGGGAGCAATCCGTGGTCGAGGGTCTTGCTCAGGGACCCAGGGTGACACACTAAGTGAGTTTCGAACTGGCAACCTTTTTCTGCTGACCACAAGACCACCACTCCCACACACATTACAGGAATCGGCTTTCCAAAGCACTGACCTCAACACTATTGAAAGTTTGTGAATTAAATCCAGCTCAAGAAACCAAACTGTTTAAATTGACTCCACCAATGCCAAGAAGAGAAAAGCTTCCCACAATGATATGTGTGGTCATGGTACAAATTTCTAAGGAATATTTATACCAATATCTATGAGGACTATGTATATACCTTGGCCATATACATTTGACAATACGTTCAATGCACTCTATACATTCAAACCTGTTTTTGCAATCCAGTCAAGTACTGTAGTTTATTGTATGATCTCTTCACCTTGAAAAACTAATCAAGTCAAATACATTCGTAAAGTCCCCAAATTATTATGACATCATGCTCAAGACAAATATATAAATTTTGCACTGCAACTTCTTATTTGACAACTTATATTTCATGTCAAACTACTCCATCAGAGCTGTAGAAATAATATGCAAATTACAATATTATTATTATTTAGAATGATTAATACATTAGCTATTTGTTTGCATACATTCAACATCTTCCTTGCTCTTTTCTCAGGTAAATGGGTCTAAACCACCACGTTCCTCGGTAATTCTTCTGCACTAACATTGAATTATACAGAATATCATGCTTTGTTTGAAACAAAGAAATCTTTCTGCTGCTTTGCTACATAACTGAAATTTTTACGCCGTTTACTTGGGTTGCCATTTACATTTCTTCAAGTATTTTGGTGCTTTAAAGTAGTTTAATGCAGATTTGTTGATCACAATCATGAGCTGAAAGAAAAGAGTTTTGCCAAAATAGTGTGCTCAAACTACAAAGAAAATATATTATGTTGACTGTTCTTTTGAGGTGATATTAGTCACAATGAGCTCTCAGCTGCGCAATTACATAGAGCAATCAGCGTTATGCTTTCATATTCTCTCTCTTGCTTGTATCCAACTTGTTCTTAATATATGGCATTGATTAAGTTGGGTGCAGCAGTATATTTAGGACGCCATCTGCTTGGAACTAAGAGTTAGAGTAATTAAAACACGCTTACTGCTTAATAGAATTCTGAAAAAATACTGAGAGAGAAAAAACAATTTGGGAGGCACTCTTCTTTATGATTTTCATTCCTCAGCCAATTACATTTCATCCTTGGCAGCACTCAGTAAAAGCTCATGGTTGGGTGAGCCAAACTGGATAATTCTCTAATTTATGTATATAGAAACCCAGATGAGAGCATTCCAGCAAACACATACAGCACAAACAATGTTTAAAGAATCTAATTGCAATATTTACAGTGACTTGCAAAAGTATTAACTGTTCTTGAACTTTTTCTCATTTTGTCACATTACAACCACAAATTTCATTGTATTTTGATTGGGATTTAATGTGGCAGACCAACACAAGAAGTTCATAAATGTGCAGCTGAAGGAAAAGGATGCATTCTTTTTAAAACATCTTACAAATTAAAATGTAAGGAAAGATGTGGCTGTGTTTTATAGAACCACCATTTGCTTGGATTATAGCAGAAAGTTTTTTGCAAGTGTTTTGTCCTTGTTAATGTGGCATTAGACAACCCCAAGTTGCCTACTGGGCTATCTGTGTAGGAATGTGTGCGTGTATAAAATGGCAGCTGGGATAAAAGCGCTATGGGTGTTTAGTGGGACTAGAAAAGCACAATAAAAGCATAAAAATGTTCAGCCGATTTACTATTTGAGAAGTCTTCAAGTCTTCCCCATAGCATGGTGCAGCCACCACTGTGTTTCATGGTCAGTGTGCCTCTTCTCTGATTAATGATGCTTTTCCTGCCCAGGCAACCAATTTAGGTGGATAGTCATGTCCCGAAACATTATATAGAAAGAAAACCTTTGGAAAACACTGATCATATTAAAAGGCTTTAACAAAAGCCAATAGACAGTTGTTAATATTGCTTGTTGTTGGCTAATAAAGAGTAAATTCACTCACAAAGTCTAAATTTGCATTGTATATAGTCAAATCTATAGTTTATAACATTAGAAAATTCTGTAACGTTCAATTTCTGTTGGGACTTGATGCCTGCACTGATCATGGAATTGTAATATCTTTTTCCTCCCTTTCTGCGATGAAGGGCAAAGCACACTGATAGATTTTACACAACCCCTGACAGCCTGAGCTTGTCACTAGAATTTAACACTGCCCTGTGGATTTTCCAGATGGCTGCACCCAGCGGGTTCATGACAACACCCCCAGAATCAGGCTACTCACTCAAACACTCGTTGGCGGAATCCCCAGTGGCCCTGGCCCAAGGTCTGTCCTGGTAAAAGGGGTGACATCGCTGGCAGTCGGCTCCCACTGTGTGATGTTGGCAGGCACACACCAGGCCACCCTGATCCCCCTCCACACACTCACTGGCATGGCCGTTGCACTTACATCTGAAGGGAAATGTACAAACATTTTTAGGTCTGCAAGTCGTCTTCCTTGTGTTTTTCCTCTCTCCATACTTTTCCTCGCACACTGTAAACGAATGTGCCCGCAGCGGATGGAGCCAAAGGCGGAAGAAAAGTGAGAGGGTATTTCCACCATAAGGAGTTGTCACTTCCTATTATCTCTCACAGACATAAACGTGGACTGAAATGAGGTGGGGTTTGGTTCCCCCTTAGCTACTACACTTTTCAGCTGTGTTAATGTGCCACTGCTAATATACTCATTCTATTGAAGGAACACAGAAAAAGCAACAGGAGTGTAGTGGATGCAACTGTCACTATTCGCTCGCTATTTACTTTAAAGTGCAGTGCAAACATTTAGCCACCTCCCCCTAGGAGCTTCAACAGCCAGGGCTTAAAGGAAAATGTACCTGAAAGCCCTTCAAGCGTGAAATATTTTTATTCAAAAAATCAAGGTCTGGTCAACTCTGACAACAACAATTGTGATGGAGTTTATTTTTGGACCTTATATTATAATGACAGTGTTGTGGTCTAATCTCAGCTTTGAGGCATAGGGTGAATGCTCAAAGAGCTGAGGAGAGAAATCATGTAGGTTTTGCATCTAAAAATACTATATGTCGATCTAAAGATGAAGACATTAAACTCTTTCGTGAAACAGTCTTGTGACTTAATATCACTTACATGTTTGTATGTGTTTTTTTTCTTGTATCTTGTATATTGTATCTACTCTGTTGTTTAAACTTTTCTACATTGTTTGGATATGTTACTGAGGACCCCCATGAAAACGAGATGTTTCATCTCATGGGGCTGATCCTCTAATAATTGTTTATAAATAAATAAATAAATATTGTGTGTGTTTGTAAATATGTATTTTTTTTTTTTTGAGAATGAGAATACTTTTACATTTGAATAGCAGTATCAACATAAACACTTGTGTTTTATTCCCCATATTTGCTTGATTTGTTTTTCAATGGGTTCATGAAGCAGATTGCCTTACATGCAGGATTGAAACACAGCCATAAGACCTGGCAGATCCTCCTGGACCAAACCGAACACAATAGAGCAGGGTTTCCCAAAGTCAGGGGTGCACGAGCTGATATCTGTAATGGCGGTTTGTGTTTTTTCCCCACACCATAAAGACGTGTAAATAAACATTTCCTTTGTGAAAATTACAATCAAAACTGCAAATTTAATAAATAAATAAAATGTATTGACATGAAAATCTATTTATTTTAAAAAGTCTTGTTCCACGCTTCATTTTAAGATGAAGTTATCTTCTTCTATGCATTGTGCTTCATATGCGCACCCAGCTTGTGCCCTCTACTTCATTCATTCTCGCAAATATGCTCTATTGGCTGAAACCAGGGAATCAGAGGAGAGAATTGCAACGGATCTGGGAGAAGACAAATGTCTCTCCATCTCGTTCCTCACTTCACGTCGTGTTCATCAGCAGAGGGACAATTGAATTCGGGCCGAAAGTTTTGAGCGGCACAGTCTCTCTTTCGATCGCGCAGCGCCTCCAAGCAACGCTGCTCATGGTGCAGTGACTCTGAACCTCTACCAGCACTGACGCGCATGACTCGCTCACACCTGCTGCAGCCTCCGCGACAGGGAAAATCCAGCGGTGGGGCTGCGGGGAGCTGAGGTGTGTTGCCATGGGCGTATCTACCTGCTGAATGTAGCCGCTGTAAAAGTTTTTATTTCTCTGATTAATAACATCTTTATGGAGCGGCTCTGTTATATCTCTCTCTCTCTCTCTGTCTCTCTCTGTCTCGCTCCCTCGTTCGCTCGTCATCAGACACAAATCAAACTTCGTGTTTGTATTTTGCGACATAAATTGTGAGTCAGACTCAGATTAAGAAGCTGGTGCACGAAATAAACAAAGTGAGAACACACAGGTAGAACATCAGTTTTTAGTCCGTGAATGCACCAGGATGGCCACTTCAGAGACGTTTCAGGTTGTGGAGGAGTGGCCAATCTGAGCGTCTTTCTTTCTCAGAGCCACTGATGCACCTGAAAATCCTCAGGATTCTGTTTGTGGATTTTGCAACTTTATTTCAGTTTAATTCAAATTATGTTCTAATTTTATTCCCACAATTTTTGTTATGGTTGTACTGATGTAACTCCAACAGATTTCTTTTTTTTTCTTTTTTTTTCGGGGCGGGGGGGGGTATGTGCGCCAAACCGATTGGCTAAAAAAGTTTGGGAACCCCTGCAATAGAGACAGTGTAGTGATTAAAGACAGACTGCAGATTGTAAAAGACAGTGTAACAGCATGCTCTTTTAACTGACTCAAAGATACTAAGCAATGATTAAGATCAGATAAGTATATTATTACATGTGGCATATACAAATATACTACATAACTTGTACTTGTGTGAAAATTTAACAAGTAACATTTGAGCATGAATACACATTGTTGGCAGTGCACTCGCGTGACTTTTACTCCTCACCATCCTATAACCTTAAACTGACACGCTCCTTTGATTTGTAAAGAGAAGTAAATGAATATTTATGCCAAGTTTATCAGTTTGGAAAAAATAAGATTAAATAAAAAAAAAAAAAATCCCAGTTTTTGTTATTTCATTGGTTCACCACCTTATACTAAAATCACTTTCTTCGTGAATTTCTTTTGGGCACCAAAACCAAAACAACTTTGAACAGATCCCTAATCATGATAGTTTAAGGAACTGTAAGTCACATGGCCGTAGCAAAACATCCAGTGTTCAACTAATGAGGTACAAAATGCATTTGAAAAAGACATTTAGGATCGTTGTGCAGTTGTGGAAGGCATTGTCTTTTCCCCTTTACCAGCTTGTTTGCTGAACATGTAAACTGTTTTCCCAAACACACATTCTTTGTTCCATTTCTCACTCCAGCAGCGAAATGTTCCCCTTTTCACAGGAGGTAACAAACGCCCAAAGAGAAATCAAAATGCAACCCCTGCCAGCAGTTTAGATGTGTTTCTTGAGTAACATTTCTCACCTTCTTTTCAACAAAACGCAGCTTTGCTAATTGGAGCAAAAATCGGTGCTTTGACTCATCGACCCACAGGACCTGTCTCCAACATGCTTCAAAGTTGTCGAGGCAGTAAACCTATGATGTCGAGTTTTCAGATGAGAATTCGGAAAGCTTTATCTCTTTTTTTTTTTTTTGGTGAAAAGTCTACTGAAGTTACGACAACTGTAGATATGATTACTGCACGTTTTTACAACTCTAGATAGCAACATACAGGTGTTGCACAAAGGGATGCTGATGGTTTATTCTGCTGGGAGTCCAACTTCTCGCTCGAACAAAGAATGTTTACAATCAGTTGGAGCCACAAACCCCTTGCTTGCTTAAAGTACTATATATATATAAAACCTATGAAATGTATTTTGTAGGCCTCTTTCACCAGAAGAAAACTACTTAAATATAGCAATTTTCTAATAGTTTTCTCTCCTTTTGCAAAAGGATAGGCTCATTTTCCTCAAAACATGTTCCCAACTTCAACTTACTCTGTATGTATTGTTTTCTGGCAGTGTTGCAGGTTTGGCTAAAGAAAGGGTCCGACAGTTGTCGCTGAGTGGCAACCGCTGTCAAATTTAGTCAGCTGTCCTGCAATCTCACGTCTGCTCGCCTGAGGCTCAAGCCCAGTTATTCTACCATCACTGAGAAGGCAACAACCCAGTGACTTTAAACTGTATCGGAACCATGCCCGAGCCTCAGGCCGTGCCTTACAAAAGTGTTCAAAACCATTAAACTTGTCCACATTTTGTCATGCTACAACCACAAATTCGTATGGATTTTATCTGGATTTTATGTAATAGACACAACACAAAGTAGCACATGACTGTGAAGAGGAAAGAAAGTGACAGAGGGTGTTTCAAAACTCTTTGCAAATTAAAATTATGAGAAGTGTGGTGTGCATTTTAATTCAGTCCCCCTGTGTAAATATTACACCGTTGAACCACCTTTTGCCGCAATTACATTTGCGTGATTTTCGGAGTATGCCTCTACCAGTTTTGCCCATCTAGCGAGTGAAAGCTTTTTCCATTTGTCTTTGAAAAATACCTTATACATAATTAGTCCTGATGGAGAGTTGTTTTTTTTTTCCTTTTGAAACAGGAAATTTCCAGTCCAGCCAAATTCTCAATTAAATTTATGTCTAGACATTCACTTGAATATTCTAACAAATTAATATGCTTAATACAACCACCATGTTTTGCAGTGGGGATGTGTGTTCAGTCTGATGTGCAGGGTTAATTTTCTGCCACACAGTGTTTAGCAGGTAATCCAAAAATATAAATGTTTGCTTTATTTAATTTCCCTTTTGGGATAAATAAAGTATATTTGAATTGAATTTGAATTCCTATGACCAGAACACCTTCCCCATGACAGCTCTGTCCCATACATGTGGTAAACTGCAACTGGGACTTATTCTTACTATTTCCAACAGTGAGAATCTTTGTCACTTTTCTGTTAAGATTATATATGTGAACTGCATAATTAATTGCTTTCTTTTCAGCTTTTGTTCCCTTCCTAAGCAGTGGATCCCTGAAGCTTCTCTACAGTTCCCAATTACCAGACACGTCGTGTTGCTCTGTCACACAAAATGACAAGAACATTGACTGATTTTAGGGTTTTAGTGGATCCAAATGCAGGTAACAGTAAGGCAATTTTAAGCTAAACGTTGCCAAGTTTGAAGGAACTAAAAAGTCAAGAACTGACAGACAACTGCAAACATGGAGAAAAAAATAAGAGGAGCAGGATTCATGAATGCCCAGAAGAGGGTTCAGGGAGAAATAAAGGAAATGGAGAAGGGTAAAAATGCATTGGGGGTTGGCTTGAGTGGATGTTGGTTGACTAGCATGGACCAGGTGATTCTAATGAACACGGATGAAAGGCAACTGAGGGAGTAGCAGGGTTAAGGGACTGAAGTGAACTTCATAAACAAAACAGAGAATTGAAAGTAATGAAATTGGAGGTAATAGGTGGATATACGGAGCCCATAAATGAAAGAGAAAGTAAATAAAGATTCAGGTGCGCATAAGAAATTTTGTTATTTAGTTATTTTTTGTCCGATGTCACTGAGCGGGCTCTTTAGGGATTATCAATAAACAGTGATCAGAACTCCAACTAAAACACAAATAAAAAAAAACAATAAACAGAGACATGTAGCAAAAACTAAAGGATGACTGAAACAAAAAAACAAGAACACAGAACACAAGGCAGGACACAGTCAACGTCTGACGGCCACCTCACAGAAAGGTTAAAAATGTTGCTAATAATTACATTATTTTAACTGTACAGGTGAGGTGATTTTGGGTGTAGTGCTACTCTATCAATGCATTTATCATGAAACATACGAGAAAAGAGCTGTGTGGTTGTTTCCCACAATTTCTGCTTATTTATACCTTTATTTAGTAAAGGCAATCAGACTGAATTAACCGCTGATTAGGGATTATACTCTGAACTTGATCTTCTGACACAGAAACCAGCGGAGGTTACGGACCCTGCCAACACGAGGGTCCTAAAAGTGCTGTTGTGCAGCCAAGCTTTCAGTCAGAAACTATTTTCTCCAACCCAGAGGCCACCACATCCACATAGGCCTTCACATCCCTCCACTTTCAGCCAGGGTTGCATTGATGCTCGTCTCAAAAATCACAACAAATCCTTCGCAGCATCTAACTCCCAGACCTGACACGAGGCAGCGTGGTGTAAAGGCATATGTTCTTTAACACACTGTCCAGATATGAGACTAACATGTTGCTCTGTGGGTCTGTCCCTCAGGTGTTGCGACATTGCTGGGTAATTTGTCACGCCACCGCGGTGATCCTAAGCGTTTATGACAGGTGTCACATCAAGTTTACATTCTCTCCGAAGACTCCCTCTCAACTACTCGATCGTCCACTTCTTTTTAATGCAGCACCAAGGTGAAGTGTGGTTCATGGTGACACGTCTGTTCTCATTAATGTGAGTAACAAACCCAAAGTGGAAGAAGTGTGGAGTATCACAGTGGTTTGGATCCATCAAGTGGAAATTTGACTGCCGGAAAGAGAGAAGATTAACTTTTATTGAGTTAAGAACAATAGGCAATTAGAGGGAAGCAATGTTCATAAAATATAGTTTTCAACAAAATCACTGGCACCTGCAACAATTTCTAGACAACAAATACAACGTAAAAATTTCTAATGCAAACTTTAGATCGGGAGTCCTTAACCCTGGTCCTCGGGACGCACTGTCCAGTGTGTCTTAGATGTGTCTGCTCCACCACACGCAAATCAAATGATTGCGTGACCTGTTCAGCACCCATCAAGGGCTGCAGAGGCCTGCTATTCCCCCATCCATCCATCCATCCATCCATCCATCTTCTAACATGTCTATCCCTTGTGGGGGGGGGGGGTACTCTGACTCATCTGCAGCAACTCAACACCTATGTAGGGATGCTCTTCATGGACTTCAGCTCAGCATCACCGTGCTACCAAACATGCTGGTTCTGAAGTTCCACAACATGGGACTATCCACACCTCTCTGTTCCTGGATCAGTGTCTTCTTCACCAACAAGCCCCAGGTGGTGAGGATAGGGAAACACACATCTGCTCCACTGATCCTCAACACAGGAATGCCGCAGGGTTGTGTCCTCATCCCTGCTCTCTTCACTCTTTTCACCCAGGACTGTTCTGCTGTCCACCCCACAAACACAGTGGTGTAGTTTGTGGACAACACCACTGTAGTGAGTTTCCTCTCCAACAATGATGAATCTCACTTCAGGGATGAGATCAGCAATCTCACACAGCGGTGCTCCAGGAACAACCGGATCCTGAACACCAGCAAGACCAAGGAGGTAATAATAGACTACAGGAGGTCCAGGCTGAATACTCTCCTCTCTACATACTGGGGGGGGGGGGGACCGACCTCTCTTGGACTGCAAACACCTCCCACCTGGTGAAGAAGGCCCAACAACGACTTCCTCAGGAAACTGAGAAGGTCTGGACTTCCCACTAAACTGCTAAAGAACGTCTATAGAGCTACCATAGAGAGTGTTTTATGTATCAGCATAACTATATGGTATGTGAGCTGCACAGTCCAGGAGAGGAAGGATTTAGCACAGCTGGTGAGAACAGTGCAGGGAATTGTGGGATGCCGTCTCCAGGATTTGGACTCAATCCAAAGAAGGACCAGATGCATCTACACTGATCCCACCCACCCAGAGAACGCATTGTTTGCCCCTCTCCCATCAGGTAAACACTTCAGAAGCATTAAATCCAAAACAAATAATATTAGAAACAGTTTCCTTCCAAGAGCTATGAGGGCTATCACACCCTGATCGCATCATTTACATGTTAAAACCGTCCACTGTTATTGCCGCAGTTTCTCAGCAGAGGGCGACAGACCTCTGCTGAGAGTTTGTCCAAGTTTTAACGTTTTATCTGACGATAAAGAATATTTGGATCTTTTGACCTCCTTGATGAGTAGTTGATATGTTCTTATAGTCATTTTTTATGGACATAGGAAGGGTCAACACTGGTC
This sequence comes from Fundulus diaphanus, assembly GCA_037039145.1. NCBI lineage: Eukaryota > Metazoa > Chordata > Actinopteri > Cyprinodontiformes > Fundulidae > Fundulus > Fundulus diaphanus. The sequence continues at coordinate 28,250,979 of CM073141.1, forward strand.
CATATGTCTTTCATTTGTGGATCATAAATATCACTGTGGTTCATTGTAGGATAAAAATTTTAGATTAAGTCATCAAACCTGAGTGTGGGTATTGAACCAAAATAATGCGGTTGATTACTTGAATTCATGATTTAACAAGGGGGGCGACTATATTTTTCCACTGAACCATTGTTGTTTTGAATAGCTTTTGTCCCTTAATAAGATAATTCAACATTTGAAATTAGCATTTTATATTGGCTCAGATTATCATCATCTGATATAATTAGTTAGATCTGAAATATTCAACAGTGGCAATAAAGCAAAAACTGAAAAAATCTGTAAGGGGCGAAAAGAGCATTTTTTCATGGTAGAATAAATCTTTGGGTCTTGTGTCAAAATATGAGGGTGTTTTTTACTTAACCAATTGATGACTCATTTCTACGGCAAGTTACTTCCAAAGTGAAGGTAGCAAGGTTAGTGTTCCAAATGTGAAGCTGTTGGATGTTGTATTGGGAAAAATTTTGGTTATCTTGCAGGGGGACATTGGGGTCAGCTTCAAACCTTCTGAACACCCTGTGTTAAGCCTCCGTCTATAAGGATGAGGTAGCAACTGTGGAAGCTGCTAAAAAACAGCTAATAGGGCATAATATACTCCGTAAAGGAAATGTTTGCCTTGTTCATTCAAGGTTGCAATAGTAGCATGGCACATTGTGAAAAATAACTTTGCAATTATGAAAAAAAAAATCAAAAACATGTTCTTTTTTAAAATACATAGTTCTCTGAATTAAATAATAAGAATACCAGCCTGCAATTTTGCATGGAATGCTTAGATCCAGATTGGATGACAGATGAACATCTTATAGGGGTACTATGACCAATTTAGGAGGAAGTTTCTAAAATTTCTTGTTTTTCTTACCTCCCACCCACGGAAAAATCTGAAATGGCATAAAAATACGAGCGCAGCACTTTAGGATCCTTAAAAAACTCGTCCCCAAAGGTGTTCAGCCTGTCCAAAGAGATGAGCAGGTCAGTGGCTGTCACCCATTCCTGGAAAACACAAAAAGGCAGAGAGGAAGAACATGCCATGAGAAAATAAATAAATAAAAACTGACAAGCTGAGGAAGAAAAAAAACTGATGTCACCAAGAAGAATGGAACAGAAAATAGTAGCAGTGTGTTGTCGGATGTTTTTTTTTCTCCATTTTTTTCTATGATTATTCCTGAAAGCAGCATAGATTCTACAGTAAGGAAAGGGAAAAGAAAGATATGTAAAGTTGGCAGAAAAGAGAGATTAGCTGGAATGAAAAGTTGGTGAATCAAAAGAAAGGGGTGATGGTGTAGCGACAGGGGGGAGCAGATGTAATGGGAAGATAATGAGTATGGCAAAGAAAATTGAACTGATGTTAGAGTCAGAGGGGTGAAAGACGGGGATTAATGGAGATAAAAGCTGAAATATGAAAAAAACACAACATTGCCGCTCTGGTCTCCTTTAATGGATTGCACTTGGCACAACCTCCACTCCGATAAGATTTAAACTACTATTTCTGAGCCCACTGCAAGGGTAAAAACAGGATGAAGCAACAGCAGGAGAGAGTGAAGAAGGATAATGCAAACGGAGGGAAAGCAAACAGGAATTAAAAAAACAATACTTGGGTGGAAGATAAAAGTGACGTCAAGGAAAAAGAAAAAGAGGGAAAAAAAGATAACCCAATACCATGAACCCACTTTTAAACAAATAGCTGAAGAGATTTTTTCTGTTTCTTGGTTGGTTTGGGACTCTGTGGCGGTCCTCAAAAAGCCTGTAAAGCTGTGTGTTTTGAAGCAACTCCCCGGAGATGTCTTTGAAGTGTGGCAGTGGAAGACAAGGAGATTGGAGAGAAAGGGCCTCAGACTACAATCGTCTGATGATTTCCTTCATTCATGTCTTTTCTTCTTTTTTTTTTTAGACAACACAGCATGTCTTTGTAGTGCTGAAGCCCATCAAATAACACCTTTTTGATAACATGGGGCTTTGCTTATTTTAGAATACTAGGCACAAACCAGGCATGCTTTGTAAATCATGTTTTGTATGCTTTGTTTTCTGAAGTATGCCATGTTTTTTTTTACCATACTGGAAGAAATGGTAAAAAAAATTACAGAAAAATTTCTTCAGATATTTGGGAAGAATAAGTCGACTTAGTTTAACAATCCCCAAACTTTTTTCTCTGTGTAGCAAGCATGTGGACAATCATGACCTTCAAAGTAAAGGATGCACGACAGGTGCAAAGAGACCACAAATGTGCCAAGAAAATATCCCCCACACCATTACAACACCACCGCCAGTCTGAACTACTGATTCAAGGCAAGATGAATCCATGGCGCGAGTTGTTTTCCCAATTTATGATCCTACTATATGAACACTGTTGCTTTCATCGAGACTGGTTGAATCAGTCCGTGTTTTTTCCAATCGATGTCCTAATTTTGGTTTGACATGTTATGCATTCAGAGATGGCATTGCGCATACCTTGGATGGAATGAATGGTTATTTAAGCTGTTGTTTCTTTTCCTTTCCGCCATGTCGAACCAGTCTGCCCGTTCTCCTTTGACCTCTGATAATAGCAAGTCATTGTCTTCCAAACAACTATTTAACTTATTTTGACGAGAGATGGAGATGCTCGGTAAGCATGGGGTATGATTGTAATAATCATATAGCTCATGATGTCCTAATAAATCATCAGCTTCTGAAGGACTCAGACCGCCCTGTCAACCATCCTACGTTTAAAGTCACAAAGACCTGCTTTTTACCCATTCCGATGTTCCTGAGCATTTACAGCCCTTTGTTGTTTTTTTTTTGTTGTTTTTTCAAAGAGAAACATGACATTGAAATCTTGCTTTTAGCCTTTGATTAATTAAATTTAAGGTGGCCATGGGTTTGACTTTTCATCCGTGTGTTGTAATTTATTTTAACCGCACCAAGCTAGGAAACACTCCAAGGAGAAGGTAAGAAAAATCTCACTTTCAACATGTTTGAAGTGATGTGCATAAATGTTTGAAGAAGCATATTTAATTGAGTGAAGAGACTTTTTGATTTTCACTTGTATACTAAAATTCTAGTTTTTTTTATTCGTTGCCTCATGGCTACATTACGCACTTAAACTATTTAAAAAAAATAACATGTTCATGATGGAGATGTCTGGGGATGTATAGTTATCACCATAATATGTTTTTTTCTGCTGTACTTCTTTGCAAAAGTATTCAACCCTCTTAGGTTTTTACCTCTATTGTTACTTTAAGTGATGGATCTGGACATAATAGTCTAAGTCTAACCAACAGCTATTTTTTGAAGGGTACCGAGTAGTTTACAGGATGAGCATTAAGTGAATTTCCACTTTTCAACCTCCAAATACCTTCCTTGTTAAACTGAAGTATGAATACAGAATTGGTAGAAAGCTAGATGACACTAAAGATGACACTTTTGGCTATCTTCTTAGGTATGCAATGGAATATTTCTTAACTTAAAATAGCCTGAACAGCATAAAGAAAACCTTCAGAAGGAAAACTGCTTCTTGGGAGACTTTGTCCTTTCAGTGTGACCAAGCAGAGCACACAGGATTTGGAATTAGCGTCTCATATGATATGACATAAATTCATGAATTGAGAGGCCATAAGCTTGTTTTGAAACATGCGTTGTGCATTCCTTCACATGAATCTGTATGATATGTAACTGGTTAAAACGGTTAACTATGCGTATGTATGTTTTACAGGTGAGACACCAAGAGCTGGAGCAAAGTTCTGGTGTGCGGTAACATACATTAAAGCTGATTATGTCCTGTTTGGTTTACATTAATAAGGTGGGGATAAATACTGGAACTCTGTATTGATCCTGCTTGTGAGTACATTTTTATTTGGAAGACTATTGAGGTCATTATTAACAGGTATTTGTGGAAAGAAGAAACGGTTGTTCCTTCCAGCTGCATTCGGACAATACTATAGCTGTGCTCATTCAGATTTTACTTACAATAGCCAGAATGCTTGTGTACAACTGCATTATTCGATTTTCATTTTTACTTCTAGCCAATTTACTTCCACCAAATGCTCTCTTACTCCAGCTGGAGTGCACTCCACTTCTCTGACAGTTCTCCCTTTTGGCAGCCAATCGAGGCCTGTCAAGCGGTTAGTTGATTGCATATGTAGCTACAGAATTGGAGGATTGAGTGTGGTCACCTGGCATGCTGTTGTTCCAATGTTAACTCCAGCACTTTACGCCTAGAAGACGTGGCTCTGCAGGCTAATAGGATTTGGATGCCACCTACAATCCTGGGGCAACGGGAAAGCAGATCTATTCTCAGTCTTTGTTTTTGGGTTTCACCACCTTAAGACAACAAATTTGTATCCATGGTTTCCAACAGCAGGCTGTGAGCCCAAGTATGATTTTGTCATGGTTAAGTTAAGCTTAAGCACTTGTCAGGTACTAAATGAAACCAATCTACTTGGCTGTAATCAGAAATAACTGTCTTCATTCATCCATTTCCCTAGGTCCCTTGTGGGGCTGGTGTCTGACTCCAGTTGCCAGTGGCCGACAGTTGGGGCAAACCACAGGGTAACATCAATGGACAACTATTCACAAAATCACACCTAAATATAGTTTAGAGCAGCTAATTAACCTAACATGCATGTTTTTTTGACAATGGAAGAAAGCTGGATTACCCACAGCGAACCCACAAATGCACAGGGAAAACAAGCAAACGCCACTTAAGCAGTTTCCTGCCTGGATTCCAACCAACATCCTTCCTGCTGAATGGAAAACGTGCAAACATCTGCGCTACCATCTAGCAATAATGTCTTCATAGTGATAAAAACACAACTAATGAAAATACAAGAAATAACAAAAACAAAGTTCCCATATGAATCACTCTTTATTTGCAATTCAATGAAAAGGAAAAGTGTTTATGTGTTATCCTAAGTTGTTTGCTCTCTTGAAAGTATGCATTCAGTTGCGTTCTGCTATAAGGAGAATGTCTATAAATTTACAGGTTAATGTGCTGGGAAAGAGTGTGAGGAAAGTAATGTCTTAGGAAAACAAGTAAGCTAACACAACACCAGCATTGTTTGAAAATAACAAAACATATAGCTAAATAGCTAAATAAATATGACTTTCAGCCCTACATTAAATTAAAATATTAAACTAAGTTAAGCATACTTAGAATTATGCTCTGGAGAGATTTTTCATGGGTGTATCAAGCCTGCTTTGTGCTCTTCACAAGCCTGCACTGTTGTGGTCAGATGCATACTGTTGAGAAAATTAATTTCTGTGGTGAGATTTGGTTACCACATGTCATGGATATATAGGTACCCACTGTGATAGAGCCTTCGGTTGTAGCAAGGCGCTCACATCTCAAAATTGCACCTAGATCAGTTGTTGTGACTAAAAAAAAGAGTTTGAGTTTTTAAGCTTTAGATTTAGGATGTACTAGCTTGCAAAGATAATTCATGGCATTCAATTTTACTAAAGGAGAGGGAGGAGGTGGACAAAGACGAGGAGGAGAAAATGGCTTGAGCGGAAACTCATATATTTGGTCACAATGTGACTTGGAAAAAAAAACAATTACCTTGGTGTGATCAGCTCACGGTGTTAAGTGAATATTGTTTGCATGATTCGTTTTTACTGCATTCGCTGAGAAATGCTGAAACAAATTGTGGCGGAATAGTCAAGCACTTTAAAGGAGTTAAAATTAATTTTGGAAAGATTTGGAAAAGTTGCTCGGTCTTCACATCTTCATGTCTTGTTTAGATAACTAAGGATTTCTAAAACTGAAAGAAGTTGATCACTGTGAAGATACTGTTTCTAACTTCTGGCTGTACTGTAAAAAAGGTCTAAAAGTAGTACATACATCCATAAACTTCTGGACTATAATGAAGTAGAAGCAGAAACAATGTAAAAAAGCAACGTCTTCCTCCTTTAAACATTGGATGAATACTTTGTGACATTATCTTCAAATTAAAAAGTCTCATTCGTGTAAAGCTAAAGCTGATGCAACCCCCCAAAAAATAAAAAAAGTTATAAATACTGGGGAATGCACTTTGTTTTCCATTCTATTTGATTAAAGCTGAAAACAAATAAACTTTTACTTTTAAATGGAAACAAAAATGGCCATGACCTGCTATTATGTTAAATGAATTATTAGCGCAAAACCCATTGCCCACAAGTGATATTATAGACCAGATTCATAACTCTGCTAATGAGGGGCAATTCAGGACCCTGGTATTTAAAACACTTTATTTCAGACCTCCTGTTCCGCCCTCACAGTAAAACATTTTAAATATATTCCCAATGCTAACACACAGTTAAAGAAAATGTAATGCTTCATTTATCATAAAGTGTAGAACGATCATTACTGGAATGGTTTATGCTTGGTATAACAGTGCTAATTGTGTAATAATTCCAAATATCACTTACTGCAGTAAAAGGAAGCAGTTTCTTAGGGTTAATTAGGAGTCAGCTCATAACTTATTATTAGTGCAAACTACAGCAAAAGCTTAATTAACTTTGATTTCGTAGTCCCTTGGAATTTGGGTTCACAATGCTGCGATGATGCTGACATAGGAATAAGCACGGAGAGTGGCAAAAAGCCAGTCCTTTGCTTAAGGCAATAACTTCCAAATGGTCAAGTGAGCAGGTTTGCGTACATTGGAATGGATCAGAGTAAAAGAGTTGGCAGTAGCACGGCTGCAGAGGATGTCCCAGAGCTTATAACCTTCGCCATCACCTACAAATTCTCTCCTTTCTCTTTCTCCGTCTTTCTCCTTTCCTTCACCACTTTTCCTGTTCCCCTCATTTCTAAGTCTGCAGGCAGTGACAGGAAAGAGAGCAGTGTCCCTCATTCCAATGTTAATAACTTTTTAATTTAATTGCTTAAGCTCACTGTGCCCTCAATATGTTTTTTCCGTGGCTCATTGTCATTCAGAGCCGGAGCTTCAGTTTTGCCATACAGTTTTCTGGAGTGAGAGTTGGAGGGTGTGGGGAGAGAGCAGGAGGACTGTGTAGTGGCAGGAGCAGGAGACAAACCGTTTTAATGGATGACTGAACAAATTAAATTTGAATTCATGCAGTAGCTTTCATCTTTTTTCCTGATTATTGAAAAAATAAATGTCGTTTACAAACTTGACAACAGAGCTCGCTTTGAAGTAGGCCATTTCTTCACAAGAAAGACATATTTAGATGACGTTTTACAAGGTGAATGTTGCTTCTTTCGAATAAGAAATCTAATTTGGCAATAAAACCCTGCACATTAGATTATAAGCATCCCAAAATGACAGCATGTACCGTTCTCTTGGCATCGTCTCATCTTAATATTTTTTTTATCATTATTTATTCTGGTTTGACCTCTCAAAATGGAAACGCGGAGGATTTTTAAAACAGCAGATCAAGTGTGTGAAGTCACTATATTGGATATGCACTCTCCAAGCTGTGGCGCCGCTGACAAATCTGCAGTGGGATTAAAATACTAATAAAACAGGCTGGATGCAATTTCTGTTTTAAGCCTGATGAAATATGTATGGCTCTGTGTGAGCTATATATGCAGAGGAAGGTGTGGCAGACAGAGGAACAGGAAACGTTTCATGTTCAGGTAACAATCTGCATGTAAAGAGTTGCTCGTAGTACTTGGACAAAGCCGTCCGGTTTTACAGCATCGCGGAAGAACAAATACCTCCATTACAGATTTCTTCTGTTTTTGCCTTTTTGTCACACTTCTGTTTCTTCCAACAAATTTTTATATCAAACCCCCAAAAAATATGTTTTCAAATTATTTTATTAAGGAAAATGTATAAATAAATAAAATGAAAATAACTTTCCCTCCTTCTTAAATCATGACTTAACTGTGATTAACCACTTACACAGTTATTTGGTAAAAGAGGCAGTTACTTCAGTTGTTGGTTTAGATAGCTTTCCTACCTTTAATTAATTTATCATTCAAACGTTGCTTTTTAAATCACCCTGGTTATCTTTCTCTGAAATTAAACTTATTTGATGATCTAAGACATAAATGTAGCAAAAAAACAACAACAAAAAAACAACAACACATGGACTATGTAGAGGAGCAAATACTTTTGTTTTAGTTCAAGAGAGAAAAGCGACATAGAGGTCATCTCTTCTATTTGTCAGGGAACTATTTGCATCTACATCTAATTTTATGTAGTTTAAGTGCATAAACTTCTTCTATTATTGCTCGTGTTAGAAATGAAATGGATCAATTTGTTGTAAATGGCCATGATTAAATTGTTCTGTCTCTGCCATTATAAATGAGCATTAATGACACAGAAAATAATATTACAAATTTGACAATTTTTACAAATCACTTACTAGATCGGCTGGGATTGTAAACACAAGTCCAGAATTATGCCAAACAATGACAAAAATGGAGCAATTTGTGCTTTGATTACATCCATTATAAAACCAAAAACAGAGTCTATTTGAGCAACAGCAAACTCTAAATTAAAAGCAAGCCTAGCTTTTTTTATACTATTATTGACTAGTCACTGATTACAATCATGAGGTGTTTTTTTCTAACTAAAAGTTTGGTTGCTCAAGAGCACTTAAACTGTTTTATTTATTTATTTTTCCTGAGGGGGTGGAGGTTCAGTCTTGGTCACAAAACTGCAAACGTTACAATGGATTGTCTTCTTGCTGCCTTTTTACATCAGAAAAGGTCAGCTCATTACAGTGTGAGGTTAGAAAACATCCAGGGCTTAAGATAACAGCATTTTCTCCTTTATAATCCTTGGTTGGATGTCCTCCAAACCATACCGATCTACAGCCAGCACTCCCCTTTGTCACCCCTCACCACACATGAATGCTTGGTTATGACCCAATGAGTATTAACATTGACCGCTTTTAGGAAGGTCGGTCTATTAAAAATGAAATAAATTAAAAATGAGTGAGTACAGAAACGTCATTTACAGTTAACATGAACATTGCATATAGAAGGCTTTTTATTATCAAGAATAAAAAACATTTAAACTGAAATTAGTGATAAAACAAGCTGGGGACTGTGATGATTTTGGCACTGGAGCTGACCCTCCTCTCTATCATCACACCTGCTCACTCTCCACCTCTCCGCAATCAACCTTCACTGGCTCCACCTGTCTTCAGCTGCATAAAAGGCCCGTCCTTGTCAGTCTCCAGTGCCAGATCGTCTCAAGCCAACCTGTGAGAACTTTCCAGCGCTCCTTCCGAAAACCAGTCTGTCCACCTGTCTGTTACCCGACCTGATCTGCCTCCTGATTACCGAGTCTGCCGAAGCCCTCTCTGATCCTGTCTGTTTGGAATCCCTTCCCCCTGGACTGTCTCCCCAAGCACCGAACCTGGACCGAACCAGAACCCGATCTTGGATACCTCTGTTGTACTGCCGCTGGATCTCTAAAAAACAGCTAGATAAACGCCTGGCACAGCACAGGAGGGCCAGCAGCTCGGGTCAATGTTCAACAGTCCACTTGCACCTTAAGAACAAAAGGTACTCTTCTGATGACAATGTTGTCCTGATTTTGGATGGGAAGAACAGATGGTTTGAAAGAGGAGTGAAAGAAGCAATCTTGGTCAAAAGAGAAAAGCCATCACTAAACAGAGGAGGGGGGGGTTGCGCTTCCAACTCCCCAGTGTTTAAAGCTCGGTCCTCCAACACATTCCAAAGAGATAACATCAGCAGTCTCATCATGATTCAGGTGACCAAGTACTCCACTCACACTAAGCAATAGCTTCTAGCGACCCTTTACAGTGACAGGCGGGTCCATTTCCATTTGGAATATCCCCTTGTGCCGAAGCTTTAACTTCCTAGCTGATGTCCTGGGATAATTTTTCAACATTTCTGATTTTCATGTTGCAATCTATTTCATGTACAGAATACAACCAGAGGGGTGCCTTTAATTAATTCAAATGTTGCGAAGTAATCCATCTGAACCTTACATAACTGTTACATCATTATCTGAACTTGCTCAACTTTTTTAAAAGGATAGCAAATATAAAGTATGTAAACTTGTCAATTACAAGAAAGTTCTAAAATAATCTCCAAAAGAAATGTGACACTTTTTATTCTGTCATTTAGCAAATAGTACAGTTTTGGTAATACTATGTGGTCTAAAACGGTAAAGGGTTAGTCTGAATTAATGCCAGACATTGAGGAACAAGACTATGTCTTTCAACTGCATATCAGAGAACCATTTCTGAAAAAAGGTACATGCTATAAAATCTAAATATGAGGTAGGAATCTTTGGTAAACTATAAATAGAGGACTTTATAGTAAAGTAGTAAAGTAAAGCTAATGGTAATCGGTAGTAAATCCGAGACTTGACCTGATGATGCCAGAATAATAAAATGTTTAATTTTGTTCTGTATTTTTCAGTCCAGTAAATGTCCAGATTTTTCTCACTTAGAGTGAAAACCGAAACACACAGATAAGACATGTTTTTTTACAACCTCAGAATGGTGAAGCATTATATTGCATTGCATTTAAGTGGGCGCACCTGCCAAATCTATGTGTCCCTTTGTTAGGTTGTCTGTTTAGGTTAGCTTCACCACATCTTTAACTGTCATTCATCGAAGGCACAACGTTACTAAGAGGATTATGCTGGTGAAACAATGCAAATCTAAATTATTCATTGGTTACAATACAAAATCAAAATCAGTTTGAATGAAAGCAACTGCACCATGTCATCCTCTGACTTCTGCTTTCTCGACCCTCCTTCCTTTGAGCTTGACCCAACATTCAGCAAAAAGCACTGTGGTGCAAACGACATTGCAGAGTGTTGCCCCCAACCCCACTTGACTGAGCTGCCTGTATTAGTACCTCAAGCAGGAACCAGTATCAAACAATTAAAGAGGGCTATGCACCAGCATCTTTATTTTGAAGATTTGCTGCGTAGAAAAGAGAACTCCTTTGGCATCAACCAGCTTTGATTCTGCATCAAACAGGGTAGTTGATGTGTTTTTGTCTCTTCTAGCTTCACCTGACTGCCTTAGCACCCTTAAAATACAGGAGGTGTGAGAGATTTAATGAAAGAAATGGTGCAATTGATCTGTCTCATATTCTAATGGGAAAAGAGATCACACTCAATTAAGGGTCCTCTCATCTTGTTGTTTAAAAGAAAGGCAAGGGGTGAGAGGTGGAATGAGGGAGGGCTGTTGTTTGCCAGGTTAGTCGGGAGATTTGCCACCCAATCCATGTTTTCTTAGCTCATATTGATTCCTTGAAGCGTTATAATCAGAAGGTATATATTATCCTGAGGATTTTGAAGTACTGCCAACAACACCATTAGTGTCAGAATAAATGTGATTAAAGCTTCTATACTGATTGCCTTTAACATAAAGGGCATGCCTTTATAAAAAAGAAAACCACTAAAAGCAAAACACAATTCAAATCTATATCATGACCCACTCAGTTCAAACCTCTTACATCCAGACACATCTCAATAAATAAATAAATAAATCTCAATACATTGGAACATCATCCCAGAGTTTTTTTGATTTCAACAATTCAGATCAAGAATGCAAACATGCATTTTTTTTAGATTCATTAAGTGACTTATTTCAAGCATTTATTTCCATTAAAGTTGATTATTATATCTTATAGCTGAGAAAAACAGAGAACAACAGTTTCTCTGAATGTTTAAGTATGCTATGACACCAATCAAAACTCTCTTTAATACAGAAATGGCCTATATCGAAACTGATGTCCATGTGCTGTACAATATATACATTTAATATTGCTCTAGGCTCTTTTTGCTTGGATTATTACATCAGTGCAGCAGGGCATGGAAGTGATCAGTCTGTTGAGGTATCAAGGAAGTCCAACAACCATGTTGGTCATTTTGACCATTTCATAATTTGTATGTTTAATCCCTTTTTCAAATAAAAACATGAAGCCTTGCTGGTCCTTGACTATTCCTGAAACTCTGTACATTTTCATGTAATTTTTTTGTTTATTTTGCAAAGGATAAATGAAATACAATAATTTCTATTTATTTTGACTGCCGGGAATTTTGCATGTGTCTATTTTGATTTCTCCAGGCAAGATAAAGATAGAACGCCTGGGCGGGAAATTGATGAACCATCTGTCAAAGAGCATCTCCAGTGGTGTTTGTTCAGGCTAGGCTTGTATTTCTTTAATTCTTTCTTTTATATCTAAAAATATGAAAAATGAGAGAAAACGACAGAGGTGTTATCGAAATTTAACTGTAGAAGAGGTGTTATCAAAATTTAACTGTAGAAATGGTGAAAGAAAGACTGAACATGAACAATGAGGATTCTAATGGATAGAGAATAATCCTGAAGGAAGCAAAAACATTCCTGGGTGGATGAAAATTCCTCATTTTCAGACACAGCGTTAGAGGACATCCGAAGGAAATTGTCTCGTGACATCCACCCAGATACAGTTATGACTGGTGATAGTTCAGTTGAGCTTTTTCTGTGCTGGGCTAAGTTTTTTTTTCTTCAAGCCATATCATCAGGTTGGTGAATTATTGTAATGTTATAGCATATTGGCCGGATTATCATATGACAACTGTATTATTTATTTATTTATTTATTACCATTCTATTGTCATATAAGATGAAATCAACCCCTACCTACAGCTGATGTCAAGAGGGAGGCCAGCCTACTGGGGTTCTCTGTTGCGATGGAAAATGGAAAGGATGGGACTATGTGGACAATTGTTCAACCTGCTGAGCTGCCAGGGAGACAGCAGCGTCAAAATGTCCACACTAAAGCTGCCAGCCCCACAGCATATGCAAAGAGCAACATCAATGGTGCACTCACAGCTGTACTGTGCATTATTGACACAGGCACGCAACAGCACATCCGGGAGTGTATTGTGCCTGAGGCACATCAACGTCACGGTGACAGCTCATGGGACATGGTGGTGGCCCAGCTGAAAGCCTTCATTGGCCTCTTGTAAAAAAAAAAAAAAACACAAATATGGACAGCCCCTGGTTGAAAAAAATGGAGCTTCCAGTTCTTCAAGGAAATTAAACCCAGAAATAGGTTCCAAGAAATCATGAGATTTCTCTGAAGGAGGAACTCCGAAGTGGAGGGCTGGTGGATGACAGGTTTGTGCTGATCTCTACTTGATCACTACTTGGAATGAGTTTGTTGAAAACTGCATATCCTGCTACAAGCCCGCTGCCAACATCCCCATTGATGAGCAGCTTTCCCCCACCAAGTTCAGGTGGAAATTTCCACAGAACTTGGCGATGAAGCCTAATAAATTTGGGTTCAAATTTTGGCTAGCAGTGGATGCTATGGGGCTCCGTATCTGGCAAAAAGGAAGAGATGCTGAGTAGACGTCAGCTCCTTGGAGAGAAACCAACCTACTTTACACTTTACAGAGGGGCTGAAGAGAACCAGTGTCATCTGAAAGTTTTAGGTGTCTCTTTTTTGGCCAGTTAAACACCTGCTCAACGTTGCTTTCACATTTAAAGTTTGTTTATTTTGGTCAGGTGAGTTTTTATAGGGGTTGAGTTTCTTTTCACACATAGGAAAATACAAGCAAACAGAAATCTGTCACTGCAGACCATAGATTTTCTTTATTGTTTATTATTATTCTCTGTTGTGTCTTGGGTGGAACTAGCATATGTATTTACAAGAAGCAGATGGTGTGTCTACTTGAAAATGTGAAAGATGTAATCTTGCTATTAGTATTTTTATAGGTACTATTTCCCACAAAATTTTGAAAAAAATATACCAAATGGATTTTGAGTTCTTGAAAATTGTCTTGGGATTCATGTTTTACAGTTAAGATGCATGATCTTTATTTATTAGTTTGTTGACTTGCACAGTGCAACATATACCTGAATAAGATATTTGAACTAAACCGAGCTTAAATTTAGAACTAAACCGAGGTCTGATCATGCTGACACCATAAACGGACCACTCTAGAGTTTGGTTAGAACTGTACTTAGACCAGCTTCTTACATCAATAGACAGTGTGTGGAAAGAGGGGAGTCATTCATATCCCCGTGAATTCACGTCAGTAACAATCTCACCGGGTCTAGAAACGCTTCAGCAATAATTCAAAAGTGTTCCTGAGGAACCTCAAAAAGAATAACTTGAGTGATGAGCTGCTAATGTGAGCCACCACTGAGAACCTTTTCACATACTGCATTGCTGTTTAGTACGGTGGATGTTCTCCAAAAAAAAATCACAAATACTGCTGAAAGAAAAAAAGAACAAATTGGATGTTCTCTGCCAGTAACATTTTTAATATTAATGTCACCCTGTTCACCATCTATTTAAACTGTAACCCTCTGGCAGACGTTTTAGAATATTTGTTCTATAGAATGAAAAACTTCATGGTTCAATAACCATTCACTCACTGCAGTAAGGCTCCTTTACGACCTTAATATGTCCCTATCACATACAGTGTAATGCGAAACAAAATATTTAATTTATTTTGATTTGCTTTACTGATTTGATTTGATTTTGATATTGGTTCTACCTTGTTTGTGTTACACAATGAAACAATTGGACTTTTCTATTTAGATTTTGCTTCTTCTTTGTCTCATCACATTTTGGCATATTTGGTTAAGTGATCATTGTTATATACTCATTTTATATCAATTTTTACATATAGTGTGGAATGTAGTTTTTAATTACTTTTACTAATTGCACTTTGTGGGAGAGGTACTCCTAATTTCCTTCTATTGTTTCACTGTACATTAACAATACACTAATCAAATCAAGCCAGACAGGTTAAGGTTTAGGAAAACTATTTTTTAAAGAATTAAGATCTGAGCTTGTTCTATTATACTAAGAAAGCGACTCACATCCTGTCTAAAATACCTTTTCCTCCCCCTACTTAAATGTTTATTTGACCATCTTCCTTGTATATTCTATAATTTCTTAAAACAGCCCTTTCATGGGAAAACAAGGCATTTTCTCTCTGTTTTAAGTGCTTGGTGTGTATTTTTTAAAGGAAAGCATAATGTTCACTTTACTACAGGAAAGTGGGTTCAAATCAACGACCCAAAACCATAAATTCTAGCATGCTATTATCCCAGGTATTTCAGAGGCCAGATTAAATTAGCAAATGGAGAGGCCAAGTTTGCACAGTTGTTAATTTGATGGTATTAATCTGAAAGAAATCTCTTAGCTTTAAAAGGGAGTGCAGCAATGTTTTCTTGTTAGACTTTTACAAGTCCCTTCAAGCAAAAAATTGGAGAAGCACAAGCATAAGAGCTGAAGGAAAGTCATAACACGCGGGGGAGTGAAAAAAAAGAGAGAGAGATGGAGCATGGAATATTGTGGTAGAGAAAGCAGAATCCTGTATTGTTGGATTAAGAAGCTCTTGCTAAACCACGGATACATTTATTTTATTTTCATTCTCATTTTTATTACTGTCCCAGCAGCGGCAAATGAGTAAAATCTCTAGAGCCAAAACCCAGTCCTTCCCCTCTCATGCAGCTGTTTGTTGTCCTACTGACTGCAGCTGCCACACAATGTACCAAACCCGTAATGGTACTAAAGGTAATCCAATAGTGCTTTTAATTCCAATTTTCACTTGCTACAGATGCAAGGAAGCTTCACATCAGGGATATAACCAGAAAGCGTACTGCTAATCCTGCTGCTCTGTGCAGTTTAGCGTACGCTCGAGAGCAGAAGTGGCTTCATCCCTGCTGTCTACCCTTCATCTTTTTCAAGTTTAAATTGGGATCACTGTTAAAAGACATATATTTCTTTCTACTCTGTGGGAGGTATCAGGAGGCACAGCCTATTCAAAGTGCCAGGGTCTATGAGAGGTAGGGTATTATGAAGAGACACTGTCTGACAGTAAAAACGTGTTATGATAGAGCAGGAGAGTTGAGGTGAGTTGAGGCATGTCAGCTTAATCCTTTATCTTCTTTTAGAAGCTTTTTGTTTCATCGCAATTTTTGAGCAGTAATAATTCCAGCTGATTCTGTTGGATGGCAAAACAATTAGTGCAGTTAGTTTGGCCCAGATTCAATCCCCCCCAAAAAAAGATACATATAAACTCACAGTTTTATTTAGTTATTGCTTTTTTGTCATACTTAAATGTTCCCGATAAACATAATCAGGCACATTCTGGCACTTCAGAAGTTTCTATGGGTTTCTTTGTGACCTCCTGGATGAGTCATTGATCCACTTTTGTAGGTCCCTCCTGGACAGGTTCACCACTGTTCCATGATTTTTTGCTTTGCCATTTCTCTTGCTTTGCTAACCTTTCCAGACTGAGAGATGCCACCGGCTTGTTTGTCATGTTTTGTTTTTTTATTCATTTAGATTGGGACAGGATGCCAAGAAGCTTTTCCTCCTCGCTTTAGCTTTTCGTCCTTCAGGGAGGTGGCTTTGCTATGCAAGGTTACACTTCATATCCCCCACATATCCTCACTTCCTCTTCCTATTTAATGATGTGGAGGAGGACAGCTTTCTTCTCAGAGGTGCAAGTATAGTCAGACATTTTTCACACCAGGACTTTGGCGAAAGGTCAGACAGAAGAACAAGCCGTTATAATCAATACTTTGATGGAAGCTTTGCACATGCAAGAGGTCACGGCTAGAGGCTGATCAATGCAGTCAAATGCTTCTTCTAAAATTAAGCTAACTCTGTTAAATGTGTGCTCTCCTCTGAATCTTTTTTTTGAAGATGAGGAAAACAGGAAATGTTAAAAGCAGCAAAATGGACAGTAAGAACTTCATGTAGCCAACCTTCCCTGCAAGAGATGTTGACAGTAGTAGTGGGACTTAGAAATTTTTTGTCACATTATTATTAGGTTCATTTAGCTGTTTTTGCTTTTTTCCATCATGAACAGCATTTTGTCTAATCTTTTAATGCACCAGGTTTGAGTAGCATTAAAAGTGGACAAGTACAGTTCATTGTGATCAGTTGGCAATTATGCATCCAGGATTTGCCAATATTTATATATATGCTCTGCTAACGATCAGCAGCAACAACTTTGAATAAAGGTACTCAGTTTAATTGTAATCATTTTCACCAGGAATGCAAATATTTTCTATTTTTCAAAGGCAACATAACCTTCTGGTTACAAAACTTTAATCACTGATTGTTGCAAATTTGAACAACAAAATAACCTCAAAAGTACTTCTTGATTAAACACAAAACACTGGAGCAAGTTATTGGTTTTGCTCTAATCATCCAGTCAACTAACATACTACTAATTTTATATGTCAGTCAGAGTTTTATACTGTTGTAACAACAACTAGATGGCTAAGATGCACTAAAGGTTAGTTGTGCTATTTAATTGGTCATTTCTTATGAGATACATTTATTCTAATGTGCACAACATAGGTTTGTGATACCTTGAATGGCCAACATTGTATGGTCACTGTTTACATCTTTTTTTTAGTAGGAAGATTGTCTTTTTTGTTTTGTGCTGCAGTAGCAACACAAGCCTCTTCTGCGTTACTTTCAATGTACTTCATTTACTACAGTAGGTTTGAACAATAATCCAAAACACATCAGCAAGTCCATATCTGAAAGACTCCAAAAAAAAAAAAACAAAAAAAAACAAAAACAAAAAACTGAACAAAATTTAAATCTGATTGAGATGCTATAGCATGCCCTCAAACAGGGCCTCCGTGCTCAAAAAACAACAAGTTTTTTTGCCAGGTATCAAAAATTATTAAAGGCAGTTGCTCTTCCTGTGGGTGCCACCTCCAGTTAGTTATTAAGTTTAGGAGTCAATTCCTTTTGTATCATAGTGTCTTATTGGTTTAAATAGCCTTTTTCCAATAATAAATGAAATCATCATATAAAAATAAATATTTGTAATTTATCATAATATATATTTCTAATGTTGATTTCTTTTTGATGATCTAAAACATTTAGATGAACCTAAACTACCGAACCCAACTACTAAAAACCAAACAAATCCAATCATAGATAAACCCAAAAACAATCCCCTACAGTACGCTCCCTTAAAGGCATACTATGCAACATTTTTCAGTTAATTAATGTGTTCCATACCGTTTTGGATGATTAAATGAGTCATTTCAGGTTGAACAAAGGTTTTCTTGGCCGCCCTGGTGGTCTGTGGGGGAAATACCGCACTTGCAATAGCGTTCCGCGCACGTGACGTCACCATCTCATGAGCAACGCCCCTTGCCGCTAAGGTAGGACAAACAGTGTGAGAGCGCACGTAGCAACCAGCCATTACTCGTGCAACAGATACAACGATATGACCGACTTTTCAGCTGTTAAACTATCGCAAGAGGATGTCCAGGTGCCCAGTTTACTGGTAGAACTGTGGAACAACATACCAACGTTCAGCTCAAACGATGGCTTGAGTGTCGAGGGCTTAGAAAGACTGGAAAATGGGCCGAGTTGATGGAACGGTAAGTCGATGTTTTCTTCCTGCTCAGCGTTCATGGCGTCGGGGGAACGGAGGGGAGAGAGGACGATACGCCCCGGCGGCCGCGCGGCACGGCAGACCGCCTGGCCCGCACCCCCCCCCCCCCCGCGAGCGGAGGCGTAAGGAAACGGACGGACGGCCAGCGCTCGCCCTCCATAACCCCCCCCGCGAGACTACGTCCGGGCACCGAAGGCCAGGATGTTTATTCGGGTTGAACTGTTGTGAAGGCCGACCGCCCAAGTGTACCCAGCGCACACATTTCTCCTTGGCAGTCTTGAATTTCGGGAAATTAATGAAGAAAACATCTTTCATATTTGGCCTATCAGCGTACCTCGAGTCGCTGTTGTACGTTGCATAACAACAATGTTTAAAAACCATGGTTAGGAGACGTCTTCGACTTGGAAAAAGCAGTCGTTTTACCGAGTAAAACCAAGGGTAACGTACAGCTCTTTTACAGCAAAAGAGCGGAGGACAACGCAAGTTTGCCCTACCGCGTACCACGTGATATGACGTCACGTTCTAAAAATAGCTCGCTCACGGTACGCCATTGCAGGAGCCCTCGGCCCGCACCCACAGACTCAGAATCTCGTGCAAGATCGTGAGAGTCGGTCTTGCTTTACGGCGAGAACTGCTACACGCCCCCAGTGAAAGGCACGTTTGTTGCTAGGGCAGTGCCGATATCTGTGCAGTTATCATGGCGGAACCAGCGACAAAACAGCGAAAGCCCATGTCGGAGCAGGCAAGAAAGAGGAAAAGGGTTCTGGACAGAAAGACGAGTCGTACACGGGTGAACATCGGGCAAGCTTTTTCCGAATGGCGAGAGCTAAAAGAAATAGAAGGCTGCAAGGCTGACGCGGACCTCGCGTTTCTGCTGATGCGATTGTAAGTAACATTGTAGGGTTTCCCTCACGCTACCGCCTCCCAACATTCCAAAAAAAAATAAAAATAAATAACAACTCCATATGCGCGCAAAGGTTTTCTCCCCCCGCTCCGCCGGTCGCGCAAAGCTTGTCTCCCCCTGCTCCGTCGCGCAAAGCTTGCAAAGCTTGTCTCCCCCCCCGCTCTGCTCCGCCGGTCATCGGCGTAAAGCTTGTCTCTCTCTCCCCCACCCCTACCCCCCGCTCCGCCGGTCGTCCGGTAAGCAAATTCCTAGGGGAAACACTGCATTGGAATGGTTTCTCTCTCTCTGTGTGCATATTCATACTTTCACTGTGTTAGTCATTGTTTGTACTGCCGTTTTTTCGACTTTTGTATTCGTTGCGTTCGCCTGTCTGCTAAGCTCAAAACAACCGCGCCTGGCTTGACGGAGAAACCAGTACAACAGCTGAGCATGTTTACGACAGTGCACTTTTACTTTCGCCCCCTGGGGGGAGCCTCACTGGAAAATCAACCCCGGTTGCATAGTATACCTTTAAGTGAAAAACTCTACATCCAAATCTTCAGTCTACTCTTCTCTAAATAAAAAAACAATGCAGAAGGATCATCACAGTGAGAAGTTGTCACAAAGTGTTGATTGTTCTTATACAGAAAAAAGTGTTGCATGTCAGATGTTCTGGGCAACTAAGGCTCCATAATGAGGATTTTCCTTCAGTTTTCAAGTTTATAATGGATGGCTTCATTTGATAGAAAAGCTGACTGGTCAGTTGCTGAAGAGGCTGCATGCAGATTGAGTTATAAGCATAGGTGCACAAAGAAACAGTGTGCTGTAAGAGAGAGAGGCTGTAGGGTAGAGCCATTAGCTGAGTATTGCTTTAAGTTGATTTACATGAAAAAGCTATATCACAGTTGTTTTTTTCCTTGTTTTTGTTTGTTGCTAATGCCTCTATGACAAGAATGTTTCCTGCACCACGTACAACCCTTCTGTACACTATATGAAGAAACACATGATGAATGATGAAAAGTAGCTAGTTACCATAGAAACTATAACTACAAACTGGTAGGGAGACATTGCTGACCAAAGAGTAATTTCCAACATATTCCAAGATAAGCTTGAGGGACTGTTTCTCTCACAGGAACACTCTCTTTGATCTCCTTCATCTGACGAACAACACTACCGTAACAATAACTTCCGGAAAATAGAATGAAAATTTAGTTTCCTTATACATTCAAATATGTACTAAAAGACAAATTCCTGTCTTGTTAATTATACATAAAACCTGCTTATTTTAGTTAGCATCTTATCACCAAACATACAGACCTCCAGGCAAAGCCAGTTGAACTTCATGCATTTGGGTTGGGGTGAACAATTGCATCTACCATGAGGCAATTTGCACTTTAGGTAATACTTGATATGAAATGTTTGAGAACCACCAATAATTCAAACTATCTACTGACCATGTAATGCTTGCCACCAGGTTCCTGACAAAATCATTAACTTTACATCCCAAGATCGAACATAAGACCACAACCCAATTTGCTAGGAGTACACAACAACAAGGATACAGGCCGAAAGCAACCTCAATAATCTATAAAGCTTGAGCAGACTTAACAAGCACATTCCAGAGACATTTAGGATTTACATTTATTTGTTTCTAGTCACCTTAGTTGAGCTCACAACTTCAAAAGCTATTTTTCCTTTTATTGCTTTTTCTTGCCCTTTCCTTTTTTCTTTCACTGCTGAAAATATACCTTTAAATCAAATTCATGAATTCCCAGGTTTCACATCATTTTCCTTGCTCAACTGGAACCTTTTCAACTCACACAGATGTTAAAGAAACATCAAAAGCTGGCTCAGAGGAATATATCTTAAATGTCAGCACCTGACCAAGAATCTGTTGGCTATGCCACAAATTAATGATTTTTTAACTTTAGAAGAAGTCTGGTAGAATCTCTGATCTGTTAATTTTTCTGTATATTCTGTGTTCAAGCAAAGCTAAGCCATGTTCGTTATTTTGTGTTTCATTATTTTAGCTATCAAGTAAATATAGAAGAACTATGCACACTGAACATCAAAGCACATCACAAACTCATGAGACTCCTTCAAGCAGAGAATTACTTACATGAATTGATGTATGCATGCATACTGCCAATCCTTTCAAAGAAAAAAAGAGGAGTGACTGCAGTAAGTGCTTTATTTAGTCACTTTTAGCCATGTTTTACTATGCCCACCCCTTTCAGACTCAACCTCAAGAGGCGACCATTAATTCAGCACAACACTCTCAAGGCTTCATCAATGTTAATCACAGCTAAACATAACATTAGCTTCACCCCGACTCCTTTGAAAGGACATAAAGCCATGCATATACAATCATAGCTGTAGGATGTTTGTCTGAGTAAACGTGTGTGTAGATGAGCAGATGTATTGGCAAAATCAACTTTTGAAGAAATACTTCAGAATATCACATGCAGTGTTGAACTTTCCTGTGGATTCTAGGGTGACTTATTGACTGTATCTGTATAACCACACCCGCCGACAAGTTGTTGTAAAAATTCCACCTTTTGCACAGCTTGAAAAGCTATACTATAGGTCGTGCACATGACTTTGGTGAAATAAGGAATCAAAGCTTCTCATAATGATACAGTTTTTTTTACCCGTTATAAATACCTTTACAGTGAATAAGAGACTGTATTGGCTGTTGCAAGCTCCCATCTTGTTTATGTCATGTGACCTGCTCACAGACAGCTGTCCCTGTGGGGAAACACTATTTATCACATTTATCAAGTTTTTTATTTAATTGGTAGAGCACCTCTTTTTATATGTTTCCCAATATGTCCAGTTATCAATGAGCCATATCAAATCAGCAAGTAAACATGCTAGCATTATTTAAGTATCTCATCAATCTACTCCACAAAATAATGGCTATATGTGTTGTGTCAGAAATGCTCTGTCTTCAAAAAACAATCTGCTATCTGGCAGAGATTCCTGCTTGAACAGAATATTTGTTGTTGCCAAGAAAAATAGATGCTGCAACAGCTAGAATGCAGGTGCCAAACACCAGTCTTTGAGGGCTGGTGTTCTGGACACATTTCAATCTGTCTCTGCCTAAACTCACTTGAATTCAATATACAGGTCATTAGCGGGGCTCTGTAGAACTTAACTGCATGCTAAAAAGGCAGTTCAATCGTTTGATTTAAGTTTGTTGGACAAGGAGAGGATATAAAAGTTGCAGGACTCTGGCCTAGAGGACTGGCATTTGACACCCCTGAGCTAGAATGGCATTGATAAATCCATTAAAAGGGACACAGAGACCATAGTAATGGAGACCACGTGGTATGCTATTTACCTGCTCCAGGCATCTTTTGATTTTATAAGCAAATACATTACATTCATTTCCAAGATGTATTGAACTAGGACTCAGTAAAGGCAAAAAAAAAATACTTAAATCGGTATCAACAAAATAATATGTATCATGACATCCTTAATGTTTAGCTTTTATGAAAAGTAACAGCATATAGGATTCTTTAAACAAGTCTGTTAAATTCAGTCTGAGTTAAACACGTGTGCCTTGTTCAGGCATAAAACTGAAACCAGATATTTCCGTACACTGTAAATAGACACGTAATATTAATAAGGTATCTGACTGTTCAGGAAGAAGTCTGTGTCACAGAAATTTCTCCCAGAGAAGAATGTATTTTTGCACGAATTGTATGATGAACCCCAGAACAAAGCAAATATGTTGTCTGGTAAGAAAATGTTATTAACCCCAGTGAAACAACTCCTGTAGCATCGTGGACCAAAAGACCAATTAGAGATGAAGAAGCCATAGTTAGGCTTGGAGGAAAGAAGGGGAAGCTTGAAGCCTGCAATCATCTGAATCAGGTGTGTTAAGGCAGAGAAACTTCTAAAACATGCAGGGCAGTGTGCCTTGAGTACCAGGATTGGGAAATACTGATTTAGCCGTTAAAGTTTCGAGGTGGCAGCATCATGTCATAGGGGTGCTTCACTGCACTCCACAAAAAATTAGGAAGGAACATGTGGAAATAAAGAAAGCAACATCTCAAAATGTCAGCTACGGTGTTGATACTGCCAAGTTTGTCACAAAGAGACTTAAGGGTAACAAAATCAAGGTTTTTGAGGAGCCATGAGAAAGCCTGAATTTAAGTTCCATGGAAAATTTGCGGAGATAGCACGTTGTGTGTGAGCAAAGCAGCCTACAAACCTGACCAGGACCAGTTTTGGCAGGACAAATGGGCTCAAATTCGAGAAAACTATTATGGGAAACTCGGAGAAGGAAACCTAAATGTCTGATCCAAGCCATACAGCTTAAAACTAAATTTTACTAAATGTTAAGCAAATGTATATAATAAACTGAATTTTCAAGAAAGTTGAAGCTTTAAAGTTTCTCTCTCATCATTTTGCCATTTAACAAATAAAAATAATTTTGGTAATCCTACCTGACCTAAAACAGAAACATTTTGTCTGGTTTAATCTGAGACAGTGAGGAAAATAGGTTATATGTCTTGCTTTAAACTGTAAGTAAACATCTGGTTTCAGCTTTTCTTATCCAGGGCAAAAATGTGCACAGCAGAGTATAAGAAAATGTTTGCTTACCTGCAGAGCCAGGCTTTGGTCAAAGTTGTAGGCACTGGGCCGACCTTCTAGGGTAGAAAAAGCAACATTTCCTCCAGTGAGAGGGGAGATATCGCTGAACTCGTCTGTACATAATGCGGTCCTTTCATCATCTCCGGGGCGAATATAACCTTTGGTATTCCTCCTATATGTCTTCCCACAGGAGGCACTGTAATACTGGTAAGGTAACCATGGCCCATCCTTCTTTGTGCGTTTGTAAATGGCAAAACTCTCCGGCCGGCTGGTGTAGAACTTCAAGCGTATGTATGTTATCTCAAAGGCTTTGCCTGTGGAAAACAAAACCATGATCACTTTATTAATAAAATCAAAACAAAAGGTTGTCTCCTGCTTATTTGGTATATTCATGGTTATGTTAGACAAGCCTGCAATGACAATTCAAGGGCCTGGAGCTGAATTAGCACGTGGTTAACAGATTTCATTTTTATGCGCCTGCATGCGGGATAATGTAATATGATTGCTGCAGGGTAAAGGATTAACCAACAATATTGCTTCAATATGCAGACCATCGGTGAAACCAGGTAATAAGAAAAAGAAAATAGAAAAGGAGCATTTAAAAAAAATTAGGCACATGGTTTTCTTTTTTACAAAAATCTAATATAGAAAATATATCTCATAAACATATCATCGAATCAAAGAATCGGGTAAACATTTTCAGTGGGACACCCAAAGTAATCTTCGAATACAGTAGTCTCAGTAACTGACTGACTTAAAGTTCTATTTTATTTTTATGAATTTCAATACTGTCTTTCAAATCTAATGGAAACTTTGAAGCTTGTTTTCAGCTTGTTCAATTTTTTATGTCCGGGACAATTCCCGTTATACCGGTTTGATGCTCGGGCTGCATGGCCATTGTCCTCTTTTTTCGCTCTTTTGTTTACAGCTCTACATTCATGAAACTGACCCGAAATTATCAGATGGTTTTGTAACAAGGGGTGATTTCATTTGTCCTGAAAATTATGAACATTTTTAAAACAGGGATTAGTGAAATGGAATTTTTCAAGATAACAATATGATAAAGGCCCAGCCCTATTTCAAACTGTGATGTAGTGTCAGAAACAGAGCCAGTTGTGATGAGGGGATTGCTCCTGTTAGTATGGAAGAAACAGGTGAGCTGTTGTAACAGAGTGGGTGAAAAACAAGCTTTAGTTCTAACATGACTGTTTTCTATACCCAAACAATATCAGTGACCCGTTATATATATTTTCTATCACTAAAAATAAGGTAGTAAATACATAAAGCCCACAAGTGAAAGGGAATAGGATGAAATATGAAATAAATCTGCATCTTTTTTTAATAATAGGTCATTATCTTAAGTACGCCGGTCTGAGGCTCGAAACTCCAGGGCTGAAAATGAGTCCCACTCCAGCTCTTCCAAAAACCCATGAGCTAAGGAGCTTTATCCAGAACTTTGTTAGATCATGTGGAAAACAGGGTAGAAATTAACAAAATGTTCTTTGCCCCTAAACCCCTGAGTAAATAAAGCTGCTTTAATAAAATAAACCTTTAAAGCTTATATTAAGTCATTAGCTCAATTGGAAAAAGAATCTACAAAATGTATTTTTGTTTTTTTTAAGTATACTACTAAGAAGGAATGGTTGAATGTTATTCTTTCTTGCTGGAACTAGATTAATTCAATCTAGTACTAAATCTTTTACTAAATTAACAAGCATTTTTTTTTTTGGTTTAGTTTAGTTTTCTTTTCCTCCACCAGAATAAAGGCTTACATCTTTATTTCTAATTTTAAAGAAAAATAGAAACAATGCTTGCTTTTGATGGCAGGTTGCCCTTAGTCTTTCTTGCTATAGAAAACTTGGATAACAACCTCAAAGTCATGTCAGGGGATTCTTAAAGAGTAAAACATCCAGAAATAAGAGGATTAACTAGGCAGACACAAACTGAAATCATATTGAGACCAGGCAGCGGGGTAACCTGCGGAAACTCTCTTAACAGGCTTCTTTGGAGCACTCCTGGGTGTTTTCATCATTAGATACTAAGCCGCACCCGCTCTGCACACTGATAGAGGGACGCCATCCACTGGTGCAGCCGTAATGACATCTGTTGCTTTACTCTGCCAAGTCAAAACTTGGCACACTTGGGTCTTGTCTTTCCAGAAACCTTTAATGGTATCTTTTGACTTGGAGCCCTAAGATCATTTAGCTTTCATTTATTCCCTGCATGAGGTCAGTTCAGCTCTGCTGAGGCAAAAAAAAACAAAAAAAAAAAAAAACATAAAATATGCAGAAAATGAAATCTGTTCTTGATCTCCTGTGATGACAAGCAGAGTACTTGTAGAGGATATTTGCATGTTTCTATGGTTAATATTTAGTCTTTCTTGGTTCATGTTTGTGATCCAGCCCCTTTGGTGTAGCCATTCGTTCATAAGAGAACATGGTGAGTTTATATTCAAGTTATTTACATCAATCCCTACCCCCCTAAACCCCCAACCCCATCCTCAGGGTTTAATGCTGAAATGAATGTTACCACTTTTTGCTATTAAAAATATTGACTGCACAGATAAGCGGGTATAGGAAATGAATGATTGGATGGAACATGTTGGGCTGAAGTTAATTTTTTGATTCTTAAAACAAGTATTGCCTGCAAACACATTCACTCTTAGGTCAGACTAATAGACCAATGCAGCATCCTGAATCAAAGATTGTGAACAAATTGGAATAAAAACGTACAGATTTGCAACATAATCTTTTTTTACTGCGTTCATAAAAACGCCTGCTTCTCTATGGAAGTGTTTAAAACATAAAGACATCCACTGTGATAGACATAGGACCTTTCAGGCTAAACAGGGCAGAGAATTTAATTTATAAAATAAATATTGATAAGGGTAGCATTATAAGAAGAAAACTGTAGTTACCATTCTATTGTTGAATGATGTGATGCTGATTGATGTGATGCTGATTTCAGGAATGTTTTAACCCACAGTTCAGCACTAACCTTAACCCTGCACAGAAGTATGAAAGAAAAAGGTGACCCAAAATAACAGCAGAACATCAGGACCTTGAAGCTAGTGCATAAATATGTGCCATCCCAGATTAAGTTGGAACTTTCGCATTTTGACACTGCATATAAAGAATAGGGGTTAATAAGCTGCATAATTAGCCCCTTGTTTGACCTGTTCTGAGTCATCAACATCAAACACGCAGCTGCACTAGTCTGGCCAGACTCAGACTAAACTCATCCTAAGTAGTGTACACTATCTGGAATCTGTTTATCACACAAGATGAAAGTTTAGTGTTACCAAACAAGTGGTTGGATGGGTTCGTCCAATAAAAAATAAGATAAAATAAAAAGTTTCATTTATAGACCATCTTTTTTACACATGTGAGCCATTGCTCTAACTGTGAAAGCGCCATGCCCACTGTGGCAGACGGTTATCATTGCTTTAAATCAGAGACAGGATGTTGCTTTCCTTTGACGTTGCAAAATGAGAACCAGCTGTAGACATTCATATGCTCAGATCGAATGTGTGTTTGTGTGGGTCTCTTTCTCAACAAGTCTTTGTGGGAAAAACCTGACCCCAATTCCTCACCAACAAAGCAGACTCCCCCCCCCCCACTCCTTCTTCCTCATTATGTTTTGTTTACTCCCCTGAAGCTGCCCTAATCCCCCCCACTCTTTTTTTTCTCCCTCTCTCTCTCTGTGCCTTCACAGACCACTCTGACCTGTCTGCTGCGTGTGTCCCTGCATCCTGCTGCTGTGTTTATCATCCCAACATTTGCCTTTATTCCCCTCACAGAGACCTTATTTTGTTTGGACAGGCGAAGGAAAACAGTAATGCCGATGGCACCCCCCACCAGCAGCCCAGATGGACTACAAAAGGATGCCACACACTCAGAATTCAGAGATATTCAGTTACGTGACGTCATGTGTTCTGAGGAACGAATCAGAATCCATTTAAGACGGAGACATTAAAGGCGGTGAGTTTAGTTGAACACATGCTTGGTAGGAGCAAAAGGTTAATTTAGTCTATAGGAGACAGACATGTGGGTGTCTCGGTTGTTTGAAGAATAACAAACTCTCCAGACAAGGAGGATTCTGTTGTAGCATCCTGCTTTCAGACCACATGACGCAAGCGGTCCTCTGTGGAGGAGTGCTGACATTTTCAGATTTCATACCCACGTTGTTGCTTTGAAGCACAGCTTCGGTTGTTCATCCTGCGGCGGGTACAGTAGGACATCTGACATAAGAAAAGCGTTCACATTTTGGACAGACGTGACCTTTCCTGACAAACAGAGAGTGTGGTCATGTGCAATCAAGGCTTTACTCAATACTTATCATGGTTTTGAAAATAAATGGCATACAAATTAATCTTGGAATCCCACCTGTAACTTAATCTTCGTACACCACATATTTTCCTGCAATGTTTCCACCGCATGACATCGTGTTGCTTCCAATCATCCAGGTTGTTGCATTGCTCAAGCTGTCATTGGAAAACGGAAGGAGTACGACAGAACCACAAATTTGTCAGGCCATGACCATCCACCTAAACTGGCAGGCCTGGTAAGGAGAGCATTAATCAAAGAAGCAGCCAAGAGGGCCATAGTAACTGCAGAAGCTGGGGAGGTTTATAGATCTGGTGGGAAAATCTGTTGACTGTAAAACTATTTGTCATAACCTTGAAAAATCTGTCTTGAGAGTAGTTGGGAGGTTTAAGGAGGTTTATCAAGAAAACATCACTAAACATGCATTTGGACGTAAAACGGATGATATCAAAGCATATTCAGTTATGATAATAATAATATTTTGATAATGAGAATGTGTTTAAAGACTTGGAAATCGATGTTCATGGATGCTCTCCATTCAATCTGACTGAACTTGAGCAAGTTTGCAAAGATGAAAAGATGAACATTAAAGTCTCTAGATTTTCAAAGCTGGTTTATATCTCTGAAGACTTGCAGCTGTAAGTTCAGTCAGTGGTATTTACAACGTTAATTACAAAGCATTGGCTCAGTATTGTATTTTTTTCCACCTTACATTTTTGCACTACATTATGTTGAAATAATAAATACATCAAGGTCTGTGGTTATAACCTGGGAAACAGTACAAAAATTGTAACAAAAAAATACATTTTTCCTCTCATTGCTCAATTTCCCATTTTGTGCTCACATTGGTCTTCAGACTAATGTGTGTACAACTCCAAAACTAAGAATATTTCAAAAGAGTAAAAACATAAACGTTATTATTATCGATCTTCACATGCAGATGCACATCTGAATCCCTTGACGGACATCTATCCTGAGCATCTTGTTTCTGGATCAGACCTGGACTGTTATAATGACCACAAATATTGCCTGGCCCACCGGGTTGTCTGCTCATCCTGTCTCGGACCTTTTGTGTATGAACCTAGCCTGTCTTCTCGGAATCTGGTCAATTTTCAGCCATTCTGCCTGCCACCTTCTGCTGTGAGCAGCTGGCTCTCTGGCTTACTTCTAGAGAGGCTTCCTGTCTGCACCAGGGTCTTATAAATAAACCTTATAATGCACAACACTATGTCAGGCTTGACTGTCAGGGTTGCTGCCTGCTTCTGCATTACACTCTTTTTTTTAAACATGTTTTATTAAACACAAACAAACTATTTTAGATCATCGGGACAGCTAGGGTAGAGCTACGTGTTACTTACAATATGAAATCAGATCTGAAGGATGAGACATATTCAGTCCAAGAGTTTGAGCAGTCGAGTTTGAGCAAGGACTTCAGTCGCTAAAAAAAATACTCACCTGTACACTGTGATCGCACACTGTCTATTTCTCCTGCATTGTTTACATTGTTTACATTTCAATTGTTTACCGTAAATCACTGCTGCACCTTATCCTGTAATCTACTGTAATTTACTGTAATTTTCAAGATGTATGCAAATGAAATTTCGTTTTGTACGCACTCTGTGCATACAAAATGACAAATAAAGTTGTCTAAGTCTAAGTCTAAGCTAATCATTTCCTTCTAAAAGCTTTTTTCCTCAATGACAGGATAATATTATACGTATATTTATTTTTCCGCCCATGAACTGTCAGGTTCTCTTCCCCAAATACAGCTCTTCAAAGAAACATCTTTTTTGGTAACCTGGCAAGTCGTGTAGCACTCTACGTTCTGCACATTATCAATCTGAGACTGCTTCCATGGAAGAGAGAACATACCAAGCTCAGTAAGTTTAGAAGAATTTATTGAACTGATTGGGCGAAGCGACATCCAGTGCCCGTCTAACAAAGGTTGGTATCAAATGAAAATGTAAGCAGCACGTGTCATGAGAAACCCCAACAAGGTAAGTTAGGCAAGACACTTCTTGCTGTTCTTATTTCAAAAACGAATTTGTGGATTTTTACAAAACCGATGTGTTAGCAGCAGCTACGCATGCGTCCTCCTGCGCTGCCATGTTTATTTTGGTTTGGCTTGGCAGTTCTTGTTTTCGTTGCAGCTGTTTGTCCCGCCCTAAACCACAATACTGCAACGTGATTGGCCCGGACCGCTCTTGGTTCGTGTCTGAAGAGTTAAGACGAAAGCAGAACCCGGATGGATTCTCGTTTGTTTGTGAACACACAAATACCGTGAGAATTCAACTTGCAGGCAAGGTTACTTTTTTGGTCCTTATAGTTTTTTATTGTTTATGTGAGATTTCTAAAGCTCTCACATGTGTCTCTTTTGATAACCTTCCAATTTAAACAGTACATGTCTATTGGGATTAAGAGTGTGGGTCATAAAAACGTAAGATTCAATTGAGTTAAATTATTCATGAGATTTTCATGAATATGTATATCCCTAAACTAAACAAACCAAAGTACAATGGTTTAAGTACATACGTACAACATGTTTTTTTTATTAGTATAACATGGAAGTGGGAAAAGACTAAATGGCAACATGTGGCTTGGAAAAGGGACAAATTTATCCAAAGCCTTTAAATTTTTTTTCTATTAGTATTAAGGTCAGGTGCAATAGCCAGCTTTGTGTATTTCTTCTCAGTACATATTTTTTATGTTTTGACACAATATGTTATAATAATTTGTAATGTAACTTTGGCCCTAGTAATGCTTTTGGGCCAGTCTATCCCTTTATTCACTGACCATGTATTACTGATAATTTAGGAGACGGGGGATGGGGAGCAGAAGTGTTCACAGGGCATATTATTCTGGCAACCTTCATGATTAGGATCAATAGACGTCTTCATGGATAAGTGTTTTCCCTCCTGGGAATGGTTGGTGGTGGAGTAGTGGTGCGGCTTCAGCGGTCTGGGGAGTGGCTGCCCTATGCGGAGGGACTTCACCCAGGGTCATTGCTATTGTGGTTTGGACGGGTCCAGTTGGGAACCCTTAAGGTGAACCCTTAGGGGATTCACCTTTGTGCTCATCCGTTCTTCCTTAATATACAGAATGCAACACCACTGAACATTAGGGTCTTGGTGTGCAGAATGATGGACCTTGCTGGCATGGGGGGATTACCTGGTGAGCTGGCCAGGTTGTGCTGCAGCAAAGCATCTCTAAACTATGACATTTCCAGCTCAATGCTTCACCGTTGAACTGCATGTTTTCCCTCGAATGCTGTATTTAGTTTTGAACAAGCAAGTCCTCTATTCTGATATCCAAATAATTTCTTTTTAGACTAATCTTTCCAAAAGAAATGTTTATCCACACGTCCACGTCTTTGTATACATTCTTTCTGGCAAATGTCATATTTTTCTTAGAGAACAAAAGCTTCCTCCATTTCCGTGTGCACTTTCTTTTTGATTGTGCATAAGTGCACTTTTAGTGGAAACAAGAAGCTGCTGTAGGTCCCATGATGAGCGTTTAGGGTTTTTGGGGACTTCTTGTGCCATATGACAGTTTCGAGCTGAACTTCCTTTCATGACCTGTTTTGTTGGCAGTTGTGGTAAATCTGCTCTATTACATATATACCATTTTCCATACACTGGAACGGCTGATTTCACATTCTGTTTAGATCATTTGTGATACCCTTACCAGACATTTAGGCTGGAATGAGTCAAAAATCCCTCAATCTTACAATTGCCCAGTCAGAAGTCAGGAGCATGCCAAACTAAATATCTGAGGCTTCTCATTATGCGCATCTGACAGGATGGGATGTCTCTGTGAGGTTTTATCCATTTTAAGAGGCAATAATTGTTGAAAGGTCCAATTTTTTGCCTAAGAAGACATTGCATTTTGTTATCGTACATAAGAAAACTTAAAGGGTCTTTTCTTTAGCCTGTATTGTTTATTTATACAACTCAAATTTTGCCCTATTACTAAAGTTTATATTAAATAAGATAGAGGTTTAGTTTACTTTTCATTAAAACTATATTGGTTGCTTCCCTTTTTATGAACACTACACCAAGACATAGATTTTCAGATAACATACCCATTTGAACTCCATAAAACTGTTCACACTAATGAATTAGGGTTAGTATGGCAGAGGTCTTCTAGAGACAGCAGGAAAAAGCAAATATTCGTTCCCCATAACTGCTCTACAACCGTCTATCATTCCCAGTGGCATTTCTGGTTAGCTGTCTTGGTTAATTTGACACAAGCATGTTATCCTGGCAGCAGCCTGCCAATAGCAGAAATGCCAATTCTGACCTCTATTTATTCTTCAGCCAATGGAAGGCCAAGGTGTAGGAATGTTTGTTCTGTTTGTTTTTCTGTGAGTCTGCTTATTTGTTTGACTGTCCATCAACAAGATCCAACCACCGCTGCCAAGCTCAGCTTCATGAACTGGAGAGGAGGCCTAGGTGGATCTAATAAAAAACAAACTTGTAGAATGAATTCAAACCAATTGGTAAAAACACAAAAAACAAAAACAAAAAAAATGAAAAAAACCTTGTGCTCTTCATGTGGATTCACTTTGGGAATATGGTTGCAATTTAGAGAGAAATTCCAGGAAGCAAAAACCTTTTTATTAAAGGCCATTAATGATTTGAACAGATTTCTAAAAAGTGGTAATTAAATTTTGGGAAGGTCAACATAGAGCAATATTTTTTGGTTTTGCCCCACACATCCACGTATTCTCTCCTGCTGCAGTCACACAAACTCTGCTCAGCAGAGAAATGGGAGCGGAAAATGGAATAGCAGAAAGAGGTTTCTATTAATGTTTTGTATCATAAACTTCTATAGCTAGGTTAAAGTTACAATGTTGGCCTGCTTCTTATTTCAGCAGCCTTCCCCCCCATGGCAATGTGATTAGAATATTATTGGCTCAAGCTTGGTTCACAAAAAATAGATA
Organism: Fundulus diaphanus; assembly: GCA_037039145.1. Lineage (NCBI taxonomy): Eukaryota > Metazoa > Chordata > Actinopteri > Cyprinodontiformes > Fundulidae > Fundulus > Fundulus diaphanus. Next base: position 28,284,062 of record CM073141.1, read on the forward strand.
AAAATAGCTTGGAATGCAAAGGTACATGATGCACAAAAAGGTACATAATATCAATGACAGAATTAATGTAGCAACAAAGTGGTTCACAGTTACATACCTGCTCTGAACTGTGAAGGCAGTAAGCTAAGACAAAACTGCATTTAGTTACTTGATCGTAAAGTCTCAGTAAACTATGGCACAGTGGTCCACTGGCTTCTTTCTATATTGTTTGGAGCCATCAAATATGATGCTGTCTTCCCACATACAAAACACTGCTTGGTTATTGGTTTTAACCTAAATTCTGGATTGATACTATTGGAACAGAAGGTGGGTAGTTTTAACAAAAGAGTATGTCAAAAAATGTGACCCACATTTTTTGGTTAGAGAATAGACAACCTCGTCATTGTACAAAGATTAGATTTTGAGCTACACTGCAACCTGATCAGACCTTACTAAACTACTTTCACAGGAGGAAATAATAAATGGGAAGATGGTAAAATCATTCTGTTTAATAATGTTGAAAGAAATGGGTGGTGTTATGGGCTTTACTTCACACTAGAGAATGAATTTATTTCACTTAAGTTTATATTAGCCTTTCACTTGCTAAATGCTAGCTATGTTCGGCATTAACAGGCAATGTGTTATATAGTGAGTATGGATTCAGATATTCACATTTTATTGCTCTTTTAATTAAAAACTTTGACATTATGAGGTTATTTAATTTTTTTGATTAAACTCTTAACTACAGAGTTAAAAATTCTAAATTTTTGCCCAAATTCTACGTGTTTAAGGATATGGCTTATTATTCCTAATTCTCTCTTTAAGACTCTTAACAGTACATATTGGTCAGTTTGACCCCTTTTTCTGTGTAGGCACTTGATCTGGTGGTGGTGGTGGGGGGTCAAACCCATTTTCCAACCATGCTGTGTGTAAATGTTGATACTCCTTAAACTTTTTAACATTCTGTCCCTTAACAGCCACAAACCTCAGTTTAAAAATTTGAAATTTCATATGACAGACCAACACAAATCACAACATTATGAATTAAAAATGAAAGGAGTCATAGTAAAAACTGAACTGAAAAAGTGTAGCATGCATTTGTATTCAGCCCCTGTTTTAATTAAAGCTTTTTTTGTGTATGTCTTTATCAGATTTACACTTCTGAATACAAAAGACTTTGGTCATTCTTGTTTAAAAATATCTTAACTTGATTTAGGTTTGGATTTGGACTTGGCCATTCTAACACATGAAAATGCTTTGACCTGAATTATTTAACTGAAGCACTGACTGTAGTGTTCGCTTCCTGTGGCTTTGTTTGAACAATTACTCTCTTCTTTCCATTCTTCCGAAATGGCAGAATTTTGAAGTGCCCAAATATTAGCTGCCCTTTCAATAGATTCTCACACTTGTTCTGTGAAGCCCTCCAGCTTTGAGCTACCATCAGTTTAGGTGGATGACCAATACCCTGTAATGTTCAAAGGTTTTACACCTCTCCATATCTTTATCTTTGCCCAGTCTCGTGTGTCCCTTGGTCTTCACGATTCAGTTTTTTTTCACTAATGTTCTGTAACAAACCTCTAAGTCCTTCACAGAACAGCTGTGTTTATACTGAGATTAAACTGCAAACAGGTGGACTCTATTTACCAGTTAGGTGACTTCTAATAGGTATTGGTCACAGAGGTTTTTATTTAGTTGTCTGAGATAAAAAGAGGAGTTTAAATGAAACATTACACTTTTCAGATTTATATTACACATTTGATCCAAATTGGGTTGTTTTTAACCAAACTGGTTATATAGAGTGGAATGGAAACTTTCCTGAAAGTGATGGAAAATGGTGCTTATATTGAAATGATGGCAACTTACTTTGGATGTTGTGAAAAAAGAAAAAAAAAAAAACTTTGGCAGAGAGGAGTTAATGAAGTTTCTTTCCCTCGCCCGTTAAACTTAGAAATTTTTAATGTATTTCACGGAAGGGGGGGAGCTAATGTTTCTCCCTTTCCTATCATCAAGACCTGACTTCTGATAATCCAAATCCACTTCGGAATAGCTTCAGTGGTAACTCTTTTTTTTAAAGAAAGATTCTAATGCAAAGGATTTGAGTAGCTAGTTATAACAGCAGCATAATGGATTGTGGTATTTTGGGAAAAGGCAAATCCTACTGGAGACATGTTTAAGGCTTTACATTTGATAATATTTGTCCCCAAAGATCTAATCATCTCCTTTGGACTAACACCATTGTTCAGTTTGACATGTGGTCTGAATGAAAAGGCCAGACCCCAGGGGTATCACACTGTTCGTCTTTTATTATCTCTGCTGCAACTGCGCGTCCTTCTTCATCTGCCATGAATTCTACAGAATACTGTTTTGTTAAAAGGTATTTCAAGTCTAATCCATGACTGTACCAAAGGTTGTTTTATGGAGATGCATCTAGACTTAATCATGCAAATCGCGTGTTGTTCAGAACATCTGTTTTAAATTGACAACGTCCCTCCCTTCCCCCCACGGGATTGCAGTACCCAAAATAATGCCTCAAGTTACTTGCAAAGAAAGGAAAAGTGAAAAGTTAATGGCATGTGAAGTTTTGATGTTATCTGATTTTTTTTAGTCTATATTATCTTCCCTGGAACAAAAGAAATGTAATATGTCAAACACTTTTAATGATTAAAGCCATTGCATAATGTAGGCATTCCCATTCTCCTGAATCCCACCACAAACTTCACAAGCTGAGGAAAGCATGACTTAAGGAATTAGGTGTCAAGCTGAAAGCCATTTGTGCTGTTGCTCTTACCGAGTTGGAGGGTAAGGTTGACAGAATTGGGATACTGGATGCCATAGTACATGGACTGACTTTGCCACCATGTGGGCTCCTCATTCCTGTTAAAGTCTGTCAGGAGACTGGCATTGTGGTTCAGCTCAGGGTCTGATGCGTCACAGTAGTGACACGAGCGCGTTGAGCCCGTCTGCATGCAGTAGTCCTCGGGCGTGGAACCACACACGTTTGATACCAAAACAGTGTGATTGAAGGCAATGTTCTCAAACTTTGGCATGCAACGGCTGGGGACCCCCTTCTCATCATAGCAGGTGTCCATTGCGGCCCAAACCAGACAGTGGAGGTACAAATAATGAGAAAGGACAAGAGGCAGGGTAGTAGAACTCAAAGCAAAGGATCCAACCATGTCTATGATTGCTTTAAAACTTTCACTTTCATACACTTCAGTATTGAAATTTAAAACGCATAAAGATCCAAGTTTCTTGTAAAAAATGCAATCCAAGAAAAGAGAGTAAGTCCAGTCAAAAGTCCTCTTTGTCTACTTCATCTGCTCTGTATCTGCCGGGTCTCCAACATATGTTCTCTTCCTGCGGAGTTGCAGGATGTTTAGGCAAGGACCCCTCACTTCAGAAGTAAGCTGGAGACAGAGGAGGGACAGGGGTGGGGGCAAAAGAAGTCCCAAATACCTTTAACTTTAAAACTTCTCCATCTGCTGGGTGATTTGAAAACTACACTGTCAGGAGATTCAGCTGGACCTAACAGGTTTAAATCTTACAGAAGTGAGATTCTGTCACCTCTGGGCTTTGAAGTATTGCATGACATAGCACCGCTGCTTAACTCTTATAGGGACATTTACCCTATAAGTGTTCAAAAAAAATACTTGACACTTTGCCCTGCAGCAGGACAGAATGCTGATTAAAACAATTCAGAAGTGGAACAAAAGCAGGGTGGAGGCTGTTGGGAATATTTCCCCAAGGACAGATCATCACTTTTATCTAGGAAAACAAGATGTTGTAATGTATAGCAGAGTTTTGTTTAGCTAGGCTACTGAAGCACCAACCTGAAACAAAATGCATATATTACATGTGTTAATTCCATTATATGCTGTGCCTTGAACACCCTTGTTCTTTTTTCCCTCTTTTCTCACTACAAACCTCAAAATATTTTTGTGAATTTTATTTGATAAACTACGTGTGGAGATCTGAATTATTTAATAGTCTTTATATTTACCATCCAGTACTTCATTAATGCAGTTTTCCTCCAGGATTGTCTTGTATTTCGCTCTTACCATGTTCCCATCAACTCTGACTAACTCCCCTGTTCCTGCTGAAGAAAATAATCAACAACAGAACTTTCTCTCTGACCTATGTGGCAGGTTTCTTGGGCCTCTGGGTTTATTTTATTCATTTACATTCTTCAACAAAACTCTGAGGCCATTAAATCACAGCTGGATTTATGCTGAGATTAAATTATGCACAGGTGGACTTTAATTAGGTAACTTTTGAAGGGAATGGTTGCATTGTATTTTACTTTGACCAGGCAGAGTAACGGAGATTTAAGGTACTGAATACAAATGCATGCCACACTTTTCAGATTTTTATTTGTAAAAAAAAGGTCCTGAGAACAGTTACTGTTCCGAGTAGGATTCAAGATCACCTGTCTCCCAGAGTCAGTTTGAAACATTTGTGAATCGTGGTGTAGTAGAAGGAGGACATCCACCAGCAAAACATGTGACTTCCTGTTGTAAGTGGGTGGGCTAAAGTGATGTCGGCAAATGTCCCTGTGAATGTGCTGTTCTGTGAAATTATTAAACTTTCACCTTTCATAAAGAAAAGTCAGAATTTGAGGCTTGTCCACACCCGCATGCTTTGATGCAGCAAAAACCGTTTAATACCTTTTGGTATCCAATGCATTAAGACTATACAGAGTTATTTTGAAGTCTGTAAGTCGAAATCTTACAGGAGTTCACTCAGATATGTGTCTGAAAGAGACAAAATGGCTTTGATTCAAGATGGCCGACTTCCTGTGGGGTTTGGACCATGGCTCCAAAAGTCATTTTTGTAGGTGTTAAAAAGTTATATATGTGTACCAAAGTTGCCAATCCTGAGTCAAAGCATGGCATGGGGCTGATGGTTTTAATGCCTCTAAAGGGTGTTGTAGAGGAATTGCCCCCCCACGAAATATTTGACTGAATATATTTTAGGGGCCAGATTAAGATTCATCATATTCAATTTGGTGCAGAAGATGATGTATGTGGAAATTAGAGCCAAACGTGTGGCCATGGTTTGATGTCAGATTTTGCCAAGCTGCTACGACTACACCCTCGGGCAAAAAATGTCTGTCTTGAAAAGCAAGTGAGGCCAAATTGTTAGCCTTCTTCTGACACAATTTCAATTTGGATTAGGTCAAGAGGGTCTGAAAGGAACTTCTCCTATTAAAAAAGTAATTCATGTTCTCAGGATGCTTGCTTTAGACAATGTATGATCACATGGTAATGGGGACCCAAGCTGGATCAATCTCACCAGGTGTCGTAATTTTGCATTTCTATGTGAAATTTGTTTTTATTTACGCGACAAAAACTACAAACCAGGATCTGGCCACACCTATTAGACATTAAATCCCCCACGTCAAAATGGGATGATAATGAATTTTGAATGTAATACCTCTAAATCCCTTGGATTTCATCAAAGTTCGACAAAAGTGAAGATTTGACACAAAATGGCTCACTACCTATTGGCTTTATGACATACTAGAGATTTGTTATCTTTTTGAGGGTTCACTCTGTGTACCAGATTTTAAACAAAAAACTGATAATGAAGTCCAAAAAGTTCAAAAAGAAAACAACCCACATTGGGTGAATCAAAACTAACAGTCTCTAAGACAGAACAAGAGTCTGGTGGACGTCCCGGAGGACGGCCCCAGCGTGACGGGTTCTCCGGCGGGCGGCCCCAGCGTGACGGGTTCTCCGGCGGGCGGCCCCAGCGTGACAGGTTCTCCGGCGGGCGGACCCGGTGTGACGGGTTCTCCGGCGGGCATCCCCGGCGTGACGGGTTCTCCGGCGGACGGCCCCGGCGTGACGGGTTCTCCGGCGGACGGCCCGGCGGGCGGATCAGGCGAGACATGATTTCAGGAGGCCGTCGGCGGAGCAGGGTGACAGGAGACCGTCGGCGGAGCAGGAATCTAGGACCCCGACTCCTGCAGAGGGAGAAAACAGAACAGGGTGCCGGACTACAGGCTAAGGGAGGCGTCAGACTACAGGCTAAGGGAGGCGCCGGACTACAGGCTAAGGGAGGCGCCGGACTACAGGCTAAGGGAGGCGCCGGACTACAGACTAAGGGAGGCGCCTGGTTACTAGCTACAGGCGGCGGCGCCTGGTTACCGGCTACCGGTGCGGGAGCCTGGCTACAGGCGACTGAAGAGGGAGCCTGGCTACAGGCGACTGAAGAGGGAGCCTGGCTACAGGCGACTAAAGAAGGAGCCTGACTACAGGCGACTAAAGAAGGAGCCTGGCTACAGGCGACTGAAGAGGGAGCCTGGCTACAGGCGACTGAAGAGGGAGCCTGGCTACAGGCGACTGAAGAGGGAGCCTGGCTACAGGCGACTGAAAAGGGAGCCTGGCTACAGGCGACTGAAAAGGGAGCCTGGCTACAGGCGACTGAAGAGGGAGCCTGGCTACAGGCGACTGAAGAGGGAGCCTGGCTACAGGCGACTAAAGAGGGAGCCTGGCTACAGGCTGCTAAGGAGGGAGCCTGGCTACAGGCTGCTAAGGAGGGAGCCTGGCTACAGGCTGCTAAGGAGGGAGCCTGGCTACAGGCTGCTAAGGAGGGAGCCTGACTACAGGCTGCTAAGGAGGGAGCCTGGCTACAGGCTTCAGGAGGCCCTGGGCTACAGGCTTCAGGAGGCCCCGGGCTACAGGCTTCAGGAGGCAAAGTCAGACCCTTAGCCACCAGAAGTCTTAGGACCAGCTTCTGGAGGGTTTCAGAAAGCGACATCCAATAAAGTCTCTCCCAAAATTGGCTGTCCATGAGGGTAATAAGTGGTCTAGGCTTACACCTAACTCCAAGAGGCTCAAAGTCTCCAGGGGACCACGGTTGTTGAATCCTCTCCTGAGGCCCAGGGTACCCGAAGAGCGAAGGATCCCCCTGGGTCCCCGCCTCACAGGTCAGCGACGGATCCATCTGTGTTCCCACGTCACACGTCGGCGACGGACCCCTCTGGGTTCCCACGTCGGACGTCGGCGACGGACCCCTCTGGGTTCCCACGTCGGACGTTGGCGACGGACCCCTCTGGGTTCCCACGTCAGACGTCGGCGACGGACCCCTCTGGGTTCCCACGTCGGACGTCAGCGACGGACCCCTCTGGGTTCCCACGTCGGACGTCAGCGACGGACCCCTCTGGGTTCTCACGTCGCAGGTCAGAAGAAGCAGGTCCTCCTGGACCCCCTCCTGTGACTTGGGTGAAGCCGAGTCCTCCTGGACCCACTCGTTGGGCTTGACGGGAGCCGAGGCGTCGGCCAGACCCTCGGGGACAGACTCAGGAGCCGAGGCGTCGGCCAGACCCTCGGGGACAGACTCAGGAGCCGAGGCGTCGGCCGGACCCTCGGGGACAGACTCAGGAGCCGAGGCGTCGGCCGGACCCTCGGGGACAGACTCAGGAGCCGAGGCGTCGGCCGGACCCTCGGGGACAGACTCAGGAGCCGAGGCGTCGGCCGGACCCTCGGGGACAGACTCAAGAGCCGAGGCGTCGGCCGGACCCTCGGGGACAGACTCAGGTCGGCAGTAGAAAGCCTGGAGGGCTGATCTATAGTGTCCCTCAACCTCCTTTAATTTTTTCTCCAGCTCCTCTGAATAATGACTGAAGAGAGCCTCCCTGAGGCGTTTAATGAGGGGTGCAAATGTCCTTATCTTGTCCTCCAAATCCTTGTGATCAGCTTCTGCAGCGCCACTAGGAGGAGCTGTGGGCGGATTCGGACAGGGAATTGGAGGACCCCGGTCTGCTGAACAGGAAAGAGCGGAGGAAGATGACGGGGCAGCCGGCAAGGGCTGAGAAGCAACGACCGTTCGAGGCTGAACTGGCTCGGCTGATCGCTGCTTAGAACGGCTGGAGGAGTGGTCAACAAGCCGCCGTCTTCTCCTCCCGCAGCGGGATGGCGGGCTTGGCGGGGATACCGATTCCTCCTGACGGGAAGGGACCGCCGACGCCAGCGGCGATTCATGCGCCTCGTCGCCAGGAGAAGGAAATGGGACCGACTCCAGAAAAAGGTCCGGACGGCGCTCCCGGATCACCTTCGCGTCAACCTCCAGAAAAAAGTCCGGATCCGGCATGAACGGCGGTGAGGGGGACCGACAGGAAAAATCCGGTGAGTGACTGCGAGAGGTGAATGGAGCACAGGTCTGGACAAGCATAGCTCCTCCGGAACGGAGAGAACGTGTTGGCATTGGATTCATGTGGCCAGAAAATACTGTAATGATTTGCTAGGGTTGAATCCAAAGTTTAGCCGAACACGGAGCTGATGCTAAAAAAGTCTTTATTGACACAGATGATGGGTCCTCCAGGCTGACAAAAAGGCAAAAGGCTGGGACAGACTCAAAAACAGGACAGATCATGTAGGGCAACAGACAGATAATATAAACTGAGACTGCAAGGCTCTTACCAGGAGGTTGCGGACAGGGACAAGAAGAGATTTTCCGGCAACTAACAGAAAACAAAGGCGGGCTTAAATAGGCGACAGAACCGGAGAGCAGGGCGGGACTAATTAACAAAAACAGGTGGAAATAATTAAGGGAGCACACTGACTGATAGACAAAAAAACCTAAAGTAGACTAAACAGACACAAGCTGAAATAAAAGCTAATGACACTAACAAGGTAAACCAACATTACACCAACTAAACGAGGATCCAGACAAGACAGAACTCAAAAACAACCAGACAATCAATACATAAAACAGGCATAACTTTAAGTGCCAAACAATTGACAGTTTTTACATAACTTGTAAGAAACCATCATGGAAGTTTAAAGCTGGAACAAGATTTTTTACAGGACCAGATGAAGATTTACTCAACTTGACTTCACAGTTAGACTGTCAAGAATGGGAACTCTCCAAATCCAGAGTATGCAAAATCAAGTGGCCATTGAATCTTAAACTGTGCTCCAGAAGAGAATGGGTGACTAGGACAGCTAAAGGGAGCCAGTAGAAATCCATGCAACATATACAGATGATCAAAGATACATCCAGAACCTGTGTTGCTGAATTGCTGGATAGAAATTGCATGCCGTGGAAGCTACCTATACTCACATCTGACAGTAAAGCACTAAATCCCAGGAGCATTGAAAGGCTACTGTTTTGAGTTTCGTACCAGATGATGTGCTCCACTGCATGAGCCAACCCTCTATGAATACCCAGCTGCAATCATGGCATGAACTGAATGTATTCTGGCAGGCAGAGAGATAATTCAAGGTGATGCTGTGGGCAGATTTTGCAAAAAACAATTAACAGAATTGATTACAGCAGGACTTGGCATTGTACATAATATTAAATTACAGTTTTACAGACCTTCAACTCCCATGAACAACAGCAGCATCATAGCTGGAAGTAGTAATGTTGGTTATGAATCACAACTAATGAAGCAATATCCTAAAATGGTTTACACATGGCAAAAATACATAGCCATGTTTGATTTGGCTTCAGACGACTATATGACCAGTACAGCAGAGGGTAGGGGAGACACCACAATGAGCCAGACCCCCCCCCCCCAAAAGAAAAAGAGGGAATCTTTCACTTTCACACTTAACAGATTGTCTGTGACTTAGTTGCATGTCCAGCAAATAGTATCCCAACACAGCCATGCGAGTAACTAACGACACTGAAAGGGTATCTGGTTCGCATCTTATGATGCGAAAATAAATTAAAGGATTATTTTAGTGTACTTGCATCTATTTATCTCCTTAGTTTTTCAAAAGTTTACATCCTGTATTACTATCAGTATCACTTTATTGTTTCCACTTAGGGAAATTTTACTTACACCAGGATGTGTCTATCTATGTGCTTACTCCTGCAATCAGTGTACAAGATATACAACAGGGGAGAAATAACACAGCCCTGAGGAGAACCAGGAGAAGAAAACACCTCATATGACAGAACCATTTACCCTGACACGCTGTGATCTCTGAAGTCTAAGACCCATCCAACAATAGTAGGACACAAGTTAAAGTCAGTCATAATTTATGAGCTAAAATGTCAGGCTGAATTGTATTAAAAGCAGAGGAAAAGTGTACAAACAGTAAATGACTGTAATTGCCAAGGCCATCAGTGTGCTTTAAAATTAAATTAAGAAGCATTAAAATGGCATCATCAACCCTTCTGTCACATCTATAAGCAAATTGTAAAGGATCTAATTTGTCCTCGACTGATTCAATCAACTTCCTCTTCATTACTTCTTCAAAAGCTTTGATAACTAAAGATGTGAGAGCCACAGGTCTAAAATCACTTATGTCCTTAGGGGACTTGGTTAGGTAACCTTTATTTAACCAGGTAGATCTCATTGAGATTAAAAATCTCTTTTTCAAGATAGACCTGGCCAAGAATGGCAGCAGCACACAATTCTAATCAAAAACTACATACATGTAAATATAATAATATTACTGTACTTATTCCTTGGTACAGTAACAAATGTGGATTTTTTTCCACAATGCTGGAACCCTTTGCCGCCCTAATGACTGCTTAAAAATAAAATGAAAAACAATTGAAAGTTAGTCAGCACCATGCCTAAGAAGACGTCCTGAAATACTATCTTGGTGATTTTAGTCACACTTCCTTAACATCCTGAACATTAAACATAAAATCCAAAGGAGGGGAAGAAGAAATCTCCTGTTTGATATGATTAAATTTATCTCTATAATCCTTAGTATCAACCCTAAGATATCAAGTATTAAATCTATTGGCTAGATCGTTTTCCGAATGAAGTCCATTTACTTTGACGTGTGAATTATGTCCTTTCTGAGACCCAGTCATCGCTGGTGCCATTCCACACTGTTTTTAAATTATTTCTCTTAAAATGTTGCACTAGCTTTTCCTTATACATATGTTTAACTTTTTTAATTTCTGTTGTAACCAATTTCTTGACTTGTTTTCCCTTTTCGGTAATACCCCACTGAAAACGTGTACCTTTCCCTATTACTAATTCTTTCAGGGACTTATTTACACATGGCTTTGTGGTAAACCTCAGATGCATTTGTAAATACCATTAAGTAATTTGAATAATTTCGTTTCAAATGACTAAAGACTATCTAATTCTGTCCCTTTGTTTAACAAATACAAGTCAGGGACTATTCGATCAAATGTCTATAGCGGTATATTAGAAAATACTCCTACTGTAAGACTGCCCATCAAGTTATATTTTTTCCCGTGACATACATTTTATTTCTGCATTAGCCAACCAAAACTCCTTACTTTTTCCTTGTCTTTTTTCTTGACAGGGTCCAGACCCATGTCAAGCTGCTGCACTAAGAAAAAACGAGCGAGACAACCATGTCAAACAGAGCCACTCCAGGATCATGACAAATGTCACATAGCTTATCAATTTTTCTGGAAATTATTTTTACTATGTCCAAACAAGCTAAATGTATTTCAAGCTAAGAACACACTAATAACACACCAGGAATATAATCAGTTTAAAATATTGCTGCTGGTGATTTATACTGTACATTCTACATTAAGAAACCACATTAAGACTTAATTGGGACCCGCTATTACTTCCTCTTAACCTGCTGTTATACCATTTCCTACCTTTCCACACAGACCATTGGGTTGAAAAATGCATTACGGGGGACTAAACCTGAGGAAAGTTTGTTTAACATCAAGTCTTGCTACATCTTTGGGATTACTATGTGTTGAGATCATGGTTTGCAATTCAAAATGTTTAGCCGTGTCACGACCATGCCCATTACTTTTGCTGTGACCTTATTGCCTCAATGTTTATTTTGTGTTTTTCTTTTCTTTTTAAGTCAATGATCAACTGACAATCAAAATTTCAATGCTTTAGGAAAGGCCCCAATAAATCAGATAAATATTGACTTGATTAATCACACCACCAATTTCACTTTTTATTTGCTAATGTCCTGGATGCAGAGATGAATGGAATCTCTGAGCAGCATAGTGTGAGAAGAAGGAATGTTATTGGGTCATTGTGTTTTTTTGGACTAGTGTGCATGTGCAGAAAAGATGTGTGAGAGCAGCAGTGGACATGTGGCAAATGTAGTTGACACGTCAAAACAATCCATGGCTGTTGAAACAAAAGATCAATTTGCAATACTGTGAATAATATTAGTTTTTATATTCCTGATGTCACAAGGAAATCCCATAATGAGAGATGATCCCATAGAGAGAGGAAAAAAAACAGGCTGGTCTGTGACAGTATTTTTTGCCTTTAATGGTAAACTTTTTTAATTTTGCTAATTATTTCAGTTCTCAGATGAATTGCTGTTGGTCTTGTGTCATTTGTTTATGCAGCATAGACAGGCTATTTTGCATTTACACTTTCAAATTTTGGTTTACAAGACGGAGTCAAATGCAATAGGGGTTATCTGGGCTCAATGCAGTGTATTTCTATACAATCAAATGTTTAGGTTTTTGGCACAATTTTTTTTCGTCTTCTGCACTTGTTGCTTACATTAGCACTGCTCTGCTGCTAGATTGATTAAGATGTTCCATCTGTTTGCTTGTGATTTGTCTGTTTGAATGCGTTTAAGCCGCAGTAAGTAGAGCTCTCTTGACTACCGCAAGTGGCAGATAGCAGACAGGTAGAGTGTGCAGATGCATTTAGATGCCATACATTCATGATCCCGGTGGGATTTACTGCAGTCTTTCCCATATCTTCTTGTGATTGCTTTGAGTTATTGCGGCTCTGTCATCACTCAGACAGGGACATTGTAAAGAGGACGACATCAATTTGCAGTGAAATCCTCTTCTGGATTTCGGTAAGAGCTTGCTGGGCTTCAAATCTGTTCATCTGTAAGTGGATCAACCATCATGATGAAGAATCTAACCGATTTCTGTTTTTATTTTTTATCTCTGGTGGAGAGGATTTACAATTACATCAGAGTAGACAAAACTGTTCATAATGCCAAAACTTTTCCACTTTTTGTCACATTACAATCACAGCAGTATATTGGATTAAGATTTTATTTCATACAACAAAACAAACTAAAACATAATAATGAAGACTAATGATACATTGTTTTCCGAATTTCTGTTATCAATTAAATCTGAAAAGTGTGGTGTGCATTTGTAATCCCCGTTTTCTCTGATTCTGTAAAATGAACTTTAGTCCAATACATTTCCAATAGAGTCACTTAATTTGCAAATAAAGTTCACCTGTGTAAACACAACAAAATGGTCAGGGAAAATTTTAAAGCAGGGGTAGCTTTAAAACAAAATCCCAAGCTTTAAATATCCAGCAATGCACTGTTTTAACCTCTTACCTATAAATTGAAAGAGCATGACACAAAGGTAAAGCCAACCTACCTAACCTGTCATGTTCATGACTAATTTTCACTCACATGCAGAAATCTTCGTCTTCTTCTTTATTAACATTTTTTGGCCATTGGCAAACAACAGATTGATGCAACATGCAGGAATCAGACAGGACAGCTCATCTTTATCCAAAGTTGCCAATCGTATGATTGCTGTCAGGTTTGAGAGCTGTAGCCAGACTGACTACATCCACTGGTGGGAAAACTTTAGCTCAGTGGAAAGTCATAACAGCTAACACAGACTCAACATTAATCCAACAAAGCAATCAAGTGCCATCTCAAATGTGGAGGGGCTGTAGAAAACTACAGCTGAGGAAGGATAATCCGTCAACGGGACAACTGTATCGGAGAGCGATTGGGTGAATGTGGCTCTAGTGTACAGAGCTTTGAGTCGTTAGTATGACTGGAAAAGCACTATATAAGTTCACTCCATTTACAGCATGCTGGCAGCAGCAACAGACACTGGCATGTATGATTTGAGAACTACGTTACTGCTACAGCGGCTTGTTAGGTCCAAAGAGATATTGAAATTACAGATAGGTTTTCTGTATTTATTTTCCAATCTGGGAGATTTTGTACACACCAGAAGTGAACAGCACCAGAGTCCATTTGGAAGCATGCCGAAACAACCTCACAAAGTGGGTCTCGGTGAGGTTGTTTGGTTCCAGACCAAGGTTCGCTCGAGTGTATTCACATCTGCACAAATGGTCTGGACAAAGGGGGAACCAAACACTGGTCCATTTAAAGCGGACCAAATCTGACAAATGGCTAAACTACTTCACTAGCATTCAGTCAAGCTCTGCAGAGCTCTGTCAATGAGATCATGTTGGAGTCAGATGTGTTGAAACAGATGCATCTAAAAGTTGCAGGGACACCGGGCCTCGAGGACTGGAGTTTGAGACCATTGCCATACACACATTCAGAGCTATAGTGGAATTGCCATTCATAATGGTATAGGTCACAGCACATTCATGTCTTAGAATGTTCCTGTCAAAATCAATACCTAAATCCAATCGAATATCTGCTGCAGGACTGATAAAGTGATGTTCACAGACATTCTCTTTTCAATCTGACTGAGCTCAATAATCAAATAACTTTGTACACAATTTTGCTAATCATGTATCCTTGTCCTCCAACATGACAATTACATACTTTGTATTGGTCTATCATACACGATCCTACATTATTATTAATAATAATAATTGAACTTTATTGACCTTAAAATTCAATTCAATTCAATTTTATTTATATAGCGCCAATTCATGAAACATGTCATCTCAAGGCATTTTACAAAGTTAAGTTCAATCATATTATACAGATTGGGTCAGATTATACAAATTGGTCAAACATGTTCCTATATAAGGAAACCAGTTGATTGCATCAAAGTCCCGACAAACAGCATTCACTCCTGGAGAAGCGTAGAGCCACAGGGAGAGTCGTCTGCATTGTACATGGCTTTGCTACAATCCCTCATACTGAGCAAGCATGAAGCGACAGTGGGAAGAAAAACTCCCCATTAACGGGAAGGAAAACCTCCGGCAGAACCGGGCTCAGTATGAACGGTCATCTGCCTCGACCGACTGGGGGTTACAGAAGACAGAGCAGATACACAACAAGAGAGACAAAAAAGCACAGAAGCACACATTGATCTAGTAATCTGTTCTACATTAGATGGTAATAGCGGGTGATCTGTCTACTCTGGATGATGTCACAGCTAACAGAACGCCAGATGGAAAAATTCACTTCTACATCTTAACCCATCCCCTTGGGGAGCAGTGGGGTGCCACTGTGTGGCGCCTGGGGCCCAATCAGGGGTTAAGGGTCTTTCTCAGGGACCCACAGTGCAGGCTGTGGGGATTGAACCGGGTACTTGCAACCTTCTCAGAGCGCAAGTGCGCTGCTCTAACCGCTAGGTCACCACTCCCTTTTGTGTTGGTACTGTACATACATACAATACCAATTTTATTCATAAAGTGCTTTGAGATAACTAAAGATGAAACAAAATGCTGGATATGACTGCAAACTATAAACACATATATATAAAAAACATAAATATGACATAAGAATGACAAAAGACTTAACACAATGAAACCGATTTAAAAAAGACAATGTCAAACTGATGTTGAAAGCCAAAGCATAAAATATGTTTTAAGATGAATATTTCTACAAAAAAGACAAATTGTGGTTTTGAAAGGACAAAATACTTTTTGTGCGAGGCACAAGCACATATTAACATTCTATTTAGACATTGTAAAAAATGGAGAATCGTAAGCACCTAGCAAGTCAAGATAGAAGTGTGATTCAGAGGAAAATGGAAGATCTGCTGACTTAGCCCATGTGGTTCTTTTGAAATAGGACACTTCAAACACTTAAAATTTATTTGCCGAGAACAAGGTTTCTGACTTTACCTGACACATACAGTTTCCTAGAGAATCAAAGTCTCACACAAAAAAAGAGAAAATCCTGTCAACTGAGGAAGTCTTATCCTCTCCTTCAAAACTGTTGACAGTATTTGGATTGGCTGAATAAACTCAGTGTGTGGTCTGCTGGAACTTAGAGTAAAGTCTGCAAAACGCTCAAGGGTGTAATATATTGCAGGGAACGCCTGCTGATCTGTAACCATCCAGACAAGTCGTCCTCATGGTGTCCTGTGATTCAGGTGGAGAAGATAGACCAGAGATCTAATGCATGAAGCTCAGCTTGTCAGCTTTGTTCAAACTGACTCTGTTTAAGAGGTAAATGTCAGGACATAAATATACACTGTGCACGCATGTTTTATGTTTTCTGGATCAGGAGGATATTTTTTTTCTCTCTGGAGTCCTTGTCTTTTCTTTCAGAGATACCCTTTCTTATCACTTGCCTTTTAGTAGTGAAATGATAGACATCACAGAGTCATGATGTAAAGTGATACATCTCTGTTTAGGGCATTTAACAAAACAGCTATCATTTGCAGCCATCTGGCTGTTTCTGGCGAGATTAGACCTCAGTATGCTCTGTGTTTACCAGAGCACAGCCAGGTCTTTCTGAAAGCCTGCCTAAGCAGCCAATCAAACAAAATGTCTGACTGTCATAGCATGTTGGTCCCATTCTTCTCAACATCAAAGCTATATATCATTAGCCTAGTAATTTCAAATGGAGCCTGTTAGAAATAAGAATATTATCAGTCTGTTCAATTAGATTCCATCTCATCTATTTTTCTTTCCATTTTTTTACGGCATATTTCAAACTCCTCTTTCGTTTCTCACATAATCTAGTCCTTTTCCCCGGTGCATCTCCCCTCACATTCTCCTCTCCACTCTCCCACTGCCACTGATCCTTTAGCCCCCACCTGCCACCTACTCCTTTTATGCTTCAGATTGGTGCAACTGGCTGTCATGATATGAGGCTTGTTGCACAGACACTAGCAGGTTCGGTCCCCTTTTTATGATGACACAGTGTCGCAGCGATAAGCTATGCTTTCAAATAGTGATTTGATGTCACAGCTGTCAGCGCCTCACTTAGCAATGCAGGCTGCGGCTGCCACATTCCTGCAGGGAATACGGTATCTGACAAACTAATGAGCAACCCTATCTTCCATAAAATTCCCATGCACACCTTTATAAAAGTCGTTTCTATCTGGATGTACGTGTTGCGTAATGATGTGTTTTGGTCACAGCAAAGGTATGAATACAATTGAAAAAGATCAAATGCTTGTGACAAGTATAACATTTTCATTGTTTAATTGGAAGAAATAATGCTCTACTAATAGTTGTGAGAAACTGGCTTGAGTTTCTTCAGTGGACTGTACATGAAATACAGTGATATTCTAACACTGTGCCATAAAACAAATACACGGGGACTTAGTTTAGTGGGCATTTGTAGGTACTTTTCTTTCCATATAAGCTATGCCTGCTCAGTTGCTTTTATGTTTAGCTGTGTCTCTTTCTTTGATGAAGTCACTGATGGAGCTATTGTTATAATTGGGTTTATGTACTCTGCTTTTTCTTGCCATATAAAGTACATCTGGATTAATGCTTGCGTGCTTAGCTGTTTCCATTTTTGGACACTCTTTTTTTGTTTGTTTCTATAGATGAGTACTGCAGGCTCCATGACTCTATGGGTGTGTCTCAATTCAGTGGCTACATCCTTCGAAGGAAGTTATTTGTAGGCCCATTAGGCCTACAAATAACAAGGCTATCCCAATTCATGAATTCTTCAAAACTCCTTCAAATGTGGCCAATGAATGTGTCCTTTTCCCCGAAATAAAGGATAGTTCTAATGTATTCTTCATTGCTAATCCTATCCCATGATTAATTTAGGGTTGAAGAGAACTGTTTAACCTGAAACAGCAACGGTGGAGGGGAGTGAAAAGCTCTGAATAAAGTTGGATATATACACTTTCTGTGACAAAAGTAACTGTCAAAGTTTTTAGGCGAGAAGTTATTTCTATTAACCCAAAATATCTGCTCGGTTTGTTGACACATCACTTGATTTTAAATATGCTCAGACGTGCTCGGACCGCCCCTGGCTCGCGTTATGAGCTTTAAGGTGGCTTGCTATGCCGAAAGAGAATGCACAATGCTTTCAGACTCTCGCTGGCTTTCCGCAATGAGAAATAATTCAGATCTCTAATGTCAATGTTTGGTTAGTTTATTATTATTATTCACTACAAATAAAATGATTTAAGCTTTGCTCAGAAAGTTCTAGGATTAGTGTTTAAGTTGGAAAATGTTTTTCTAATAAATTACACTAATGGTATTTGTCATCAATGCATTTTGTTAAGTGGCATATTTCAACATAAAATTAAATATTTGACTGATGAAAAGATAATAAAGCAACATTTTAAATACAATATTTTGAGCCATAATATCTAAGAGTAAGGTAAGGATAAACAATGTAGACAGAGTTGTATTTTGCAATGAGGGTGCATGTAGTTATGAAAGGCACACCAATATATATTCTAATTCAATTAAAATATGCTTTATCCTAATAGGGGAAAATGGAAACAAAGAGTACAGAATATTGAATAGTCATAATAAAATAATGACAATATAGAACAGTAAATTTATGTTTTGTATTTTTACTGTAGGTAGATCATTTTAGTTGGTCATCTTACAAGTAGCTCCCAAGCTATAAATGTGTGGGCACTGGTCTAAATGATATTTAGACATTAAAAGCACACCCTCCCATTCCATCTTTGTACAGATCTTTGTCAAGATATTGCATGTAACTTTGATTCTGTCCCGATAAATTCCAAACTTTTGGGGAAAGTAAAATTGAACCACCAGAACAATGTTATTTCTGTATCCTGCAAAACTGCTGTGGTCCAGCATTTCTCTTTTTTTATGGGATGGTTTGTTTTTAAATATTATGAACTTGGTCTCTAAATGATGTCCATCTTCTCTTTTATATACTGTATTTGTAAAGGAAATACACATAGAAAACATATTTTAAGATGAACTGGAAATAACTGACTACACCGGTTGGGTAAACTGGGTCCCACACTTAAATGGTAACAAAAATACCTTTTTTAAAATGTTGGAAATATTCAAACACAAACCTTTTAGAGAAATATTTATGTTGGAATTGGTGGAGTGTTACTGCAAAGTCTTGCGGCAAAACACAAAACTCAAACAATAGCAATAATTTTCATGCTACTTCATTGAATAAAACACAGAACTGTTTGTAAAGAGAGAAAATAGCATTGTATTGTTATACTAAAGCAGATCTAGGAACTGTTTAATGTACTGGATGAAGGACACATTGGCACATTATTATCCCACAAAGTCATGAGATTGGTTTATTTTCAGTTATTGTACTGTTATAAGCTAGATCTTAATAATGTGGCGAAAGAAATGGAAGAAAAATAAATGGCTGGGTATGCTGCCTATGTCACATAAAAACACTCCAGGCTTACTTTGAAAGACTTAAGGTGTCATCAATGTTTTCTAACACTGATGAGTGAAATTTTCTCTGTGACAACAAATAAAGGTCTGGAGAAGAACACAGTGGCCTAAACTGGCAGATCCTGAATTATGTTTGAGCTACAATATTAAACTGGACTTCTGGCAGTGGTAGGTTTTGTTATAAACTATAAAAACTTTTTGAAAATAATTACAATTGTCCCTATTTTTTCTGGTTTCATGTATTTCTCTAAAACAAAATATTTATGTAATGAATAATGCTGGTCAACCCGATATTCAGCATACAGAGTTATGTTTTTTTGAAAAGGTTTATTGTGAGGGATGAATAGTGGTACGTGAGGGAGGCAAGCAGAACTAGACTTGACAGCTGATTTATTGGCAGATGGTGCAGGCAGGCAGGCAGGGATCAGCAGGGGACCAGAAGATGCAGGTAGTGACAGACCAGAATAGGCGATGTGGACCGGGGAACCACCAGAACGGGCAGAGCAAGCAGATGGAACTCAGGGGAAACAGGCAGAACTGTAACATGCAGACACAGGAAGCTTTCTTCAGAAAAGCAAACAGAAGAGTCCAGCTGGCTGAGCACACAGGAACTGGTAGAGTAGAAGCACATCAAACGAGACAAGACGAGATGAAACGAGAAGAGACGTTCTGGCAGGGATGAGTTGGCTGAAGCAGGTATATGTAGGCAGGAATACAGGTGAGCTCTAAACCTTTTCACTGTAAATATACTATTACTAGAGCATGTGGCAGAATTTTCTATTTGGTTGCTGGGTGTCCCTCAGTAAATAGTGGGGCTTGGATTAATTTTTTTCCCAATGAAGGTTTGATACGCACCATCAAGGTACATTTGACTGTGCTTGCTTTATGGACGACAGGTGAGAGGGCCTTTGGATCTCCTGAGAGAACAATGGGAAAGTCCAAGTCCATCGGGTGAGAATGTTGTATCGTATGTGATCAAAATGAGGGAGAAACTTGAGCAAATGGCTTTATTGGCACAGCAGAACATGAAAACAGCTCAGGCTAAGCAGAAAACCTGGTATTATAAAAGTGCCAGGGAGAGATGTTTTCATCCGGGCCAAGAAGTATTGTTACTGCTCCCCACCAGTGACAATAAGCTTCTAGCTAAATGGCAGGGGCCTTACAAAGTGACACGCTGTGTTGGGAAGCTTAATTATGAACTGTATATGCCTGAAAAGAAGAAAAAACATCAAACCTTCCACATCAACCTCTTGAAACAATACCACAGCCCCATGCAGTGGTCTGTCATGCCATCTAATTCTGAGCCATCTCAACAGGAGCCATTGCAACACAAAGACCACGCAGATGCCGTTTTGCCGCAACTCTTTGTGCGTGTCGTTGAAGATGGAGATGAAGAGGAGTTATTTTTCCCTGTTAGTAGCTCCGAACCAGCTTCAGTCTCTCTCTCTCATCTCCAGCCTTTTCAGCAAGGTGATGTTAAACCTCTTTTGGATCCAGAGCTATTTCAGGAAAAGCCTGGTTTCACAAGGCTGATACAACATACCGTTCACTTAAGAGATAATGCTGCACCCCGCAGGAAGTTCTACAGGATTCCAGAACGTCTTGTCCCACAACTCAAGGAAGAGATTAAGCTCATGCTGGAGCTTGGGATCATTGAGCCTTCTGTGAGTGAATGGTGCAGTCCAGTGGTGCTAGTACCAAAAAAAGATGGCACTTTGAGATTTTGTATTGATTTTAGGTATCTTAATTCTGTTTCCAAATTTGACTCTTATCCGATGGCTCGCATTGATGAACTTTTGGAGAGAGTCGGAAGATGCTCTTTTATCACAACCCTCGACCTTAGCAAGGGTTACTGGCAGCTGGCCTTGGCACCGGAAACAAAGGAGTTGACGGCCTTCAAAACACCTTTTGGGGTTTTCCAGTTTAAAGTGATGCCTTTTGGTTTACAAGGGGCCCCAGCAACCTTCCAGCGCCTCATGGACCAGGTACTGAGGGAGGCATCAGACTTTGCTGCAGCATACTTGGATGATGTTGTGATTTTCAGCCAGACGTGGGAGGAGCATATTTCTCATCTTCAGTACGTCCTAGATCTCATTAAATCTGCTGGCCTCACCATTAATCCTCACAAATGTATGTTGGCACAGAGGCAGGTTGAGTATCTGGGTTATGTGGTGGGACATGGACAAGTTAAACCTCAAATGGGGAAAGTAGAGGCTATTCATGCATACCCAGTGCCTACAACAAAAAGGAAGGTCCGTGCTTTTGTTGGTCTAGTGGGGTGGTATAGTAAATTCATTCCTCATTTTGCAGAGAGGGCTGCCATTCTCACAGATTTAACTAGAGCATCTGCACCTCAGAAGGTAAGGTGGACAGAAGAGTGTGATAAAGCTTTTAATGACTTGAAATTTGCAATCTCCAGTGAGTCTGTGCTCTACAGTCCAGACTTTGATAAACCTTTTATATTACAAACCAATGCCTCAGGAGTAGGCCTTGGTGCGGTTTTGCTACAGGACATCAACGATGAAAGGCACCCTGTTGTGTTTCTCAGCAGGAAGCTTCAAGACAGGGAAACCAGATATTCCACAGTTGAAAAGGAATGTCTGGCAGTGAAGTGGGCGGTGGAATCCTTGCGGTACTATCTGTTAGAGCGACATTTCACCCTTGAAACAGATCATCGGGCATTGAAATGGTTACACCAAATGAAAGACTCTAACATGCGTATTGCAAGATGGTACCTGTCACTGCAACCTTTTGATTTTACAGTACAGTATCGGTCAGGGAAGTCTAACCTTGTGGCTGACTGATTGTCCCGAATGTATGAATGTCTTGGGTGAAGGGGGAGGAAATGTAATGGAGATAGCTTCCATTACATCAGGAAACTTGATTATTTATTGAGTTACAGTTGCATTGTTATATTGTATTATTTTTGTTGTATTTTTGTTCAGACATTTAGGTGGACCTTCTTGAGATGCAGGGGGACTGGCCATCCATTCTGTGTGAAGGAAGTGTCAATATATGAATGTCAATTTATGTTTCCTTAAGTTTCCAGAAGTTTATTTTCTTGCTTTGACAGAACTCTTAGTTGTAAGCACCTACCTCTTCCTGGTTTGGCTCCTCAGCAGGGTGTGGCAGCAAACGGGAGAAACAAGCTGCAGGTGCTGCTGAAAGCTCTTGGAGCAAACCATTTGTAAGGAGGGTGGAATTATGTTTAATTTGAAGTATTATTTTGATTGACTTTAGATTTGTTTAGTTGAAATGATTTGCATTTATGTAAATATTTGTTAGGTTTCATTTACTGTTTGTGGGTGTTATTTTTGTGTAAGTATGGTTGTTTATGATTTTCTGATCATCCCCTTCATTGGGTCATTCTAGCAAGACACTCAGGGTGCACTGCTATAAAAGGCAGACGTTGTTGTTGTTGTTCAGTGTGTGTGTGGTGTGTTTGGTGCAAGTCTTTAAATAAACCACCTCAAAAGTTATTGATGGTCCTGCCTCTATATTCAACGTGGAGCCTCCGCCGGTCGAAAGCTGACAGCAGGACACTGACAGTACATGGCAAACAGTTAATCATTCCCTTAATTTTATTTTGTCCATCGCTTAAGGTTTTATTCATTATTGCTGTACTAATGCACATTTCTAGGGATTGTTTTTTTTTTTTCCTGGAAATGATGCACACCTCAGGTAAAGATGTAGACATGGCTTAGAATAAACAGTTTTTTTATTGCAGCTATATAACTGCACCATTAAAATCTTGCTGCAGTTCTCTAACAGTGATATTTAGGGATCTGTGTGCTCTTACCACCCACCTCAATTTTCTGTAGGATGCAGGTCAGAGGATTAAAGTGACGTCAAAAGAATTTTGATTTTTTTGTCTGATGATTTGGATATTTGTTTTTAATCTCTTTTTCTGCTAAAAGACAATTTCTATTTTTTGTAGTAGAGGACACCTGATGTGCAATTAAAATTTCTCTCTAAAAGTAACAAGTATGGTGGGGGAGCTTAGATCACTGAGACAGTATCATTTCAAAGACACCAAATATCTTAACCATTGGCTAGGGGGCTTTTCTACATGCTCATCCTTTGTTTTACACTAGACCCTCCTGGAGAGTGCACGGTTCCATCTCTAGTCCCAGTAGCCAACATACAGAACAAGCACTGCATGTTACATTTGTGATGGCAAAACAAAATGACTAGTTTTTCCTGATAGCTTTCCCAAACAGCAGAAGGAGTTAGTGTTTGATGGTTGTCATGAAGGCTTAGTGATCCCAACATGCTTTGCTGCAGTTTTCATTGAGCTTGGATTTTTTTTTTAACTCTCTCGCCATCCTCCTAAACATGGGTCATCATCCAGCTTTGCTAATCAAAGCTTTATGTGTTAATTATAAAGTTAATTATAAAGTGTGCATATCTGAGTGTGGATATGGAAAGGCAAGTAACAATTTTCTTGTAGCCAGTTCCTGACCCATGAAGATCAACACATATCAACTTTGGTTCAACATTTATCAACGTATCTTCAATGGCATGCTCTTTTATTTATTTATTTTTCATTTTGAAGAGGGGCCTACACAGGCAATTTTCATTCTCATTTGATACTCTCAGTGCTTTTCAAAAGTATTCACGCCCACATTTTTCATGTTTTGTTGCCTTACAACCTGGAATTAAAGTGATTTGAGAGTAACAAATAGGAGAAGATAACAGAAAATTCAACAAGCATAACTGTTCATCCTCCTTAAGACAGCACGTTGTAGAGCCACCTTTTGTGGCAATTACAGCTCCAAGTTGCTTTGCATAATGCTGCAGGAGTTTGCCATGTCTTGCCACTGGGATTAAACTGATCCAGCTCCTTCATTGTGGATGGTTTTCGCTTGTGAACAGTGATATTCAAGTCTAATCACAGCTTCTCGGTTGGATTGAGGTCTGGACATTTACTAGTTCCTTCCAAAACATTTAAATGTTTTCCCTTAAACCACTCAAGTGTTGCTTAGGCAGGATTATTCAGGTTATCGTCCTATTGGAAGGCGAACCTCCGTGCCAGTCTCAAATTACAGGCAGACTTACACCAGTTTAGTTCAGAATATCCTGGTCTTTAGCATCATCTATCTTTCACTGAACTAGGACCAGTTTCCCTGACTCTGCTGCTAAAAACATTCCCACAGCATAATGCTGCCACCACCATCTTTCACTGTGATGGCAGGGTTCTTGGGGTGATGGAATGTGTTTGTCACGATCTCCAGAGCCCCGTTTCAGAAAGGATGGCCGATTTATCCTGAGTAGAAAGGATCTACTCTGTGTAGTTCTACCTCACTCTCCCACACTCAGTGTTTTCAGTTTCAGATGATATCTATCTGGTAACTAAACTCAGTGTCCAATCAACCCTGAGCTCAGCACGAGCATGAAAGAAGTCCTCATCAATGGAACACAGGCAGATAACGCGATTCACCATGGCAACAGCAGGAATTAAGAATCCTTGAAGTGCACATTTCCCGTGAGTGGAATTAGAAATCTTTAATGAAGGCATATAGAGAATATTAAACCATAATTAACAAAAAGAAACAATGCTTTTGCTGCAGAAAACACAAGTCGGTGGCAGAAAATTGCAGAAAAAGTCAATGCATGAGTGATAGAGATATTTGACGGAGAATTAAAGTGTATTCTCACATTCAATACCCAAAAGGGTGGGGGGCATTTATTACGTGTCTAGGTGCAATCAGACAGGAATAAAAAGGACGTGGCAACAAATCAAGATGAAGTATGAAAATACAGTTTAATCATTTAAGTTATAAGTTATTTTTTATGTTTAACCTTAACACCCTAAAGCATTAATTGGCTATAATTAAGATTTGCCATTAATGATAGGATGTTGTGAGTTATTGAAATAACTGATATGTTCATTCATGTTTTTTCCAGCATTTGGCTTCACCCATCCCTCTAAAAATGAGTTGACACAGACTTTCTTGTAGGTGTATAATTTGTACCAACCTCACTTTTTATTAATCATATAGGCTATATTTATATTTTAAGTTGAAATAAAGGTCGTATTATTTAAGTGAAGAAATGTGCTGTTCCCCCAAACGGTATTGGGGGAGGGGGTATATGAATGGAAACTAAAATATATGAAGTATATAAATATATGTATTTCTTTTATTGCCCTGCGATAGACTGGCGACCTGTCCAGGGTGTACCCCGTCTCTCGCCCATTGACAGCTGGAGATAGGCACCAGCACCCCTTGTGACCCCACAAGGGATAGATATGTTAGAAAATGGATGGATGGATGGATAGTTGTTTTATTAATATCTTGGGTCTCTGACTATGGAACAACTTTAAACCCTACTATAACTGAGTGCAACAGTAACATTCCTGACAGTGCGACATACAGCTGCCTCTGAAATATTTTTTGCGTCACCTCCGTTATTAAAAAGCTGCTGTTGGCATAAAAACGAAGATGCACAAAGAAACTGTTCAGAACTGAGAGTGTCCCCTCGTTATGTTAGAAAAGCAATGTGCGGGCTGAGAATATTAAGATAAATCATTGACAGTGGTGAAAAACAGTAACACTTGCACATACATTAATTTAGAAATTATGACATTTAATCATGGTCTGATCAGCCTCTCCCGACAGAGATTTCTTTGGTGTATTTGCGCTCTAACATACAGGCTTCTTCAAAAAAGGACACATCTTTTCCGACACTTCCTTGTGCGGATCTCAGCTTAGAAGTAGGAAAAACTCACAGTTAGCCCAAACAACTCTGCTCGGTAGCCGGGTTGTTTCACGGAGTAATTTTTTGTCATAATTTGACTCAGCGTAAAAGCTTCTGAACTTTCTGAAATGGAAAACCTAGAGTATATGAGAATTTACCCCAGAAATATCCACTAACCCAGCTTTACGAAACAGAGCCCAGGTATTTGTGTTTTGATTTTCTTTTGTATATGTTGTTTGAACTGCTTCCTTGCTATTGTGTTTCCTGGATCGTACCTTCCTTATTTATTTCCTTATGCTCATTATATTTAGGTACTGTATTTGTATTTTGGGGTTTCTGATTATATTCTCTAGAGCGTTTATTTTGTGGATTTGTTTCTTAGTTCTTTTTGTGTATACATTTTGTAATATTTTTGTTGTGTCTGTGTTTTACTCTGCTCCTTCTATCTGCTCTCTGCTTTCAATGATCTCAGCTGTTCCTAATTTCTCATCTGATTACTCCCACCTGTGTCGACATGTTTTTCTCCACTCCTTCCCCTGTATATAAGCTGCAAAATTTTCATTTCTCATTTGCTTGTGTCTTCTGTTGTTTATGCTGTGTTACTCAGTTTGATTTCCTGTTCCCTGAAGCTATGATGTTCCTCCTAAGTTTGCCATATTTTGCCTGCTGTACATTTATTTTGAGTCAGTCTTTAAATTCCTTATGTTGTTATTATGCTGTGTCCAAAGTCCTGTCCGCATTTTAGTCCAACTAAAACAAAATGACGGTGTTGGGTTTGTCCCCGATATAGCGTTTCCCTTGGTGGCTGAAAAGTTAAATTTTAGTCTCATCTGATCTGATGTTTTTAGCAAACTAAAAACATGCCTTTTTATTTTTAACACCAAGTGTGTTATTTTTTGGCAGTTCTTCCTATCTTATTGTGGTCCTATAGACAGATGTTCCCGTCTCTGAGGGGGAGCTCTGCAGCTCCTTCAGGATTACCTTTAATCTCTGTGCTGAGCTTTGTTGGGTGACCTTCCCCTGGCAGGTTTGTTGTGGCAACATGTGCTTTCCATTTAAAGACGATGGGTTTGATAGTGCTTTGGGGGGACATCAAATAGTTTGGTATTGTATTTTTTATAACCCCACCCTGACTTGTACTTCTCAACAACTTTGTCCCTGACTTATTTGGAGAGTCCCTTGGTCTTCATGATGTGATACATCTTGCTTAGTGGTGCTGCAACCTCTGGGGCCTTGGAAACACTGGGTCTTGGGCCAGCAAATCCCGATCAAAAAACAAGCCTAAAAGAACCCTAGCAAAGCAACCCACCACACTGTAAAACAGAGGCCGTTTCAAAGCCATATAAATGCATGCTTTTAACGTTGCCTTACTACACACACCACAACTTTTGATGTCAGTGAAATTGTCGGGGTGGGAGGGGAGGCTTGCTTTGTCTGTATGCAGCAGCACCACAAGGTTACAGAGTGTAATAGACAGTAGAAGGGCTTCTGTTGGAAAAAAATGACAAGCGACTGCATGTTCAAAAACAAGCCCTAAACCTGTGACTCATGAAATTTACAAGCGACTTCAGAAAAAAGCAAGCCCAAAGTCGCATATAAGCGGAGTTGGCAGCACTGCATCTGTAAAGGTGCGTTCACATTTAATGCAAATGTGGCTGGCCGAGCGACAGATTTACATGATATCCCTATGCACAAGTGCAACACAGGAGCGACGTGACGCTAAGTGAGGCAACAGAGAATTCTAGCGACCCAAAACACACAATTTTGCCAATTAAAATGAAGATACCTGCTGTGGATGCAAAGTGACAGTTGCTGGAGTTGAATATGAACAATCAGGAACTGGATGTGGCTGTGACATGGGGTGAAGGACTTTAGCGGAGATGAAGTAGTTTTTATTCAACGCAGAAGACAAGCTGATAGTGACAGTCTGCTGTCGGACTTAGTTGTATCACTCAACCAATTATTACTACTGAGATAAGTCTAGAATGGACCAAGCCTGGAGGAAAGTGAGGTATGAGGCTGGAGTGGCAGTTAAGTGAAAGTGTCACTAGATAGCACCATTGAACTGCTGTGTTTCTGACTTGTTGCCTGCTGTGTAATTGCTGTCGTCTGCTGTGCGAATGGCCGGCGATGATGTGAGGAGAGCGACAGCAAACAAAAGTGGAGACATTGTGGCGCCATTCGAGTTCAGTGTAAATGCACCTTTAAACGGCCGCTCCCATACAATACAATACGCAGCAGAGATGTCTGTAACTTTCATCAAATCTAAGGCTTCAGTTATCCTGTGCAAATGCACCACATAAAAAGCTGATGTAGGGGGATAGCTTATTTATTACATGGAGTACACATAAAATGCTTATCCCGTGCAAATAGGGCTTTAGATTCCATACAGGTGAACTTCATTTCACTAATTATTGAAGGTAAATGGTTGCAACAAAAAACTTTAGGTAATTCATGGGAAAGGGGGTGGATACTAACCTTGCCAGCAGGGTTGATAATGTGTAGCACTCTCTGTGCTGCACATTATCAATCTGGGACTGCTCCCATTGAATACGTTTGGGGAAAGGAGCAGAACTCTCCAAGCTGATTGGGTAAAGTAACACCTAGTGTTTGCCCACCAAAGGTTGGTTTTAGCCAATCACGGTATCAAATTAAAATGTAAGCTGCAGCTGCAATGAGAAACTATCAAAGAAGAAATTGTGGATTCTTACAAAACATGTGAGAGCTCCGTCCTCCTGCACTGCCATGTTTGTGTTGGTGCAGCTGTGGGCTCAACCGCTCGTTGCAGCGACTGTCATGTTCGGCTTTATATGTTTGGCCCACATGCAGAAACACTCAGGGAAAACAGGTCAGATCACAAGAGTTTTATTTAACTGAACCACGGGGTCACGAGGAAGATCTGTCACCGCAGATCGGGGAGCAGCGGGGAACCAAAGCCTGGAGATCGGGTCAGTCTGAAGGAGAGGGAGACACGGTTAATTGTGGGAGAAGCTAAGGTAACTCTACGGGGAATCGTAAGCTTACCACAGAGCACGGGAACCGAACCGAGGAGGAAGTGGTGTGGACTCAGCCCGGCCTGCGGATGGAGTGACAGGCATCCGGGAGAACTGTGAGCGGAGGCGGATGGGGTCCGAGCAGCACCGGCGGGTCCAGGGATCCGGAATGAACAGAGGGAGGAACCAGGAGAGTCCGGGGTGACCAGGGTGAATCCGGGGAGGGGAAACTTGCGCCCAACTTGGTACCACCAAGGGAGTTTGAGGAGGAGATCGCCAGAGCAGAATCTGAGCAGGTTGAGGATTCGGGAGCCTGGTCTTCACAGCGCAGAGTCACACGAGAGAAGACACGAGTGCACTGGAGAAAACACAGGAGACAAGGATTAGATCCAAAAACGGGGATCGAAAAACTCACGGGTCTGAAGCTCAGGAGGTGGTTTCTGGCCTTTAGGCATACCGCGACAAGGTAACACTCTGGCATCCTCCCTCTGTTCGAGCACGGTTCTTATAGTGTGGCCCGGTGCTGCTGAAGTGTCTGCAGGTGTGTGCACTCCGCCCACCCGTTAACCACGAACACCTGTGGAGAGAGCGGAGGCAGCAGAGCCAGCAGCAAGCTGCACGGCCCTGCCGACTGAGTCCTGACAGCGACGACTGATAAGTTTTGTTCTTTTCTCAGCAGTAGTTTACTGCTCGCATTGATTTACCACGGTAATTTTGTGTCTCTTTTGACTCACCAGAGTTCAAAACCTCTACAGTAGTTTTCCTACAATGGAGTCGCCAGTGGTGTTTCCTGCTCGTGGTGACTTCTTGTTGGTGGCGGGCTGATCACGCCTTCAGCAATATGATGCTGGATAATTTGTGCTGCTCGACCTGTCTGGCTCCGCTTCAGCCCAACGACAGGCATGATTTGTGTCCCTCCTGTCTCGGTGTGGAACATCTCCGGGAGGCGCTGTCGGATAACGCCTGCCCCAACTGTTCCGTCATGCCCCGGTCGGTCAGGCTGGATCGGTTGGCTGCGCTGGAGCAACCTACCGACTGGGCGGGCACTGCGCCGTATAGTCTGTTGCCACCGGGAAAGACGATGTGCAAACGGCCTACTATGGCTGCATCTTCGGTGTCGGCAAAGCGAGCCAGACAGACCGATGCAGGGAGGTTATCCACAAGAGTGGATCATCTCACTAATGAGCTGGCCCAAATGAAGGCCCTTCTCCAGTCCTTTCAGACTGGTGGTGATCGCAGCGCGGCTCTCCCTCCAGAGCAGGTTGAAGTATCGGTCACTGAAGACGATGCTATTTTGGTGGCGGCCTCTGGTACCCATTTCTGTGAGGACCTCCCGGAGCTGGGCTCCAGGGCCTCCAGGTCTGACGCCATTGCCTCCCAGGAGGATACGGGGGAGTCTGTGACAGCCGCCATTCAAACGTCTCTTGCCCGTTTACATTTTGACGTTCCTCAGACCCAGCCTGCAGCTTTCAGCGCCTTTTTTAAGCGCAGTAGATCAGAGACTGCCTTTGTGGTTCCTCCCTCGGGGGAGTATATACGGGAGCTACATGCTTGCTGGTCAGACACCAAGGTGCTTTCACGTCTGACAACAGATGGCAGGGTCCTGGCGACTATGCAGGAGGCACCCAGGGTTGGCTTGGGGCAGATGCCAGCGGTGGAACCTGGCATTGCCTCTTATTATTCCACCTGATGAGGTTTTGCGGCCCAATGCTCATTGTCCGCGCCCTCAGTGCCGTATTACTGACGACCTTCTCTGCAAGGCCTATGACTCTGGGGCCTGCATGGGCCGGATTGGGAACTCTCTCTCCCATCTTATGTTGGCCCTGTCTTCCTCCTTGGAATCTGTTCCACCCGACCACGCCATGCAAGGCCTGATGCATCTCTGCAGGCCTTTGCTCTCATGACGAGGGAGCTTGGACGCACACTGTCCACGCTGGTTCACGCTCGCCGCCAGGTCTGGTTGGTGCAGTCGCCACTTCCCGATCCCTGCAGGAGAACCCTCCGGGCCCTGCCTGTAGTTCCGGGGGAACTTTTTGGCCCTGCAGCACTGGACACCTTGGACCATACAGCTCAGGCCTCTAGCAAGGCAGCAGCTGGCAGGCCTTCACAGACGCGATCGCCAACCAGTCTGCACTTGGGCAGCTGCGGGTCCTTCGCGGAGGCCCTCGCACCCATCTCCTTCCATTGAACCCCAGGGTCTGGTAACAGCCCAGAGATCAGTCCAAAGACCTGCTCCAGATCAGGGAAACCGGGCTCGAGACCAAGCTGGGGCACGGTCATTTTATCCCTTTCGAGCCACGCAGTCTGGTCGGCGTCCTCCCAAGCCTTCAAGGGGCCGGGGGGCCCGCAGATGACGCCTTAGAGCCTGTGGTCGGTTATTTTACCCCAGGACAGCTCGGCTTCTGGGCTGCCCACACCCCGGATTTGTGGGTGTTGTCCACCCTGTCTGGGGAGTACCGTCTTCAATTCCACCGCAGGCCACCCGTCCCTGGCCAGGTCAGGATGACTGCTTGGGCTTGCAGATGAACATGGAGAAAAGCAGTCTGACTCCCTCACAGGAGACTATATTGCTGGGCATTGCCATGGATTCTATTTCAATGACTGCTTGCCCGTCACCCCAGCGGGTGAACAGTGTATTGAGCATCCTCCCGGAATTCAGATGCGGCATGGCACCGCCTCTTGTGCGGTATCTTCGCCTTTTGGGCATGCTCACAGCCGCATCTGCCGTAGTGCCCTTGGGACTGCTGTCATTGCGGCCCCTCCAGATGTGGTTGAACAGCTTGAATCTGGACTCCACACGGAACACTGATCGTCTCAGAAGACTTCGGGTGGGCCCTCAGTGTCTTCAGTCTCTGTCCCAGTGGAGCGTGAGGGCGTTTATGACGCGTCGTCGGGAAGTTGTGTTTACAGATGCATCCTCCACGGGCTGGGGTGCAACCTGGCGGGGTTAAATGGCAGAGGGGACATGGTCCCAGCGGCGGAGCAGGGAACACATCAATGTCCTGGAATTACAGGCTGTACTTCTGGCTCTTCAGAGCTTTCTTCCAGGCTTGCAGGGGAAGCATGTGCTGGTAAGGTCAGACAACATCACTGTGGTTTTTCACATCAACCACCTAGGGGGGACCAGGTCAAGGAAACTGCTGTGGTTGACTCAATGGCTGCTGACCTGGGCAGCTCCATATTTGCCCAGCCTCAGAGCAGCCTACATCCCCGGGCCAAAGAATATGCCAGCAGATTTTCTATCCCGTCAGAAGCCGCTTCCAGGAGTGTGGAAGCTTCACCAAGAGGTAGTGGAAGGTCTTCGGCAGGGCGGACGTGGACCTCTTTGCCTCGAGGGACGCATTTCACTGTCCCCTTTGGTTCTCCTTGGACAACAGCAGCCCTTTGGGCCACGATGCACTGGCACACGACTGGCCTCTGACCCTCCTTTATGCCTTTACTGCGCGAGCTCAGCTCCGGCTCGCCAATGCGTCTCCCCTCCAGGATGGATCTTCTCTCCCAGCTGGGGGGTCAGATTTTTCACCCCAAACCGGACCGGCTCCAGCTCTGGATTTGGCCCCTGCAAGGCCGGGGTCCACTTTCTGAAAATACACTGGGTCAGTAGGGTGTACAATGGCGAATGCATGGGCGCCATCTATGCGAGCTGTCTATGCTAACAAGTGGGCGGTCTTTGCGACCTGGTTCCGTAAAAAAGGACAGGACCCGGTGCAGTGTTCAGTCTCTGACATACTGACCTTCCTGCAGGCATTACTGGATCAGGGACGGTCTCCGTCTACCTTAAACGTGTATGTAGCTGCCTTTACTGTTGGCATGTCGGGCTGAATGGTTGTTCAGTGGGCCGAGACAAGGACGATGTGCTGTTTTTGAGGGGTGCTCGGCGTTTGTATCCACCCAATCGCCCTGTGGCACCGGCGTGGGACCTTTCTCTGGTGCTTGACGCTCTTCGATCCCTCCCATTTGAGCCCCTTGAATCAGCAGACATCACCGAAGACGCCATTCCTTTTGGCGATGGTTTCCGCAAAGCGTGTGGGTGAATTGCAGGCTCTCTCGATGGCCGAGCCCTGCTGCCAGTGGAATCCTGATGGCTCAGGTGTTACACTGTGGTGTGTCGCAGCATTTATTCTTAAGGCCCGTTTACACTACACCTAAAAAACCGAGCCATGCCGAGACCAGTCCGAGCTTGGTCCAGTTACCAGGCCGAGCCTCGTTTCTGACGACCGTTTACACACAACGCTATCTCGGTTCCTTGGTTGCTCCTCGCCCCCTAGTGGCGATCTGCGGTACTACCGCTCTCTAGGATTGAAGGCGGAAGCAGCGAAACACACAGCTGCGCCCGTAACATTCAGGAAGTTATGCTTGATATTGTGATATTTCGGTGTTTGCAGAGAGTCAGGGGAAGAAGGCAACCATTGGTTAATTTACTTGAGAAAGTTGGCTTTTTGGGAAGTGGATGAGACAAACGAATGTCTAATAAGGATTTACAGATGCAGGAACCAACGACAGACGCTGAGGTTCATTGCGCTGCTAAGCAGAATCATCACTGGAAACCGTGTGGCACGGTAAGGAAGCTAGTATTATTATAAATGTCTGAAATTTGTCTGAATGGAGTGTGAATCGGGACGTGCAGCCAGAGACGCCGGAAAACCCGCTGACAGTCAGCTGACTGTAAGGGCATGACGCGGTCTGCTCATGCGCTCTTCGTTATCAGAAACCGGGATAAAATAGAACCAGGCCGAGACCTACCCAAGAGCTGGTCTGCAGTTAGCGCGGTCAGGTTATGGTTAGCGCGGTCTGGTTCAGTCTGCTGACCGTTTACACACAAGAGTTATCTCGGTTACCGAGCTCGGACTGGTCTCGGCTCGGTTAAAAAAGTGTAGTGTAAACGGGCCTTTAAGGTGTCACTGTCGTCAGGCGGTATCAAGCCACTCCATCTTGCTCGGTTGGACACTGGATGCCCCTCCGAACCACTGTGCCCTGTTCGTGCCCTTGAGGCATATATCAATGCCACGGCATCCTTCCAAAATACAAATAGCCTTTTTGTTTGCTACGCCGGCTCACGGAAAGGTCAGGCACTTTCTAGGCAGCGACTTGCACACTGGGTTGTGGATTTGATCTCCAAGGCTTATGCCTTGTAGGACCGGCCACTGCCGGCAGGAGTTAAGTGCCACTCTACAAGGGGCATGTCGACATTGTTTGCTGCCATGACTGGGGTGCCGTTGGATGTTATATGCTGTGCGACCTCCTGGAAATCACTTAGTACCTTTATTCGGTTTTACAGGGTGAATGTGGCTGCACCCCATCCCCTTCATGGAATTCTGGAGCAGCATACATCAACATCACATTAGGTGGATGTCCCTTGAATGTTGACGATTCCTCGTGACTTTGCTGACATAAGTCATCCAGTGCTTGAAGCACCGCCTCTGGCGGTCAGTAGGGATGAAATAGAACAAAAGTTACTGCTGTAACTACAGTTCTATGAATCCTGGATGACCGCCAGAGTGCTTGGTCCCTCGGAATCTCTGCTATTCACGAGAAGATTGAGGGATTGAACGCCGGGTGCCACGTGACTATATAGAGTCACGTGGGTCCCCGGCAGGTCACAGGTGACTTTGTTGTCATTAGTACTCGACCTGCGCATGCGCAAGAATAATCATTCAGTGCTTGAAGCACCACCTCTGCCGGTCATTTGGGATTCATAGAACCGTAGTTACAGCAGTAACTTTCGTTTTTCCTGTTTCCTATTTCTGCTCTGTGTTAATTGGTCTCCCTCCTTCAGCTGCCCAGTCTTCACTCAGCTGCTGCTTGTTTCTTCTGATTAGCTCCTCTGGTTTGCATGCTATTTCTCCACCCATGTCTGTCAGGTTTTTGCAGAGATGAACCGAACTACACACACACACAGAGCTCCGTTTAAGAAAGTTTATTAAAGTGAGGATGGTTGTGGAAGAAGGTGAATGGAGGAGCTGGAGAGCTGGTGAGACTGGATGTCGCTGGAGTGCTGCGGACGCTGCGCCGTGGAAGCGGGTAGCCTCCAGAGCAGGGTAAAAAGTCCTGATACAGAGGAGATAATGATTAATCCAACAAAGGAGGTGGCCTTACTTGTGGCTGGAAGGTAGCAGGTGGGCACAGGGAGCTCTGACAACCGGACATGGAAACATCTCCGATAGCCAGACTAGGGGCTGTTGACAGTTCACCAAAAGTGGAAAAATCTCTGGCAGTTGTGCAACAGACGGGTGATGCTCAGGAGGACGTGGGAGCTTCTCTTGCTGAGGCAACAGGAGAATGAAGACGGACCAGCGGGGAAGTGGAGGCGGAGTGAGGCTTAAATAGGGAAGCTGGCAGGTGGAATGGATTCTGTCTAATTAAAGCCTAACGGGTGTGGCTCATTACTGCAGGAGTGGAGGGTAAGCTGAGTAAGAGGATGATAGACTGAAAACTCACAGGGAACAGAAGCAAGACAAAAACTAAACCCTGACAATGTCTTTGTATTTAACATGATTGTCATGGTTGTCTTCTGGTTTCTTCTTGTTTCTTCTGCCTCTGGATTCAGTTTACCTTGCATTTTCTACATACCCTGCCATTTCCCCACCTGTTGGTTCCCCTAGTTGTTCCTTGATCTGTTCCTCCCGTGACTACATTTATATATTTTTTATTGTTAAAAAATAATTTTTCTCACCACCATGCTCTGCATTAGGGTCCTCATTCAACCAAACCCTAACAGGAACATTGTATCTGACATATTTGTCTGTCAGAAGGGACTTTGCAGC
Source organism: Fundulus diaphanus (assembly GCA_037039145.1). Taxonomy (NCBI): domain Eukaryota; kingdom Metazoa; phylum Chordata; class Actinopteri; order Cyprinodontiformes; family Fundulidae; genus Fundulus; species Fundulus diaphanus. The sequence goes on from CM073141.1 coordinate 28,319,683, forward strand.
TCCTTCTTTTTGCTCCTAAATCCCCCAGATGCTTCTCTTTTTTCTCTCTGTGGCAATCAAGAATACTGGTTTTCAGTTTGGACAGCTATGAAGACTACATTTTCCTATCTCTTATACCACCCATCTTCTTCTATCCGACAGCTCTTTATTCATAACATTCCCTACATTTAGTAATTAGTTGACTGTTGATTAAAAAGGGCTTTAGAGAGGAAGAGAGGCAGCAATTACCCAACATATTAATCCCCTTCAATAGTTTCATTAGAATGCTCCATGCATGCTGCCTTCAATTTTTACATTTAAATTTGACTCTACATTTTTCACACTTCAATTTGTTCGTTTAATTTGCTCCACCCATAATTGGGTATAGGTGTTGTGTGCTTGAGTTGGTTTATAAGTGGAACTGATGTTCTGCCGTACCATTACTGATACCAAGTACAAAGCCTTAAACGTTTCAATACAACGGTAAAAAAAGTAGTTCTGTAATGGAAAGCCACAAATGCCAAAGCACATCTCATGTTGTAGCCACATGTGTGGTGCCATGATGGAGCAGGCAGAGGGAGGTGTCCAGAGATGGGGAGGAATGACTTGGACATGACTTGCCCTCCCAGGAAACCAGCTCTCCCGCTGACTCCAATAGGCACCCCCATTCTCCGAAAACCCACCCGGAGAGAGATGCTCTGCTAGCCACACCACCATAGTCCGTGGGGCCAAAGATAGACGGCAGGGCCAAGGGTCAATCGCAAACCGAGACCAACACTACCGCCCTATAATCCACCCGCCCACCGTCTGGACCGTCTGGGCGGAAGAAAAGGGAGAAAGAAAACATTCTAATCAGTCAGCCCACCCCTGTTCCCTGGATAGAAACAGCACCGAGAGCCACCATGAAACAGAACCGAGACAAGGAGCCACATCCCTCTCCCAGCTCGACAGGCCCCAAGTCCCTCTAGCGCAGGGGTTCCCAAACTTTTTCAGCCGCGAACCCGCTTCGGTGTCCCAACCGGGTTGACGCACCCCTCAATCTTCGAAAAAAAAAAGAAAAAAAAAATGTATATATATATATATATATATATATATATATATATATATATATATATATTAGGGCTGGACGATATAGAAAAAAAGCTTATCGATAAAAAAAAATGCATATTGCTCGATATCGATAATTATTGAAAATATTTAAAACCATATTTTATGTGCAGCTCTGCCTGGACATTTTATGATATTGCTAAATTATTTAATTTTTAATAAAGAACACAAACACAGAATTCCAATTAAATCTTTATTTAACCAACTTTTTTAACCATAACAGAATTTCTTTATAGAAAAATAACTTAAGAGACCTGAGTTATGTTATTAAATAATGACAAAGAATAAACTAAAGTGACCAGTAAAATGACCAAAATAAATATACCAAATAAAGAAATAAAATACCCTATTTAGGTGGGAATAGTACACTAGTTACTTCTCAGGTTTCATAATTAAGAGGCTGACGCAGGGCTGAGGTCCGAGGTTGTGGCATGGTAAGACGCAGATTGCAGCTCATTTTGCACTGATTCTCTGCACTCGTTGCACTATTTAGGGAGCGCTGTTAGAGAAATACTTGCAGCCCAGAACTTTATATCGCGGATCAAGAGTGGCGAGTAATTGTTTGAAGCCAGGATTTTCAGCTGCAGAGAACAGCGGCATATCCATCACTATGAAGCATTTTACTGCATGCGTGATATCCTTATGCCGCTTGGACACTTTTTCATTTTATCACAAAGACGGGAGCCCAGTTTAGCTGCTATACCTGCTTTGTTTCGGAAGAAGTTCCAGAAGATTCCCACGAAGACGCGCAGCAGCGCGGGGCTGACACAGCTCGCGCTGCTGCGGTAGTGAGCGGCTTACGTGATGAAACAAGTTGGTTGCGTTACCAGACTTTGTTTTTACCGGTTCCTTGCAAGTTTTACAAATCACTATGGTTTATTTCTGTCAGACTGGCGAACTAGTAAAACCCCGTTTTGGGACCGTTTCCTCCGCCGCTACTTGCTGCGACATATTCACATGCTCTGTGTTGTGGTTTGAGAGGGCGGCGCTTTTTGACGGCGTGCCTGGGTCCGCGATTACGATTGGTCGAGAAGAAGTAGTGACTGTAGCATCAACGAATATGATAGGCTGAAAGGAAAGAAGGAAAACTCTCTATCGAACTTTTATCGACCCTATTTTTTCCTATCGCGCCACACGTCTATCGATCGATATATATTGTTATTGAATTATCGTCCAGCCCTAATATATATATATATATATATATATATATATATATATATATATATATATATGGCAGTTGCAGTTACAGTTCAAACATCATAACAAAGGTTATATAAATAAAATTGGAACATAATTTGAATTAAGTTGCAATAAAGTTACACACAACATCCACAGCAGAAGCCAGAGAAAGATCGTTCAAGCCTCTGAAGCAGGTGGATTCTCAGACTAAACTCTGATGATCTACCTGTGCGTGTTCTCACTTTATTTAAGCTGGTACATGAAATTTATTTCATGTACCAGCTTCTTAATCTGAGTCTGACTCACAATTTACGCCGCAAAATACAAACATGAAGAAGCTTGATTTGATTTGTGTCCGATGACGAGCGAGCGAGCCACAGTTTGATAGAGCAGCACAGAGTAACAATAACAGAGCGCTCCATAAAGATGTTATTAATCAGAGAAATAAAAAGTTATTTTCTGATTTCTTCACAGCGGTTACCTTCAGCAGGTAAACACGCCCATAGCAACACACCTCGGCTCTCCGCAGCCCCTCTTGTTTCTGTCTGAATATGCGCTAAAACCGCATCTGTAAAATGAACTGCGCCTGTCTGAATCACATTAAAAAGTATAACAGCTCTGTGCGTGAACATAGTCAAGAAACCGCGTCTACCCCCCACCAGCAGCGGTAACGGCAGCGGTGTGTGTGCGTGACTGCGCGTCAGAGCTTGTCACCGGTTCAATCACGGCCCCATGAGCATCGCTGTTTGTAGGCGCTGCGCGATCCATAGAGAGACAATCACTCAATTTAATCTTGTAAATAAAAACTTTCGGCCCGAATTAAATTTTCCCTCCGCTGACGTAAACGTCGTGAAGCGAGGAGAGAGAAAGAGAAATTTTCTGATTCTCGCTCGTTTTCTTCTCCCGGATCCGTTGCAATTCTCTCCTCTGTTGCCTCTGATTTCTCTCTCACTCCCTTCCTCTCCTCCTTCATCGCTAACTTTCACCTTAGATGTCTCACCTGCATGAGTTTCCCTCATTTCAGCCAATTGAGCATCTTTGCCAGAATGATTGAAGCAGAGACCACAAGCCATGCGCGCATATACAGCACAATGTGGATACTTCATCTTAAAATGTAGCGTAGAAGAAGATTTCTTTTAGATAAATACATTTTGTGTGAATTCTGTAACGTTCCGTTATGACACCCAAGCACCAGACCGAGGTTTTGCTGCTAACACTTTATTTTAGGACGAACAGAACGGGAACAGCTTTTACCCCGCCAGTCCCGAACAACTACTCCTTTCCCCGGAGGCCACACATTTCTTCCGGTATGACCCAAAACCTACTTAAAGAAACAGTTAGTGTGCAACAGCACTTAGCAATAAAGTCTATTACGGATCATTACAATAGATTTTGTTTATTGATTAAATTTACAGTTTTTGATTTTAATCTTTACAAAGAAAATGTTTATTTACACGTCTTTGTGGTGTGGAGGAAAAACACCGTTACAGTTTTCAGCTCGCGCACCCCTGATCCCTGCTCTAGCGCACCAGAGGCTCCTGGTACGGTCAGACACTCCCCAAATCATTCCACATTCTTTAAGATGAACTTTATTTCTCTAACTTGGATCTGCAGTGAACCCAAGATTCACTAAATCATTCTTATGGTGATGGTTTTCAACCAGTTTTATTTGTCCTTTTGTGTGTACATAGTTCCTAAATTTCTTTAATCTTAATTTTGCTTAGTTGTTTAGTTAAGTTTCACTAGCCTGGTAGAGAGGATTTGGTGGTTGAAACAGTGGAATTCAGATAAACAACATTCTATAATGGTGTTCCTTGGATGTGCATTTAGTTTTGTTAAATTTTTATGCTTGAAGAGAAGTTTATTTCATTTATTCAATATGTGAGCATAATTTGCTGTTAAAAGAATGCCAGTGCTAAATCACTCTTTCAACTCTTTAACATTGTAAAGGTACTTTAAGTTACTTTAAATGCAATTAGAGGGAGAAGGGGTATGAAAAATAAGTTTTACTTCTTCATACCCCTTTTCAGACAACTTACATTAATCAATAATCAATGTCAGATATCAGGGTGAATATACCTGATATATTTTATTTAGAGGAACATTTTGTTTATCTTATTTCTATTTATGTTCAAATGATTTGATTGAATTGGAACAGAAAATTTAATTTAATGTTTACCATTTACTTTTTTATATGGTACTTGGTTGTTTGTTTGAAGTATTTCTGAAATTTTATTTTTTTTATTATTATTATTATTTGTTAATTTCTGAAATGTATATTTTTATTATTATTTGTTAAATGTGTTAAATTTGCTAATTGTCTGAAATAAATTCCTTTCATTCATTCATTCAACTATTGTCCTAATATCAGTTGTTTGGCCTGATATTCACCACACAATACCTAACAGATGAGTTATTTAAAAAACATGCATAATGGCACAACAGCAATAAAACGGAAATCACTATTTTCTCAGAAATTGAAGGTTTTTCACCCTTTTCTCTCTTTGTGCTCTGCTGAATTGTTCTACTACCCATATGTGACGTGTTGCTGTGGCACGTCACATATGGGTCTGGGCAGTTCAATACTAGAGAGGATTATTATTCAGTGTTGGCTGTTTTGGTGTTAATTAAATGAACAAGTGTACTAACAGGGCAACAATGTTCCCAAAAACAGAAATGGCTTTCCAGGTGGAGACCAAAGACATTTTCCCCTCCACATTTATTGACTTCTTCTCAGTATTCTTGCATTTGACAAAGGTCAGTGTCACTATTAGTAGCATGGAGCAATACCTGGACTCTAAACCAGTTGTGCAGACAGTCCAGCTCCACCAGGATAGTACACCAACATGTGCCATTGCCAGAAAGTTTGCTGTGTCTTTCTCAGCTCAGTCTCAAGAGCGTAGAGAAGATTCCAGAAAACAGAATACTTTTTGAGAGCAGGAAAGGGCCGCCACATCTCCTTAACCCATCAGCAGAGCTGGTATCTGCTTCTTTGCGCACAAAGGAACAAGGTGAGCACTGCAAGATCCTACAAAGTGACCTGTAGCAGGCGCTGTAATGGATGCCTCTGACCAAACCATTAAAAATTCACTTCATGAGGTCGGCCTGAGGCCCTGTGCTTACTGCCCAGTACCATGGAGCTCACCTGCCATTTACCAGAAAACACCAAAATAGGCAGGTTCTGCACTGGCACTCTGTTCTTTTCACAGATAAGAGCAGGTTTACTCTGAGCTCATGTGGCAGATGTGAAAGTGTCTGGAGAAGCTACATTGAATGTTATGCAGTCTGCAACATTGTCCAGCATGATAAACAATGACAAACTGAATGCCATTAGGTCTTAGGATGAAATCCTAAGACCTAATGGCATTCCCATTCACTGGAGCGGTTGGTCATGGGTTCCTCCTGATTTTTGATGATGCCTGGCTCTTTATTTTTGTAAGAGTATGCAGGCTGTTCCTGGAGGATGATGGAATTGATACCATGACTGGCCTTCATACCCTTCTGACTTAAATTCAATAGAACCTCTCTGGGACAACACGTTTAGGGCTGTCCGGTGCACTTAAGACTGTCCAGGAGCTCAGTGATGTCCTGGTCAGGATCTGGGAGGAGATAACCCAGTACACAATCAGTCATCTCATAATGAGCATGGCCTGACATTGTCAGACATGCATACAAGCACATAGGGGCCATAAAAAAGAGCCAGTTTGAATTGAAGCAATAACATTTTAGCAAATTGGACTAGCCTGCCGCATCAGTTTTTAAGATCCACTTTCTTAGTGAATTTGGATTAAGCCCTCTGTTGGTTGATAATTAAAAAAAATTACCAAATGATGTGGCATCCTTTTTTTCTTAACACATTACACAATTCATATTAGCAGGATTTTTTTTTTCCAATTGAGATCGGATGTGTGTTCAGTGTGTCTTACATTTTTCTAAGTAGTGTAGTTACACAGCAAAACATGAAAAACATCAAGGGGTGTTAATACTTTTGCAACAAATGTGTTTTGAAGTGGATGTTGCTATGTTAAGTAATCATGCTTCTAATATTTTGAAATATGGAGATTACAAAAGTGTCCTGAGAGTTGTGCCTCTTTTCACTGTAATTTTATGACTTTGCACATATACCACTTTACCTGATGAATATGTAAGGATGTAAGTAATGCAACTATTTGAGAAAACATTGTGCATTATGGTAAAAGCTGTAAGACATGTCATCATGATTCACTACACTGCCAGACTTCAGTGTGCGTTGATGTTTTCAGGCAAGTCCATGACAAATGAAACTGAAATGCAAGCAAAACTCAGAGCCCTTTTTGTTTTGCTCTCCATCACAGAAAAGCAGAAACCTGACATGACTCTCACTGGGTTTTTTTCTTCAGTGGACTACATTCCTGAAGTTGCCTGAAGGTATATGTACTGGACTACCATACAGAATTATTTCAAAAACACAGGTGGAAGTCCCTTCCTTACTGACACTCACTGGAGTTCCTCTAATAGTGCAACTTTTGTATTTTTCTCTTTGATGAGTATGTTTTTGAAGCCTTGCACACATGGCAAATGTCAAAAGGTTGCTTGAGGATACAGCCTGTTACTTTAAATGACCTGCTAACCTGTTTACATTAGCCTGACTCTCGCCAGATGGATGTTGTTCCGTGGAGCTCCTCACAGCCTTACACATCCATCTGGAATCGATACCACTGGGAGGGATTTCAATACCACATAAAATGGACGAGCCAATCAGTATTGACGAACGGAATTTTCATAGATATGATGTATAAGAGAAGCAACTGTTTGGATTCAGACAGCAATGGCGGCTCGAAGTGAGGAAGCAAGTGGATAACATTGATGCTGCTATTTCATCAGTGTTTTCTAATCTACCGAATATTAATTCTTTAAAAGAACAACAGAGAAAGGCTTCGAAGGCTTTCGTTAATGGAAACGATGTTTTCGCCCTTCCCCTGATCGGGTTTGGCAAGAGCTTGTAGCACGTCAGTAAAGATGACGGACAAGTGGTTTATCCAATCATATGCAAGGATTTTTGATAAGGCCCCTCGTTCTGAAATACATCTCCAATTGAACAATCCCAGATGGATGTGTGGAGCCGTGTGGAGCTCAGCGGAACGACATCCATCTGGCGAGAGTCAAGTTATCTTTACATACACTCGAACTGGGTAGGAATTTAAGATTGATTGAGGGCTTTTAATTACTTATTTCAGCTATTTTCTTCAGGGTGAAATAATCAAACCAAATACATTTAAGTATTTTTAAAAACAAGACCAGGGAAAAAAGTTTGATTTGCTTTCATTTAATTTATTTTGTATTTTCCGCAATAATACGGAGCCCCTCTGGTGACATGGACAGAATTTTTTTTTTTGAAGATGTTAAGTTGTGGCCACGCATTAGTAAAGCGTGGCCACGATTTACTAAGTTGTGGCCACAAATTACTAAATTGTGGCCACGATTTACTAAGTTGTGGCCACGAATTACTAAATTGTGGCCAAGAATTAGTAATTCGTGGCCACGAGATGGATAAATTGTGGCCACCATTTAGTAAGGCGTGGCCACGAGATAGATAAGATAAATACTGCCTTGGAGCTTGATGTTCAGGAGACATGAGTGCATCCAAGGATGCGATGATTAACTGTACATCCTACTTTTTCGCTAAGTGACAGTGGACAAAAAAAAAACTTTTTAGGTAAAGTCTGGTATCAGCATAATTTATACTTAATGATACCGGATTGAGGCGGTAAAGTGGGCGGATTTTCCATGGTGCACTGCGTGGTGGGAAAAATGCATAAATAAAGACTGTAAAGGGCTTTTTCAGAGGGAACAGGATTAAGGGATCTGAGCTGAAGCCCCGCTGTTACAAGTTCCTTAAAATGACCCTTAAAAGCGCGCACCTAAATTACATGCAACATAATTTTGCGCATCTGAATTCAAGCGCAAGGCAGCATGCCTGTTAGAACGAAACTTCTAAACAGAATGTCATGGTACCGACTCTTTTGACCCACATACAGAACATACTGAGGAGGCAGAGATCTGAGTTTAACAAGTTTATTAAATATATCACTCATGCGGCGGGGGCGGCGGCAGGGAGGTTGTCAGCTGATCGGCGCTCTGTAGACGCCGAGACTTGCGAGGATGATCAGGGACTTTCTGAGGTTTTCTTCCTAAGCAGCTGAGCGGACCGAGAGCTGGCCGGCTCAGCCGAGGCAAAAGGTTCTCCGGAGCGGGATCCGAGGCAGGTTCAACCTGGGAAACAGGGAGACAGAAATTAGACGCTTTCCAAAGCGTAGAAAGACGTTGGCCTACTGAGTCCTACCACTTAAGGCTGACACTCTGGCGATGAGGCGCTGACAGCCGCCTGTTTAAGAACCGTCCCCGCTGAGGACGGAACGCAGATCACCTGAGAGCGGCGCCTCCCCGCTCGTCAGCCGCCACCTGTGGAGAAGGGAGAGGAAATAATGGCAGCACCCAGCCCAGGCATGCCCCCAGCACTCTGACACAGAATAAGAGGCTTTTTAGACTGGATCTTGTTAGCAGAACTGTTCTCTGATCCAGCGTGCAGCCATGACTGGTTCTGAATGAAGGATTTATCTGGCAGCCGCTCTCCCCACTTCCCTCTGCGGTACCGGATGGTACCGGCTTACTGTTACCAACGATTAAGACCAAAATTATTTATAATTCTGATCGCTCCTCCTGCTCCTCTGTTAACATGAACTGCAGCAGGAATAATTACTGATGGCCACAAGCTGTGAAACAAGCTGAAACAGCTCCGCAGAAGGCGGAGTTTAGACTGAGGTCTGTTGCACGTGAGCGTGTGTAGTCAGTGAAATGCACGTGTCACACGGTCAATGCGTGTAAGTTGAGAGCTTTGCTTATTACTACTCTGTGTTTAATTGGAAGAGATCGCAGGATGTCATTATAGTTCATTCCAAGGTTGAAATAAAATGAAATCAAGTCTATGTTCTCCATAGTCATTGAATGTATGCTACAAGGGCGACTGTGGCTTGATGGGTTGAGTAGTCGTCTGGCAATCAGAAGATTGTGGGTTCGATTCCAGCTTCCCTTTTGCCACATGTCGATGTGCCCCTGGGCAAGGCACTTAACCCCAAATTGCCTACCGAGCTGCGTCTCGGTGTATAAATGTGTGTGCGTTAGTGAGAGCGACTGGGTGAATGTGGCTATAGTGTACAGCGCTTTGGGTGGTCAGCATGACTGGAAAAGCGCTATATAAGTTCAGTCCATTTACCATTTACACCACCATAAAGGAGCTCCTTCACAAATAACTTGTGGCCACGATTTACTAATCTGTGGCCACGACTTAACATCTTCAAAAAAAAAAATCTGTCCATGTCACCAGAGGGGCTCCGTACTACAGACATAGTAAAAACTATAAATACAGGCTTAAATTTCTTCATACAACCCCCCTAACTTTAATAAAAATGTCTCTTGACCGCACACTTTTTTAGTTATCAAAAAGCTTCTAGCATATTTCTGGCAGAATATGTGAGCAGAATTTGTAGGATTTATTTAAATTAGTGTTCTGGAAAAGACCTTACTTTTAAGCATTGTCAATAAACCTTTTCAGAGTGCTTTAAAGGAACTATTTATGTAGCTTAATGTTAGAATGTCTTATCCATTCCAAAATCAGTTTTGTATTTATGATACCATTCTGGATTTATGATTCATTCTTTCAATGTGACTAATTTGGCTTTTCAAAAATGAAGCTTACAGAAATTCTTTGAAAGATAGCCTCAGTTCTATGGTTACTATACACAGTACCTTTTAAGCGAGTAGTACAATACAGTGTGATTTTAGCCAACAAAGTACCATAGGTTCCATATTACTAATGGGGACTAAGCCAGTCCTAGAATGATGACTATGCAGGACTTTCAAAATAACACCTATAGGTACTCTACAGAGTAAAAGCCTTTTTGTTTTACAAAGCAAGTTATATCAGCATTGGTCTTACAGCACTACTGCTGAGATTCATCCAGTTTTGGAAACTTGATTACTTTTCCCTAAACTGGGCTTACAGAAATTTTAAAAATATACAGCTCCACTTTCCATGGTTACTATGTAAATTTAAAGCTTAACAAATAAGGTCCGGTGTTACGAACAGAAGTAAACCAAGCATGAAAGGACAACTTTACTGGAGTTTCAAAATAAGATCTAAATATAACCTATATAATAAATAGTTTCATATTTAACAAAGCTATGTATTAAGGATTTAGAATCCTTAGAATTGTAATCTTTTTTTTTCATAAGGTCGCTTGCAAATTTTATTTTTTGGTCTTGTATTTGAACGCAAAGTTGTTTATATGGGCTTGGCTATTGGGGCTTATCTTTTTGTTGACAAAACCCCTTTTCCTTAATATCTCTATTAAGGAAAAAGGGAATTTATAATGAAATATAAAGTAATTTGTGCATAGTTAGAAAATAACAATTTTGCCAAACAAATTCCTCTTACTCCCACACATGGCAAGTATCAGTTCAGACATCCCCAGATGAACAGCAGTTGTTAGGAACACAGGTGGATGGTGACTTTGCGTTTATACCTGTCTTGTATTTACAAACAGCTCATCAAATCAACACAGACATTGAAATACGAGTGACTTTTTGCCTTAACAAGATGGTATAAAAGACAGAAGGACTTAAAGGAAAAGCCCGCATGACACCAGTATACCTACAGTATTTGATCATTTCCATAGAATACACACACACACGAGCGTTATGGTTACTCACTACTTGTTCCAAAAAGTAACTGAGATAGTAACTGAGTTGCTCTACAATAAAAGTAATTTGTTACCAGGAAAAGTAACTATTTTGTGTTACTAGAAAATAAAGAAATTGCTATATGTCTGCTATATGTCAAAGAATTTCAGTTTGTGTAAGCAGTTTTCACAAGTCAGTTATAATGAGTAGAACTGACAGATGTTTTTACAAAATGTTTGATATTTATTGCACTTCAAGTATTATGTTTGGAAGAAATGTAAACAGTTTAAACTATATAAACTAAGTTTTTCTCAAATTAAATCAAACTTTCTCAACATGAGGCAATTGACAACAAAAGTAAAAGACATTATGTGCTTTTTGTTTTCAAATGTAAACAGTGAAATAAAAAACAGTGAACAGTTAAATATTATAAAAGTGTGCTTGCAGTAACTGCAACAAATTAAAAAAATAGACTCAAACTCAACAACCTGAGATAAATAGTCTGGAAGACATAAGATGCTTTATTTCCTTATCTTCATTAAAAAGGTAAACAGTTTAACAAGATGGAATACTTTTAAAGATTGAACTTTTGTTCTTATAGACTCACCTACCCATCTAGACACTCCTTCTAAAACACTAATCTATAACGCCATCTGAATAACCCATGTAGTCTAACCATAACCATCCTACTATTCAAGCCACTCAGTGTATCTGAAGCAGCAGCATTTCAAACATCTTGTCTTATCTTATCTTATCTTGGGGGTAAAGACCAGCGTCCCCAGGTTAAAAAGTCTTTCTACAGGGGCACTGGATGGAGTACATGCATTGTATTTCAATAAAAATGTCTTTATTTGTGGGAATCCTTTTCCATCCCTTGTGCTCCTGATTTTAATAGCAACTTGACTTTCCACAGAAGCAGAGGTGTGGTGTCCTCCTCTTACTCGAAGGAAAATAATTTATCCTCTATGGCTGTCCTTCCTTTCCTGTGTCCGCAACCAGCGTAGTTTAAATGTGGGCAGTGTCACAGCAGCCAAGATGGCGGTCTCAGTTTGAAGCACCTCTGTAAATCGGGTTTTGATTGTCCGAGATGAGACATACACAAACATACAGTGTTACTATGAGCTAAGACACAGGGTAATGGTGTCTTAGCTCATAGTAACACTTTTTTCAGGGTAAAGGTGGACAGCTGGAGGCGGGGGTTTGCACGCTCTGGTGTTTCGTTTTGTTGCTGCTTCTTTGGATGCATTCCCACAGTGGAGCGTTACGTCGTGCAGCTCGAAGGGGGCCATTTGTCAGGCTAATAATAGCTAGCGCTTGCTTGAATGTTGTCCGGGTTTTTTAGCTGCACTGATGCACATTCAAGAGCGTTATTGACTTTTCTATGTTGCTTTCAAACATCCGTGTCATACTGTTACGTGTCGTATTAAAAATAAGCGTAATTGTCTAATTTCAGGATAACTTTGACAACTTTCAGTGTAACGGTCCATTATGCTGAAATGCGCTGTGCAAGAACCACGAGACATACAGTATGTACACATTTCTAATTTTAATTCATAATTTGTACATATTTCATGTACAGTTGAAAGCAGAAGTTTACAAACACTATATGACACTTTTTTTAATCATTGGCTAAAATGAAACCAATTAAACATTTCCTCTTAAGGCAGTTTGAATACATATTCCCATTCTTTTAATTTTATGTATTTTAAAAATATGCAAGCTCTTACCTTGACAAAAGCCTCTGAAAGGTCACCAAGGATTTGGAAGCCAGTCTTCAAATACAGGGTCTTGGAGATCAATGCCTCCAGTGTAGGTAAGAGGGTGCCATAGGAACAATTGTTTTCACCCTGAAGAATGTCAAGGGCTACTGTGAGTGGCTTCATAACTGTGCAGTATTTTCTGAGGTGATTGGGAATTCACAGACATGAGCAATGGCAACATGAAAGGAGTTCCATCTGGTCGTACATGGGACAAGGAGCTTCCTTTCAAGGACTTCATCCACAATCTCTGCAGCCACTCTGCAGTGCATTTTGAGGTATCACTTCTGTACAGAACTTTTATGCTTGGCCTTGAAATTAGCCATTTGTCTACATGAGACACATGAAGAAGTACAAAACTTCTGCGGCTGTTTAATGGAAATTCAAAAAATTCTGCTAATGTCAGAGTTTCTACTTTGAATACAGCTTGGTGCTAGTAAATAAATTTCATGATCGGATTAACCCTATTTGATTTTGAGCCCATATAAACTGCACATTCAGAATACTTTCTTTCCTTCTAATCCGAACACTTTTCATTCCAATCAGGATTAAGGACCCCCTCAAAAATGTAAAACCCTCTGAAGAAATAAAAAGTATCAAATATCTAACACCCTTTTTGACTCTTCAAAGAAACAAATTGCAAAACTTGTAGAATAAACATCCTTGGAAGAATAATATGTACAAGGAAAAAAAGTAGCATGAAGTATTTACATAAAATGCAGCTTGTTCTTAAACAATCTATGAAATGGACTGGTGGTTTATTTGATTGAAGTAGTGTTTTCTGCACTGGTTTCATTGTTATGCCCAATTTCTTTGCCTAGGTGCACTAGAACAAGGGTGATGTCCAACCAGACCAAATTTGACACCACGGTTTTAGAAAAAAGAAGTGGAAAAAAAATGTTTTTTTGTCCGATTGATTGATTAATTGTAAAACTAATCGACCGATTAATCGATTATTAAGATAATCAATAGTTGCCGCCCTAGTGTTTTTAGCAATAATGGCTCGGAATGAATCCTCCTCCACCGTCGACAATGACACAAAACCTTTAAAAACATACCTTGATATCCTACAGTTGACAACAGCCTGTCTCATAGGTTGTGTCTGTGGGGCAGAAAGATCTAGCTTTTGCTGCTTTGAGGATTTTGCTCCAAGTGCATCTTTGCTGGAGGATGGCAAACTGTCATATCGGCCTTTCTTTTTTGCCATCAATATATTTTTATTTCTCATTTATTTCTCATTTCTCTGCTGACTGGAGGCCTTTTGCTCATAGCCATTGATCTCTTTTCATCAGTCAACCACCACAAGGTGTTTTGGGTTGACAATGTTCTGCTAATTGGCTGTTGTTAATTTTAGCAGGTGAGAGCTTAGGGAGATGCTGTTGTATTGGCTTCTTGTGATGCCATCTGCCTCCTCCTTTTTATTCATGGGTCTGTAAATTGGGGTGACAACTTAAATCCCTCCCTAGCATGTTATTGTGTATCTACGTTGGTCAACTTTAGGGTACATTTCCTTTTTGTAATATTATTTTTATTAACATTTCAAAATGTTAACAATGCATCGATTGATTTATCCTGTCTCACAGTAACCTGACTGAAAGAGGACTACGTTAGTATAAATGAGTCAACTCTCTCTAATTATTTAAATTTCCACATTCCCATAACTACAGGATGAGGAGGAGTAGCAACTATCTTTCAGTCTGATTTTTCTGATTTAGTGTTATACACTGACAAAGTTATTATAGTGGGGGATTTCAATTGGTTTTGCTCAAAATGTGCATAAACCGACGCACTCTTGCCTTCATACTTTGGACCTTGTGCTGACAAATGGCATTGAGTGTAACCCTGTCTTGTCTGGCCATTTTTAATAACCTTTAAGTTCAATTTAACTGAGTTCTCCACCCCCAAAAGCAATTTTCATTATAGTAGATCTTTATCATTTAATACTGTATCAAACTTAGAGTTTGTCCTCATTTTAATTTCCTCAGCAATGTTGTTTCTTCCCATTCAGAAATTTATGCCTTTGTTGATGGTGTCACATTTTTGTTGTGTTTTGCATTAGACCACATAGGCCCCTTGAAAAAGAAGGTGATTATTCACAGGAAGCTGGCTCCCTGGTTTAATAATAATAATAATAATAATAATAATAATACATTTTATTTCAAGCACCTTTCAAAACACTCAAGGACACTGTACAGGTAAAAACAATAAGTGGTAAAAGCAACATCGTCATAATTAAAAGAAACAACACAAACTACACACAGGAAAGTAACAGAAAATCATAATGAAAAGCCAATCTTGAAAATGTGAGTTTTGATTTGAACAAGGGTAAAGACTCTGTATTGCAGATGTCAGGGGGGAGTGAATTCCAGAGTGTGGGCACAGAACGAGAAAAAGCTCTGCCCCCCATGGTGCTAAGACAGGCGGAAGGAACAACGAGGTGAGTAGTAGAAGAGGATCTAATTCAATTCAATTCAATTTTATTTATATAGCGCCAAATCATGAAACATGTCATCTCAAGGCACTTTACAAAGTCAAGTTCAATCATATTATACAGATTGGGTCAGATTATACAGATTGGTCAAAAATTTCCTATATAAGGAAACCAGTTGATTGCATCAAAGTCCCGACAAGCAGCATTCACTCCTGGGGAAGCGTAGAGCCACAGGGAGATTCGTCTGCATTGTACATGGCTTTGCTGCAATCCCTCATACTGAGCAAGCATGAAGCGACAGTGGGAAGAAAAACTCCCCATTAACGGGAAGGAAAACCTCCGGCAGAACCGGGCTCAGTATGAACGGTCATGTGCCTCGACCGACTGGGGGTTACAGAAGACAGAGCAGAGACACAACAAGAGAGACAAAAAAGCACAGAAGCACACATTGATCCAGTAATCTGTTCTACATTAGATGGTAGTAGCGGGTGAGCCGTCTTCTCTGGATGATGTCACAGTTAACAGAACGCCAGACCAGGTGTACCTACTATGAAGATAAAAGAGAGAGAACAGAAAGTTAAAGCAGAAATGACAACACATAATGCATAATTGAAGAACAGTAGAACTCTATAGAGTGAGAAAATTAGATCCTGATATCCTCCAGTAGCCTAAGCCTATAGCAGTAAAACTATAAAGGTAGCTCAGAGTTACATGAGCCACTCTAGTTATAAGTTTTGTCAAAAAGGAAAGTTTTAAGATTAGTCTTAAAAGTAGACAGGGTATCTGCCTCACGGACCAAAACTGGGAGTTGGTTCCACAGGAGAGGAGCCTGATAGCTAAAGGATCTGCCTCCCATTCTACTTTTAGAGACTCTAGGAACCACCAGCAGACCTGCAGTCTGAGAGCGAAGTGCTCTGTTAGGAACATACGGGGTAATCAGAGCTCTGATATATGATGGAGCTTGATTATTAAGGGCTTTATACGTTAGAAGAAGAATTTTAAATTCTATTCTTGATTTAACAGGAAGCCAATGAAGGGAAGCTAAAATTGGAGAAATATGATCCCGCTTGTTGATTTTCATCAGAACTCTTGCTGCAGCATTTAGGATCAGCTGAAGGCTTTGAACTGCATTTTGTGGACTTACTGATAGTAAAGAATTACAATAGTCCAGCCTTGAAGTAACAAATGCATGGACCAGTTTTTCAGCATCACTCCTGGACAGAATGTTTCTAATTTTGGTGATATTCCGGAGGTGAAAAAAGGAAACTCTGGAAACCTGTTTAATATGGGATTTAAATGACATGTCTTGGTCAAAAATAACACCAAGATTTTTTACTTTATTACCAGAGGCCAAGTTAATGCCACCCAGATTAAGTGATTGGTTAAGAAGTTTATTTTTTGAGGACTCTGGCCCAAAGATTACAACTTCGGTCTTGTCAGAATTTAGATGCAGGAAATTTAAAGTCATCCAGCTTTTGATGTCATCAAGACATGACTGCAGTCGAAGTAATTGATTGGATTCATCAGGATTTATGGATAAATATAGCTGAGTATCATCAGCATAACAGTGGAAATTAATCCCATGCTGTCTGATCATTTTGCCGATTGGAAGCATATATATAGTAAAGAGAATTTGTCCAAGGACTGAACCCTGTGGTACTCCACAGGTGACCCTAGAGTTTGAGGAAGATTTATTATTAACATGAACAAATTGGAATCTGTCCGATAGATAAGATTTAAACCAGCCTAATGCTTTCCCCTTAATCCCTACAGTATGTTCAAGTCTTTGTAGGAGAACATTGTGATCAACTGTGTCAAATGTAGCACTGAGATCTAACAGGACAAGTACAGACACAAGTCCATTATCTGAGGCCATGAGAATATCATTAGTGACCTTCACCAGAGCTGTTTCAGTGCTATGATGGGCTCTGAAGCCTGACTGAAACTTCTCAAGTAGGTCATTGCTTTGTAAATGTTCACAAAGTTGATTAGCAACTACTTTCTCAAGAATTTTAGATAAGAAAAGAAGATTAGATATAGGTCTGTAGTTTACTAATCTTGATCAAGAGAAGGTTTCTTAAGTAAAGGTTTAATAACAGCTACTTTAAAAACCTGTGGTACATATCCATTTACTAAGGATAGATTAATCATGTCTAAAATAGTGCCACTGATCAAAGGGAATATGTCCTTAAACAACTTGGTTGGGATTGGGTCTAACATACAGGTAGAAGGTTTAGATGAAGCTAAAATTTTAGATAGCTCAGAAAGCTCTATTCCCTCTAAACAGTTCAGACACTGTGCAGGTTCTAAAGATTCCTCCAATGCTGCCTCACTTACTGAGGATGAGGTAATCATGTTTGGGAGGATGCCAATTATTTTATTTTTAATGGCATCGATTTTATTTATGAAGAATCCCATAAAATCGTTACTACTAAGAGCTAAGGGAATGGATGGATCAACAGAGCTGTGGCTCTGGGTAAGTTTGGCAACTGTACTAAAGAGAAATCTAGGATTATTTTTATTCTTTTCAATTAATGATGAAAAATGTGCTGCTCTAACTCTGCGAAGGGTCTTGTTATACAACAATAGACTGTCCCTCCAGATTAAGTAGGATTCCTCTTGGTGTGTAGAGCGCCATTTTCTCTCCAATTTCCTAACATTGTGCTTCAAGGAACGCAGCTCTGAATTAAACCAGGGAGCCAGCTTCCTGTGAATAATCACCTTCTTTTTCAAGGGAGCTACATTGTCTAATGCAGAACACAATGAGGAAGTCACATTGTTAGCAAAGGTATCGATTTGTGAATGGGAAGAAACAGCACTGCTGCCATCTACAGGACATTTCTGCAATACTGAGGATATTAAAAAGGGGACAGACTCTTTAAGTTTTGATACAGCATTATCCGATAAAGATCTACTATAATGGAACCCTCTTTTGGGGGTGGAGAACTCAGTTAGACTAAACTCAAATGTTATTAAAAAATGATCAGACAGGACAGGGTTGTGAGAGAATACTGTTAATTCTTCACAATCAATGCCATATGTCAGAACAAGGTCTAAAGTATGGAGCCGAGAGTGCGTCGGTTTATGCACATTTTTAGCAAAACCAATTGAATCTAGGATAGTTTAGGCTACACTAAGGTTATCACATTCAGTGTCAACATGGATGTTAAAATCACCCACTATAATAACCTTATCAGTATTTAACACCAAATCAGATAAGAAATCTGACAACTGATCCAAAAACTGAGTGTAAGGGCCTGGTGGACGATACAAAACAACAAACAGAAGAGGTTTTATTGCTTTGCAGTTTGGATGAGGGAAACTGAGGGTTAAATGTTCAAAAGAACTGTAATTATTAGTTGGCCTGGGACTAATTAATAAATCAGACTGAAAGATAGTTGCCACTCCTCCTCCTCTTCCCACAGATCTGGGAATGTGGAAATTTTAATAACTGGAGGGGGTTGGTTATTTATACTAACGTAGTGCTCTTGTAGCCAGGTTTCTGTGAGACAAAACAAATCAATCTGATTATCAGAAATCAATTCATTAACTAACAAAGTCTTTGGAGGGAGAGACCTTATATTTAATAGACCACATTTAATTTTTTTATTTTTTGGTTCAAAGTGATCCGTATGGATTTGTATTAGATTTTTATGATTTGTTCCTTTTAGATCAGTTTTGATCTGTTAAGTTTTGGCCGTGGGAAAGACACCGTCTCAATAGGATAATGGGTGGGTAACAGTACAGAAGCTGGAGAGAGGTGTGTTAAACTACGGCTCTGCTTCCTGGTCTGGACCCGGACTAATAAATCCGGCCAGATTCCTAGAAAGAAGAGCTGCACCATCCAAAGTGGGATGAATACCGTCTCTCCTGATCAGCCCAGGTTTTCCCCAGAAAGTTTGCCAGTTATCAATGTAGCCCACGTCGTTTTCTGGACACCACCTAGACAACCAGCGGTTGAATGACGACATGCAGCTAAACATGTCATCACTGGTCAGATCAGGCAGGAGACCAGAGAAAATTACAGAGTCCGACATAGTTTTAGCAAACTCACACACCGAAGCAACACCAACTTTGGTGACCTCTGATCGGCGTGACCGGGTGTCATTACCGCCAGCGTGGATAACAATTTTGTGGTATTTACGCTTATCCTTAGCCAGCATCTAAGCATGCGAGAGGGATGTGAAACTTGAAGTAAATCAGAGAGATATGGAGGGGAGAGATTGTGAATAACTTTAAAAGTAAGTAGTAGGATTTTGAACTGAATTCTGAACTTGACAGGTAGCCAGTGGAGCTGCTGCAGGACTGGGGTGATGTGATGGAAAGACGGGGTTCTAGAAATGATGCGAGCTGCTGAGTTTTGCAATACTTGAAGCTTGTTAATGGATTTTTGAGGAAGACCAAAAAGAAGAGAATTACAGTAATCGATGCGGGAAGTGACCAGACTATGAACAAGAGTGTAGGTGGAACCAGGGGAGAGAGAGGGGCGAAGGTGATTGATATTGCGTAATTGAAAGTAAGCAGAGCGAGTAAGGTTGTTAATGTGAGAGGAGTAGGACAACGTACTATCAAGGATGACATCCAGACTCTTGAACTGAGGTGAGATTACGGAGTTGTCAAATGAAAGGAAGAAACTGTCAGCTTTGGATAATGTAGATTTGGTTCCCACTAGGAGGATTTCTGTCTTATCATTATTCAATTTATGAAAGTTGGAGATGAACCAGGATTTTATTTCGGTTAAGCAGGAGATTAATGAATGAAGGAAGTGGAAGTGAGGAGTTTGGTTTACAGGAAAGATAAAGCTGTGTGTCATCCGCATAGCAGTGAAAATTAATGTTGAATTTCTTGAAGATATTGCCAAGAGGGAGAATGTAAATGATAAAGAGTAGGGGTCCCAGGACAGAGCCTTGGGGAACACCGGTGGTAACTGGAGAGGAGTTGGAACGATAGGACTAAATCTGAACAAACTGAATGCGGCTAGAAAGGTAGGAATGAAACCAGGTTAGGGGAGTATGAGTGATGCCAAATGTGTATAGTCGATGGAGTAGGGTAGAGTGGGAAACTGTGTCAAACGCTGCGCTTAGATCACATTTAATCCAGAATTGCGTTCTTTCAAGCACAACGTTTTATGTCAGACAGAACTAAACAGAAGACTGTACATTCCTGCAAAACTAAATCAAGTCTGAGGTGACCGATCTGCTTGTTAGCCAGAGCTGTTTTATGTGTTCTCCAAATCATAAATTGCAAATTCTGTGCATGTTGGCTTGATCTGAAAGGTGCACATATGCATTATTTACACACAAACACCTAAAGCAACACATACAGGCAGCAGAACCAGGTCATTAATTTAATGGCTAATCCACATCAGATGAACTGAACAGGAAATGTGGGTGCTTATGTTCGGTCTTTGTAAATTTGACCTCACTGAGACATGACTAAAACCTTTAAAACAGCCTACCCCCCACACCACACACACACACACCTACCTATGCATCTCTTTGCTTCCATTCTTTCTCCTTTTCCTCATTCTCTCTCTACCTTTCACATTATGCACAAACTATATATCTCTAAACACAAGCTCACATACATGCATTAGGGTACAAATGCAAGGTACACTGTTGGTACCTTGATAACAGAGCAGTTTCTGCTTAATGGAGTTGGTGATACATCCGTGTTCTGCTCATTTAAAAGTCAGTGAAGAGCGGACAGGAAGCAGGTTGAGAGGACGTGAACATACTGAAAGACAAGAGCCAAAAAAAAACAACCTCTGCAACACAAAGGGACAGGACATATGGGTGGAGCAGAAATAGTGGGGAGAGTGTGACAAATAGGTGCAAATAACAACATTAATCCTACATCAGGGCTATCACTGAAGGGGGAGTGTGTGTATGTGCAAACAAGGCCAAGCAGGTGCCTTGAATAATGCACAGTGCTCTCTGGGCCTATCCAGGGCACAGTTGTTTATTTTTTTACTTTTGCATTTTATCTGTTTTAATACAGTTACAGTGACACACAACTTTATAGAGAAAGACACAAAGTAAACAGATTTTTACAATGCCGAATTTACATTAGATTGATTGTTTTCAACCCCAAGAGTACAGAGAAATAGATTTTGGAAGCATGTTTTTATTTAAACGAAGCAATGATAAAAACGTAAGTTACATATATAACTATGGTTCTAAGAATCTCGGATGACTGCCAGAGGGTGGTGCTGAAAGCACTGAATGTTCCCTTTGCGCATGCACCATTTGAGTAATAACGGAGTCACACCTGTGACAGATTGTATGACCAATGAAAACATATATAGTCTAACGTCATCCGAGGCTCTTTTACTATAGAAACTTCTCATGAAGGCAAGGATTCTGAGTGTCAGAGAAGCTCTGCTGGTCAACTGGGATTCATAGAACCATAGTTAGACGCGTAACTTTTGTTCTATGCCATCCCTCCTGACCACCAAAGCACTGAATGACTAATAATAAATGTGGATGAGGGGTGGCCACATTGACATTGTAGGGAAGCCCATGATGCAGCAGCACATAGGATCGTCAGCAGAAACCCCCTCATAAATGACCAGGAAGTGGAAATGCTCTCTGTAGAGTGGGCCTTCACACCAACCTGGTGAAATCCTTGATCCAATGGGAGAGACACTGTTTGGAAAGAGGACAACCCAAGCTAGGACATCCGTAAAAAAATGCTGAAGCAATGATTCAGCATTCTGAGGATCTCAAGCCCGCATTAGCAGCAATGTATGTCTCCAGTGCCGTCACTGGGCACTATAACTCAGACCTATTTCCAGTTACACCTGACGGAGGCTGAAACCGAACCAACCTCAATGGCTAGTTACAATAGGAATGCGACAACGCTTTTGGCTTAATCGCAGTGTTCAGCCCTAAGGTAACTCCAGAGCCCTATGGCTTCCATTCGAGACACGAAGGATGGAAAGATTATGTTGCGTGCCAACCTTCTTAGCTGATACATTATCAGTGTTTCCATTAGGCTGAGAATTTACTTGTGGTGGTGGACAGCGTGCAGTCCCTTTGAACGTAGCATGGTGCCAATCTCTAAATCACAAATGTTCCTCAAACTGGAAATTTCAGATATCAAGTGATAATTATTTATACTGAATATTGTGTAATCATAATTGTACATATTTCACTGTTACATATACCTCACATACTCAGTCGCAGCCCCGGCAGCATAGGCAGGCATTGGGGGGCCGTGCCTGCCCTGGTCTGGAAGTTGCTATTTGTGTTTTGTTTTTTACCTCAGAGTGGCCAACTTTATGTTATTCCTATCTTTATATGACAATCATACAATTCAACCAATAAAACCAACAAGAAAAGCAACATGCTAGCCATCTCCTGAGAGAGAGGGGGTGGGTCACTACATTCGTGGTCTACTTGGAGACGACTGTGGTCACCGTTGCTAGTGTGGCATGGGTATTCTGACTTATTTTCCAAACAAATATAAGAAGTGACAACTGAGCTGTAGTTGCCTCTCCTAGTATGAATGTTTACTTCTGTCAGTGTTCAGCCTGACATCTGTGCTTATGTCAACCAGGGCATCTGTTTATGCGTATGCTTGTCTTTTAAATTAACTGAATGGACACAGCACTACACTGCATTGCCAGATCTGACTATTTCCAGCCCAAACAATGTAAAACCCCTCCAACTAAAAAAAATTACAAATCCAGCCCAAATGTCAATCTCTCTTGAACTCATGTTAAAAGCATAGAAGTATTACACATGGTAAATGGATTGTACTTGTGTAGCGCTTTAACTAGTCTTGAGTCTAGTCCAAAGTGCTTCACACTAGAGTTTAGTCATTCACACACACACACCCTGACTAGCGAGGCTGCCATACACCGGCACAACCGGGCCCTCTGACCACCGCCAGCAGGCAATGCGGGTGAAGTGTCTTGCCCAAGACACAACGACAGAGACCGTCAGAGTGGGGGGATCGAACCGGCAACCCGCCAATTGCAGGACGAACTCCCTAACCTCTGCGCCACCTATAATAAAGAACATGCCATTGGCACACAACTGCACTTGAGTGAAAAAGAAAAACATCACACATAATAACTCCCCACAAAATGTGCAATCAGGCAACCAAATAACCTACACACATAAGCTCAATCTCCCAAGCATGTTGTCATAGCAACAACAAGATGTTTACCAGTGTTGTGATACCAGCCAGCAAAGATAAAATTGGCCTGTTTCTGATGCTGTAAGAGGCTGCAGGAATCAAGGGACTGCCCCTCACAGCAGAAGCCCACCGCTATGAACCCAGGTTCTCCACCTTCATCGCTCTCTTTTCCCATGGGCTGAGAAGGTGTCTACACTGAGGAGACAAGCCACCGGAGTCTGAATGGAGTTCGGACACCCACGGATATGGGCGCAGGCTAGAACCCAGCTAAGTATAGTCTGCCTTTTTCAACACTGGAACCTAAGCACCCAACTGCCATGGAAGCAGTCTGTTTGTAACCTTTGCTCAGCTTTTGCAGGAGAAAAGCTGATCTGACAGTCGCCCTCTGCAAGCTGTGTAGAGGCACTCCCAGTCTAGTTTTCGGGCTTTCAGCGGGTCGGTGATTACAGTCATCTTGACCTGGTGTGAGATGCGAGGCTGCCACAGAACTGGAGTCTGTAACCATGGCTCAAAGAGGCAACCACCCATAGATCCACAATGTGAGCAGCCCTGTAACTGAGAGGATGATTGGAAAAAATGTCTGGAGGCCGGCTATGGAGCGATATTTGGGCCTTCTGATTGAGCGCGCAGGAACCAATCCGCTCAAATCCGGTCTGGCGCGCGCTCAACCCTGAAAAACTCTTCTCAACCCACTGTCCTCGCGCTCAGTTCCATACTACAGAAACAGTTTCAAGATGTTTATTAAAGGCTCAACGAGGATTTGCACACAATGTAAGCAACAGGCGAGGTCGGAACGTCAGAACGGAGGTAAATGCGGGAAGAAAAAGGATATATTAACACTAGTCGAACCAGGGGAAATTTTCCAGATGCTGCTTTGCTTACCGCTTGGTTGGGAGGACCTATCCGGGGAGGATGAGTGGAAAAGGAGTTCTGTGACCGTATGCTCTCTGATGGAAGGAGATGGCTGAGTGACGGGAGGGCTGGCAGATGTTACACAGGTGGGGAGCCCGAGCAGCACCACTACGGCGGCAGGCAGGAGGAGCAGGTGGAAGAACCAGGGTGAGTCCAGGAAGGGGGGGTTCTCTTGTCCGGCTTGGTAATACCAAGGGGGCTTGAGGGGAAACGCCAGAGCAAAATCTGAGCAGCGGGGATTCGGTAAACTGGTCTTCGATGTACGGAGCCAACACTGGTGAGTAAATCCAAAAACACAACGAACTGGAGTAGACAGGAGACAAAGTTACATCCAAAAACAGGGATTCCAAAACTCACAGGTACAAAGCTCAGGTGACAGGTCTATGGCCTAGGCATACCACAACGGGATAACACTCTGGCATCTTCCAGCTGACTGAGCACTCCTTTTAAGCCAGAGAAGAGCAGTCCAAAATGAGCCGCAGGTGCGGGCCACGCCCACCCGTCAACTGCAGCCACCTGTGGAGCAGAATTAGTAGAGCACGGAAACACAGAATCCTGACAAAAATATTTAGGCTAAAATATTTCCTTGAGCTACAAAGTGAGGTGTGAAAATACTGTCTCTTTTTTTAAAGATTTTTCCAGCTTCTAGCAGGGAATGTAAAATTTTCTTTGTTTTATATGAAAGAAATTCCTACACCACACCCAAAATTATTATTATTATTATTGTTGTTGTTTTAAATTGTTGAGTGTTTAGGCAAGTCATTTTATTGCATGTTATTTCTTATCTGATGCATTTCTGATGTTTGGCACTTTGGTTTACCTCGTGTTAAAGTGCTCTTTAAATAATGATTACAATGATGTTGATTATGATCAGAAGAAACTTTTGCATCACCTCCCAGAAGCTGGAGAGAAAAGAGTCAAAACCATTTTTCACACCTCACTTAATAACTCAAATATTTTAGTTTAATTTATTTTTAGCCTAAATATTTTAGGCTAAAATATTAAACTTTTTATTTGTTTTTCTTTTTTTTCTTCAATCCCACCGTTATGTTTAGTAATTTCTGCCAAAAGCTGCAGCATTTTGATTTAATCCATCTGAATGCAGTATTTGTAAGCCGTACTCTGATTGGATGGAAAAAAACCTGTTTGTGATTGGCTGGTGGAGTGGACAGTTTTTGAAGTCGCGAGCGCAGAGACAGAGCCAGGCGAGCACAGAAACAGCCGAGTGTGCGCACAGCTGGTGTTGAGCGTGAAAGGAGCAGGTCGAGCGTGCGAGCAGAGATGGAACTGAGCGCGAGGACAGTGGGTTGAGAAGAGTTTTTCCAGAGTTGAGCGCGCGCCAGACCGGCTCAATCAGAAGGCACAAATATCGCTCCATAGCCGGCCAGGCGACATCACCCTCTTTACCCACGGCCCCTAGGAGCAGTGAC
Organism: Fundulus diaphanus; assembly: GCA_037039145.1. Classification (NCBI taxonomy): domain Eukaryota; kingdom Metazoa; phylum Chordata; class Actinopteri; order Cyprinodontiformes; family Fundulidae; genus Fundulus; species Fundulus diaphanus. The sequence continues at coordinate 28,345,341 of CM073141.1, forward strand.
CAGAGTCTGCAGTAGAGGTCGACTGATATTATCGGCCGATATTTGCGTTTTTGTCTTGTATTGGTATCAGCTGATACGTGCATGCATTGGCCGAACGATTAGCGCATTGACGTCAGGTGACGCACATAGTTGCCGCCACCTCCCTGGCAGAGAGCGGCTGGTAATTGTGTAAGACTCCCAACAACAAGTGTAAGTTTTCAACTTTTACTGTAATTTTAACCATCTAATTTAGCTGTATTTGCCCTTCGAATGTCTGCCTCTGTCACGGTGAGCGGGAGGGGACAGCTCTGTTACTCTTTGAGAACGGAGCAGCCGAGTGGTGTGGGGTTTTTACTTTCACTCACTGAAACTTGCGCGTCAACGTTGGTTTTTAAATGGTGGTTAAGCCGCTTACAGTTGATATAAAACTCCCTTTCCACTGTCTAAAAACCCATGTCTGATCTCCAACTGGCCACCTGCCAACAGCTAGGTGAGTGTGCGTTGCCATGAAGAGTTGTTTATGTGCATGAAAACAATCACTAATCACTATAAGTGTAGCATGTAATTCATTCATTCATGTCATTAAATTTTAAGAGTCGCAATGCTATTTGAAGCAAGACGGTGTCAGAGCAAGAAAGATGTGACAGAGTGGTGTAGAGAACGCTCTCTCCCTCTCTGTAAAAAAACTGAAATATACAAATCAAACAAATATGTAGCACTAGACAAAAATATACTGGATATTTGTTTTTGTTTCTTTTTAAACGAATGGCTGAAAAGTTGAATCCTGCGTGGCAGCATTTCACTCAGCCAACACCAGGCAAGGCTTGGTGCAACAGCTGACATGTGGTGTTGAGTATGGGTGCAGATGAGGATGATTCAGAAAGATCTTGACCTCCCCAGCACATAATCATCCAGGCTGTACCAAGACGCTGAAACTCAACTTTACATATGTCGGAGATGATGGTGGAGCAGAAACGTGGTTTGAATGTGTATGCTGGTGACCATGGAAATATTTCAATGCTATCAGCTGATCAGTGGGCTCTCGTTTCCAATTTGATTGCTACTGTACACTGGGCCCACTTGAACAGGTGACCATGGAAATGAGCAAGCCAGATGCCTCCATCTCCTGCATCATACCAAGCATTGCTGTGCTGAAGATGGGACTTGAAGCACAGGGTACCAAAAACAAAGGGGATCAAAAATGTCCGGGATACCATGCTGAAAAGCTTACAGACAAGATTTGAAAATGCTGAGAAGACCAAATATTTGGTGCTGGTAACACTGCTGGATCCTCTGTACAAGGGTCAAGCCTTAGCACTGGGCACACTGAGCAATTCCAATAAATGGATAAAAGACGAGGCTGAGAAACTGACTGAGGCTGAAAAAAGGACCTCCTTGGAAGATGAAGGCCCGGGTCCAAAACGTGTAAAGGTGGAGGAAGAAGAGGAGGAACCTGGTCCAACTGGCCTGCTTGAACAAATGTATGCAAACCTTTTGGGGGCTCATGTTCAAACTTCTTATGCAAGCGATGAAGAGCAGCAAATCTCTCAGCAACTGGACCAATACTTGCGGGAGCCTTTGATTGACATACAGACTGGTCAACCACTGCAAAGGTGGAAACAAAATGCATCCCATCTCCACCTTCTGGCACCACTGGCAAGAAAGTTCTTCTGCCAACCTCCTCCTCTGTTCCCAGTGGGAAAGTATTCAGTGAGATTGGCCAGATTTATGATAAAAGAAAGAACAGGCTCACTGGAGAAAATGCTGAGCGTCTATGTTTCCTGCATTACAACCTGCTGTTCTTAAACTGGGACTACTAAGAACCTTTAGTGAGGCGTTGCTGGGGTTAAAAAAAACAACAACTCAGGTTCAGATGTTCACATTTCTGTTTTTGAATTTATTTTTTGTTTTATTACTGTTTAGAAATTTTCTCAGGTCAGTTGCACTCAAATGGCGTGATGTTAAAAAAAAACTATATCAGCTTCAAGAATTGGCCACAAAAATAAATAAATAAATAAAATACAATCGGCCCCATAACTTCGGCATTGGTTTGCCTGATGTCAAAATAATCGGTATCTGCCTTAAAAAACCTGTGTTGCCGATCTCTAGTGTCTGCCTAGCTGGGTGGCTGACTGACTGACAAAAGTCCCTACCAGGTCTCCGGCTTACATCCCAAGGATAAATAACACCAGATCTAACAAAACCAAATGCTGAGAAGGGGGAGCTGCACAATAACAACGACGCTGTCCTCGGCAAGAAACCGAGAACCTAACCTCCAGTAGCCCTCCAGCGAGGATCAAACTGCTGCAGTCCGAGGAGGGCAAAATACGGCAACTCAAGCAGACATGCGACAGGGTGTCTGACAACGGAAAAATCGGTTCAAGGTATTTCTGCAAGCCAAAGCCGTATAAGGCAAACTGCATGTGAGAAGAAAAAAAAGGAACAGAGCCCCGGATGACGTCGGACTACATAGGTTCTGATCGGTCATCCGGTCTGTCACAGGTGTGACTTCGTTGGTATTATTACTGGAAAGAAAGAAACAGATTAAGGTTAAGAGTTAAGATTAAGGTTTACTTAATCAATCCCCAAGGCGGTAATTGAGTTGTCATTGACATGGCAACTCAACTACACCTATACAGGTAAAAAACACTCACACTGGTCTCTGCTAAAGACCACAACAAAAATGCCACATCATTATAATATAACAACATCTGTATGCAACAATATCATTATCAAGAGTTAGATCATACAAAGAGCTTATTATAAGAGCACACTGCAGCAGGAATAAAAGTGTTTCTGAAGAATTCAGTTGATCAACAAGGCATTACCATTCGTGCACTAAAAGAGCTCCTGAGTTCGTTGAAGACACTGTGGAGAGGGTGGGTGAGATGATGAGATTTTTATAAGTTTAACCTGAAGAGTTTTTCAGGACATATATGAGATCATATTGCAAAACACAGTACTGTTTTTTTTAAGTTTATTTCTGTTAAAGTATAAGCTGAGGAAAATGTACCAGTGGGGACAGCCGGTGAGTATTTATATATAATTGGTTCCACCGCTGCTGCTAAGCAGGCACAGGCCCCTTTTGGAAATTATTTCATGACATCACAAATTCATACAATAGCACATAGCTGAATCCAGAGTCTAAATAGGCATCGCTTGGGTTTATTATGGGTTAGATTTGATGATAAGACTGAATCATTGTTTTTTTTCCCGTGTTGTCTCTGTGAGATCTCGTATCAAAGAAAAAGATGATTATGACATTATCACAGTAACCTTGGGTTTAATGTTTATATTCCTGTATGTGCTGATTTACATTCTCTGGTTCCTTTATGTATAGTTATCTGGGCTTTAAAGTAGAAATCGATTGTCAGCTATTAGCTTTCTCTATTGACATCTTCAAGCCTTATCTCAATGTTGTAGCTTTGATCACTATCGAAGCTAAAAGCTCTAGTGTTCAGGTGCTAATTTTCTTCCTTTCCTGAGATAACTGCCTTATTTTTCTTCTCTCCTCTTGGATTTGTGTTCTCCATGGTTGTCCTGACAGGATTTACCCTACACCCAGCTGCAGTCTCCTCCCACCTTCCTTCATTGCTTTTTATGAAAAATAAAATAAGCATGTAACTTTACAGTGTGTCTGTCCAACTATTCTGTTACAATGTGGTCTATTAGGTGACTTGTGTACTGTGAATAGCTTTGAGGTGATAATGCATGTAGGTTTTTCAGTGTAATTACACAAGACATGTCTGCACTTTGTTTGCAGATGACCTAATGTGTGTTTTTTTATAGAGATGTGCAGCTGAGTGTAGGCAAGTGCTTGCTTGGTGTGCTTGAAATTTCTGATAAATTAAATAGATCTGCATTTAACTAGAGGTCTCCATTTAACCAGAATAGCCCTGCCATGTTGATCACACAGATAATGTGTGAAAATTATACAATTAAAACTGAGAAAACGGCTTACAAAAAAATTAGGATATAATGTTATTTACCTTTTAAATTGAACCCCTTATAAGCCATACTTTGACTTTCTTTAAAATGTATCTCTTTATCAGCTTGTCAACCAGGGAGAAGTCATGTGAATTAGGATTTGTGTCCCTATAGAAAACAATGCAATTATGCTACGCTCAACCCTTGGGCCCCAGTACCAGCCGTTGCTGGGCAACTGGGTTTAGACTCAAACACTTGATAGAGAGAATGACATACAATAAATTGGCCGATTTGATTGATAGATTGCATTAACAGAAAATTTGAATAAAATATGTGTTGCATGGGAGAGATAATTTGACATATATAAAAGTGGTAAAGGCTGACCAATATAAAACTAAACTGTAGAGTTGTAAAGCATGCATTGATGGATACTTTTATACACCAATAAATCAGAGTTTGAATTCCATAAACAGTAAACAGAGCAGACAAGTGTAGAACAATCTTTGGCTATACCCCAGAATATAAGCATAAATAATATGGTTAAACAATTAGCAGGACACATTGTGTTATGGATGTGCTCAGTGACCAGGATTATAACAAATGACAAAGGCAGCCTTAACAAGATGTCAAGGGAATATACCGTTGTTGATAGAAGATTGTCTATGTGGGTGTTATATTTTTGACACTGACGGGTCCCTACTGGAGGTTCAGTGGTGCCAAAATGATGTCATATATTCTTTTTTGAACTTTGTAAAAATGTCTGCAGTGAGTATGTCCCTTCCCAACACCAAACACCATAACAGCCACAGTAAGCCAGCTGTGCTGAGTGAAGATATGAGGATGTATTTTGGTGCCAGACTTCAGTGAAAATTTAAAGGCACAATAATAAGACTTAGTTGCAACCCCACAGTCAGTGGAGACGTTAAGAGTGTCTGTTTAGGTCATGTTCGGAATATTGTATATAGCAAAAACATTTTTTTTTTTTTTAGAAATGTCTTTCAGTTTGTATTTTCAAACATTTAATCGATAATATGTGGGTATTTTACCAGGGCACAGTTCAAACAAAAAGTTATCGATCAGTTAAGGTAAGGCAAGTTTATTTATATAGGACTTTTCAGTAACAAGATGATTCAAAGAGCATGAACAGAAAAACATTACAGACATAGGAAAAGACAAATATTACATTAACATAGGAATAAACTATGTAAATCCTTGACTAGACTTCTTTCATATATTAACAAACAAACAGAAAGACGTAATTGTTTCTATTAATAATAAAAATAAGTATATTGTTGGGGATTTCCAATCTAAAGTAATTTTGTCCAACTTTTCTAAAGCTACAACTAGGTTTCATTGGAATGAACTTCATCACTAAAAATTAAAAGCTTAATTGTTTCTATTCAAACATTACTCAAAGCTACAACTTGAGGTCTCTGATTTCACCTGACACTACAGCTAAAACTGAAAACGGCAGAGTAAGGGAAGAAAGCACAGTAGAGGCGGTGTATGTGCTTGTGTGTTGTAGTGTAGTAATGTGTGTGTGTGCGCGTGTGTGTGTTAGACTGTAAACTGTGGCAGATAGCTCTCTTAGCCAGAATCTAATAGAGATGACATCTTCAGGCACTTCAGTAGCTCTCTGTTCCAGGTCATAGATGTCCCAGAGTGTCTTGTTCACATAACTTCCAGGAGAAAATTATGGTTGTTTGCCTTTCAAGGCCGACGGGAAGGCCAGATTCTGATAATAACATTTGTTATGGGCAGGCAAACTCTTGTTTTTCTGTCTGCCTTAAAGTCTCACTGATACATCTCAATGGTGATTCCAAAACAGACAAAACTGTGGTTATTCTTCCAGGGTCCGGCTTCCAGCTTTCTCCAAGATCGTTCCCATCCTGCCAGCATGTTCAGGAACCGCAGCTGACCTGCAGTTCTGCTTACACAGCATTTCAGTCTGAATGCTGGTAGCGGACATATCCTTTACATGCATAAAGCAGTCTTAACATGGGCCAAAACAGCTGCCGACATTTTCAGAATTTCTCGATACTCTAGGTAACTGGCAGCTCCAAAAAGCAGAAATCCTGTCATCATAAATCCAATTTTGAACTAATTTTCAACATCCTCGACATCCTTGACAAAATGGACAGACACGCGATCCTCCTCCAACCGTGTGTCACAGGGGGGCTCTCCTTTCACCCAGTCTTCTCATTGAAAAAAATATATAAATTGCATTGAGAGTCCAACTGACCAGATCCATAATTTACAATTTGGAAGATATGTAAAAAGAGGCTCCAAAAAAGATTGATAGAAGCAGGCAGCGAAACGGGGGAGGGAGAGGGGAAAGAGAGAGCGTCCGACCTCGCCACGAAGCAGGAAGAAAAAAAACTACCTTGATGTCTTCCAGTCAGGCTCCCGTGCTCACCACTACAGAGACTGCTCTTGTCAAGGTGTTCAATGGTCCATATAAATGCAGACTGTGGAAGAACCACAGTGTTGGTATTATTAGGCATTAGTGTGGCATTCACCACTGTTGATTACACCTGGAAAACTATGTCAGCCTTAGTGCTACAGCACTTGACTGGTCTAAATCCTACTTGTAGGACAGATACTTTTTTGTGTCAGAAGATGACTTTACATCAGAGACCACAAAAATCACATGTGGGGTTACCCAAGGGTCCATCTTGGGGCCCTTCTTGTTCAATATCTACATCCTCCCTGGCTGAGATAAATAAAAAAAAACATTAGTTACCATAACTACGGAGCTCTACATCACAATGTAACCAGGTGACTGAACACATTCAAGCGCTGCATAAATGCATAGTAGAAAATCAATGCATGGATGTGCCAAATTTTTCTTCAGCTGAATAAAACAGGTAATATTTTTTGAACCAATGGAGGCACAATCAGGAGTTGGCACACATATTCAGTTACTTGAGCTAGTAACCACTGATCCAGCCTGAAATCTGGGTGTGGTGATGGACCCAGACCTAAACCTTCAGAGTCACATAAAGACAATTACAAAGTCGTCCTATCTCCTAAATAAACCCTCCCCAACCCCTGGGCCAAGGACCGGTGCCGGTCTATGGGTTAATTGTAACCGGGATGCATAGATTGAATACAAAAGTTTCATTATTTCTGTTTTATTAAGGATCTCATTCTTAGCAACCGTTTATTTTGGAAAAAGAATACCAGATTCTCTCGACCACATGGCTCACTCATGACGTAGGTCAAGATGCCCCCCCCCCCCCCCCCACACACACACACACACCAACTAGAAAGATGAGCAAAAAAGTCTTTGGAAAGTTTCTTTGTGCAGGGTAAAAGAGCCAGAAAGGAGAAAGAAGAAGAGCCTGCAACTTCAAAGAAAAAAACAAAAGCTATATTTTACAAACAATACCAGGAGTCCTACTTGAAATATGGCTTCGACTCGGGACGTTGTGTGTCGGCGGGTGGAATACTTCGAAGACCTCCTTAATCCCACCAACATGTCTTCCATTGAGGAAGCAGAGCCAAGGGACTCCGGGTCGGGTTCTCCCATCTCTGGTGCTGAGGTCACCGAGGTGGTTAAAAAGCTCCTCGGTGGCAAGGCCCCGGGGGTGGATGAGATTCGCACTGAGTACCTTAAGGCTCTAGATGTGTGGCTGTGTTGGTTAACGTGACTCTGCAACATTGTGTGGACATTGGGGGCAGTTCCCCTGGATTGGCAGAACGGGGTGGTGGTCCCCCTATTTAAAAAGGGGGACTGGAGGGTGTGTTTCAATTACAGAGGAATCACACTCTTAAGCCTCCCTGGTAAGGTCTATTCCGGGGTTCTGGAAAGGAGGGTCCATCAGATATTCGAATCTCAGATTCAGGAAGAGCAGTGTGGTTTTCGTCCTGGCCGTGGAACATTGGATCAGCTCTACACCCTCAGCAGGATCCTGGAGGGTGCATTGGAGTTTGCCTAACCAGTCTACATGTGCTTTGTGGATCTGGAGAAGGCATTTGACCGTGTCCCTCGGGGGGGTCCTGTGGGGGGTACTCCGGGAGGATGGAGTACCGGGCCCTCTGGTCTCTGTATGACCATTGTCAGAGTCTGGTCTGCATTGCTGGCAGTAAGTCGGACTGATTTCCAGTGAGAGTTGGACTCCGCCAAGGTTGCCTTTTGTCACCGATTCTGTTCACAACTTTTATGGACAGAATTTCTAGGCGCAGCCAAGGTGTTGGGGGGATCCGTTTTGGTGGCATTTGGATTGCGTCTCTACTATTCACGGATGACGTGGTTCTATTGGTTTCATCACGGCATGATCTACAGCTCTCACTGGAGCGGTTCGCAGCCGAGTGTGAAGCGGCTGGGATGAGGATCAATGCCTCCAAATCCGAGACCACGGTCTTGAGCCGGAAAAGGGTAGAGTGCCTTCTCCGTGTTGGGGAGGAGTTTAAGTATCTTGGGGTCTTGTTCACGAATGAGGGGAAGATGGAGCGGGAGATCAACAGGCAGATTGGTGTGGCGTCTGCTATGAAGCGGGCGTTGTACTGGTCCGTTGTGGTAAAGCGAGAGCTGAGCCAAAAGTCAAAGCTCTCGACAGCTGAATAACAAAGTCAATGACGTTAACTCGATAACTCGGGATAACTCGGGACGCTTCCTGACTTCCTGTTTGCGGTAAGGCGTATTGTGTCACTTCCTGTTGTTGCTGTGTGAACGACGGATTTTTGCTCCAGGCTCTCTCGCTTTTTATCTTTAAACCTCTTTGTTGTAACACCTGTTTCCAAACATAAGCACTTTTAAAACATTTTCTGTGGCTGCTCATCACGTTTGGGAACTCCTCGTGTTTCACACGGTTTGTTCTTTGGCGTGATAACAGGGCGCTAGCCTAGCTTTAGCCTAGCATTAGCCTAGCGCTAGCCAAGCCTTAGCCTCATAATGGCTTCTCCGTCTCTGACTAAGTCTCCTATCTACTGCTCTCTGTGTCAGATGTTCAGTTATTCCTCTGCCTCCTTTAGTGATAATGGTACATGTAATAAATGTAGTATTTTTGTAGCTTTGGAGGTGAGGGTGTCAGAACTGGAGACCCGGCTCCGTGCTGTTGAAAAACCAGCTGATAGCCGCTCCTTTGCTAGCGCGGAGCCACAAAGAGTAACTTCACAAAGAGTAACTTCACAAAGAGTAACTTCACGTAGCGAACAAACAGCCGCACTCGAACAGCCGGTTAAGCAGGCCGGCTGGGTGACGGTTCGTAGTAAGCATAGCTCTAGATTTCAGCCCCCAGATCACCACCAACCCATCTGCGTTTCTAATAAATTTTTCCCCCTGAGCGATAGTCCCGCCGAGGAGCCGACCTTAATTATTGGCAGCTCTGTAATAAGAAACGTGGCACTAAAGAAACCAGGAACCATAGTTAAATGCTTACCAGGGGCCAGAACGGGCGACATAGAATCCTACCTAAAACTGCTGGCTAAGGATAAGCGTAAATACCGCAAAATTGTTATTCACGCTGGCGGTAATGACACCCGGTCACGCCGATCAGAGGTCACCAAAGTTGGTGTTGCTTCGGTGTGTGAGTTTGCTAAAACAATATCGGACTCTGTAATTTTCTCTGGTCCCCTGCCTGATCTGACCAGTGATGACAAGTTTAGCCGCATGTCATCATTCAACCGCTGGTTGTCTAGGTGGTGTCCAGAAAACGACGTGGGCTACATTGATAACTGGCAAACTTTCTGGGGAAAACCTGGTCTGATCAGGAGAGACGGCATTCATCCCACTTTGGATGGTGCAGCTCTTCTTTCTAGGAATCTGGCCGGATTTATTAGTTCTCCTAAATGCTGACAACCCAGGGTCCAGACCAGGAAGCAGAGCCGTAGTTTAACACACCTCTCTGCAGCTTCTGTACTGTTACCCACCCATTATCCTATTGAGACGGTGTCTTTCCCACGGCCAAAACTTAACAGATCAAAAACTGATCTAAAGGGAACAAATCATAAAAATCTAATAAAAATCCATACGGATCACTTTGAACCAAAAAATAAAAGAATTAAATGTGGTCTATTAAATATAAGGTCTCTCCCTCCAAAGACTTTGTTAGTTAATGAATTGATTTCTGATAATCAGATTGATTTATTTTGTCTCACAGAAACTTGGCTACAAGAGGACTACGTTAGTATAAATGAGTCAACTCCCTCCAGTTATTCAAATTTCCACATTCCCAGATCTGTGGGAAGAGGAGGAGGAGTGGCAACCATCTTTCAGTCTGATTTATTAATTAGTCCCAGGCCAATTAATAATTACAGTTCTTTTGAACATTTAACCCTCAGTTTCCCTCATCCAAACTGCAAAGCAATAAAACCTCTTCTGTTTATTGTTTTGTATCGTCCACCAGGCCCTTACACTCAGTTTTTGGATCAACTGTCAGACTTCTTATCTGATTTGGTGTTAAATACTGACAAGGTTATTATAGTGGGTGATTTTAACATCCATGTTGACACTGAATGTGATAACCTTAGTGTAGCCTTTAAAACTATCCTAGATTCAATTGGTTTTGCTCAAAATGTGCATAAGCCAACGCACTCTCGGCTCCATATTTTGGACCTTGTGCTGACATATGGCATTGATTGTGAAGAATTAACAGTATTCTCTCACAACCCTGTCCTATCTGATCATTTTTTAATAACATTTGAGTTTAATCTAACCGATTTCTCCACCCCCAAAAGAGGGTTCCATTATAGTAGATCTTTATCGGATAATGCTGTATCAAAACTTAAAGAGTCTGTCCCCCTCTTAATATCCTCAGTATTGCAGAAATGCCCTGTAGATGGCAGCAATGCTGTTTCTTCCCATTCACAAATAGATACATTTGCTAACAGTGTGACTTCCTCATTGCGTTCTGCATTAGATAATGTAGCTCCCTTGAAAAAGAAGGTGATAATTCACAGGAAGCTGGCTCCCTGGTTTAATTCAGAGCTGCGTTCCTTGAAGCACAATGTTAGGAAATTGGAGAGAAAATGGCGCTCTACACACCAAGAGGAATCCTACTTAATCTGGAGGGACAGTCTATTGTTGTATAACAAGACCCTTCGCAGAGTTAGAGCAGCATATTTTTCATCATTAATTGAAGAGAATAAAAATAATCCTAGATTTCTCTTTAGTACAGTTGCCAAACTTACTCAGAGCTGCAGCTCTGTTGATTCAACCATTCCCTTAGCTCTTAGTAGTAATGATTTTATGGGATTCTTCATAAATAAAATTGATGCCATTAAAAATAAAATAATTGGCATCCTCCCAAACATGATTACCTCGTCCCCAGTAAGTAAGGCAGCATTGGAGGAATCTTTAGAACCTGCGCTGTGTCTGAACTGTTTAGAAGCAGTAGAGCTTTCTGAGCTATCTAAAATCTTAGCTTCATCTAAACCTTCTACCTGTATGTTAGACCCAATCCCAACCAAGTTGTTTAAGGAGGTATTCCCTTTGATCAGTGGTCCTATTTTAGACATGATTAATCTATCCTTAGTAAATCGATATGTACCACAGGTTTTTAAAGTAGCTGTTATTAAACCTTTACTTAAGAAACCTTCTCTTGATCAAGATGAGCTAGTAAACTACAGACCTATATCTAATCTTCTTTTCTTATCTAAAATTCTTGAGAAAGTAGTTGCTAATCAACTTTGTGAACATTTACAAAGCAATGACCTACTTGAGGAGTTTCAGTCAGGCTTCAGAGCTCATCATAGCACTGAAACGGCTCTGGTGAAGGTCACTAATGATATTCTCATGGCCTCAGATAATGGACTTGTGTCTGTACTTGTCCTGTTAGATCTTAGTGCTGCATTTGATACAGTTGATCACAATATTCTCCTACAAAGACTTGAACATACTGTAGGGATTAAGGGGAAAGCATTAGGCTGGTTTAAATCTTATCTGTCGGACAGATTCCAGTTTGTTCATATTAATAATAAATCTTCCCCAAACTCTAGGGTCACCTGTGGAGTACCACAGGGTTCAGTCCTTGGACCAATTCTCTTTACTATATATATGCTTCCGATCGGCAAAATTATCAGACAGCATGGGATTAATTTCCACTGTTATGCTGATGACACTCAGCTATATCTATCCATAAATCCTGATGAATCCAATCAATTACTTCGACTGCAGTCATGTCTTGATGACATCAAAAGCTGGATGACTTTAAATTTCCTGCATCTAAATTCTGACAAGACCGAAGTTGTAATCTTTGGGCCAGAGTCCTCAAAAAATAAACTTCTTAACCAATCACTTAATCTGGATGACATTAACTTGGCCTCTGGTAATAAAGTAAAAAACCTTGGTGTTATTTTTGACCAAGACATGTCATTTAAATCCCATATTAAACAGGTTTCCAGAGTTTCCTTTTTTCACCTCCGGAATATCGCCAAAATTAGAAACATTCTGTCCAGGAGTGATGCTGAAAAACTAGTCCATGCATTTGTTACTTCAAGGCTGGACTATTGTAATTCTTTACTATCAGGAAGTCCACAAAATGCAATTCAAAGTCTTCAGCTTATCCAAAATGCTGCAGCAAGAGTTCTGATGAAAATCAACAAGAGGGATCATATTTCTCCAATTTTAGCTTCCCTTCATTGGCTTCCTGTTAAATCAAGAATAGAATTTAAAATTCTTCTTCTAACGTATAAAGCCCTTAATAATCAAGCTCCATCATATATCAGAGCTCTGATTACTCCGTATGTTCCTAACAGAGCACTTCGCTCTCAGACTGCAGGTCTGCTGGTGGTTCCTAGAGTCTCTAAAAGTAGAATGGGAGGCAGATCCTTTAGCTATCAGGCTCCTCTCCTGTGGAACCAACTCCCAGTTTTGGTCCGTGAAGCAGACACCCTGTCTACTTTTAAGACTAATCTTAAAACTTTCCTTTTTGACAAAGCTTATAACTAGAGTGGCTCATGTTACTCTGAGCTACCTTTATAGTTTTGCTGCTATAGGCTTAGGCTACTGGAGGACATCAGGGCCTACTTTTCTCACTCTACTGATTTTTACTGTTCTCCAGTCTACTGTTCTCCAGATTTGCATTGCATTACATTGAAATGACTGTTGTCATTTCAGCTTTTAACTTTTTGTTCTCTCTCTTTTTTCTTCATAGTAGGCACACCTGGTCTGACGTTCTGTTGACTGTGAAATCATCCAGGGAGGACAGATCACCGACTATTACCATCTAATGTAGAACAGATTACTAGATCAATGTGTGCTTCTGTGCTTTTTTGTCTCTCTTGTTGTGTCTCTGCTCTGTCTTCTGTAACCCCAGTCGGTCCAATCTGTATAATATGATTGAACTTGATTTTGTAAAGTGCCTTGAGATGACATGTTTCATGATTTGGCGCTATATAAATAAAATTGAATTGAATTGAATTGAATTGAATTGATTTACCGGTCGATCTACGTTCCTATCCTCATCTATGGTCATGAGCTTTGGGTCATGACCGAAAGAACGAAATCCCGGATACAAGCGGCCAAAATGAGTTTTCTCCGTAGTGTGTCTGGGCTCTCCCTTAGAGATAGGCTGAGGAGCTCAGTCGTCCGGGAGGACTCAGAGTAGAGCCACTGTTCCTCCACGTCAAGAGGAGCCAGTTGAGGTGGCATCTGGTTAGGATGCCTCCTGGACGCATCCATGGTTTGATGTTCCAGGCACGTCCCACCGGGAGGAGACCCAGAGGGAGACCCAGGACACGCTGAAGGGACTATGTTTCTCGGCTGGCCTGGGAATGCCTTGGGATTCCCCCGGAGGAGCTGGCCCAAGTAGCTGGGGAGAGGGACGTCTGGGCCTCCCTACTGAAACCCCCGCAACCTGGCTCCGGATAAGCGGAAGAGGATGGATGGATGGATATCTGTGTGAAGCCGGGTCTTCTGCAGTGACAGCAAGCAAAGCAAAATTACGCAGCAGGCTGGACATAAGCAACACACTTAGGATGTCATTGTCTCACATTACCCCTAGATGGGACTGTCTTGTTGCAGAGAAACAACCTCAGGGCTCCCACTGATGAAGCGTTATGGTAAGTTTTTATTTTTCATGCATTTTACATTTGTTTTTGTGTTATGTTGAAGGCACGTTTAACCTTTACTATTACGACCAGACAGTGTGGAGCTGAAAGGCCGTTAAGTTATGAGGTTACAAGGACGCTGCTAATAAAGCTGTATACACAGTGGATTCATATTTATCATCATATTTAGAAAATAGCGTTTTTATGAAATAAAATATAACGCAGTTGTATAATTTTATTTTGTCATAGGCCTATTTATCTGCCACAACTTAAAGGCTAGTCCGTGAAAATGTTGTCTGACATTTAAACCGGTCCGTGGCACAAAAAAGGTTGGGGAATGCTGACCTAAAGAAAATTTCCAGGATTAAAGAACTAATGTCTAAGCAGAATCTTGAAATAACTAATCTATGCATTATCTATGACAAAACATGCATTATGCATGACAAAACATCTTTTGTGAAATTGATTACGGCAAAAGTGTCTTCACAGGACTGCCTAAAACCTAAATCCAGAATGCTACTTCCCAAGTCCTCACTAAAACCAAGAAAAAAAGAGCACATCATCTGAGTTCTAAAGTCTGTACATGGGCTCCCTGTATCTCAGAAAATATACTTTAAAATACTTTATATAGTCTATAAATATTGAATGGCTTAGCACCGAAATACATTACAGACTTGTTGTCTATGTATTAACTTCCCAGATCACTTAGGTCAGTGGTCTGCAGCATTTAGATGTGTTCCTTTCCCTACATTCCTGAATCAAATGCAGTCATACTCTACAGACCTCTGCTAAAGAGCTCATATAAGAGTCAGGAGCAGCAGAGATCATAAAGTCTAACAGCAGCTGGAATTAACGACCTGTGGAAGTGCTCATTAGAGCATCTGGGATACAGCAGTCTGTCACTGAAAGAGCTCTCCAGAGATATCTACATTGTTTTTTTTATTTCTGGACCCTGACCTGAGTTTGGAGCACAACTATGAGCCTAGCTTTGCCTCTGGATTTGTCTGCCTTGTTTGGACTCCTGTGTATGACCCAGGCCTGTTGCCTGGACTCCAACCAAGCCTCAGCCAGGCTGTCAATCACATCTGCAGTGAGTAAGTCAGCTCTCTCCACTGCCAAGATCTCCAAAGATTGAAAAGTTCTTTATATCCACACCCTGACTTGTACTTCTCAACAACTTTGACCCTGACTTGTTTGGAGAGCTCCTTGGTCTTCATGATGTAATGCCTCTTTAGTGGTGTTGCAGCCTCAGGGGCCTTTCAGATAAGGTGTGTTTATACTGACAGTGAAATGAGATCCACCACTGGACAATCTAAAGGTCACATGGTATAATTGTGACTTTTAAAGGTGATTGGTTGCACCAGAACCTTTTAGGGTCTTCATATCTAAGGTGGTGGATACATTTTTGGATACAACGTAATTTTTTTAAAATCTATTTAATATACATTTTCCTGATTTCACTTCACCAACTTAGACTATTTTGCAGAGATACTTTACATTAGGTACGATTAAAAAAAACATTTAAATTACAAGTTAAAATGTAAAAACATGGTAAGAAACCAAGGTAAGTGAACAGTGTATAACTTACTTGGCTTTTTATTAGCAGAAATCAAGAATTGCTTTCATAAATACATATTCTGGCAAAGTCGAATAATAATTGCATCAAAAATGAAAGCATTCTCATAGTTTAGAACAAGTAGTATGGCATCAGTGCCAAAAACCATTCCACGTGATGATCGTAGCTATTAACTATTAGCAGTAGCTTTGTACCACATACATGGAGGACATATTTGTTGGCATTGTCACATTTATGGCACTCCACGTCTTCTGTAGTAGTCATAATGCGCTTACTGGCGAGGTAATTTGTAATTTATTTAGCACACCACAAGATGGTACACCAGTGTGTAAATCTTACACGAAAGGCAAAAAAAAAAATCATGGACATAAACAATATACCATAATCACAGATCATAGGAAATGATACAAACTAGTCCTTTCAACTGCAAAATGGTTTATAGAAATGCATCATGAATATTTTTTTAAGATACTATCAAGCTTGATAACCAGGTAAAAAAGTTACAACTTTGCCATAAGATCCTTCATTTTTTACAAACAGGGATGACTCAGATCAAAGGGGATCTTCTGTAAACCTTTTAGTCAGTTCTGTGTTGACCTTGGAACACAATTGTGATGAACTAAGCACTTCTGTTGTTTGAGTCATTTGGGATGCTGCTGTGTGGCAAAGGGAACAGTCACACTGCCTAACTGGAGAACGGCACATGCCTCAGCATATATCACTAGGCATCATTGTACGTAGCTTTCCGTATTCATTAAATTCTCAACCTCACCACATTCATTCTCCTCCTTAGTCTGTAAGTCATCAAATCCAATTTCATCAGGATCTAGTTTCATGTTTGAATTATGTACTACAGTTATTTCTTCTAACCAATCTTAAATGACTTAAAACAAAATAAAGAATGGAATCTCACTTCAGAATATGTAATGGCTACATTGGCACAAAATTATTATTATTATTATTATTATATAAAATATGTATAGTAAAGAGAGAGAACTGACTATTGTAAAGGCACCCTAGAGTTTTATAAAAGTATGTTTTCTTTTAAAAAAATGTCAGATCCGTCAGAAAAATGCTAAGTCATATTAATACCCATACAAATTCCTATAAAAAGTAAATATATGTTGTTACAGTTATACAGAAAGCACATAATTATGTTAACAGATAAACTACTCTGGAGAACAACATTGTGTCAATGGATAAACAAGAACATTACATTTACTTAATTATTTTCCTTGCAGCCTTGCTGTTGTCTGTTTTGTGGGCTTACTGCACCTTCTGCTCTGCTCCACTCGGCAAATTAGTGGAGCAGCTGCACTGGCTCTAATTACCTGCAAGTCATCTCACCTGTTCCTTTACCTATTTATACTCTCACAGTCAGCGGCAGATCGTCAATCCAATGTTTTTGTGCACTGCCTACCCTCCCTATTTTAGATTATTTGCTTACCCTACCCCCCTGGATTCCTCATCAGCCATGTGATTCTGCTCATGACCTGGACTGTTTTTGGTTTTTGATTCTGGCCTTGCCCTTTTGGGCCTATCTGCCTTGTCCGTGTATGACTCTAGTTCGTCTCATGGACTTGCTCAATGTCATCTGCCTAGTCAGCCCATCTTCTCCTGGTGTGAGCAGCCTGCTGTCTACAATGGCTGTCTCCTGCTCATCTCTGGACTTTAACCTGCTTGCACCTAGTTTTTGTTCTTCGTTCATTTCTTTAAATAAATCTTTTAGGCACAACACCATGTGTGGTTTTTATATTGGGTTCTCTGCTGATCTAAGCATTACAGTTGTAATGTGTGTGTGTGTGTGTGTGTGTGTGTGTGTGTGTGTGTGTGTGTGTGTGTGTGTGTGTGTGTGTGTGTGTGTGTGTGTGTGTGTTTTTTTCCTTCTCTTGGGACAGTTTATACTTTTGGCTGCAATCTTACTTAACCCTGACTCCACTTTTAACTCACTTTTTGGAGTTAACTCGAGGCAACATTTCATTGTGTATGTAAATTATAACCATTTCCTCATTAGTTATATATAATATAAGGAATTTCCTGATCCAACGTATCAAATGGGGGTTCCCTAGTTAAACATTTATTTAATTATTGTGTCTGAATCCCAGATTAAACTTAACTCCCAGTTTATGCTGTTGCTGAACCATCTGAAATTTTATGTTGGCTGCAACCATAGTGCAACCATATTTTGGACCCAACTTTTGAAAGCCCTGGCCCGTTTCTGTGTTCAAAGCTTGCAAAACTGTAATATATTTTGTGCATATTACTTCGCTGATAAAATTAATCCTGGGGTTTCCAAATAGGTTAACTGTCGAAAAATATAAAAAGCAACTCATCATCTAAAGAAAATTCAAAATCAGTAGAAAAATACATTATTTATAAGACTTTTGGAGTTAAGTGAACCAAAATGAGAGCCATAATCATCAATTGGAGAAAATGAGCAACAGTGGTTGACCTTCTCAGGAAAGACAGGTCAACTAAAATTACGTTGAGAGTCCAACAATTCAACCAGGATGTCATAAAACAACTCAGAAAAACTAAAGCTTTACAGGCCTAACTTGCCACAGTTAAAGGCATACTATGCAACATTTTTCAGTTAATTAATGTGTTCCATACCGTTTCGGATGATTAAATGAGTCATTTCAGGTTGAACAAAGGTTTTCTTGGCCGCCCTGGTGGTCTGTGGGGGAAATACCGCACTTGCAACTGCAGGAGCCCTCGGCCCGCGCCCAAAGGCTCAGAATCTCGTGCAAGATCGCGAGAGTCGGTCTTGCTTTACGGCGAGAACATGTTTGTTGCTAGCGCAGTGGCGATATCTGTGCAGTTATCATGGCGGAACCGGCGATAAAACAGCGAAAGCCCATGTCGGAGCAGGCAAGAAAGAGGAAAAGGGCTGTGGACAGAAAGAGGAGTCGTACACGGGTGAACATCAGGCAAGCTTTTTCCGAATGGCGAGAGCTAAAAGAAAGAGAAGGCTGCAAGGCTGACGCGGGCCTCGCGTTTCTGCTGATGTGATTGTAAGAAACATTGTAGGGTTTCCCTCACGCTACCGCCTCCCAACATTCCAAAAAAAAAAAAAAAAAAAACTAACTCCATATGTGCGCAAAGCTTGTCTCCCCCCGCTCCGCCGGTCGCGCAAAGCTTGTCTCCGCTCCGCGGGTCATCGGCGTAAAGCTTGTCTCTCTCTCCCCCCCCGCTCCGCTCTGCCGGTCGTCCGGTAAGCAAATTCCTAGGGGAAACACTGCGTTGGAATGGTTTCTCTCTCTCTCTGTGCATGTTCATAGTTTCACTGTTAGTCATTGTTTGTACTGCCATTTTTTTCTACTTTTGTATTCGTTGCGTTTGCCTGTCTGCTAAGCTCAAAACAACCGCGCCTGGCTTGACGGAGAAACCAGTAGAACAGCTGAGCATATGTACGACAGTGCACTTTTACTTTCGCCCTCTGGGGGAGCCTCGCTGGAAAATCAATCCCGGTTGCATAGTATACCTTTAAGGTCAGAGTTTATTATTCAACAACAAGAGATGGAGACTGGACAAAATTGCTTCCATGGGAGTAACCTAACTCTCACCAGATGTATTTCATTCCGCAGAGCTCCACACATCTATCTGGGATTGCTCAATTGGAGATGTATTTCAGAAGGCAGGGCCTTATCAAAAATCCTTTCATATTATTGGAAAAAACACTTATCCATCATCTTTACTGATGCGTTACGTCAACCACTTGCATCAAAACCAACCTGTTACATTGTCGAGGGCGACTTGCCAAACCTGGTCGGTAGAAGGCCGAAAAGTTTCCACTAACAAAAGCCTTCAAAGCCATTCTCTGGTATTTTTTTTAAAGAATTAATATTCGGTAGATTGGACAACATTGAATAAATAGCATGAGTGTCATGCTTTTCAGGTGTCTGACCCACATGCAGGAACACTCAGGAGAACAAGTCAGAGTTCCAACAGTTTATTTCTTAGGGCAAACAATTAATCCGCCGAGATCAGAAAACGCAGGGGCTCGGGAGACGGCTGGGAGCGAAGGAACGTCTGGTTCACAGGAGGCGACAGGGAATCAGACCTCTGGAACGAGAGGAAACTGTTAAATCTGAACAATGGGTTCGTGAAGCAAATCCACCGGTGCGCTATTACCGAGATCAGCTGAGACTTAGCCAAGGGGAGTGGTCTACGGGCTCTACGGGCGTTCGGAGCACAGAGGACGAGAAGGCAGGTTGGCGTGCTGGGCGAGAGTGGGTCGGGTCCAGCTGACGGGACTCGGAGGAATCCAGGACCGGCTGCCAGCTGTGATCGGAGGGAAGGATCTGGAGCGACCAGGCGACGGGTGCTTGAGCTTTGAGAGCGTTTAGGACGGGATCCAGGGCTTGAGGTAACCTGGGACACAGGAAGAACAAAGTTACCGACAGGTAAGTGAGCTGTCATCAGACAGTGGCCAACTGAGGCTTACACTAGGTTAACACTCTGGCAGTGTTGTGCTGGCAGCCATCCGCTTAAATAGTCCAACCCAGCGCCGCTTAAGGCCGAACACCTGCCACAGCACGCCTCCCTGCTCATCAAGGCCACCTGTGAGGGGAGAAGGAGGAAAAGGATAGCACCCTGATCGGGCATGCCCGCAGAACCCTGACACCACCCCCCCCTCAACGGTCGCCACCCGGCGGCCCAGAGGAGGAGGAGGGACGAGAGGACCAGAAGTCGGAGACGAGGGAAGGATCGGAGATGGAAGATCCAGGCACCCAGGACCGGTCCTCTGGACCGCAGCCCTCCCAGTGGACGAGGTACTGCCAGCCACGACCTCGACGACGGGAGTCCACGATCCGTCGAACCTGGCGTCCGACACGATCTGGTGGGGGAGGAGGTGGTTCGGTGGGGGGGCACAAGGGACTGGAGTGGACTGGCTTGAGCTGGGAGACGTGGAAGGTCGGGTGAATACGGGAACGTGGGGACAGACGAAGGCGGACGGCAGAGGGGCTAACGATTGAGTCGATGACATAGGGACCAGTGAAGCGGGGGGCCAGTTTTCGGGAGGTGGATCTGTGAGGTAGGTCTTTGGAGGAAAGCCAGACCCGCTGACCGGGACGGTAACGGTACACGTCGCCGGTCAGCAAATTGGCGAATCTGCTCAGTGGAGCGGCGGAGGGAGTGAATGGTCTGGTCCCAAACCTGCTGGCATTGGCGAATGTGGTGGGCTACAGACGTGACCGTGATCTGTTTCTCGTCTGCGGGGAACAGTGGGGGCTGGTATCCCAGCGAGGCTTCAAAGGGGGAGTGGTTTGTGGAGGTGGAGACGAGAGAGTTGTGGGCGTATTCAACCCAAGGGAGGAAGGTGCTCCAATCTGTGGGATTGGTAGAAGTGAGACAGCGCAGGGAGGACTCAAGTTCCTGATTCAGGCGCTCAGTTTGCCCGTTAGACTGCGGGTGATAACCAGAGGTGAGAGCGCACTTGGCGCCGAGAGCGGTGGAGAACTCCTTCCAGACGCGGGAGGTGAACTGGGGGCCGCGGTCTGAAAGGATCTCTTTGGGGATGCCATGGAGATGAAACACATGTCGAACCAGAAGCTGAGCGGTCTGAAAGGCTGATGGGAGCTTCCGCAGGGGAACCAGGTGGCAGGCCTTAGAAAAACTATCTACAATCGTCAGGATGGTGGTCATACCTCGGGAGGAGGGAAGACCGGTGACGAAGTCCAGGGCGATGTGTGACCAGGGGCGCTGGGGAAGGGGAAGTGGCTGGAGAAGGCCAGCAGGGGGGCGGTTCGAGGATTTATTTTGGGCGGAAGTGGGACAGGCGAGGATGTACTCACGAACATCCTTGTACAGGGACAGCCACCAGAAATGCCGGGTGATCAAGGTGGAGGTTCTTCTCGAGCCGGGGTGAGCAAAAAACTTAGTAGAGTGGAACCAATGGAGAACTTGAGGACGAACGGAGCTGGGAACATAGGTCTTGCCAGGGGGTCCATTTCCGGGGTCAGGTTCGGCCTGTGCAGCTTGGGAGATGAGGTCTTCTATTTCCCAATGGAGGGAACCGACTATGCAGGAAGGGGGGAGGATGGGTGCAGGTTCCTTGGGTAACTCCTCGGGAGAATACATGCGAGAGAGGGCGTCAGGTTTAATGTTCTTAGAACCGGGGCGATAGGAAATTGAGAGGTTAAAACGTGAGAAGAACAGGGACCAACGGGCTTGTCTCGAGTTCAGGCGTTTTGCTGCTTGTAGATAGGCCAGGTTTTTATGGTCGGTCCAGATCTGAACAGGTTGCTCGGTTCCCTCCAACCAATGCCTCCATTCTTCTAAGGCTAATTTTATGGCCAGCAGCTCCCTGTCACCAACATCATAATTGCGTTCAGCAGGAGTTAAACGTCGGGAAAAAAAGGGGCAAGGATGTAGTTTTTGGTCAGAAGAGCGTTGAGAGAGGACAGCTCCTACCCCGGAGTCTGAGGCATCGATCTCGAGAGTAAACTGCTTGGATGGGTCTGGGTGCACTAGGATGGGAGCTTGGGAGAAACGTTGTTTCAGTTCCAGGAAGGCGGAGTCGGCTTTGGGGTTCCAGGCGAAGACGGTCTTGGTTGAGGTTAAAGCGTGCAGGGGAGCGGCGATCATGCTGTAGTTCCTGACAAACCGCCGGTAAAAGTTGGCAAATCCAAGGAACCGTTGTAGCTGCTTTCGGGAGTCAGGCACAGGCCAGTTAAGGACGGCCTTGATCTTCTCCGGGTCCGAGCGGACCCGCCCACTCTCGAGAATGAGGCCTAGGAATGTTACAGAGGGTCGGTGGAATTCGCACTTCTCGGGTTTAACAAACAGTTTATTCTCCAATAGGCGCTGGAGGACAAGGCGTACATGAACTTGGTGTTCTGCGAGGGTCTTAGAGTAGATTAAGATGTCGTCTAAATATACAAAGATGAATACATTTAGAAAGTCCCTGAGGACGTCGTTGACAAGTGCCTGAAAGACTGAGGGTGCGTTACAGAGACCAAAAGGCATTACTAAATATTCAAAATGGCCCATGGGAGTCTTAAAAGCTGTTTTCCATTCATCCCCTTGGCGAATTCTCACGAGGTGATACGCATTACGCAGATCTAACTTAGAGAAAATGGTCGCATCCTGGACCGGCTCGAGGGCTGAAGAAATGAGAGGGAGCGGATATTTATTTTTGACCGTAATTTGGTTTAAGCTGCGGTAATCAATACATGGGCGGAGAGACCCATCCTTCTTCCCCACGAAAAAGAACCCAGCACCCAAAGGGGAGGAGGAGGGACGGATGATTCCGGTGGCCAGTGACTCATTAATATAATCTTCAAGCGCCTGTCGTTCAGCCCGAGAGATGTTATATAAGCGGCTTGAGGGTAAAGGAGCACCGGGCAGCAGATCAACTGCGCAATCATATGGTCGATGGGGTGGCAGTGACTTTGCTTTGCTTTTGCTGAACACCGCCTTTAGATCCCAATATAATTTGGGAACCAAACTGAGGTCTACTGGGTCCTCATTAAGAGGATCCTCTGGGATGGGCCCAGCAGACACAGCGGACTGGAGGCAATGGGAGTGACAGTATGTCGACCAGGACTCGACCCTGCGTTCAGCCCAATTTAAGTGGGGGTTGTGTAGAAGTAACCAGGGGAACCCGAGAACTATGGAAGCATGTCTAATAGGAAACACGTAGAAGGTAAGAACCTCCCTATGGTTTCCCGAGACAACTAATTCAAAAGGTTTAGTCCGATGGGTCACCCTAGGGAGGCTTCCCCCATCTAGAGCGGAAACCAGGAGCGGAGACGGAAGGAGTTCTAACCCTATCTTCGCCTGCCGGACGAGCGTGGGATCAATAAGGTTAAAATCGCAACCGGAATCGACCAAGGCTGAAATCGGGAAATTAATGTGGGCTGAAATAATTGCTGCAGGCAAGCAAAGTCGCGTGGATAAAGACGTAGGAGAATTTTTTGGGTCCACCGGCTTCCCCACTAAAGACGGCGGACCTGGTCTTTTGGACGCTCGGGACATGATGCAATGTAATGATCCGGGGATGCACGATAAATGCATAAGTTCTGCTCTCGGCGTTGACTGCGCTCCTCGAGAGAGAGTCGTACCCGGCCAATTTGCATAGGTTCAGGCGGAGGCAGAGCAGGGACAGCGGGTTGGGCTGGAGTTAACGCGAGGGGCGAAACTGGGGGGCGCGGTGTGAATCTGTCAAAGCGGGTCCGCCTTCTGCTCCTGAGACGATTGTCTAGTCGCGTTGTCAAGGCGATGAGTTCTTCAAGGGATTCCGGCTCTTGTACGCGTGCCAGCTCGTCTTTAAGAGGTTCGTCTAACAATTGGAAGAAGGCAGCCTTAAGAGCGCGCGACTCCCAGCCCGCTGCAGCAGCGAGGGTGCGGAACTCCAAAGCAAAGTCCGAGACTGGACGCCCGCGTTGTTTAACGGCACACAGGCGACGGGACAGCTCCGCCGGCTCAATATTGGCCGCAAAAACGGTCTTAAACTCTTGCACAAAAGTCGCAAAAGTCTGGCCGTACTGCTGGCAATTTGGAAAGCGGGCTTCAGCCCACCTGAGGGCTCTCCCGGTCAGTAGACCAAGGATAAAAGAAATCTTTGCATCGTCGTGCAGAAAAGCGTGCGGGGATCGGTTGAAAACTAAAGAACATTGAAAAAGGAAACCACCGCAATCTCCGGAGGGGCCGGCGGTGGATTCTGGAGTGCATGGGTTAGGTGACCAAGCTGTGCGGCCAGCTCCTGAACCTGCGCCTGCAAAGCGTGCATAGCTGAGCCCTGATTTTGAAGCTGCTCCTGTTGGTCTGCGAGCGCTCTCGAGAGTGTTCCCGCTGGATCTTGCTGGCCGGAGTGTTCTGTCATGCTTTTCAGGTGTCTGACCCACATGCAGGAACACTCAGGAGAACAAGTCAGAGTTCCAACAGTTTATTTCTTAGGGCAAACAATTAATCCGCCGAGATCAGAAAACGCAGGGGCTCGGGAGACGGCTGGGAGCGAAGGAACGTCTGGTTCACAGGAGGCGACAGGGAATCGGACCTCTGGAACGAGAGGAAACTGTTAAATCTGAACAATGGGTTCGTGAAGCAAATCCACCGGTGCGCACTTACCGAGATCAGCTGAGACTTAGCCAAGGGGAGTGGTCTACGGGCGTTCGGAGCACAGAGGACGAGAAGGCAGGTTGGCGTGCTGGGCGAGAGTGGGTCGGGTCCGGCTGACTGGACTCGGAGGAATCCAGGACCGACTGCCAGCTGTGATCGGAGGGAAGGATCTGGAGCGACCAGGCGACGGGTGCTTGAGCTTTGAGAGCGTTTAGGACGGGATCCAGGGCTTGAGGTAACCTGGGACACAGGAAGAACAAAGTTACCGACAGGTAAGTGAGCTGTCATCAGACAGTGGCCAACTGAGGCTTACACTAGGTTAACACTCTGGCAGTGTTGTGCTGGCAGCCATCCGCTTAAATAGTCCAACCCAGCGCCGCTTAAGGCCGAACACCTGCCACAGCACGCCTCCCTGCTCATCAAGGCCACCTGTGAGGGGAGAAGGAGGAAAAGGATAGCACCCTGATCGGGCATGCCCGCAGAACCCTGACAATGAGTGTTACTGCTTGCTTTCTTGCTGCGAGCCGCCATTTTTGTCTGAATCCAAATAGTCACTTCTCTGATACATCATATCTATGAAAATCCCGCATGGCAATCCTAATTGGCTCGTCCATTTTATGTGGTATTGAAATCCCTCCCAATGGCAGCAATTCCAGATGGATGTGTGGAGCCGTGTGGAGCTACATCCATCTGGCTAGAGTCAGGTTACATATGGGAGAGTTCCAACGCCAAAACCACTGCTGACCAAAAAGAACATTATGCTCCATCTCACATAAAAAAACAACATATTGATAATCCCAAAGACTTTTGGAAGAATATTCTGTGGACTGATGAGACAAAATTGGAACCTTCTGTAATGTGTCTCTCATGTTACAACTGACCTAAAACAAACACAGCATTTCAGAAACATGTCAGCCATGGTGGTGGTAGTGTGAGGGTATGACAACTTACCATACCTGAAGAAATCATAATTTTGCTCTCTACCAGAAAATCCTGCAGGAGAATGTCCATCAATTAGTACAGGAAGTTAGGCAGGAGGACAATGATCTAAATCAGTGGTTCCCAACCCTGATTCTCAAGTACCCCTGTCCTGCATGTTTTAGGTGTCTCCTTGCAGCCACACACCTGACTTATATGAATGAGTGATTAAGAGGTGTCTCCAGCCCTTGATGGCTGCTGAGGAGGTCATGCAATCATTTGAATCATATGTGCTGCAACAGAGACACATCTAAAACATGCAGGGCAGGGGTACTTAAGGACAGTGGTTGGGAACCACTGATCTAAAGCACAGTTGTGAGATCACTTCTGAATAACTCCAAAATAAGATAAAACAAAAACCCAAAAAAAATTACATTTTGGAGTGTCCTACTCTATGTTGGGACGCCAGTACAATAAGCAAATTGAGCATCGCATTTTCGGGTGGGCGGGTCATACGAGTTAAAAAATTTCGGCTACAAAAAAAAAAAAAACACTGTCAGTGTAATTTGTGTGGAGTGCAGGCAGCGGACATGAACATAAGGCTTGCAGGGGTTGGTTTTAAAGCATTAAAAGCCTTGATATACAATGACCGGTGCACTTCTTGCCATGTTCAATTGCTCTAATAGAATTTATAGGCTTGAACGGGGCAGAAAAAAAACACATTTGCAAGGCTCTGCCGTGTTCACCCCAAAACGAACGAAAGAATAAATGCCGCTGTATATCTCCCTTCACTCTTCACAATTTCATAATGGTGAATCACAATTTCACAGAAAATAATGTTCCAGACAGACATAAAAGATGGACTAAAGTTGCAGGTTTTTCACACATTGTACCTAACTTTCATTCTTATGCAGGCTATTTAATCCTGAAACCAAGAAGGCTGTCAGGCTCAGATCGGCTGTCCTGTAGGCAATAGAGTAGAGATACAGTTTTAAATAATTCCAATGCATCACAGGATAACAGAGAAAAGTTGATAAATATAGTAGATGAAAGCTCTGTGTCTAAATTAGCGGCACCATATGCCGTCATATCACTCATGTTAATGTGGCCAAAACAACCCTTCATTCAGGGTAATTGTGTTTTGTTGTGAGAGTCTTTGGAGTAATGCATTACAATGGTAGGAGATTACAGAAAAACAGATATACATCATATTGCTTTAAAAACTATAATGATATATTCCTCTTTATTATCACAGTAAGGTGCGCTGTGCAAAAGCATTTTATCATGGTCTGATGGTACATGCTGTCAGCACATATCTTGGTGCCTTGGGCATCTTGAGACCATCAACCCATACAGTGCTTCAGAGGTATTTTGGGTCCCTGTTTACAGCCCCTTCAACCACTGAAGAAAATACCTGTCTTTCCCAACCTCAGTGTCACTCTCTATTTTTTGCCCCCACATCTCTTAGTTCGCTCTTTCTCAGTCCTAGTGCGATTCACACCTCCAACCAAATCAATGCTTTAAGCACTTAACTAAGCTTAACTTTAGTGTCCCAACTTAAGGCAGAGACAGTGTTCCTGCAGGGGAGAGACAATGTCATTTGACAGTTGGTGTCTCGAAGAGAATCATAGTTCTCTTGCTTTCCCCAATCTTTGAATGTTGTTTGTTAGCCAAAAAAAAAGAAAAATAACTTACCCATAATGCGCCACCTGAAATTTGCAACTTGCTTATTCATATACTGTAGTACTGCTGTAATTTCCCTCTGGGAGTATTAAATTATTTCTGATTCTGACCTCACACACGTCGTTCATATTCGAAAATTCTCCAACGTGGGATGAATTAAAGCCTTTCTGCAAAGAAGTAGGGATGTTACACTTGACAGTTACCAACCCCTTGATGTCAGGTTTTGCTGTTAAGGATGGCAAGACTTGTTATTAGGATTAGGAGGAAATAAAATTTTTTTTAGAGGGCTGGGTTGTTTGGACAACACATTTTGAAAACTGTTTTTGTATTCATGCTGGTTATCTTTATACAATATTAAAACTTGTTTGATCTGAATTATTTACATGTGACAAAAAAGAAAAACAGAAAAAAACTGTAAGGGGAAAAACATTCCATCACTTCACTGAACATGGCATTGATTTGATCAACTTTACTTTTGGATCAGATTGGAACTCGGTGTGTTCAACATGTAATCTTGAATACCTCAATTTTGTTTCAGACAAAAAATCTCATTACGGACATCCATTTCCATTTTATAAAGTTTTGCTCAATCCCACAGATAAAGACGCAGCACATACTTCTTGGACATCTAGGGTTAGCTGCATTTTCATCTATACCCTGAAGGCTAACCTGAATTCAGTCCTAAAAAAAATAAAATCTAAATTCCTCCATTGTCATGGTTGGCTTTATGTATTTTGTCCACATGCAGAAGCACACTCGGGAGAAACAGGTGAAGTTTAAAGGTTTTATTTAAGAACCAGGTAACGGGAGGATTCTGCCTCAGCGGAGGCAGCGTCAGGTAACGGTCAGGGAGCAGGAAACCGGGTCGATCACTGGGGAAGAACGAGACAGAGGTTAACTGGGGAAAACGTGGAGAGGAACTGGTCTGACTGAGCTGGATCTGCTGCTGGACGCTAGCTTACCACCTGATGGACAGAAGGCCGACCGGGGAGGAAGCAGTGGGGACTCAGCGCTAGCCGTGCGATGGTGGCCACAGGTGTCCGGGAGACCAGTGGGTCGAAGGTGGGGTCGGGTCCGAGCAGCACCGGGGAATCCAGATGTCCAGGACAGCGAGAGGAACCAGGTGACTTTCCGGAGATGGCAGGGTTCCAGGGGAGGGGAACCGACTCAGGAGGAACCAGGAGGTTTGCAGGAGAGACCAACACCAGACGGAAGATGACGATGCTTGGAGCTCCTGCCACGAGAGACTTCACAGGGTCACGAGAGAAAGAGGGCTGACACGAGGAGGTACCACGACGGTAACACTCTGGCATCCTCTCTTCTTCTTCTTCTTCTTGTTTTATGGCGGTTGGCAAGCAACTTAATGATGTGCATTACCGCCATCTACTAGAGTGGAGTGTGGATCGGGATGCTATGTATATATATTCTCCCACAAAAAATAAATAACTAGATAAATAAATAAATATAAATATAATGATAATAATAATTACATAAATATACTTATATCCTTTCTATCAATTTTGTTTTCTTAAGGTAGCTTATCAAATAACCTAAATACTCAGAATTTGAATTTTTTCCCAAAATATCTTTTAAATTTAACTGTAATTTATTTTCTTGTAATTGACGTAATAATTCTCTTCTCTCCGTAGAATATTTATAACAAACCAACAAAACATGCTCCACCATCTCCTCTTGATAACAAAAGTCACAAACTCCTGTTGGATGTTTTCTCATTTTAAATAGATTTCCATTTAACCCTGTATGTCCGAAACGTAATCTCGATATAATTGTTTCCTCTTTTCTATTCCTTCCTGTTATCCTCATTGCACCAACTTTCCTTTGAATACTATAAAGCCATCGTCCGGTTCTATCTTCCTCCCACAGCTTCTGCCATCTTTCCTTAACCTTTTGTTTAATAATACATTTAATTTCTTCCTTACTAAATGTTACCACTAT
Organism: Fundulus diaphanus; assembly: GCA_037039145.1. Lineage (NCBI taxonomy): Eukaryota > Metazoa > Chordata > Actinopteri > Cyprinodontiformes > Fundulidae > Fundulus > Fundulus diaphanus. The sequence goes on from CM073141.1 coordinate 28,374,439, forward strand.
ATCAATATTAATATTTTTTGTAGCTTTTTTTGCATATTTGTCTGCTAACTCGTTTCCTTTTATTCCTATATGGGATGGTATCCATGTAAAAATAACTACTAAACCCATTGCCTGAATTCTATACCTTAATAACTGAATCTCTAATAAAAGGTCTGATCTACTAGTAGAATGATTATTTGGCATCCTCACGCTGTCTGCATGGTGTTTAAGTAGTGCCTCCCGATGCCGCTCAACCGCCCGCAGGTGTGTGGGCTCCGCCCACCAGTCAACCCAGAACACCTGTGGAAAGAGTCTGAGGCAGCAGAGCCGGCAGCAAGCTGCACGGCCCTGCTGGCTGAGTCCTGACATCCATCCTCTTTGCCTGAAAGAGATGACCACATAAGTTTAAAAAATAGTTTAGTGCATGATGAAAGAACAAAAAAGCATGATAATCTCACCAAAAAAAGAAAAAAAAAACATGACAAAGGATGATTCAGACAACCACTTATTTCTGGAGAAGGCAGAGGAGCAAAAGCTCTTAAAACACACTTATTTAACCGCTCTATTGTTTCAGCAAGTGCATAAGGATACAGAATAGTAATCATCTATGGGAGGACTTATTTTAACAAAAATGTCTCATATAAGATCACACTAAAAAAAAACATATTGTACCCATTTAATGACCTACATATGGACATTTCCTTTAACCTTGCTTTAGTTTTTACGTAGTTTATATTATAAGAGGGATCAAATATATCATGTTTAACAGATAGTAAATAGTTCAAGCAACTGAAAAGGAACTAGTAATTATAAAACATTTTAGTTCAAGTTAAAGAAGGATCTTGTGTTGCCTGCATTGGAATTTCAATGTAAATTTGAATGAGTCAGTCTGTTTGAGGGCACTTACTGTACATAATAGTTTGATTCCATTAACTTTAGATTTTGTTTAAACATACAGTTCAAAGCCTTCTATTTTTCCACAATCAGATAGACTAATTAATTTATTCATGCTTTAATTAGACAAGAGAAGGAAATAAATGCTAACAGAGAAGGCCCTCCAAAGAATGGTCCAAAAGCCATTTGCAGCCTTTTTTATACATTTTCTGGGGCCCCTGATTGCAATAACTTTTTCAAAGCTGGCTCACCAGCATACAGGGGAATGATTGACATGGGGATTTTTTTACTCTTCTTTTTTGGGTAGAATCTTCTCTGATATAGGGCTTGTCAATAAAGATGATGCAAAATGTTTATCCTCCTAAAAGTAAAACATTAGATACAGCACAAAGTATTTGTTCTTTATCAACCGTGTTGTTTTTTTTTGCTTTTATTTCAATGTCCTTGTAAAAAGGTTCACAAACAGCCATGAATACAGCAACTGTTTTAGAAGAGAAAATACATTTGGTTTATTTACACAGTGGCAATTCTCCAAGATATGTAGTCTCAAGATACTTAAAAATCTATATACAGACTAGTCTGTATCTAGTCCATTCAATCAAATCATACAATTAATGTTAAACTAATTGGATGAATTAAAGCATTTCTAAAGCATTTTAATTTCATCCTAGTTATAAAAAATGCAGTAAAATGGTAGTTTATCATTCCAGTTGTTAAAAATTATTTAATTAGAAAACCCAGCAGATTGCATTGAGTCGCTGATTTTGCAATAATTACTCCTGAACAAGCATGTAGCGACAGTGGAGATTCAGCTGCTTGGTGTCATTAACTTAGCAGCGATCATTAATACAAGCATTTACAGTACCTATAGTGGAGAAGAACCCTTTTTTAATGGGAAGATCATATCCTGCCTCAACCAACTGGGGCTTTGAAAGGACCAATCAGACACAAAATTCTAATATGTAAATACAATTCTTTTACAACAACAACAAAATGCTGTCTATTTAATTTTTTTAAACAAATTGTTTTTTGTGACTAACGGGTCCTTCTACCTTGGTTTGGGCCACTTGGCAATAAGAGTCTGAGATCACAGCTAAGAGCATTCCAAGGAATAACAACATAAAGAAATCTGCATTACAGCTGTTTGCATGATGACTCTGGATTATTTGAAGGTCACCAGCGCAAGCTGGAAAAAACCCTGCAGGTTTTACACATTTATGACAGAGTGAAATGTGTGATGCAAAGTGTAATGCAATGTGCCACCTCACCTTTTACATTAACTTATTTTGCACATCTGTGGATATCAAAGCATCTGGCTTTGATATCCACTTCATCATCTACAGTGTACGTTTTCTCCAATGCTGTAAATGTACATATTGGTTAGAGCTCCCATATACATGTGCACAGCTCCTCATAAAGAAGATTTTCATAGATATCAACACATATTTGAAGAATGTTTTATGAGATCAAAAATGTTGTTGATGGATTACCAATCTCTACTTGTTCTATCACTATGCAGCTTCAAGGGAAATACCTGCAGAAGGAGCAGCACATAGAGAAAAAGAGAGAAAACACATCCAAACCAGGCATACACCTTTGCATTTAACAATGACAGGCCTGGACATTTCTATGTAAAGAATGTTTTAAAATTAAGGAGTTATAAAGCCTAATGCATAAAGAGTTCCTGCTCCCTAATTCAAGATGGTGTCACTGCTGGTGATCAGATCAAGGTTCATCTTTGGTCTGATCTTTATCTGGAGTCTGTTACCTTTCCAAACCCAAACTCTTTTTTTGCTTTTTCTTTGCTATTTCTGAAAATGATGGGTCAAGCTCTAAAAAATGGAACTTTGTATTTGAGCATGCAGGTGGGTTTGAAAATACTCTTTTGGCTGTTAATATTCATATTAAAACATTTTTTTTAGACAGAGTTTACAATATCTTATTTTTTTAATATGCATGTCACGGTAGAGCTTGATTTGTGATCCCCTTTTCAAAGACTGATTTTAACTGTAACTGATTCTTCTTTAACAGTAAAAAGGAAAAACAAAAAAGGATTTGCCGCAGTGGGCTGGGATTTTTGCATATTAACAGTGTAATGAGTAATAATATCAAATACTCTCAAGCATCATATAGAAGTCTGTTTGGGTTTAGGTGTGGGGGCAATGAGGAAAAAAACCTTCTACAATAAGTAGGTCCCTCTCAGTGTTGTATAAAGTACTGAAGTCTCGGAGTCAAGTAAAAGTATAAGTACCTCTCCAAAATATGACTTTGGTAAAAGTCCAAGTCACTGACTGAAATGTTACTTGAGTAAAAGTCTTAAAGTATCTGAAATGTCTTGTACTTAAGTATGAAAATTACTGTAAAAATAGATGTACTTAAGTAATGTAATAAAAAGTATAAGTAAAAAGTAAAACAAAGCAAATGCAATTTGCATGACATTTTTTAGATTTTGGTAAACTTTGAAAGTCAAATTCACTTAAAATAATATAAACAACCAAGTGCAGGAGAAATTTAGACCAAGTTTAGACAGAAAATACAACCTTTTTGTAAGCTTTCAGTTTTCCTTCTTCAAGTAAGGTCAGTGCTATGCACTTTGAAATTGTACACAACCAAGTGCAGGCAAAGGGGGCGTATACTAAGAACATGGTTAAGTGATAAACCAGGCTTAGTTACCCCCCCCCCCCACCCTCTACAACTGCTGCCACCACACCACACACACCACAAAAAAGTCAATTTAACTGTATACTTCATGCCCTGGAAATCTCTGTATTTTACACTGGATATTTTCAACCCATCTATTGAATTTAGTGCACTAGTTGATCTTTTCTTCATAAGAGAACAGCAAGCACTGCAGCCAAAATATGGCCTTTTGTGACCTGCTGTATATTAGCCAGTCCCTAACAAATATTCCCCTTTCATTGCAGGAGGTAGAATATGTTAGATACTTTGGGAATTATCTGCCCTCTGAATCTGCTGGCGGGTCATTTGCCATCTCTGAGAAAGGCTTCCTTTTTGCCATTAAACGCACAACATTCATTCGATCAGAATCAGTCAGTTTTGTTGGCCATAACGCGGGATCATTGAAATTAACGCTGTGTTCTGTCTCTGAGCAACTATGTTCAGACTATCCAATCGGGCAGTAAGCCCCTCCACCTGCACTGTCTCTGTTATCGCTAGGAATGGCTCTCTCTGTCTCCTCCTCAAACACACACAAATCCCCCCCCCCCCCCCAGCTCCCCGCCTCAGCTGGCTCTCCTGATCCGCTCTGTCTTTCAGATTGTACCTGGACCTCTGCTCTCACTCTGCTTTCTGCTCTTTTGGCGCTAAGCTCAAGTATTTCTGTAAAAGAAAATGTGTTTTCCCCCTTACACTAGCTAGCGGATGCTATGCTTTAAAATCACATTGATAAATGCATTGCTTCTTACCAGGCTCTGGATGGGCATCATTGCTCTGCAATTCCATCCCTAGACCTGTTCCTGACTCATCCTCAGTTTTAAAAAAATATTTACTAATAAAATTCCTCAAGCCTTTCATGTCATCTTCTCTTTTTCTCTTTTCTGTGCACCTATGATTCTTAGTTTGCAGCGGAACGGACTTTCAAAGTTGCAGCTAGCCGTTGTCCTAATGGTCAAACCATTTTATGTTTGGGTGTGGGAGTTCATTTTACTGATCACTTTATTTTTTAAATAAGTTGAATCTGTCGATTTCTGACATCATCAATGAATAATAGTTATAGTTATAATATTAATTGTTATAGTTATAATATTAATTGTTATAATATTATTGTTATAATAAAACAAGAAAAGAATAATAGTTAATCAAGTGTTTGGTCAATGTAAACGCCCAAGAGGGGTTGAGTTCTACTGATCAACTTAGAAATATTTCATGGCTGTGAAAGAGAAATGTTTGCTTGAGCTATATTCTGTAAGAGATATTAAGTTTATATTAAGGTAGATTTATAACTCATGTTGGGAAGCTGTTGATAAAAGTTTTATTTTTGTCCAGTTGATATATCATGCTTGTTATAGTGATCTTGTGTGTTATTTGGTTGACTGATTGTACATTTTGTGCAGAGTCGTAAGCGCAAAGTTTTTTTTTTTTTGCTTCATCACAGTAGTGTGCTAACAGCATGTTCTTATGTGTTTAATAGTTCTGTGCTTTTAATATGAGAGTTTGAGATTTGGGCTTGTTTTTTCTTTTAAGTTGGGCAGGTTTTATGCTGGTTTGGCCTGGAAACCATCAGTGAGATACGGCAACCTGTAGAGCTGTGTCTGCAAAAAGTCCAGCATAAGCAGACATGCTGATAAACATGAGCGCTGGTGTCAGGCTGAACACTGAAGTAAAAATTCATACTAGAAGAGGTTCTGTAATTACAGCATGTAGGGAGCACAAGAATCAGAACAAAGCAGAGTCCCTTCTACCTGAAGTAACCCAAGTTTCTTCAGTTTGGTAGTTTTCCTGCTTAGTTCTGTCGTAGCTAACCATCCTAGCTGTCAAGCTAACCCTCCTAGCCTGAATGTTTACTCCAGTGTTGACTTCAATGCTGACGTTTCAAACTGAAATTAATAGCGCTGCTTCCAGCTCGCTCTCGCTTGTTTCTTTGTCTCTTCTTGTAATCAGACCGAATATCCATCCCGCTCTACCGACACCGACGGTGACCACACAGCCGAGCCACGGTGTCTCTCTGAAGGCTGAACGTCTGACCCAGCGACCCGCCCCTCTCCAGCTGTGATTGGCTAGCATGTTGCCTTCAGTCGTTGATTTGATTGGTTGAATTGTATGATTGACACATCAAAGATAGTACTAACTGAAAGATGGCCACTCCGAGGTTAAAGAACAAACAAATCCACTTCCAAGATGGCCACTCCGAGGTTAAAAAACAAACAAATCCACTTCCAGTTCCATCGGGCACGCTGATGCCTCGTTTTTTTTGTAACGAGTAACTAAACCAAACATTGAAAATGTAAAAGTATGCAATTTAAGTTCGGAAATATAGTGAAGTAAAAGTAAAAGTTATCAAAAAATTGTATACTCAAAAAAAGTATAAAGTACTCCAAAATATACTTAAGTACAGTAGTGAAGTATTTGTACTTCGTTACTATACAACACTGGGTCCCTCTACTGTGTCTAAATTGTCATGGATGACTTACATCAGGCTCACTCCTAATTAGGTGCGGATATGGTGCAGATACAATGCGGGCACCGCAAGGAACCCAAATCATTAAAATCAGAGTGTACACTCACATAAGCCGCGGTGTAGTTGCGGATGCGGGTCCTGCTACCGAAGCTGTGCGGCACTGCAGAAAATTCTGCAAGGTTTTGATTTTTTGCAGGACACTGCAGCAGTACTGTATGAAGCTCCTGAATTTCATGAGCCAAACAGGAGCGAGTTCTGGTGAATTTTAGAATAAAATCAACCCACTTATTGTTATCCTTAGTCAACTTAGGCTAGCTTGACTAAGGATAACAAAAAGTTAAAACAGAAACCCAAGGAAACAGAGGAGGATGAAACAGGATATTTATGCGCATGGATGATGAGTTTTGCCCTAGAAAACGAAAACCATGGCTGTTTTTTATCATTTATGAGGGATAGCAACAGAAAGGACCACATGAATTTCTATTCTCTTGAGTGCCGCTTCCGCAGCATACCTTTCCTTAGGAGCAGTGTGAATAGGCGTTTGCCTATTAGAAATATAGAAGCCACACAGTATTCAGTGAGAGCCCGGAGTTACGATAAGACAAACAGTAAGTAGTTGCTAATAAAGATTATTCACATTTCCCTAAATCTGCAAACTACCTTCTTCAGTGACGTTTCAGTTTGAAAGTCACTAGGCTTTCACTAGGCTTTCTTTGTATGTTTGAAGTATGTTGTACTTCAAACATACTTTTTGCAAGCAGATTCCTCTACTCTATATGTTTGTTTTTACAGAGAGGCAGCACTTTGGATGGTTAAGAAGAATGAATAGCTAAGATCATCGTCATTTTTGACTAAGAAGCCGTTCCATAAAAAGTGTGCCCCAGCAACCTTAACCCTGGTCCTCAGGATCAGCAAGCACCACACCTCCAGGAGCAGCTGCTACAGCTGACACATCCATTTATTATTTGAATGTCCAGATAGGCCACACATCTCCAGTCTTCCAATTATTTTCTTTAGTGTCACCAAAAGTACTGCCTGTTTTTAAGCCCACTATAGCTTTTGCATCGATATTTCTGATTTCAACAAGAACATTTTGTCAACCAGGCCCTGTAGGCCATCCTACAGGGCCTCATATATTGATTTTGTGGCCTCTAGATCAGCATACAGATTTTTGTCTATGGATCTTACCTCCTTAGAAACTTCCTCTAAGACTAATTAAAATGAATGGAGCTTGACTTACGCGTTGTCTACACGAAGATGAACACGGTAAATTTTGATAAATGATTAAGAAACAATAGGAAAAAATTTTTCAACAAAATGTGTGTTTAAGTGCAACTAAAAAAGGCTGCAGTAGGTGTGACACTGCCTCTGTGACATTGCCAAAGAAACATGCAAAAAAACACTGGCCATATGCACACAACTCATGTGAAATAAACATGGCACCATGGTTGGGGAACAGACACAGGGGACAGGCTGTGTAAAAAAGGCTTGTTAAAAAAGAAGAGTCCGAGGACGTCCGAGGCCGTCTTTGTTGTTATTTGTAAGAGTGAGGTGTATGCAAGTTACAGAGAGACGCAAAGCTATGACGTTATCGTTTATGAAAAGAACAAAGTGTAAAAGTTGAACAGAGATGTAGCAGGAACAATTCCAAATGTACAAAGAACAGAACACAAGAATAAACTAAGAAACTAAACACAAAGGAATTAATTAAATTGGCACCACTTAGAGAATGTAACAAAAAGGAAAACAATAAAAACAGAGACATAAAAGAAAAAAACTAAAACCTAAGGATCATAACAAACCGTGATCCTCAGAGCCCTGCATGTTTTGGTGTTTCCCTGCTACCGCACACCTGAGATAAATGGATGGGTGATGGATGACTGGCAGCAGCACTTGATGGCATGTTGACGAGGTAATGCATTCGTTGCATCAGTTGTGCTACAACAAGGACACTTCTAAAACATGCATGATAGTGGGCTCTGAGGACAAATGTGGAAGAAGACTACTTTATGCTAACCTGCCAAATTTTGAATTGTTTTGTTGCCTCGGCTTTGCCTCCACTTAGTGTTGGACTGTTTTGAATACATTAAACTGGTAAATTCCACCGTCCTGTCTGCCTGCATTTGATCCTTTATCCAATCAAAACTTGCACAATGTGGTCCTAAATCCAACTGTAGGCCAGGTGTTCAGTGTTGTGATGCAGACCATGTTCTGCAGTACATTACATGTAACTTGAATGCAAATCATGCAGTCTTGGAATTGGGGAAATGTTGCTGAACATTAATTGCCAATTGTTAATTATAAAATGAAGCGGATTTTTATATTGTTATACTTCAGCTGTTTAGAAGTTCAAGTGTGATAATAAAGTGCCATATGTTTGAGTGATATAATGGAAGATAAAGATAATCCACCCTTCCTTTCCTTGTATTTCCTAAGTCTTTCTTCACTTTAAAGGGGAAAAAAGCAGTGGGACAGAACATTTACCCAGTATTAAAGGAGCTCTATGTGTCCTAACCGATGTTAGTCATTTTTTTCACACTATCCTTGCAATACTCTCCCTAATGATTTCAATCCCATCACAGCTCTGACTCCACCAAGGCCCACACTGTCTTGGTTCAGCAGTCTGTGGTTTCCTTTTAGCACAGCCTCCCTCATTGTCCCTAAAGTTTTCCTTTCCTCTCCCCTCTTTTAGTTAATTCCTTTCTTACTTCCCTATTCGTTTCTTTACTGTCATCTCCCACTGTGGTCCCCCACTGCTCCTGTGCTCTCAGGTTGTCAGATAAAGGTGAAGAGTTTCTTTAGAGTGCTTGGCTCTGCCTTTCTCCCTTTTGGGGGATATTTTCTTTTGTGCCCCATCTTCTAACTATAGAAATTTCTTTTTGAATCGCGGTGGTGGCATTTCTGATTGGGTTGGAATGAGAGGGGAGATCTTTGCAGTGAGTGACCTTTGTGGATTTCTAAGGCTCATTATTCCTCATTGGGCTCAGTTGTCCTACTGTTGAGAGTGGCATAAGTCTGGTGACAGCTGCTGCTGAGCTAGTGCAAATCCTGGTGAATCTTTTTTTCTTTCTTCCCTGTTTTACTCCTTGCTCTTTCATTTTTGTTTTAATTCCCTTTGCTTCTCCTTCTGACCTTTTTTTAAATTAATTTCACTTACTTTCTTTGTATTTTACTTCCACTAAACCACTCAGTGCCTGAGCTGTGCTCTTTTCTCTTTTCCAGGCTTGGCTAGCTCAAAGTAGCTCTGACAGAAATGTCATTATCAGTTAATTCATAGTACACATGCACGTACAAATGCAGCACACCATGATTGCATCTGGAAAGGTCACTATTAAAACAATCAAATTGTCATAGGGCACAATTTTCTTTTTTCTCTGACTTTAAACTAAATTGCCTGCAAAAACTATGGTTTTAACTTTTCTAAAGCTACATCATTTGATGTTAACTGTGAACACAGAATGACAAAAAAACTCCCTTTGTTCCCATATGCCTAGCAAGGGTATGTCAATTTCTTGTGTTGTAACCACAAACCTTTATGGATTTTATGTGATAGATCAACACAATGTGATACTGTTATGTTCTTATTTTCCATGATGATCTGGAAGCAACAAAAACTTAGACAGAGTTCAGATTAAAATATTTGTTGAAGGAAGGGTGAGAAGGCGTTATGGAGGTGGATCTGACCTTCTGGAAAGACTCTGGTCGCAGACTGTGGGAATGAAAGAGGAGAGATGAGCACCAACAACGGACAGGCTGAGGCTGACTTACGGAGAGAGTGGTGGAAGAAGGACCGGAGGGAGTGAGTCTGGCTGTGATGACCGATGATAAGCAGAGGTGCGGGCTCCAGGCCAGCTGGTGACTCAAGGACACCAGCAGGTATGGAGGAGCAATGGTCGACTGGAGCACCAGGAAGGCTCGAGGGATTTGGAACTTCCAGAGGACTGGGTGAGGATGGCCGAGGAATGGGTTGACAAGATTGAACTGAACAAGGCAGATCGGTGGAGGAGAGGATTGAGGAGTTAGTCAAAGTAATACTTGGAACAAGGAACAGACTAAGAACAAGGTGCTGGTCAGGCACCGCTCAAGTGAGCTAATTCTCAGATGCTTTCCATCTGTCTCCAACTGCCTTAGAGGAGCAATAAGTGAAATTTCATTATTTTAAAATAGAAAGAACCAAAAATTAATTTCTGTGAAGAATTAAATCTATCTTTATAAATGGAATCTGGTATGACATCAGACACAATCTCTCTGTGTTCTCCAGTTTCATGTTTACAAATCCAGGCCAGCCAGGTGTACATATATGTGCATGTGAATAGCTGCCACTGACGGCTTAGCCCTTCCCTTCCAATAAAATGCTTCTGCCAGGTTCACCTGAAGACGATCAGGACCCATAACTACCACAGAAAACAGCATTCTTTGGTAAAGAAAGAGACAAGGAAGGAAAGAGACAAAACAAAGATTAACATTGACCTCAGATTTTTAAGGTGGAAAGCATTTTGAGAGCAGAAGAAGCAGCTCCGGTTTGACTCAGAGCTAGCTTTTCTCCTCTGAACAGGCGAGTAACAGCATAAAGTCAAATGTTGTTTTTTGTTGGTGTTATATTCTTGTTAGACTTGTGTTGCTATGTTATTTCAATTCAATGTAATGCTACAAATGTGGGTTAATTGTTGGAGTTTGACTAGCAATGGGCCAGGCGTTACCGTTCTGTGAGGCGGGTAGCTGGTAACCCAGTTAACATAGTTGGCATTGCCTAATGAGCTGCCCACTGTGATCCTCATGTACATTCAGGGCATTCTTTTTTGGCAAAAAAGTGTAAAGTTGAAACATATAACTGATCTGATGCTTAGATTTTGTAGGTAGAAAGAGGCGTGGCTTCCCACACATCTTGTTTTGATCTACAGACAGTGCTCACCAGCTCCCCTAGTGGTGAAGTTTTGCTTATTGCTCCTTTAAGTACTCCTCTTGATTAGTGAAGATGGGAAACACCTGCAGTCGGCGTCCGCTTGCCGCACCCTGCAGGAGAAAGGTAAGCATGACACCAACACATCTCTTCTGCACCGGACCACATACCTAACAGGTGCCTGATTATTAAAAAAAAAGAAGACAGGGTTGTCTAAATGTTTTGGAAGTAAAAATCTAAGAAGTTTTGTGTATTTTTTTATTTGGTTCCTTTTACTTTGGAATCCATACTTGATGCATCAATATCAGTACATTTCTGACAGCCTGGTAGGAATATCTCAAAAATAATTTCTTCAATTCAACCGATGCAGAAGAACATCCATTTGGAACAATTCACACGTCCTGCAAAATAAAAAAGGCTCCTAACTTTTCAACATTGAACAGCAAAGGACCAAATTTAGAGGACATAACTAATCCTATACCTTTAAACTTTTTTGAAAATTCCTATGGAGTTGATAAAAAAATATATAATTCTTTCTTGATCACTGTCCAAACTTTTCCAGTCCAATTTCAAGATTAAAAAATCAAAACAAAAAAACATAGAACCTTCTCTAGTAATAACTGGCTTCCTTGAGCTACAACTCCAAAAGTCACTCTCAAATTTTCAGAAATAGGTTTAACAACCTCACTTCCTATGAGTAAATCCAAAAGTCCAACTGCAAAAACTGATTTTACAAAGTATTGACCCAAGATGATGCCATCTGTACTATCTATAAAAGAATGTATCCAAAATCATGTACACTTTTCCTTTCAACAATAATTTACTACATTTTGTTGGTCTATCACATAAAACCCAAATAAAATAAACTGATGTTTGTGGCTGTATCATGACTAAGTCTGGAAATGTCTAATGTGTTTGAATCCTTTTGGAAAGCACAGAAAAATGCTTCAAGACACCAAATTCCTAGTTTTATATGAAGGTTTTGGGCATTGCTGATAAATAACTCAAAATTACAATGTTATGACAAAGAATAAATTAAGGAAAATAAAGTGGTGGATAATGGATTGATTAATGATCCATCTCCCTGTATGAGAAAAAAAACTTTTCAGATAAAGATTTGTTAGTATGACTGAAGAATAGTCACTTTAAACATGAGAATATCAGAACTACTGCAGTCACCTTAAGAAAACTGCATGTACCCTATGAGTGTACAAAATACTTATTCTTCTATTTGCCGCAAAAGTAATTCTATTAATTGAGAGAGGGACAATAGAGCTGCTTAAACTGTCTCTACTTCTGGGTTTGTGTGCTGGTTTATTATTTCATTTTCCTCACAAGGTAATGTTAAAGACAAAAGTTTATACTATTTAAACTGTTAGTATCTAGGGGTAGTATGAGTTTCATAAACGGTCTAAATCTGTGAATATGCACAGCTTAAACAATAAACAAAAACCCAATCAGTTCAAATTGTTTGGCTCTGACATGATTTACGAATGCAACACCCACCAATTTCACAAGTAAATATAGTGAAGTCGTAACTTCTAAATATCAAACACTTGATCCTTAAAGCAATCATAATGATTTACTACTCTGTAGAAATGCCAAAATCTTATTTCTCTTCATATGATAAAATAGTGTTAAGAGAAGTGAATTATGAATTACCACATTTGTTTTTTTGCTGGAAGCAAATGACCTTGGTAAGAATTGCATATGTATACAGTGTGGTTTAAAGTCAACAGTATGCTGCTATACAATATTGTGATATTTACTTGAGTAATATTAAGGGAGTTGAAATTGAAAGGTCAAAATCATAGTTTGACAATGTGAATGCATAATACATGTTGCAATCAAAAGTAAAGGTGCCATCAACATGGACAGACATGGTTGTCCATAGTTTTGATTACGTTTGTTTGGATACATGAAGGATTTTATTTTTCCAGGTGACTGATGGTTTTAATGTTAAAAACCTTTCGAAAGGAATTTGTGACAACCAATAAAGGCAGAAAGCAGAGAAACTAGGGAAGGTGCTTCAGAGCTGTAGCACTGAGTCTCCTGCTTGGCAGTCTCTGGTAAGTGAATATAGCAGCTTTAATTGCATGTCATTGAGATTCATTTGCCAGCTTACTTCCACAACAGCATAAAATCCACACCAAAATGCCCTTTTGGTGTTTGTATCTTTCTGCTTCAAATGATTTTGATGGATTATTATGTTTGGAAAGAGTTCATGCATGAAGAGTGGGCTAGTCAAAAATGTCTTGCTATGTCACCAGATTTTGTCACTGTTTTGGACATGGCATGTTATCGTCAACCCTGAATATGGGGAGATCATCTATAGCACCAGGAACATATGTGTAAAACACTATTTCATGTTGAGTGAAATTAACAGGAAGGCAACTTGAAGCGGAAAATGTAATGACAAAAATTACGGCTTTCTTATACTACTACATCTTTGTAGTTCGAACGCTGTAAATAAGCAGAATTTCTTTTGTCAATAAATATTAGATGGTAACAAACAGGCTCTCTGGATGTAAATACACATGCTAAACAATATGTTCATTACTTGTCAGTGGCAAATTATACTTAACAAGTGTATTGCATAATCTTTTTCAAAAAATTGCATTTGTTTTTCCTCCAGAGCTAATTAACCGCCCCTCTGCAATGCAGTGGGAAAAAATAAGTGTCAGCACTCCCCATAGTGCCATACAAATATGTGTCAGATACATGGGTAATATTGTTATAAAAATCTATCAAGCTATAGATCAATAGTTTTATTGTACAGAAATTCCAAAGAACAAAGCTAGTTCTCAAAAAAATCCATTTGAACCAAATTCAAAGTATTATTAAGTCACTTTTATTAACTTTAAGCAGCATGGTGTTAACAACAAATAACAACATTAAAAATAATTGAAAATAAAAGATATTTACAAACATAATGGAATGATTCTGTCTTATCCTGCCCAAAAAGAGCCTGTTTGCAGTTTCCTTGATGTCACGTCCTACTCCCTTTGGTTCACATGTAATCAAGGGTAGAGCAGTAACACCTGCATTGGCTGCAATTAAGTGGAGTCGCTGCGTCTAGGAGGAGCACTATATATTCCAGGCTCTCACAGAGTGCAACTGCCAGTTTATTGAAAGCCCTCGTGTAAGTAAACCATCCAGCGTTCCTTGATTGCCTTCCTGATCTTGACCTGTCTCGTTCCTGTTATTTCTCCTGCCTGTCTTGCCCCTGTTGCTATTCTCCTGTTGGTTTCTGTGTAGTGATGGTGAGATGAAGCCTCATGAGGCATTGAACCACTTGAGCCAATTGGTTCGAGAAAGGGTTCATTTCTTGATGCTTCATGTGCACACGAAACCACCTACTGGCCAGGTGTATAATCACAGCCAGCTGGATCTTAACACGTGTGATGCATTGAATTTTTGTCTATTATGACTCTTGGGAATGACTTCACAAAAGGTTTAGGACAAAATAATTTGTCTACATAAATTTTGTATACACATGTGTATAATAAAACATTGTTTGAATGTATTGTCTGTGTGTAATTATTCCCAAAATAGTAGTGACATGATATGGCATGTTGTGTAATAATGTTTTTCTGTGACTCTAGAAAAATGGCATGGGCTTAATCAGGCAGAGGACAATGAAAGTGCTTGTGGAACTAGGCAGGGGGTAGTGAATAGGCTAATACTTGTGTAACTTGGATGATTTCATGCATTTTTATTAAGAAACAACAATTTCTCCACAGTTTTTGGTTTCAAATGATTTCTCTTTTTTGATACTACTTCTCCAACCTTTGAAAAGACACGCTCACATGGCACAGATGATGCCGGGGTGCATAAATAAATAAGTGCAAGTATGTACAGATTGGGGTACTGTGACCGATGATTAGCCCAGTACTATACGGTCCCACAGTTTCCCCTCAGCCGCAAAACTGAAGCACACAGAGGTTCCCGCTGCGTCTTTACGCACGATCCAGCTGCTGATGTCTCCCCTCTTTTCAGCTCAATGCAATACTAGACAGTAACAGTTTATAACCTATATCACCTTTCACAGCAACAGGTTTCTCATCTCAGTCGACCAGACAAATCTCTATTGCTCTCCTCAGTGCGCTCTGGGCGGTGAGGTGGGAGGATTTTACCCGATGGTGCGCTGCGTGCGAGGGATAAACAGGGGGGATATGCATAAATAAAAACTGTAAATGGCTCCTATACAGTGATCATAGGAGCTGACCGGTCTGAGATCAGCCTCCTGATGTTACAAGTTCTTTAAAATGAAAGCGCGCACCCAAATTACAAGTAACATAATTTTGCGCACCTGAAAAAAGCGCAAGGCAGCAGCGCACCGAAGCGCTGAGGCACAGAAATACGGTGCATGTAGTTAATAAATGCAGAATTAATAAAAACAACTTATAACCAGACGTAGCGTTTTAAACTGCATCTGGTGAGCAGAACTGTTTTATGATCCAGAGTGCAGCCATCACTGGTTCTGAATGAAGGCAATATCTGGCAGCAGCTCTCTTCCCCCGCCCCCCTCCCCTCCTGCGTACGTAGTACAGGACCTTACCGGCTCACTTTCACCGCTGGTTAAGACTAAAATTATTCATAACTCTGATCGCTCTTCCTGCTGCTCTGTTAACATGAACTGCAGCAGGAATGATGGCCACAAGCTGTGAAAGAAGCTGAAACATCTCAGCAGAAGGCTGAGTTTTTATCGTCCGCTGCCCGGATGGGCGTTGGGATTTTTATGCGTGAAAAATGCCATGTTTGCGTGTGACCGTGTGAAGTCAGTGACGGTCAATGCGTGATAGTTGAGAGCACTGATCTCCTATCTATCCATCTCTCTCCTAAACTCTCCAAACACCAAACTAACTGTCTCAAACTAAATAACCACTATCCAAACTCTGCTATCCAAACTATCAAAACTCTATCCACTCTCTCAACTGACCGCAACTCGCCTACAACAACCCACATTTTGAATGGAGCCTGTGGGGTTTCTAAAGCTGTCGAAGCCGCACCAACATCTGAACCACTTCCCGAAGCAGTCACGTGGTACAGCCGGCCAGCGAGGCTTCGGACGTCATCGTTTTCGGCTCCTCCCCTAAATGAAGCAAGCCTCGATACGCGCTTCACGGAAACGCCCCCTCCATTACTCGACACACGCCTCGAAGCCTCGGCACATAACGTAACATCACTATTTCTGTGTTCTGGACATCGACCTCCTGCCTCGCCTCTTGACAAAGCCTGCCTCTGCCCTTGCCTGGATTCTCTTGCCTCTTGTGAATGCCCCAAACCTGGACCTTAGACCTGTCTCCCATGTCTGCCCCTGTTATGAAACCTCTGCTCAGAGTGTGCCAACCATTGGCAATTTCTGTTGCCTAGATCCCGAACTCACCTCTTGCCTCGCCCTTCTGGAAACCTCTGCCTAGGACTGACTCATCGTGTATGACTCCAGAACTGACTAAGTTTTCATCGTCAGCCTTTGACCTTGCAACCTAACGTAATTTGGATCAGTCAATGATCCTAATCACCCAGATGGAGTCGTTAGCTCAATCATCAGAGTCAGTGCAACCTCTCCAGCATCGGAGAAGGTTAGAGGCTTTTATTCAGTGCAATAATACATCCTCTGAGTTGTTTTTCAGCCAATAACCATGCTCTTCTCCCAAGTATTCCCAGTGTGTGTACCAGTCAGTTCATGTTCCAGCAACACCAGTTTATTACCTTTTTAAAACTGCTGCTCAAGGCCGGTGCGGCTTTAATTGGCATTGCTATTGCTTTAACAAAAGTAGCTCTAGTGGCTAAACCAGCAATGAAAGATCGCCACTGACAGTTGTTTAATATTTCATGTTCAGTTGAACAATTCAACATGGATTCAAAATAGACAAAAATTTTGCAATAAAATGTGACTTTAAAACCCATTCAATATTTTTCTCCTACTGTCTGACAAGAGGTAAACTGGAACGCAAAGAGGCAGAGATTCACCACAAGCTTTGACGTTTTCCAGTCTGGCTTCCGTGCTCACCACAGTACAGAGACCGCCCTTATCAAGGTGTTTAATGACATCCATATAAATACTGACTGTGGAAGAACCACCGTGCTGGTTCTATTGGACCTCAGTGCAGCATTTGATACTGTTGATCACGCCATTCTGTTAGAGCGCCTGGAGAACTGGGTCGGCCTCTCTGGTACAGCTCTCAACTGGTTTAAATCCTACTTAAAGGACAGGGAATTTTTTGTGTCAGTAGGTAACTTTACATCAGAGATGACAAAAATCACATGTGGGGTTCATTTCAATTCAATTCAATTTTATTTATATAGCGCCAATTCATGAAACATGTCATCTTGAGGCACTTTACAAAGTCAAGTTCAATCATATTATACAGATTGGGTCAGATTATACAGATTGGTCAAAAATGTTCCTATATAAGAAAACCAGTTGATTGCATCAAAGTCCTGACAAGCAGCATTCACTCCTGGGGAAGCGTAGAGCTACAGGGAGAGTCGTCTGCATTGTCCATGGCTTTGCTGCAATCCCTCATACTGAGCAAGCATGAAGCGACAGTGGGAAGAAAAACTCCCCATTAACGGGAAGGAAAACCTCCGGCAGAACCGGGCTCAGTATGAATGGTCATCTGCCTCGACCCACTGGGGGTTACAGAAGACAGAGCAGAGACACCAACAAGAGAGACAAACAAGCACAAAAGCACACATTGACCTAGTAATCTGTTCTACATTAGATGGTAATAGCGGGTGAGCCGTCTTCACTGGATGATGTCACAGTTAACAGAATGCCAGACCAGGTGTACCTACTATGAAGATAAAAGAGAGAGAACAGAAAGTTAAAGCAGAAATGACAACACGTAATGCATAATTGAAGAACAGTAGAACTCTATAGAGTGAGAAAATTAGATCCTGATGTCCTCCAGTAGCCTAAGCCTATAGCAGTAAAACTATAAAGGTAGCTCAGAGTAACATGAGCCACTCTAGTTATAAGCTTTGTCAAAAAGGAAGGTTTTAAGATTAGTCTTAAAAGTAGACGGGGTGTCTGCCTCACGGACCAAAACTGGGAGTTGGTTCCACAGGAGAGGAGCCTGATAGCTAAAGGATCTGCCTCCCATTCTACTTTTAGAGACTCTAGGAACCACCAACAGACCTGCAGTCTGAGAGCGAAGTGCTCTGTTAGGAACATACGGGGTAATCAGAGCTCTGATATATGATGGAGCTTGATTATTAAGGGCTTTATACGTTAGAAGAAGAATTTTAAATTCTATTCTTGATTTAACAGGAAGCCAATGAAGGGAAGCTAAAATAGGAGAAATATGATCCCTCTTGTTGATTTTCATCAGAACTCTTGCTGCAGCATTTTGGATCAGCTGAAGACTTTGAACTGTATTTTGTGGACTTCCTGATAGTAAAGAATTACAATAGTCCAGCCTTGAAGTAACAAATGCATGGACTAGTTTTTCAGCATCACTCCTGGACAGAATGTTTCTAATTTTGGCGATATTCCGGAGGTGAAAAAAGGAAACTCTGGAAACCTGTTTAATATGGGATTTAAATGACATGTCTTGGTCAAAAATAACACCAAGATTTTTTACTTTATTACCAGAGGCCAAGTTAATGCCACCCAGATTAAGTGATTGGTTAAGAAGTTTATTTTTTGAGGACTCTGGCCCAAAGATTACAACTTCGGTCTTGTCAGAATTTAGATGCAGGAAATTTAAAGTCATCCAGCTTTTGATGTCATCAAGACATGACTGCAGTCGAAGTAATTGATTGGATTCATCAGGATTTATGGATAAATATAGCTGAGTATCATCAGCATAACAGTGGAAATTAATCCCATGCTGTCTGATCATTTTGCCGATTGGAAGCATATATATAGTAAAGAGAATTTGTCCAAGGACTGAACCCTGTGGTACTCCACAGGTGACCCTAGAGTTTGAGGAAGATTTATTATTAACATGAACAAATTGGAATCTGTCCGATAGATAAGATTTAAACCAGCCTAATGCTTTCCCCTTAATCCCTACAGTATGTTCAAGTCTTTGTAGGAGAACATTGTGATCAACTGTGTCAAATGTAGCACTGAGATCTAACAGGACAAGTACAGACACAAGTCCATTATCTGAGGCCATGAGAATATCATTAGTGACCTTCACCAGAGCTGTTTCAGTGCTATGATGAGCTCTGAAGCCTGACTGAAACTCCTCAAGTAGGTCATTGCTTTGTAAATGTTCACAAAGTTGATTAGCAACTACTTTCTCAAGAATTTTAGATAAGAAAAGAAGATTAGATATAGGTCTGTAGTTTACTAGCTTATCTTGATCAAGAGAAGGTTTCTTAAGAAAAGGTTTAATAACAGCTACTTTAAAAACCTGTGGTACATATCCATTTACTAGGGATAGATTAATCATGTCTAAAATAGGACCACTGATCAAAGGGAATACCTCCTTAAACAACTTGGTTGGGATTGGGTCTAACATACAGGTAGAAGGTTTAGATGAAGCTAAGATTTTAGATAGCTCAGAAAGCTCTACTGCTTCTAAACAATTCAAACACTGTGCAGGTTCTAAAGATTCCTCCAATGCTGCCTTACTTACTGGGGATGAGGTAATCATGTTTGGGAGGATGCCAATTATTTTATTTTTAATGGCATCAATTTTATTTATGAAGAATCCCATAAAATCATTACTACTAAGTGCTAAGGGAATGGATGGATCAACAGAGCTGCAGCTCTGAGTAAGTTTGGCAACTGTACTAAAGAGAAATCTAGGATTATTTTTATTCTCTTCAATTAATGATGAAAAATATGCTGCTCTAACTCTGCGAAGGGTCTTGTTATACAATAATAGACTGTCCCTCCAGATTAAGTAGGATTCATCTTGGTGTGTAGAGCGCATTTTCTCTCCAATTTCCTAACATTGTGCTTCAAGGAACGCAGCTCTGAATTAAACCAGGGAGCCAGCTTCCTGTGAATTATCACCTTCTTTTTCAAGGGAGCTACATTGTCTAATGCAGAACGCAATGAGGAAGTCACACTGTTAGCAAAGGTATCGATTTGTGAATGGGAAGAAACAGCATTGCTGCCATCTACAGGGCATTTCTGCAATACTGAGGATATTAAAAGGGGGACAGACTCTTTAAGTTTTGATACAGCATTATCCGATAAAGATCTACTATAATGGAACCCTCTTTTGGGGGTGGAGAAGTCAGTTAGATTAAACTCAAATGTTATTAAAAAATTATCAGATAGGACAGGGTTGTGAGAGAATACTGTTAATTCTTCACAATCAATGCCATATGTCAGCACAAGGTTCAAAGTATGGAGCCGAGAGTGCATTGGCTTATGCACATTTTTAGCAAAACCAATTGAATCTAGGATAGTTTTAAAGGCTACACTAAGGTTATCACATTCAGTGTCAACATGGATGTTAAAATCACCCACTATAATAACCTTGTCAGTATTTAACACCAAATCAGATAAGAAATCTGACAACTGATCTAAAAACTGAGAATAAGGGCCTGGTGGACGATACAAAACAATAAACAGAAGAGGTTTTATTGCTTTGCAGTTTGGATGAGGGAAACTGAGGGTTAAATGTTCAAAAGAACTGTAATTATCAATCGGCCTGGGACTAATTAATAAACCAGACTGAAAGATAGCCGCCACTCCTCCTCCTCTTCCCACAGATCTGGGAATGTGGAGATTAGAATAACTGGAGGGAGTTGACTCATTTATACTAACGTAGTCCTCTTGTAGCCAGGTTTCTGTGAGACAAAACAAATCAATCTGATTATCAGAAATCAATTCATTAACTAACAAAGTCTTTGGAGGGAGAGACCTTATATTTAATAGACCACATTTAATTTTTTAATTTTTTGGTTCAAAGTGATCCGTATGGATTTGTATTAGATTTTTATGATTTGTTCCTTTTAGATCAGTTTTTGATCTGTTAAGTTTTGGCCGTGGGAAAGACACCGTCTCAATAGGATAATGGGTGGGTAACAGAACAGAAGCTGCAGAGAGGTGTGTTAAACTACGGCTCTGCTTCCTGGTCTGGACCCTGGGTTGTCAGCATTTAGGAGAACTAATAAATCCGGCCAGATTCCTAGAAAGAAGAGCTGCACCATCCAAAGTGGGATGAATACTGTCTCTCCTGATAAGACCAGGTTTTCCCCAGAAAGTTTGCCAGTTATCAATGTAGCCCACGTCGTTTTCTGGACACCACCTAGACAACCAGCGGTTGAATGACGACATGCAGCTAAACATGTCATCACTGGTCAGATCAGGCAGGAGACCAGAGAAAATTACAGAGTCCGATATTGTTTTAGCAAACTCACACACCGAAGCAACACCAACTTTGGTGACCTCTGATCGGCGTGACCGGGTGTCATTACCGCCAGCCTGAATAACAATTTTGCGGTATTTACGCTTATCCTTAGCCAGCAGTTTTAGGTAGGATTCTATGTCGCCCGTTCTGGCCCCTGGTAGGCATTTAACTATGGTCCCTGGTTTCTTTAGTGCCACGTTTCTTAGTAAGGAGCTGCCAATAATTAAGGTCGGCTATGGGGTGCCAAATGTAAAATTTCAGATAAAATTCTATAGCTGATATATTTTGATTATTTAGCTCACTTTTCTCACATTTAACTCCCTTTTCTCACATTTAAGACAGAAATTCACAATAAACAAGATCTTATATGCAATTGTCAACAATATGTTTATAAAGTAAAACAAATAGTTAAATGTTAAATCTAAATGTTAAATCTATATCTAAATGTTAAATCTATATCTAAATGTTAAATTTAAATCTAAATGTTAAATCTATATCTAAATGTTAAATTTAAATCTAAATGCTAAATCTATATCTAAATGTTAAATTTAAATCTAAATGTTAAATCTATATCTAAATGTTAAATCTAAATCTAAATGTTAAATTTAAATCTAAATGTTAAATTTACATCTAAATGTTAAATCTATATCTAAATGTTAAATTTAAATCTAAATGTTAAATCTATATCTAAATGTTAAATGTTAAATGTAAATGTTAAATCTATATCTAAATGCTAAATCTATATCTAAATGTTAAATCTATATCTAAATGTTAAATGTTAAATCTAAATGTTAAATCTATATCTAAATGTTAAATTTAAATCTAAATGCTAAATCTATATCTAAATGTTAAATTTAAATCTAAATGTTAAATCTATATCTAAATGTTAAATCTATATCTAAATGTTAAATGTTAAATGTAAATGTTAAATCTATTTCTAATTGTTAAATTTAAATCTAAATGGTAAATGTTAAATGTAAATGTTAAATCTATATCTAAATGCTAAATCTATATCTAAATGTTAAATGTAAATGTTAAATCTATATCTAAATGTTAAATTTAAATCTAAATGTTAAATCTATATCTAAATGTTAAATCTATATCTAAATGTTAAATTTAAATCTAAATGTTAAATCTATATTTAAATGTTAAATTTAAATCTAAATGTTAAATCTATATCTAAATGTTAAATTTAAATCTAAATGTTAAATCTATATCTAAATGTTAAATCTATATCTAAATGTTAAATGTAAATGTTAAATCTATATCTAAATGTTAAATTTAAATCTAAATGTTAAATGTAAATGTTAAATCTATATCTAAATGCTAAATCTATATCTAAATGTTAAATCTATATCTAAATGTTAAATGTTAAATGTAAATGTTAAATCTATATCTAAATGTTAAATTTAAATCTAAATGTTAAATCTATATCTAAATGTTAAATCTATATCTAAATCTTAAATTTAAATCTAAATGTTAAATCTATATCTAAATGTTAAATGTAAATGTTAAATCTATATCTAAATGTTAAATCTATATCTAAATGTTAAATCTAAATCGAAATGTTAAATTTAAATCTAAATGTTAAATCTATATCTAAATGTTAAATTTAAAATTAAATGCTAAATCTATATCTAAATGTTAAATTTAAATCTAAATGTTAAATCTATATCTAAATGTTAAATGTAAATGTTAAATCTATATCTAAATGTTAAATCTATATCTAAATGTTAAATCTATATCTAAATGTTAAATGTTATATCTAAATGTTTGGAAAATATGCAAATTGACCTTGCCCCCTATCGGGTTCTCGCCCACACCACGGACCTTGGATCAGCCATGAGATCCATCTGTGGAGGACACGGTAAACATGCCGCACAGACGGCTGACAAGGCAACTTCCTATAACTATATAACTTTCTCCCTTTAACGGCAAAGTTTCTTGTTTTAATGAGAGACTTATCTTGCTTAAACGACATAATTTTCGTCTCATAACAACGCAACATAACCCGGCATCAGCTCGCGGGATATTTGACTGTCATGGAGAAGAGGAGAGACGGAGGGGCGCCTTTTATTACTTTTTAAGAAGTCGTCATTTTTCGGAGGAATGTATTTCTGCACTGAGTGACAAGGTAAGTCATAAATATACAGCAAGTCCTCTACTTGAAATTTGACCAATTCGGCAGTTATTTATAGTTAACAACTCTGCTTTGGATACACTTGCATTACTGTAGTACAGTCTCTGGCTCTGTTTACACGGTGAAAACAGGTTGCGTTGCCTTTGTACTCTCCATTTACACACTACAAGGTTTAACTGTTGCTTAGGGGGGGCTTTCAGCTATAGTTGTGGGTTTATTTACAACAGTTTGCAGCCGAAACAGTCCTCCGCCAGCCGCTGTTTTCTTCTTCTGGGCAATTTGACGCGGAGCTTCAAAAATCACAGCGCTACTAGTGGTGCGGCATGGGAATTGCACCGTTTAAGTACTCTGTAAACAGGGCCTGTGACTGCAAATGTTCTACATGAATGTTAATGAGATAGAGATAAGGATAAGCAGCTTAATATTTTTAAAAACATGTCATGCATTTAATCATAAATTCTGCTGTAAAGATTAATAATCATGTGCTTAAAAGAGTCTTTTTAGTTTTTTACGGTTTTTATATTAACCATAATTTCATTGTGCTTGTAGACTGACATACGGTGTTCATTTTAGGACATCCTCAGACTCAGGTGTACGGTGTTCTATAGCAAGCATGGATGAGAGCTTGGCCATCTATATTCCCACCTATGCTGACAGAATTGCCACCCAGAGATTTTTCTTCGAGTTCCAAGGAAAAGGTGAAAGAGATGTCCTTCAACAGACGTGGCTTGAAAAACTCTTTACATGCAAATCTTCATGGAAAAAGTCCAATTTGATCTAAAATGTTTTTGGTTTCAGGTAATATCACTATGTAATATATTTAAAAAGAAAGCTTACCATTTGACTCAAAATGTGTTTTCAATATGTTTTCAAGAACATATGGAAGTGATCCACAATAGTGTCAGTTAGCTTTTGTTTTTGTTGACAAAGATATAGAGCAAAAATACTGATTAAAAAGATTACTCCAACAACATTGTGAAATACAAGTTTTTGAAGTGAAATTATTGCTGTTGCTATTAAGCTTCTTTAAGGTAAAAAATTTTAAAGCATGTGTTAAAACTGTACTTACTTTTCTTTCCATAGGGCATTATTTTTCTTTTATATTCTTTAAAGTTGATTGTAAAATAGATAAATGCTTTGAGCGCAATAGTGCCCAGATTTCTAACAACGACTTTTGTCATATGTAAAAGGATTTTCTCATGTTCAATTTTGAGATCCATGTATTCATCTTTTTAATACTCATAGATTATGTTCTAGTTAGGTCATTATCTGGAGGTAGAGAACTTCCTTTCAAAAGGATCTTTCAGAGAACTTGTTAAAGGTACTTTTAATGTATGTTCTTCTGTGAGTTGATGTAACATTGCAATATAATGTTATGTTTCTAAGGAAAGAATGAGTTGGTTTGATCACAAACCATTGCACTTTATTTTGTAATGGGTTTTTACCAAAGATTCATTAAAAGTTTTCATGTTGCACATAAGCATAGGCACTTTATTTTTCATCTCATTTGACCATATCATCATTGTCAAACAGTACATAACTTGGGTCTCAGTGTTCAGTAACAGAGAACTATAAGTCTTGCTGTTATAAATATAAAAAGTATGTCTTGAATATGAGGAGCAGTGGTGGGGTTTACAGAACATGTCATTTCAACATTTTTTGTCCTACATGACAGATTACAAGGCAAATGTGAAGTTAAATTTCTTGTTATTGTCCTAATATATTTAGTAGTGTATATTTGCTGTCACACACAACAAGAATCACACAAAATATAAAAACCTGTTACCAAAATTCAAAAAATTATGTACATCATGATGAAACATTTAAGTACATGGGAGTCAGTGAAAACAGAGGTCTGTTTTTTTTTCCTCCATCTGTATTTCTTTGACTGCTTTTCCTTTATGGGTTGTGGGGTCTGCAGCTGCCTATTTCTGACTGTGTGGGAAAGTGAAAGGGTCATTCTGGACAGGCTCACAAGGTCATTTGCTCCACAAACTCTTTTTTACAAGAAAATGTCACACGTGTCACAGGTTTGTGTGCATACAAGCTCTTAAAAATAAGCATAACTCAATTGTTTCATCATGTGTGGACGGTGCATGAAGAAAGTTTTCCGTCATCAGAAGGTATGATAGTTCGAACTGTCTCATCACATGTGAACGGTCCTCTGAAGACGTTGGACTGTGCAAGTTTCTGCCGCTTGCTTAGAAACCTGTTTGAGATGATCTTGTTCACCAAAACGCCGTGGAAGGGTTCACAGGTGTCAAAGTCCAGTCCTCAAGGGCCGGTGTCCTGCAACTTTTAGATATGTCCCTGGTCCGACACGCCTGAGTCAAATAATCAGGTAATTACCAGGACCCTGAAGAACCTGACTGCATACTGAGGAGCTGAGGTGCCATTTGATTCAGGTGTGTGGGACCAAGGAAACCTCTAAAAGTTTCAGGACACGCCCTCGAGGATTGGAGCTTGACACCCCAGGTATACATAATGTAGGGCCGGCCACTTGGAGCAATTGCATCTCTAATCTTACAAATGATGTTCCATAAGTGAACCACTTTAAGAGTTCTTCCTGAAAGACAAGAAAATAAACAAGTTCTTAAAGTACATACTCCATATTTAAAAGCATGTATCATATAGTATTTATCTTTTACATTCAAACATACCTCAGTGATATTTAAACGGGTGAGCAGAATTGGCTGCTTATCCAAGAAGTCACCAGTAAAGTAATCTGTATTCTTCAGTTTTTTAAAAAGGTGCATCCAGTACTGTGCACGACGTTTCCTTAAGAAATCCCACCAGCTGTTGATGAGCTGGCTGTGGGTGCTGGATCCCACAATGAAGTAGTTTTCAGGATAGCTGTCATCAAGACGCAAAAATCTTTGAATGTCTTTCATTGTACTATTCTCTGTCTCCATGTCAATATGAATTCTGGCTGTGGTACCCCCTCTGTTACTGCTGGAAGAAAATATCCAGCGGTAACTTTTGGACAGCACCATCCATGTATTCAGCTTTAGAGATGCCAACCTGTAAACACAGCAGAGATTTTGTTATTGTTTTTTCAAGTTTTTTATTTTAAACAAAATGTAAAAATAACATAATTTATTCTTTCTAAAAATTGAGCACATTACTTATGCTAAATGTGAGAAGCTAAATATTCCAAATTCAAAGTTTTTAAATATTTAAATTTTGAGTGTCAGATCAAATGCACAGGCATTCTAAGATGTAAAAGAGAACATTAATTTTCTGGCTGTATTTTTAATGTAGCTATCTTAATACTGGTCCTCCTACCTTAATGTTTTTGTTTATGGGAATTTTAAAAAGTACTTTTACAGAATTCCCATCAGAAGGAGAATAGCTGCTGTTTAAAATTGTGATTTAAGGTTAGACTGGATCAATGTTAAAATTGCTTAAACCTAGACTGCAATGGAACAATATTGTTGATTAAGATTTGTTTTCTTTTCTGAGTAAGTTTAAAGACATCAGAAAAAACAAATGGAACAACAAATAAACTGAGAACAAAGGTGCCTTGGTGCCAGGAGCTTTCATTGATAAATTCTGATATTAACTTTTGAATTTGCAGCAATGATAATCGATTATCAGTTTTTGCTTTTCCCCTTATTAAAGCATGTCAGTAGTTGACTGGGTTTATTAATGAAGTTCATATAAATAGTTGTCCTTCACTGGCTTGTGAATTGTCCCATTAGAAAGCTCTGTATTCATATCTTTGTTTTGACACAATAAAATATGGATAAATGTAGCTTCATCTAGCCTCACTTTCATTGTGTAGAATACACATACTTTTAATTAGCCTTACAAGTGTCGGATTAAAATTTATTTTAATCATATTTGATTAAAATACATAAGGGCATAGATAGGTACATTTGCAGTCACAGGCCCTGTTTACAGAGTACTTAAACGGTGCAATTCCCATGCCGCACCACTAGTAGCGCTGTGATTTTTGAAGCTCCGCGTCAAATTGCCCAGAAGAAGAAAACAGCGGCTGGCGGAGGACTGTTTCGGCTGCAAACTGTTGTAAATAAACCCACAGCTATAGCTGAACGCCCCCTCTAAGCAACAGTTAAACCTTGTAGTGTGTAAATGGAGAGTACAAAGGCAACGCAAACCTGTTTTCACCGTGTAAACAGAGCCAGAGACTGTACTACAGTAATGCAAGTGTATCCAAAGCAGAGTTGTTAACTATAAATAACTGCCGAATTGGTCAAATTTCAAGTAGAGGACTTGCTGTATATTTATGACTTACCTTGTCACTCCTCAGTGCAGAAATACATTCCTCCGAAAAATGACGACTTCTTAAAAAGTAATAAAAGGCGCCCCTCCGTCTCTCCTCTTCTCCATGACAGTCAAATATCCCGCGAGCTGATGCCGGGTTATGTTGCGTTGTTATGAGACGAAAATTATGTCGTTTAAGCAAGATAAGTCTCTCATTAAAACAAGAAACTTTGCAGTTAAAGGGAGAAAGTTATATAGTTATAGGAAGTTGCCTTGTCAGCCGTCTGTGCGGCATGTTTACCGTGTCCTCCACAGATGGATCTCATGGCTGATCCAAGGTCGGTGGTGTGGGCGAGAACCCGATAGGGGGCGTGGTCAATTTGCATATTTTCCAAACATTTAGATATAACATTTAACATTTAGATATAGATTTAACATTTAGATATAGATTTAACATTTAGATATAGATTTAACATTTACATTTAACATTTAGATATAGATTTAACATTTAGATTTAAATTTAACATTTAGACATAGATTTAGCATTTAGATTTAAATTTAACATTTAGATATAGATTTAACATTTAGATTTAAATTTAACATTTCGATTTAGATTTAACATTTAGATATAGATTTAACATTTAGATATAGATTTAACATTTACATTTAACATTTAACATTTAGATATAGATTTAACATTTAGATTTAAATTTAAAATTTAGATATAGATTTAACATTTAGATATAGATTTAACATTTAGATTTAAATTTAACATTTAGATATAGATTTAACATTTACATTTAACATTTAACATTTAGATATAGATTTAGCATTTAGATATAGATTTAACATTTATATTTAACATTTAACATTTAGATTTAAATTTAACATTTAGAAATAGATTTAACATTTACATTTAACATTTAAAATTTAGATATAGATTTAGCATTTAGATATAGATTTAACATTTACATTTAACATTTAACATTTAGATTTAAATTTAACATTTAGATATAGATTTAACATTTACATTTAACATTTAGATATAGATTTAACATTTAGATATAGATTTAACATTTAGATTTAAATTTAACATTTAGAAATAGATTTAACATTTAGATTTAAATTTAACATTTAGATATAGATTTAACATTCACATTTAACATTTAACATTTAGATATAGATTTAACATTTAGATATAGATTTAGCATTTAGATATAGATTTAACATTTATATTTAACATTTAACATTTAGATTTAAATTTAACATTTAGAAATAGATTTAACATTTAACATTTAGATATAGATTTAACATTTAGATATAGATTTAACATTTAGATTTAAATTTAACATTTAGATATAGATTTAGCATTTAGATTTAAATTTAACATTTAGATATAGAGTTAACATTTAGATTTAACATTTAACATTTAGATATAGATTTAACATTTAGATATAGATTTAGCATTTAGATATAGATTTAACATTTATATTTAACATTTAGATATAGATTTAACATTTAGATTTAAATTTAACATTTAGATATAGATTTAACATTTAGATTTAGATTTAACATTTAGATATAGATTTAACATTTACATTTAACATTTAACATTTAGATATAGATTTAACATTTAGATTTAAATTTAACATTTAGATATAGATTTAGCATTTAGATTTAAATTTAACATTTAGATATAGATTTAACATTTAGATTTAAATTTAACATTTAGATATAGATTTAACATTTAGATATAGATTTAACATTTAGATTTAACATTTAACTATTTATTTTACTTTATAAACATATTGTTGACAATTGCATATAAGATCTTGTTTATTGTGAATTTCTGTCTTAAATGTGAGAAAAGGGAGTTAAATATGAGAAAAGTGAGCTAAATAATCAAAATATATCAGCTATAGAATTTTATCTGAAATTTTACATTCGGCACCCCATAGTCGGCTCCTCGGCGAGACTGTCGCTCAGAGGGGAAAATTTGTTAGAAACGCAGACGGGTTGGTGGTGATCTGGGGGCTGAAATCTAGAGCTATGCTTACTACGAACCGTCACCCAGCCGGCCTGCTTTACCGACTGTTCGAGTGCGGCTGTTTGTTTGCTCCGCGAAGTTACTCTTTGTGAAGTTACTCTTTGTGGCTCCGCGCTAGCAAAGGAGCGGCTATCAGCTGGTTTTTCAACAGCACGGAGCCGGGTCTCCAGTTCTGACACCCTCGCCTCCAAAGCTACAAAAATACTACATTCATTACATGTACCATTATCACTAAAGGAGGCAGAGGAATAACTGAACATCTGACACAGAGAGCAGCAGATAGGAGACTTAGTCAGAGACGGAGAAGCCATTATGAGGCTAAGGTTTGGCTAACGCTAGGCTGGCGCCCTGTTATCACGCCAAAGAACAAACCGTGTGAAACACGAGGAGTTCCCAAACGTGATGAGCAGCCACAGAAAATGTTTTAAAAGTGCTTATGTTTGGAAACAGATGTTACAGCAAAGAGGTTTAAAGATAAAAAGCGAGAGAGCCAAGGGTCCATTCTGGGTCCCCTCCTCTTCAATATCTACATGCTCCCCTTAGCTCAGATCATAAAAAACAACAACATCAGCTACCATAACTATGAAGACGACACACAGCTCTACATCACCATGTCACCAGGTGTCTAGGAACCAGTTCAGGCACTGAGTAAATGTCTTGAAGAAATCAATGCATGGATGTGCCAAAATTTTCTTCAATTGAATAAAAACAAAACAGAAGTAATAATATTTGGACCAATAGAGGAGAGATCAAAGGTTAGCACACAGCTTCAGTCGCTTCAGCTAGGAACCACTGACCAGGCCCGAAACCTGGGAGTAGTGATGGACTCAGACCTGACCCTCCAAAAGCATCTAAAGACAATTACAAGGTCGGCGTTCTATCACCTGAAGAACATTTCCAGGATTAAAGGACTAATCTGCAGCTGATCCAGAATGCTGCTGCCCGCGTCCTCACTAAGACTAAGAAAGTAGAGCACATCACCCCAGGTCTAAAGTCCTTACACTGGCTCCCTGTATCTCAGAGAATAGACTTTAAAATACTTCTTTTAGTCTATAAATCCCTGAATGGCTTAGCACCTAAATACATCACAGACTTGTTATCAGTGTATCAACCCTCCAGACCACTAAGGTCTTCTGGCTTCAGCCTACTCTGCATACCCAGAACCAGAACTAAACACGGAGAAGCAGCATTTAGTTCCTATGCTCCACTTATCTGGAACAAACTTCCAGAAAACTGTAAAAATGCTGAAAGCCTAAGTTCCTTTAAATCAAGACTAAAAACTCATTTGTTTAGGACTGCACTAGTTAAACAGTCGAATGCAATTTTTTTTTTTTTTTTAATAATCCAACTGCTTTTTCCTACTTACTTTTTTTCTGCTTTATTTCCTGTATTTTAATCATGTAAAGCACTTTGCATTGTCTGTGTACTGAATTGTGCTATATAAATAAATTTGCCTTGCTTTGCCTGGTTCATGACCAAATTCAAGTTCTTTCTGTTTTCCTGGACAGCCTGCTCTCAGCCTCACTTGACTCTTGCTCAATTCCACAGAGCTCTTTCCTGTCTGCAATAGGTTCTCTGGTTTGTTTATTAATAGACATTTTTACAGGCAACACATAATTTATTTCAGTAAAATATGTAACAATTGCAAACTGAGCAATAACTTTTGATTTCGTGGTCTTACTACTTGCTGAAGAGGTAACTAAAAAACAACTTCTTTCTAAAGCTGTAAAGTCAATCATCCTGCTGTAATCAAACACTCACAACTGATCTCATCTTCACACACTCTCCTCAGACACATACAGAATAGATCACCACTGTTGTCAGATCTTGCGAGAGAAACAAGCGACTTGCTATATCAAAACAAGCCCAACAAACAACCCATCACACTGTAATACAGAGGCCACTTCTAATCATTACCAATACATGCATTTAGTATGTATAACACACCGGAATTTTTCCTGACAAATATTTTAGCTGGCTAATAGCTCTTGTTGCACAGTACATTAACCAAGAAAAGCAGTTTTGTCGGGAACCGCAACCCACAACTCAAGAATATTTGACTTTAGAGAAAAACAAGCCCAAAGTCGCTTATAAGTGAACTAGGCAACACTGAACCTCAAATTCAGGTTTAGGTTGATGAATGAACAAAACTCACTTCATATGGGATACGAGTCTCTTTGGCATATACCAATGCAGCATTGTTTTGTTGTTACCATAATAATAATAATAATAATAACAATTAATAATAATAGATTTTATTTACAAGGAGCCTTTCTGGACACTCAAGGTCACCGTACAAAAAAATAGAAACACATCAATGTGAAAAACAAAATCGAAACGCAGAATAAAAAACATTTTAAAAGATACAAAGGCTGGGACAGGGAAATTGACATTTAAATGTCTGTTGAGGTGATATTTATGACAGTTCAGTTCACTGTTTGACTGATACAAGTAAAATAGCATGTTCAAATTCCAGGCCTGGTGAAGTTGAGATGTCATAAATACAAATAGTCTCGCATGATTTGAGTGATGGTGCGTTATTCGGATGCCAAGACGGTGGCACCGGTGAAAAGCACAGAAAGGATAAAACTGCATTTTTACTCTATATATGCATGTGTTGGTACAAAATTACTGATAATACTTCAAGTTTACCATTATATATTGAATGAAAAAATAAACTTGCCTGGGTTTTGTTTGACTTTAAAGACACCGCACCAAAACAAGTTGCTCTCACGCAGCTCAAAATAGGGGGAAAAGGGCAGGGATGGACTAGGACTATTAAACAGCTCTGGACTTTGACTCGGCTGGCCCACAACAACCTGTCTGCGGAAAGTTATCAACATCTGACACCGGTGTCACCATATTTTAGTGATGCCTTATGACACCATACAATCAAAATTACAGCTAGCGTGAAGCATGTAGTCCCAAATCAGAGCTTTAAAGCTTTCACTGCCAGCCCCTTTAGGAAGTTTTGCAGAAAGAAAACTTGATCTCAAAGTAAAAGCCCACATATTTCAAATGATCAAACAAAACCTGAATTAGATTTTGGGAACATAAATATTTAAGCATAATTTAGACTCCCATCAAATTCTTCATCTTAGATGAGTTGAAGATTTACGCAAAGCCCATTCCTTAAAAATCCCCTTGAAAAACTCATACAATCACAAGACCTGAAAAACATCTAGTTTAACTAATGTGGATAAGTGGTACAAACAGCCTCTGGTTCTTATAATGTGAAACACCATTCTATCATTTTCATGTCCGGACAAACCATTTTTTTAAATTGAGAAGGACTTAATGTCATGGTTTAAGTTTTGTCTGGCTTCTTTGTTATTTTTTAGTTCACTTAGCTCTCCCTCGCTCAGCTTTAGTCACACCTCTGGACACTAATTAGTTTTCATTCCCGTCACCTGTCAGGCTGCAATTACCCCTGATCTGTTGCCACCTGTGTTCACCTCTTTATAAGACTCACCTCATTCTGTTCTCGTCGCTGGTCCATACTGTTCACTCCCGCTCCGTCTCTGCCAGAATCCTTGTCAGCTCCGTTTTTGTTACAGTCAGCCAGAAGACTCACTTCAACTTTGTTTTTTGTTCCAGTCAGCCATTAGAGTTTCCGTTAGCTTTGTTTTTGTTCCAGTCTCTGCCTAGATCCAGCTCAGCTCTGTTCCCACTCCAGTTCTCACTCCTGGAGAGCTGTTCCAGTCTCAAGTCCACGGCGCCGACGTTCTGGTCTTAAGTCCATGGCACCGACGTTCTGGTCTCAAGTCCACGGCGCCGACGTTCTGATCTCCAAGTTCTCGGCTCAGATGCTCCGTCCTGGTCGTTGGTCTTCGGCTCCAGAGTTCCTCCCGGTCAGTCTCTCCACACGCCTCCTGCCGGCCAGCTTCTGCACCCTACACCTCCGTCTGTTGAAAGACTCTGGTTCCATCATCACCCATCTTCCACACTTTTCAATAAACTCACTCCTAAGAACTAGCTCTGTGTGTGCGTGCTGTGTCCGGGTTCATCCTAGAAAAAATATCATAACACTTAATATTTTTGACTCTGTAGCAGTGGTAAGCAATACATGTTTCTAAGAACTTTTGAGATGCTGACATTTACAAGCTTGAAGCTCCACTGTGCTTAAAGGTCAAAAAGCAGCTGCTATAGCAAATGTTCTAGTTTTATTTTTACAAATACAACTAAATTACCCTTCCTGGAGAGGAAGCGAAATGTCTTCAACTACGGAAAACAAGTCCAGTTGCTTTGTTTTTTTACTTTTTTTGGAATTAACCTAATAGTAATGCCAATTTGTCAGTCAATGAAGCCTAAAAGAACACAGAAATTTCAACTGTGGCAATGGTAGGAGCTACAATATATTACATTAGGAAAATTACCCAGTGGGTCTTCTACTGCCCTAAGGCTACTCTTGTTTACTAGTTTTCCATGTTTTTTTTCTTAGTGTGTTCAAGTTCTCAGAATTGACAGCAGAAACAGTGAATACGCAGAAAACACAGATTAGACAGGAAGAGACTCTGAAGGGAAAATGCAGTGAGTTCTGGATATTTAGCTTGGTAAATAAACAAATAAATGGAAAGACAGGAAAAGAAAAGACATGCAAGTAGGCAAAAAAGGAAGTGCATTGTGAATGTGAGACAGAAGAGTATAGCGTAAAATGGTACACGTTTGTAGTTGTTCACTCTACATGTACCCCTGCACATTTCTACATTAGTTTTGAAATACAATGTGATGAACAATAATTATGGTGTGCTCCTATGGATTACATATAGCAGATGGGTCCAATGACAATACTATTTGCCACACTCCATGTGCCTTACCCGTGTGCGTCTAAATTGCCCTGATTTGGGCCTTTCTCTGTAAACTGCATCAAATTTTAGTCGCCATGTCTCCTAAGAGGAGAAATATAACTAGAAGATAAGAAGTGGGATATGAGAAATAAAATGAAATGTTGTAGAAGTAGAATAATGACAAAAATGGGAAAATAGGTTTCCTGTTTATCAGTTTTCTATGGAGTTAAATCGTGATACTTCTCTATATTTATATGAAAACATCTTGACGTATTTTTAAAAAATACTGTTTGTTAGGTATGCTCTTAAGAGAGTTATTCAAAGTGTTCTACTTGTATAAATTATAAATCTTACTATGTTATTATTATGCATTAATTACTTTAATATCTGCACCAGTGCTGTTTAAAATACAATGAAGAAATAACACTTTTGCAAACAATATGTGCACTATACTTTACTCTTTGGCACTCTTGATTTTTTTGAGTGTACATGTAAAGCATGTAATTTGATGCAGTTGTTGAATTAAAGATAGTCTTTACATGTTTGTATCGGTATAATCTGATCTATTTACATATTTTGAATGCCCCTTTCAACACAACTGTGTACCAGCCTTGCATTTCAGTCACAGAGGAAGATATCCTGCCTTAGGTAAATACAACTTTATCATCCCCTTTCTATCCATTTAAGACTGTTACACAGTTTGATCACCTGCTAAGCCAGGCTCCTATGGATTTTCTTTGCATATGTCAAAAATATCAAACCATGAATGCTGAAGCTCTTTCATGTAATGTATTGCGCATGTGTACATTACAAATGTGTCCATTATGAAACTTCTTAATATCATTCTAAGATCTGTGCTGACGATAACGGACTAATCTGCCAGAGGCTGAAAATTGAAAAAGAAATTGATAGCATGATTATTTCAGCTAACTGACCTAATTTAATTTAAAAATCATGTTTTGTTATGACCTCTTTAACATTTATTTTTATTCAATACCCAAAATAGGAAATAGTTTGACAAAAAATATGAGTTTAATAAACTCCTGTTGGCTTCTTTTCAAGAATCTTTGTCACCATGGAGAATTTTTTTGAGACAACAGATAACACACAGACACAATATTTCCAGTGTTTGTGTGTGTGTGTGTGTGTGTGTGTGTGTGTGTGTGTATATATATATATATATATATATATATATATATATATATATATATATATATATATATATAACTCCAGCCTATAGACCTAACCGATGATAATAAAGTATGCAATATTTCCATACATACAATTTGTGTAATGTACAAAGCTTATACAATATGCAATATCATAGTCTATCAGCATCTCAGCGAAGGCGTGTGCAAATTACATTAGCATTTGAGTACAGTGTAAACAATTAATGGGTGAGCCAGAGCCTCTGCAGTAATACGTATGATGTAGACAGTTATCTTACTATATATATATATATATATATATATATATACATATATATATGCTGCCATACTTGGTGCCACTGGGACACCGCCAGTAGACATTGCAGGTGAAGTGTCTATCCTAAGGACACAGCAGAGCGGGGGATTGAATTGATACCTCTCCGGTAACAGGACAAACTCCCTGACTCCTACGCCACTGTCGCCAAACACACTCCCTGAGAAGTTGCTGTCCATAGATTGGGGAATAGTCTTGTTTTACTCAGTAATGACTCCCACTCTTTGTTATTTTGTCACAGTCCCTTCAGTTAGCACCAAGATCTCTCCAGTGCAACATAATTCACCCTTATCATGTGGGTCATTCTGAAAGAGCAACCCTATTTTAAGCAATGTAGTTTATATACAGCACTAACCAGTAATTCAATCTGGAGAGACTCAGACAAAAAGAGGCAGTTAGAGAGATTTAATGACATTACAATAAATTACAAAAATTATTTGGCACTGTTCATTTTATTGATATTATGCTGTTCATAAGCTGGAAGACTCAAGCTGGAGTCTTCCAGCTTGAACTTTTGTTTAAACTTAATTTTGGACCGATTTGGTTCAAGGTCTGGCATGATATTTACACTATTTTAGTCTCTGTTTTATAATTCTTATTACCACAAAGCTGAGCTATTTTATTGCCATAAATGATATATCAATTCTATTTATATAAATTAATCTATGTAGCACTGAATAACACATGCCTTCTCAAGGCCCTTTCCAAAGCATACAGATCCATATGTAGTCATCTAGATTCAAAGTCCAGACAGTGAGGTACATACATACACATATATTTTTTACAATGAATGGTAGATGGTAAATGGCTTCTACTTGTATAGCGTTTAACTAGTCCGACGACCCCAAAGCACTTTACACTATAATCAGTCATTCACCACCTAACGGTGGTGAGCTATGTTACTAGCCACAGCTGCCCTGGGGCAGACTGACAGAGGTGAGGCTGCCATACATCGGTGCCACCAGGCTATCTGAACACCGCCAGGAGGCAATGCGGGTGAAGTGTCTTGCCCAAGGACGCAACGACTGAGATGATTGGGATCATATCGGCCACCCCCTAAGTTGTAGGACAAACTCCCCAACTCCTGCGCCACTGTCACCCCCAGAAACTAAATATTGCATGTTGTCAATTTCACAAAAGTTACATTTAATCTTTAATAGTAGTTATAAAGACTCATCTTTCGAGGCTACTTATTTTTCACAATGATGATGACTGCTGAGTCATTTTTCATACAAATTTCCCCAAGGAGAATCACCTACAGTGTGCATGAACTCTTCCTCACCCAACAATGCCTGCCACTGATTTTCTCATTTAGACTTCCACAAGTAATTAGAGTTCATTATGAACGTTCCTGATGCAATTATTTAGCTAATGAAATCTAATTAAAAACCCACAGTCAACGTCCCTCATTGTTTTTGCCCCTGTGAAACAGTGCTTCCAGCGTTGATAGCAAGACCTTTAAACCACTGGAGGACAGAGAGAAAATAAAAACTATTACGATTCATAATTCTTAGTTTACATTTTCTCATAACACATTCCAGAGCAGGGGCGGGCATTCCTGGTTCTTGAGGTGTCAAAACCAGTGTTCTGCATGTTGTAAATGTGTCCATGCTCCAGCACACCTGAATAAAAAAGCAGAATTGTCTTCTCAGCCTGTCACTAGTTCTATAGGAGCCTGCTAATGGCTGGTTCATGTGATGCGCTTGCACATGTAAGACATTGATTGCTCACCACTCTGCTAGGATATAGTATTTGTATTAGCATAAAAAAAAATAAAAAAAAATCTAAAACATGGAAAGATACGTTTCAAGTTTGCACAGTAAGCACAATGGGGTAATTTTTTTCATAAAAGTTTTGTGTAATCTTTACCTACAGTGCTGTAAAAAGATATTTCTCCCAACAATTTTTCTTAAGATGTATTTATACCTATTTATGATTGTTGTATGCGTGTTTTGTAACATTGGATTTCGGATAATTTTCATAATCTTAAATTAACTTTAGGCTTTCTTTTTGCACAATACATATTTTGAATTTGTTGATAATTATTGATATCGATCAATATGAGTTCTATTTTATCAATATGCTTTTTTTCCTCTATCGTCCAGCCCTAATATACCACTTTGACTAGAGTGGCTTTTATTTGTAATGGAATGGAGTATGCACAAAGATGGAGTCTGTGTAAATGAGAGGTAACTTGACATCCAGGAAACACGGCTGGTGTAGGTAATATAAAATGGGGGTGATCTTACTTTCTGGAACATGTCAAAAGTATGGCTGCGGCATTTTATATGGTTTGGAGGCGTACATGAACTTTCATACTTTTACATGCAAGAAGGTGTGAATTAGATTGAAACTGGATGGGTATCTTTTTTTAAAAGCTGGAATCTGAGGCCTCTTCCTCTGTTCAGATATGGTTTATCTCGTTGGATGTAAATCGCTTCCTTTACCATCCTCTCAAACCATATTTCTTCTCTGTCCAAAATATGGACATTTTAGTCCTCAAAAAGTTTCCCTTTGAGGTGCATTGCTGAGTCCTGTCCCGAGGAGCTGTATCACTGGTGTTGAGCTATGCGTCTGTGGAGAGGCTGTTTCTCCAATATAGAGATGTGAACATTCTTCGTTACACTGAACAGCATATACACCATGTCACTGATTTTGTGCTTGGGAGTTTTGTCCTTGGAATAGACAAGCCTTTGTCTGAGAGTCTTGAAATGCACATCAATTTTGTGTTTCCAGAAAATCATCGAGTTTCTCTGCGATTCCACCAATATATTGGATAACAATGTTTTTGCATTTGTGTTCCTTTTCCTGTTCAGTGGTGTGTTGTCTAAATTTCCTCACTAACTTGACAAAAGCCCAGTTAGGATATCCGTATGTTTGGAGAGCTTTTTTGAAGTGCTCCTTATCTGCATGTGTTAGGGGAGCCTAATCTGCATGTCAAGGTAGATTGCATAACAGCACACTCCGGCACTATAAAGCCTGGAACTTGCCCTGCTCTTACTTTGAACTGGAAAAGTCATTCGGACGAAGAGCGAAACATCTTCAACCATTGAACTGAAGTCCAGTTGTTGTATTTTTTAACCTTTTTTGGATTTTCATTTGTTGCTTCTTACCTGTCACGGGGACAGAAAATGGAAATTAATTGTAGTGCACTTCCATCTGTTAAAGTTCAATGTTCTTCTGTACATTGTCCCTGCTCAAATATTCAAATAAATTAAACGTACAAATTTTTCTGTTTTTTGTTTTTTTTTGCTCAGGGTCACAGAAAATTGGAGTAGCTCTGTACTCATTGATATTTTTTCTTTTTCAAACTTTAATTCCTGCTTTTCTGGAGGAAAATTTGCTTTTTTGGACAACCGTTGCTTCTTGTTCTGGATACTTTGTGTCAATATTTTTCATACTTTTCTATTTTGTTTTGATGCGTAAAAACAGTGTGTTTACAATATGGAGCAGCAGATTGACATTGGAAAAGCTGAAATGATACCACAACTGAAATCATAAATCCCAGAGGAGTTGAAAAGGAGACACCGTGGAAGCAGAGCAGGAGCAAAGAAGAGAAAGAGCAGGCGGAAGTTCAACCCATCTCTTCCATCCATCATAATGGGCAATGTGAAACTGTTGGCTAACAAGATGGATGAACTTCGAGCTCCGACAAGGACTCAGGAGTGTATGTAATGCAGTGTAATGTGTTTTACTGAGATATGGCTGCAGGATTATATCCCTGACTCCAACGTCTCTCTGACTGGCTTCCTGACTAGATTAGATTAGATTCAACTTTATTGTCATTACACAGGTACGGGTACAAGGCAACAAAATGCAGTTTAGGTCTAACCAGAAGTGCAATATCAGCAAGTGCAGGATAAAGAATGGTTCCATAAGTACAGGACATGGGTTTTTACTGAATAAATATAGAGATGGGTACTATTATAAACAGAATTTTACTGATAGATTTGTCCTATGAATATAATATATAGATAACTAGTATTGTGAACTAAATTTACAGCTGATATGTACCGAATATAATATACAGGTGGATATTACTATAAATAGAGTTTTTACAGATATGTACAATAGCATAATATACAGATGGTTGTTATTATAACAGAGTTTACAAGTGAATATGTACTATGAATATATGTACAGATGGCTATTACTATAGGCAGAATTGTAAGCATGATATACAGGTGGCTATTACTATAAAATGAATAAATAAAGTTCGACAGAAGCTATCTAAATTAAAGTGCAGTGGAAGGTTATTGCATATTACAGTTAAAGTACGGTATTGCAAATGTATATTGGTACTGTGAATAAACAGTCGGCAGTGCAACTCAATATTCAGTCAAGGTGAGTAGTGCAAGATGCATGTAAACAGTTGTTACTATAGTAATATTCAGGAGTGCAAGTGAACATTACAGTCTTGTAAATTACAAAATGGAGGTAGGTGTGAGGAGGGAGAGGAGAGTCTGTCAGTATATCAGGGGAGTGGGATCAGCGAGGATTAGAGTTCAATAAAGCGACAGCTCTGGGGAAGAAGCTGTTCTTCAGTCTGCTGGTCCTGGTCCGGAGGCACCTGAAGCACCTGCTGGAGGGCAGGAGAGAGAACAGTCTGTGGGCTGGGTGAGATGAGTCGTTAAGGATGCTGCGGGCTCGATGTAGGCAGCGTTTCTTCTGGATGTGCTCAATGGTGGGTATTAGAGTCCCAGTGATGTGCTGGGCGGTTTTCACCACCCGCTGCAGTGCCTTGTGCTCTGCAACAGAACAGCTCCCATACCACACTGTTGCACAGTTGGTCAGGATGCTTTCTATTGCACAGCGATAGAAGTTCACCAGGATAGTCGAGGATAGCTGATTTTTCCTCAGTATCCTCAGGAGGAAGAGGCACTGGTGAGTCTTCTTGACCAGGTAGGAGGTGTTGGTTGACCAGGACATGTCCGCTGACATGTGGGTCCCCAGAAAATTGAAACTGGAGACACACTCAACAGCCATTCCATTGATGTGGATGGTGTCGTGCCTCTTGAATCTTTTCTGAAGTCCACGATGAGCTCCTTCGTTTTGGTGGTGTTGAGTAGCTGGTTATTTTCAGTGCACCATGTGGCCAGGTACTTGATCTCCTCCCTATAGGCAGTCTCATCGTTGTTGTTGATGAGACCAATCACAGTATTGTCGTCCACAAACTTGATGATGGAGTTGGAATGCGTACACAGGCTTGCAGTCGTGGGTGAAGAGGGAGTAGATAAACGGGCTTAGCACACAGCCTTGTGGTACACCAGTGTTGAGTGTGATGGACGTGGAGCAGTTGGAGCCTGATCGGACATTCTGGGGTCTGTTGGTCAGAAAGTCCAAAATCCAGTTGCACATGGAGGTGTTGATGCCCAGGTCTCGAAGCTTGGCTATTAACTTAGCCGGGATGACAGTGTTGAATGCTGAGCTAAAGTCAACAAACAGCATGCGTGCATAAGTGTTCTTATTGTCCAGATGTGTGAGCACAGAGTGCAGTGCCATGGAAACTGCATCCTCTGTGCTTCTATTGCTGCGGTATGCAAACTGGTGTGAGTCCAATGTGGATGGTAGCAAGTCTTTTAGGTGTGCCAGGACCAGCCGCTCAAAGCATTTCATTACGATTGGTGTGAGTGCTACAGGGCGGTAGTCGTTAAGGCACTTTGGGCTGGAGTGTTTTGGCACTGGCACAATGGAAGTGCATTTGAAGCATGTTGGTACAGCTGCTTGGGCAAGAGACAGGTTGAAAATGTCTGTAAAAACCTCAGTGAGCTGCTCCGCACATGCCCTTAGCACGCGTCCAGGGATGTTATCTGGTCCAGCTGCCTTGTGCGTGCTGATCCTGCTCAGTGCGTTGCAGACATCTGTGGAGGAGAGTGTGATTGCCGGGTGGTCGGCTGAGGATTTGAGCTTGGTGGCAGTTTCACTGTTGTCGCTTTCAAAGCAAGCATAAAAGTCATTCAGCTCGTTCAGGAAGTTGACATCAGTGGCTGCGGAGGTGGAGTGAGTGGTTTTATAGTCACTGATGGCCTGAATGCCCTGCCACATGCGTCGGGGGTCAGCGTTGGAAAAGTGTCCCTCTATCTTAAGCTTGTAGCAGTACTTGGCCTCTTTGATGCCCCTTTTCAGATTTGCTCTGGCTGTGCTATAGGCTTGTGCATCTCCTGATCTGAAGGCAGTGTTGCGTGTCTTCAATAGGAGTGACACCTTCCTGTTCATCCATGGCTTATGATCTGGGTATGTAGTGATCTGCTTCTGGGTTGTAACGTTGTCAATGGTGATATTAATATAATCCAGTACAGAGGAGGCGTAACAGTCAATGTCTGTGTGACAGCCACTGGTGGCTTGAGAAGCAAACATCCTCCAGTCTGTGTGTAGAAATCTTTCCTGAAGTGATGAATCTGCTCCTGCAGGCCACACCTTGATGGTCTTCACTGATGGCTTCACATGATTGATGAGAGGTGCATATTTGGGGGTGAGGAACAAAGAAAGGTGATCTGACTGACCCAGGTGGGGGAAGGGTGTCGCAACGTAAGCTCCAGCCACGTTTGTGTACACGTGGTCTAAAGTTTTGTTTCCTCTGGTGTGACAGGAAACATGCTGTTGAAATTACGGTAGCACTGACTTTAAATTTGAATGATTAAAATTACCTGCGACAATAAACGCAGCTTCAGGGTGAATGGTCTGTTGTTTACTGATGGCTGCGTGAAGTTCTTTCATAGCAGACTGCGGGGAAAGGAAAGCAGATGGATTATCAGTGCTTGTGAATGGCAGATGGTGTCATCCAGGACATGTTGCTGTGAAGTGTCTTCTCTGCAGTCCAGACATTGAACTCTTGGCAGTAAGTTTCCATCCATATTATTTACCAAGAAAGTTCATCAGTGTTATTTTGGCAGCTGTTTACATTCTACCCTCAGCTGTTGCCGATGATGCACGAGAGGTCATCAGTTTCGTTGTTGCCAGGACACAGACACAACATCCCAATGAATTTGTGGCAACATCTGGTGATTTTAAAAATGTCTCACTCTCTTCAGTACTGCCAAGTTTGTCAGCTGCTCCACCTAAGAAAACGAGACATTAGATTTGGTTTATGCTAATGTCAAGGAAATCCGATCAAATCCGATCACAATCTTGTTTTTCTCTGCTCTCAATAAACCTCTTGTTAAGAGACTACCTGTTAGGAAGATGACTGTTAGAAAGTGGTCGCAGAAACCGAAGAAGCCATGCAGGGAGCTTTGAAGCAACTGACTGGACTTCTCGTTGC
Source organism: Fundulus diaphanus (assembly GCA_037039145.1). Classification (NCBI taxonomy): domain Eukaryota; kingdom Metazoa; phylum Chordata; class Actinopteri; order Cyprinodontiformes; family Fundulidae; genus Fundulus; species Fundulus diaphanus. The sequence goes on from CM073141.1 coordinate 28,417,621, forward strand.
CAGCCACATGGAGAAGACATCAATGTCATGACAGAGTGCGTGACTGACTACATAAACTTCTATGTGGACAACACCATCCCCACTAAAAAAGTGAGATTTTCACTAATAATAAACCCTGGATCAACAGCAAGCTAAAGGAACTGTTAAACAAGAATAAAAGACCCTTTGGGGAGCGAGACAGGGAGTTATTTAGGAGTATACAGAAGCAGCTCAAAGTTTAGAGACAGCAAGGAGAGTTACAGGAAGAAGCTGAAGAATAAACTGCAGATAAACAATATCAGAGATGTGTGTTCAGGAATGAAGAAGATCAAAGGCTTCAAGCAAAAGGATGATTGTATAGATGGAAGTCTGGACAGAGCCAATGTTCTTAACACATTCTTCAACAGGTTCAGTTCAAGAATGAGCTCATCATCTTCGTGAGAGCCCAACAGATTTAACTTCACAGGTGAAGCATTACTGCTTTCACTATAGTGCTCCGTTTGATATATTTGCAAAAAAAAACAGTTTTGGATATTACTTTGGGATTATTTCCAAGTTCAACAGACACAGAAATGGAAAGGTAAAATAATAAACAGAGGAAGAGAAAAATATTAGGCTGTAATGAACCAAAAGTAGGACCCGACAATTCAGCCGAGGCACAAAGTGCAGTTTAAAAGATTTATTAAAGCAACAGGTGTAGAGAGGCCGGAAAGTGGGTTGAACACGCTCAGGAACCACTGGAATGAGAGAGGACAGGTTAGTGGCTGTAGAACACAGTGGTTTGATGCGCACACTGAAATGAAGACACTAACCTTTCTTGAATCCGGGGTGTGGCAATTAACTTAAGCAGTGGGTCCAGGAGGCTAGTTAACCATTTAGAGGCCGTTCTTTGGGGTAGTGACAGCTAGAGTTTTGTGTGACAGGGTTTGGGAAATCCAGGGAACAGTCCAATATCATAAAAAGGTAAACAGAGGCAGGCAAAGGTACCAGTAGGTAAAGCAGAAAGGGTTGTCGAGGAATGGTCTGATGTCATGGTCCACAAAGCACACAAAAAGGGCAGAGGTAATGAGGGGATAAGTCAGATATACTAGCTCAGAAGTACATGCAATAGTACGATGTCCAGATTCACAAGGCCAACGGGAGAATCCAACAGGGGCAAGGCAAACAGGCTGAAGTCCACGGAGCAAACTGGGCCAATCTCAGGAAGGCAAACAAGGAATGCTAGAAGGTCTACTCACACGGATGGCTTTTGAGAATACCTCGCTTGGAGAGACAGGTTTAAATAGTGCTCCTTCCAGTAATTAAAGCTGCTGCAGCTATAACTGCTCAGACCCAATTACAGGAGATGAACATAGTGTGATCGAGGGGTAAATCCTTTGTAGACAATCACACCTTCTGTCTAGCTTGGTACACAGGAGCATGAATACAAAGATGATTGGCAGATCTGAAATAGCACTGGGACATCTTCAACATTGTTCTTCTCTCCCTCCTCCAAACCCTTTGATATCTTAAAAAAGCAGCTTGGGCTGAAGGAAACTTAGGTTCTCTCTCTTAAAATGGAGAACATGGGTGGTTTATAAACACAAACTATATAGAAATGAGAAAGACCAATGGTGCTGTAGGGCAGAGAATAAAGGGAGAGCGACCACTTCATAGGCTCTTGACCTTATATAGGATATGCAGCACTTGGTTTATTCTTTCAATCTGACCATGGGGATGTAACCCTAACACAGACTTACATTGACTCCTAGCAACAAACAGAATTATTTTTAGTACCTTGAGATGAACCGGGGACCTAGGTCTGAAATGATGTCTACTGGAATACCATGGATGTGGAAAACCTCACGTGTCAGATTGTCCCCTAATTCCTTGGAGGAAGGGAGCTTCTTCAGAGGAACCAGGTGTCTCATCTTGGAGAAATGGTCTACTATGGTGAGTATGACAGTGTAGTCATCCGAAGAAGTTAGACCCGTGATGATTTCCATCGAAATATGAGACCATGGATGAGACGGTACATGAAGTGTTCGCAAAAACCCTGAGGGAGTTCTTCTAGATGGCTAAGTGGAGCAGGTGGAACGTGCATAAACATATTCTCGGACATCCTTGGACATGATACCCCACCAGAACTCTGCCGAAACCCCTTCCATGGTGTTCTTGAGACCAATTAGACAGGTCATCAGGGAGCTGTGGCATAGCGATAATATTTGCAGAACCAGATGATCAGACACCAGCAACCTCTCTTTAGGGCCAGACTCAGGAATAGGTACGCTCTGATGGGCATCATGAATCCTCTGCTCTAATTCCAGCCGGGACACAGCAAAATTAATACTCTCAGGTAGTAGCTCTCAGCACCACTAGCACTATTTCCCGAGGAAGGTTCCTCAATTCTGGACAGGGCATCTGGCTTCGTGTTCTAGCATCCGGGTCGGTAAGATAGAGAGAAGTTGAACCTTGAGAAGAACGGGGGCCATCTGTCTTGCCTGTGGTTAAGTCTCTTAGCTGACTTAAGGTAGTCAAGATTCTTACGGTCTGTCCACACCACAAATGGCTCACTGGCCCCCTCTAGCCAGTGACACCACTCCTCCAATGCCAGCTTGAGTGCTAAAAGCTCGGTCCCACACATCATAGTTGCGTTCTGCTGGAGAAAGAGACCTTGTAATGATCCTGCAACTCTGATTCTATCTGCAGTGACGGTGACGTCACTCTCTGCTCCTTGCAGCTCACCTGATATCAGGACTGAGTGTTTACACCTTTGACCGTGCTGATTATTGGAGCTGTTACACCTGGGAGGAGCAATATTTATACCTGGCTCTTCCAGTGTGTAGGAGCCAGATCCTTGAAAGCCATCGTGCGAGTAGACCATCCAGCATTCCTTGTTAGCTTGCCTGTTGTGACCAGTTTGTGGATTTCTGCCTGTTTGCCTTGCCCTTGTCGGACTCTCCATTTTGCTTCTGTTTCTGGACACCAAACCTAGACCTGTCTCTTGACGTAGCCTGCCTGCCTGTGCCCTTGCCTGACTCTACTGACTCCCATTACCGACTCTTACCTGACCCCGGATCCTCCGTCTGCCTCTGCCCCTGTTTGGATTCCTCTCCCCATTGTGTTTGCTACCCATTATTGATTATTTTGCCTGAAGTCTGGAATTGTCTACTGCCTGTGTCCTACTGGAGAACTCATTCTTTCCGACCGACTACCTGGACTACATTGTCCTTGCCTCTCTCTCTCTCTCTCTCTCTCTCTCTCTCTCTCTCTCTCTCTCTCTCTCTCTCTCTCTCTCTCTCTCTATATATATATATATATATATATATATATATATATATATATATATATATATATATATATATACACACACTACCGTTCAAAAGTTTGGGGTCACATTGAAATGTCCTTATTTTTGAAGGAAAAGCACTGTACTTTTCAATGAAGATAACTTTAAACAAGTCTTAACTTTAAAGAAATACACTCTATACATTGCTAATGTGGTAAATGACTATTCTAGCTGCAAATGTCTGGTTTTTGGTGCAATATCTACATAGTTGTATAGAGGCCCATTTCCAGCAACTATCACTCCAGTGTTCTAATGGTACAATGTGTTTGCTCATTGGCTCAGAAGGCTAATTGATGATTAGAAAACCCTTGTGCAATCATGTTTACACATCTGAAAACAGTTTAGCTCGTTACAGAAGCTACAAAACTGACCTTCCTTTGAGCAGATTGAGTGTCTGGAGCATCACATTTGTGGGGTCAATTAAACGCTCAAAATGGCCAGAAACAGAGAACTTTCATCTGAAACTCGACAGTCTATTCTTGTTCTTAGAAATGAAGGCTATTCCATGCGAGAAATTGCTAAGAAATTGAAGATTTCCTACAACGGTGTGTACTACTCCCTTCAGAGGACAGCACAAACAGGCTCTAACCAGAGTAGAAAAAGAAGTGGGAGGCCGCGTTGCACAACTGAGCAAGAAGATAAGTACATTAGAGTCTCTAGTTTGAGAAACAGACGCCTCACAGGTCCCCAACTGGCATCTTCATTAAATAGTACCCCCAAAACACCAGTATCAACATCTACAGCGAAGAGGCGGCTGCGGGAGTCTGGGCTTCACAGCAGAGTGGCAAAGAAAAAGCCATATCTGAGACTGGCCAATAAAAGAAAAAGATTAAGATGGGCAAAAGAACGCAGACATTGGACAGAGGAAGACTGGAAAAAAGTGTTGTGGACAGATGAATCCAAGTTTGAGGTGTTTGGATCACAAAGAAGAACGCTTGTGAGACGCAGAACAAATGTAAAGATGCTGGAAGAATGCCTGACGCCATCTGTTAAGCATGGTGGAGGTAATGTGATGGTCTGGGGTTGCTTTGGTGCTGGTAAGGTGGGAGATTTGTACAGGGTAAAAGGGATTCTGAATAAGGAAGGCTATCACTCCATTTTGCAACGCCATGCCATACCCAGTGGACAGCGCTTGATTGGAGCCAATTTCATCCTACAACAGGACAATGACCCTAAACACACCTCCAAATTGTGCAAGAACTATTTAGAGCAGAAGCAGGCAGCTGGTATTCTATCGGTAATGGAGTGGCCAGCGCAGTCACCAGATCTGAACCCCATTGAGCTGTTGTGGGAGCAGCTTGACCGTATGGTACGCAAGAAGTGCCCATCCAACCAATCCAAGTTGTGGGAGCTGCTTCTGGAAGTGTGGGGTGCAATTTCTCCAGATTACCTCAACAAATTAACAGCTAGAATGCCAAAGGTCTGCAATGCTTTAATTGCTGCAAATGGAGGATTCTTTGACGAAAGCAAAGTTTGATGTAAAAAAAATCTTATTTCAAATACAAATCATCATCCCTAACCTTGTCAATGTGTTGACTCTATTTTCTATTCATTTCACAACGTATGGTGGTGAATAAGTGTGACTTTCCATGGAAAACACAAAATTGTTTGGGTGACCCCAAACTTTTGAACAGTAGTGTAAATATATATATAAATACATTTTTAGGAAGACAAAACATTAAAAGATCATAGAAGTAAAAGTAGTGGTAGTGAAGTGTTCTTTAAAGACGGATGATAAAAATTTGTCTATGAGATAAACCCACAATGATTTTTCAAATTTCTTCAAATTCTTCAAATTTTTCAAATTCCTTCAAATTTTTTCAAATTCTTCAAATTTCTTCAAATTTTTCAAATTCCTCAAATCTGATTTCAATGTTTTCTGCATCTTCTGCTCAATCATTCTGCATATTAGCATTCTCACTCGCTGTTACGCAGGAACAGCTTTTTCTAGTTAAGTACTGTGATTTTATTCTTTCTGTATGTTTGTTAATGTATGAAAGAAGTGTAGTCAAATATTTACTTAGCTTATTCCTTTATTAATATTTCTCTTTATTAATATTTCTTTTTCTGTTCATTTACAGCACATTGAATTGTCTTGTTACTGAAAAGTGCTGTATAAATAAACTTGCCTAGCCTATGAGGTTGAAGTTGTGGTTTAATCTTTATTTGCTTTATATCCTTAGGTTTAATGAACATTTCTGAAAATATTTTGCAGAGAAGATTGGAAAAGTAAACAAAAAAAACTTGACAATGTAGCAAAACAATTCAATGGTTCCGTAGGATTTAACTCCTTCTGGAACTGCTTCCTTTGGAAATGCAAACCAAAGCTGTACAATTAAAAAACACTGCATGGCTGGCAGACAAACCATTGAGTGCATGCAGAGAATCTTTTTTGGAACATTCTCTGAAAAGCCTTTAAAGAAGATTCAGATGTACGGTGAAAAAAAAGAAAAATTGTATGGCAAAATTGCTATAGACAATAACGTTTGTGTTGATATTAAAACTGAGTGAACTGCATAAATATGCTGTATGTATATATATATATATATATATATATATATATAAAGGTTTTCTTTGAATACGTTTTTACATTCTGCCCTTCTACAACAAGAAATGTCCACCATCCTCCCTCTACTTATGTAAATGCTGTTTGATTAAATGTAAGTCTTGCTGATTGTAGCTTGTCTTCAAGAAATGGCCCTTGGCTGTAATTCTAGATCCATAGTAAATGGCGCAGTTAACAAGACTGTCAGCTCACTCAAAAATGTCAGATGAAACCTGTTCAGTAACTATAAATACCAGAAGTAATTGCTGAAGATTGTCGATGATTGATTTTTCTGTTAAATAACGAAGAGTTTTGACAGATATTCAACTCTTTTCAAAGAAAATATAGCACTACTTTATTGTGAGGAATATGCAAAATTTTTTTTACAGTGAGGATAATGTATACTTGCGTATCACAGAAGCATTGGAATTTTTTAGGTCACATATATTTCATCACAGTTGAGGTTTTAAAGTGATGCATGGCTAAAAAACAGCAAATGATACGTACAGTGTATCTAAAAAGTTTACAAAGATTGCCCCATTTTTGTGATGCAAAAACTAACACCATGAAACATCATTTCAAATATTTCTCCTTCTTAAAAACTATATATATATGTGTGTGTGTGTGTGTGTGTGTGTGTGTAGAGAGAGAGAGAGGGACAGAGAGAGAGATAACTTGTTTTATGCGCCTTTAACCGGACTTCAATATTATCAATATGTCTTATTTCAGCCATATTAAACATCCATTATATTGAAATAGAATAACCTGAACGTCAGTAGTCCTAGTAGGATTTTTTCTGATATTTGCTCATTTGTATTCTTTAGCAAAAGCCATATTTTATGGAGATGGTTCTAATGATCTACTTGACATCATTGTACAAAGCTATCAGTCAGGAGAAGGATACCAAAAAAATATATATACACAGCAATGTAAGCATAGCAAAAAAAGCAAGGGCATTTAATGAATGCTATGCTGTTGTAAAGCCTGCTCATGTCTGCACAAAGTGTGGCCTGTTTGTAAGGAATATACCATGGAGTAATGGTTTCACTCATGACAAACTTGCCAAAGCTTCAATGCATATGCCAACAAGGTTTTGGTGTAGGCAGTGGGGTGGGAGTAATAGGAGTCCCTATTACTGGAAAAATAAGTCTTGTCAACCAGTGCTAATTCCACATCTTCATAACTATAGACTGAACTCTGTCCTTACTCACCACCACCACAGAGTGGGATTATTATTGTTATAGATTATATTAATCCAGGAGTAATGCTCACTAGGTTTTAAGAAAAAATATGTGTGATACAAAAAGTTGTGATATAGTGAAACAATGGTATTTTTAATTGAGATTTGCATTATGTGAGAATCTAATCCTGGCCCATGCCTAAATCTAGCTGGTCCTAAATGATAATTGGGATTATGTTATTTTTAAAAAAATGCCCCATCAAAGTCCTTTTGGTTATAGAGAGCAACAGAGGTTGCTATACATTTCATGCTAGAAGTGCTCTGGAAGAATGAATGACATTTATAGGTGGTCATAACAGAGAAGGCTGCTAATGAACAATTACAGTGGTGTTTAAAAGTGTTTGCACCACTCCTGTGTGACATGCATGAGACATGTAGAACAAAAATCTTAAACACTTTGTAGAGACAGGTAAATCAGACATTTATAAAGGTTAATAGAGGTTTTTGTATCTAGATATACACTCACCGGCCACTTTATTAGGTACACCTGTCCAACTGCTCGTTAACACTTAATTTCTAAGCAGCCAATCACATGGCGGCAACTCAGTGCATTTAGACATGTAGACATGGTCAAGAGAATCTCCTGCAGTTCAAACCGAGCATCAGTATGGGGAAGAAAGGTGATTTGAGTGACTTTGAACGTGACATGATGTTGGTGCCAGAAGGGCTGGTCTGAGTATTTCAGAAACTGCTAATCTACTGGGATTTTCACGCACAACCATCTCTAGGGTTTACAGAGAATGGTCCGAAAAAGAAAAAACATCCAGTGAGCGGCAGTTCTGTGGCCGGGAATGTCTTGTTGATGCCAGAGGTCAGAGGAGAATGGCCAGACTGGTTCGAGCTGATAGAAGGGCAACAGTGACTCAAATAACCACCCGTTACAACCAAGGTGGGCAGAAGAGCATCTCTGAACGCACAGTACGTCGAACTTTGAGGCAGATGGGCTACAGCAGCAGAAGACCACATCGGGTGCCACTCCTTTCAGCTAAGAACAGGAAACTGAGGCTACAATTTGCACAAGCTCATCGAAATTGGACAATAGAAGATTGGAAAAACGTTGCCTGGTCTGATGAGTCTCGATTTCTGCTGCGACAGTCGGATGGTAGGGTCAGAATTTGGCGTCTACAACATGAAAGCATGGATCCATCCTGCCTTGTATCAACGGTTTAGGCTGGTGGTGGTGGTGTCATGGTGTGGGGAATATTTTCTTGGCACTCTTTGGGCCCCTTGGTACCAATTGAGCATCGTTGCAACGCCACAGCCTACCTGAGTATTGTTGCTGACCATGTCCATCCCTTTATGACCACAATGTACCCAACCCATGATGGCTACTTTTAGCAGGATAATGCGCCATGTCATAAAGCTGGAATCATCTCAGACTGGTTTCTTGAACATGACAATGAGTTCGCTGTACTCAAATGGCCTCCACAGTCACCAGATCTCAATCCAATAGAGCATCTTTGGGATGTGGTGGAACGGGAGATTTGCATCATGGATGTGCAGCCGACAAATCTGCGGCAACTGTGTGATGCCATCATGTCAATATGGACCAAACTCCCTGAGGAATGCTTCCAGCACCTTGTTGAATCTATGCCACGAAGAATTGAGGCAGTTCTGAAGGCAAAGGGGGGTCCAACCCGTTACTAGCATGGGGTACCTAATAAAGTGGCCGGTGAGTGTACACCAATGCACATCCCAAAAGCAGTAATATAAACAAAACACATAATGTCTCAAACACCACCATTCTGATCAAATTCAATGTCACTTCTCTGCCCTTTTCAGGCACTAGCTGTCATCCAGTATTTTTTTTTTCATGATACATATTCCTAGCTACCTTGTGCTATCTGCTTCTCTTTTAATAAAAGAATAGAAATGACAGGCAAAGCTACAAAGGCACACTGTGCTTTATTCATGCCATTTTAGTGATGACTTTAACTCAGTTGACCTCATTTTACAAGAAGGGAATTCATTATAACTGTTATTATTGCTTTGGTTGTTGCTTCAACAAGAAATTGTGGCATGTTATCTCCTCTTGTGTTTCCTACTCTAAAATAGATACTTGGGGAAGCATTAGAGCCACTTTGAGCAATGAACAATGCTCTAAAATATATAGTCCAAAGAATGGACCGCGGAACGGGTACGGCTAGTAGGGCCGTGGCCCTACCTACTTTTGATGATCAAACATGTAAAATAATATATATAAATAAAATTAAAATATTCAATAACTATTTTTTTCAAATGCACAGTAGTTTATGGCAGCAGCATCATTCTCCAATGAGAAAGCGATAAATCATCCCATCTAAAAATGTATTGGCTGATTGTGTCATGTGATGTAAACAAAAGTTTACCCACCTCTGCGCTGCTTATGACCGCTACTTCGTTAGCTTCGTTAGCTTCGTTTGCTTCGTTAGCTTAGTTAACCGTGTCCACTGCAAGTGCTGAGAGGTGTTTCTCGTCCCTCCGTCGTATCAAGACCTATCTGAGATCAACAATGACCCAGAAAAGACTAAATAGCTTGATGTGCGCCCACACACACACACACAGGGATCTTTTGACCACAGTGGATGCTTTGAGGATAGCCAGGGACTTCTCCAGCATAATGACAGACGGAGACACTTTTTCGGGAATATTTAGAGCAGGGGTGAGTTTGACTTTTCTTTTTAAAGTATTTTTATTCTGTAAATATTGTGTTAACTGTAATATAATGATTGTAAGTGGAAATAAATCCGGGGCGTGTGTGCTGGAACGTCAGAAAAAAAGTTAAATAAAAATTCGGTGCCGATTTTAATTATAACATGGCAGACACACTTATGCTCAGGGACCACAGCCTATGAGAAAGCAATAAATTCTGGTGTCTAAAAATGGATTGGCTTGTCTTGCGTCATGTGACGCAAATCAGTTGCGTGATCAAGGGGATGCTGGTGTTTTATGTGTATGCGGGCGCGTGCGTATGTGATGGGTAGTGGTGTTGAGTATTGCCTGATGGGCCCGACCAATTTGAAATGCGTTCCGCGGTCCATGGTCCAAAGACAAACAGATCCTTTTCATGGCAGTTTTTTTCTGTGCAACTTCAAGGACAAAGTTAGTTGTGTTAGTGTTGCTGAAAATAGCACAAGAAAGTGGAATAATCAGATTTTATACCAACGCTTAACTCTTTTGTCAATTCCAATGTATTTATTAACAATATTTTGCCATGCTGGCAATGTCAGTCTGCAAAAGACATATCAAATTAGCAGGGCTACCAACTCTTGCTCTTCTGTGGAGAAACTGAAGCTTTCCCTATAGTTATATCCAGATGATTCCCTCCCAGTTATAGTGTCTGCACTTAAAGGTGGTTTTGAAGAATCTAAAAATCCTTGTTCCTTTTTTGCTCAGTGGCCATAATGGACAGTTCTAAACTGCGAGGTAAACAATATCTATACAACTTCAAGGTTATTCAACCATGAGGTTGAATAACCTTGTGGTTGTGGTGACATTTGTTGTGGTGACATTTGATTTAGATCAGAGCTGATTATTTTCTCATGCAGTTTGCCTCATCTAGGGGCCAGATGATTCTTTAAGGTTTGCACTTGTTGCCTAAAACCTTATGCTCACCTTCTGTAGATGACAAACTGTGCCGTGTCTTTCTGTGTTTGACACTGTCTTTCTCCGAGACAAAGCATTTAGCTGAGCTTATGACTAACTGCAGTCATAACTGCAGAAAGAGCAGTCTTTCATTCTACAGACTTGAAAATTGTCTCAAAGCTCATCTCTTTGGTTGTATTTCTGTGCTAGATTAAGTCACTAAAGGAGCAACTAATGTCATTAACTCTCTACTTGTCTTTAACATAGAAAATACTCCTGAATCAGTTTTTCTGTGTTTTTCTTTTATGTGTGTGTGTATGTTTTGTCTTCTCAAACCCTTATCACGGAAGATGGCTGCTCACACTGAGCCTGGTTCTGCTGGAGGTTTCATCCTTTTAATGGGGAGTTGTCCTTTCCCCTGTCGCTCAGTATGGGGGATTGCTGCAAAGTCAACAGCTACAATCAACTTTCCACTGTTGCTATGTGCTCAGGAGAAGAGGATACTGCAATATAGTATCATATTACGTTGATAATATTATCACATATTATCAACGTAATATGTGAGCCACCTCTCTTGATGTCTCAGTCAAGCTCATCTCCTTCACCTGTTTATCTGCTTATATACAATGGAAAGACAGTTACCATATTATTGAAAGCCTTGAGCAAGTAGATGTCCAGAGTGTTTTTCCTGCCTGTTGCCGAGTTTTTGACATCAACTACATTTCTATAGATTTTCCTGTCTTGCTTAGCCCTTGTCGGACATCCATTGCTGCCTTCTGTTTTCTGGACATAATCTGGACTGAGACCATGACCACGATTCCAGCCTATCCCCATGGCTGTGTCTGCCTGTCTCTGCCCGCTTGTGCTACCGACCCACATCTGTCCATTGGAACTGAATCTCTCTGCCTACCTGCCTTTTATCTGCTATTGGGAGCTATCTGTTTTTCTCCAGGATCCTCAGCAGTTTCCAGCAGAGTTGAGCTCTGCACATACTCTCATTGTCAATAGATTTTTTAAAAACACAACACGGTCTCTGGCCAGAATATTGGGTTCGCTGTTTGTCTGTTGGAGCATTACATTGTCATTGCAAACTTTGGTTGAAAAACTAACTGGGAGGCACAGTTATCAAAAAAAAGTAAATTTGTTGATAACCCAAATGTTTAATGATTTTGTCCAATAATGTTTGATAGGGACCTGTAAGTACTCTTTGATAAAAATGGTGTTGCTGGTCATATTGGTTGTTATCTTACAAGATACTTCTTAATCTGTGTAAATGGTATTGCTTTATGTCTCAGCAGTAAAATCAGTGTAACAATACTTCTGTTTTATTTTTCCTTGCTGGTAAAACATACATTGCAATTCTGCCGCAAATGTATATTTTTTCCCACTTTTTTATTCAGACCCTCATCCAGTTCCTCAGCTCAGTCCAGACCAAAAGCAACGTTTTTCAGTCACATTTCTTGAACTGCATATGCCCGTTAAATAGAAAAAGGGCCTGCTGTCTAATGAATACTCCTGACGGTGGAGATGGAGATAGGGGGTACATTTGATAATGAAGTAGTGCATTAGACAGCTACAGGCATGGTACGCTTTTAAACAACTGAGAGGAGTGTGAGAATCAGCGGGCAGAGGAGTGTAAAATGGAACATGACAAGACTGTTGGCTCGCTTCTGATTCTCTCCAGCTGAGCTGTAGCTTGATAGTAGCACTGGGACTAATTTCCTGGCAGTTTTCGGGAAGTCTGCCTTTGTAGGCGGGCAGATGTTTAAATGGAATGACTTGAACACATTTCCCACCAGTCTCCAAGCTTGAGATTTGGGAATTTAACAATAGCTAATTGCATTAGTAACAGGTGTCTTTACGAAGGACAGTCAGTGATTTTCACTGAACTCAATGATACAATAACATAACTTTTTTAGCCCATTCTGTGTCTTCAGTTTATTTTATGTGAAACAAAAATCTTTGTTGTTGCCCAGACAATCATACAATATAAACACAATACACTTGGAAACCTAGTCATCCATTTGCTCGAGCTATGATGCTTTTTTACTTTTTTCGTGACTCTATCATGGCTACCAGTAGTTTAAAAAAAATATTAGTTTTTATGGTATTTCTAAAGGCTGCCAGCTCTTACTGAGCTTTGAGATGAGAGATGCTTCCCTTCAGCCTACAGGGAACTCTAAGACATTCACTAATGGATTATAATGAGTTTAATTTGCTCTAGGATGAGTGATAAGGCAGTAAGAGCACAGAGCCATGTCTTAAGCCCACATTTCAACCATATTTAATACAGGGTAAGTAAAGAAGAAGGAAAAAGGCTTTAGACTAAAGTTAAGTGGCCGGAAGAGATGACAAACATGAGCACATTATGAAAATCTGCTTGTGCTTTTCTTCTACCTGAAATATGTATTATCAACGGTTGTATGTCAGTGCTGAGTGGGAGTCTTTTTTAGCTGGTGAATTGTTAATTTCGAACAAAATTAATGGAGGTGGTGGTTCTTTGGATGCGTACAAACTTACTTTTGCAACCCTGAAGCAGTGTCAGAGCTTATTTACCACTTCAGGGTGGAAAATTCAGATCTGCTGCAGACACAAAAGTACATAAAAGTCAAACTAAATCAAGATTTGACCAAGGAAAATATTCTAACCTCAAAGGAAGGAAAATAATTCTGATTGCTGTTTATTTGAAAATTATGTTTAAATTAAGAATTGTTTAAAGACAATGCTCTTGTTTAATGGAAACCCACTAGAGATAATAGGCAGGTAATTATGTACATTGCCTTGGAAAACTATTCATAACCCGTAAACCCATTTGGTAGCATTAGCTTTCAGCTTTCAGGATGCTGCATAATTGTGAAATGGAAAGAAAGGATGCATTTTCAACATTTTAATGGAGAACATTAGTGGACAAACTGCAGGGTTAGGTTCTAAAACAATATCCAAAGCTTTTAACATCTCACTTTTTAATCTTTAATTTGAAAATGATAAAGAGTATAGCACAACTGTAAACACATCCATCCGTCTACAGATATCACATTTCTGATGTGATAAATAATAATAAAATAAATAAATAAAAATAAAGTCTTCGAAATTATTCATTCGTGGAAAATGTCAACCAACTTTGATAATATTACTTTTTTAACATGATATACAATGCCAGTCTATACCTCTCCTTCCTCTTTTTTCTGTCACTCGTCTACTACCTTGAATTTTTTGTGAGGCCAATGCTATAAGTATCTTATCGTTTATATATATATAACACCTTGTCACTTTGGCCTATTCAGTATGATAAAGAAAAGCCTCTTTGAACTCAAGCCTCAGATTTGCATGTAATCCCTTTGAATCAGTCCTCCTCTACCTTCAAGGAACTGTCAAGACTCACACAGTCAGAAAACTCCCCTTCTTTTAATGTTTAAATATTTGACTAAAATCCATGTTGCTCCTATTGACTACAATCTTGAATCAATGGTTCAATGCTATTTTCAACTTTGGAAAATCTCCTTGTACAAATGCGTTTATCATAAGACATATGATATATGTTCAATTTTGTTTTTTGTTGTTTGTATTGCATATCAACCTACAATGCAATAATATTCAATATTAACCAAGGATGGGAACTAGTGGAATCATTTTGCTGATATTTAGCTTACTTGTTATAAAGAACACATAAATGCTGTCACTCGGCAGGATATGTTTGTGTGAAGCCAGCTGGTTTCAAATGGATCTTTTGAGAGCTTTTATCATCTGGCTGTAATGGGCCTGAGCAAGTATGAGCTGTTATCTCTGCAGGTTCATGGGCTATAATCCCCTTTCAATGTTCTGTTTGGGTTGTGGAGCACAATTAAATGTGGCAAACATGTAGATCAGAGAATGCTGAAATCATGGTTAAAGAGCCAATATGTGTTGCTGGATTGCCTTTATAATTGCTTACTGAAGCATCAAATAGTTACAAGGAAATTACTTTGTAGCAATAATTTTGCAATTCACCTGTTACTGATGAAGAAATATGCAGATTAGACATTGATGTCACCTCCTAACCTAAATCCCCCATCCTCTCAAAGGCACAATTATTTTCCTATTAGGTTTTAAATTTACATGCACAGTCACACATATAAACAAAAGACACCTAAGCCCTGTCAACTTTGAAGTATGCAAACACAATGTGCTTTTCTGATATAATTAATATACCAATTAGGAAGAAAGAAAACTGGCTTCCCAAAGGCAGCTTTGCCCTGGCATTGCTAATTAAATCAGGGAAATATGAGTGATATGAGTCCTGATCACATCTGACAGCCAGTTTCGATGCAAATAGCTGCAATAGGTAGGTGTACACAAGTGCCTAAGTGCAAGTGACCATATATGGAGTAAGGAAGCTATCAAAAAAAGATGTCTGCAGATTCTAAGAACTCTTATTGGTATTTTTATGTACACTAAATTCTGGTGTCATATATGAGAGTCTAAAAAATGTTATGAGTTAGGATTGTTTTTATGCAACTTGTTTTATGTGACTTTATGTGACTTGTGTATAAAGTCTTCAAAATACAACTCTAATTTCTCTGACTACAAATCTTCACAGCTGTGTATGGAGTAGCCTACTGACTCTGACATATTCAAAAATAAATATACAAATATATACAGAAATAAATACATGCCGAATAAATATATAACCATAAAACAAATATATAAAAATACAGCAAATAAATAAATATAAGCAGCAATTAAATTATACAATCAGACATAAATGTAAATATCTCTTACAGTTAGCGTATTTATTTATTCCTATTTTTAATAATCAGGTCATTTATTTATTATTCATTATAATTGTCAACTTAATTAATTACTTAGTTTTTAAATGTGTTTATTTCTGTCTATGTTTTAGTATTTTTGTCTGTTTTATTCTTCCATTCTATATTTTTACCCCATTTATTTCCACCTTATATATTTATGCCTGTCCTTTTTCAATTTCTGTATGCATTTCTGCCTCATTATGCAAATGATGAGGGGTGGTCTTAAAGGGAAAACTGCTCCCTATTGGTTGGTTAGCATCAGCCCTCTACAGTAGGCTCTTGCTGCCATCATGCCTGCTGCTACCAGCAGCTGGCACGTTGGATCAGTGAGCTGAGGCATTAAACAACTTGATTTGAAAACATCATTGCAATTCCAGACTTTATTATCTGTCGTGTGAACGTTCTGATTGAACGTGTGTTTCATTAAGCGGCTCACATGGACACAGTGGTTGTGCCAGTTCTGCCGATCGAAACTAAAGCTCCTGTGCTCGGAGCTCGCATTGGGCTGGTGTAGCGGTTCCAGTCAGCTCTTTCTTATTTCCAGCCAAATTAAATTGCTGATATTCTGAGGCAAATAATGACTAGGCAAAACTAACTCATTCTGAGTTCATAGAACCGCAGGCAACAGTTTGGACAGCTTATTGGCACCACTAGGGGGCAAAATTCTTTTAAATTTTTATATTTAAAATTTTAATTTTGTCTAGTCATAATTAAGTCTGAGATATATTGAATCATAATTACGGATGTGGTACCTTGCAAATTCCGAATCTGGTGACCAATTTTATGTTAAAACGATAGCGTGCTTAACTGTCAATCTCTGAGGCTGACTGGGAAGCAGTGTTGCCAATTTAAGCGACTTTGTCTCTATATTTAGCGACTTTTCAGGGCCCTCTGGTGACTTATTTTTCAGAAAGCAACTAGCGACAAATCTAAAGACTTTTTCCGAGTTATTGCCGACTAGCGACTTCACATGAAAGCATCAATCATTCTGTAGTTACTGTCTTGAAGGAGCAGCGAGTGCTGCCGTGAGTGAGTGCTGTCTTTTTCGCAAAACCACTGCAGCTGCCTTGTCCTGAAAGTCACGCGCTTTCAGTTAGAGCATATGAAGTACTCTCGCGAGGAAAGAGAGCAGAGAGGAGTACCACACCATTCCATTTTCATATACAAAATATATAACACATGCACAAAGCTGCTGGTGATTCCGCCTTGGATTACAAAGTGGGATACAAATAATGTAAATATAGTTTTTCTTTTAAACTGTTGCACTATAATATTTCCATGAATTTCATTGATGCACAGCTTGAATCCCTTATTCTTCTCATTCACTGTGTGCTTCGATCTGTCTTTTTGGTAAAGAATTTGATGTATGCAGTGTGGATTCACGCAATGTATAAAAAAAATTTGTAATTATTTTAGAAAGTTGTAGTTACAAACATATTTAGAGTGTTTTTAAAAACATTGTGTCTTGCCAAAAGCTTCTCTTACCTGTAGTCTTGATTACAAGTACATGGACAAATATGCAAATTACTTGATGACGTTATCTAGAGACTTCTAGCGACTTTTAGGACAACCAATAGCGACTTTCTTTGCGGAGGAGTTAGAAACAGTGCTGGGAAGCCATGGGATAGGAAGGTCCACTGGGCTTATATTTTGACCATTGTTGTACAACTACTGCAGTCCAGTTGACATTTAGGGACAAACCAACATAATAATATTTAGAAGTGTCCATGCTGACAGAGCTTTGTGCAAACTGTTCATAAATGGTGGCTAGATTTAGCATGATGTCTAATTGTTAGGTTAATCAGCAGAAGCAACTTGTGAGCTGTTGGTGCTTGCAAGTTTGTTGACTGTCCTGGTCCTTATCCCTTCACTGTTTGACGACGGCAAAGAGTAAAACAGAACCAGGTCAGGCAAAACAGGGAGGCATTTAGATCAGGCAGGAAAAACAGATTAGGGAGTCAGGCTGGCTCAGATATCAGAAGGCAAACAGGGTACAGAGAAAGCTGGACTAGACTCACCAATACGCACAGAAAGACAATGATCTGGCAGAGTGCAGGAGACAGAGGCAGGTATAAGTAGAGGAGTGAGCAGGTGAACGGAGTGAAACTAATTACCAGAATGGGTGGAGCTGATCAGGGGGGGAAAAGTGGCTGGAAGTAAACTGAAGCTGATTGGATGGTGACTGGTGAAGGAGAGTGACAGGTAAACAGACAGAATGTTTACTGAGATGTGAACTGAATGACTGGCAGGTGAAAAACAGAAAAACTAAAACAGTTTCAGGACAAATCAAGACAAACCCAAACTAAAACAGAAACTAAACCTATGACAGAACTGGTTAAATGAAGAGAATCACTAAACCAAAACAGAAACAGAAACGAGACTAATCCAGAACCAAAATAACCATAAAGACCAAACCTAAGCTAGAAAACGAAACTAAGACTAAACAGAACACAAGCAAATAATAAAAACCAGAGCTAATACTAAGACAGGAACTAAACTATGACATTCTTTACTCTTAGAGTGTTCCAAGAGCTGGGCCTTCTCCATGAAATGGATTACCTCTTCCAACAACCTTGCCAAGAGACGACCTGTAACAAAAAAGACTGTGAGAAAGTGGTCACATGAAGTTGAAGAAGCCCTACAAGGTTGTTTTGAAATTGGAATGGCTTTGTCTTTGCAAGCCACGTGGAGAAGACATCAATGCCATGACTGAGTGTGTGACTGACTATATGGACTTCTGTGTGGACAGCATCATCCCCACCAGAACAGTGAGCTGCTTCCCTAAAAACAAACCCTGGATCACCAGTGACATGAAGGAACTGTTGAACAAGAAAAAAGTGCCTTTAGGGAGAGAGACAGAGAGTTATTGAGGAGTATACAGAAGCAGCTTAAAGTCAAGATCAGAGATAGCAAGGAGGTGTATGGGAGGAAGCTGGAGAGTAAACTCCAGATGAACAACATCAGAGATGTCTGGTCAGCGATTAAGAAGATCAAAGGCTTCAAGCAGAAAGGGGACCGGACAGACTGAAGTCTGGATGGAGCAGATGAGTTGAACATATTCTTTAATAGGTTCAGTTCAGGAACAGGCTCAGCATCCCACCCTCCTTTGACACACAGCTTTCTTGTCACACCTCAGATGTTTTATCCTCTACCTTAGTAATGGACTCTTCTGCTTCCAGAGGTTTTCCTTCAACCAAATCACTAGATGCTGTTGCTCCCTTTGCCTCCCCCTCCCACTTTTATGTTTTTAGAAGTCAGGTGAAGAGGCAGCTGGTGAGATTGAACCAGTACAAGACTGCAGGTCCAGATGGTGTCAGCCCCAGAGTCCTGAAGGTCTGTGCAAAGCAGCTCTGTGGGATTCTGCAGCACCACTTCAATCTAAGCTTGACCCAAGAGAAGGTACCGCTGCTGTGGAAGACATCCTGTCTGGTTCCAGTACCAAAGAAAACTCATCCATCATTCATCAATGACGACTGCAGAGCCGTTGCCGTAACATCCCACATCATGAAGGTCCTGGAGAGACTCCTGTTGGCCCACCTGTGTAAGCAAACCAGCACATATCAGGACCCCCTGCAGTTTGCTTATCACCGTGGAGTTGGAGTTGAAGACGCAAGCAAAGCAGGCAGCACTGTGAGGATCATGTTCTTTGATTTTTCCAGTGCATTTAATTCAATTCAGACTGATTTCCTCTGTCAGAAAATCCACAAGAACAATCGCCTGGATCAATTCAATTCAATTCAATTCAATTTTATTTATATAGCGCCAAATTATGAAACATGTCATCTCAAGGCACTTTACAAAATCAAGTTCAATCATATTATACAGATTGGGTCAGATTATACAGATTGGTCAAAATGTCCTATATAAGGAAACCAGTTGATTGCATCAAAGTCCCGACAAGCAGCATTCACTCCTGGGGAACCGTAGAGCCACAGGGAGAGTCGTCTGCATTGTACATGGCTTTGCTGCAATCCCTCATACTGAGCAAGCATGAAGCGACAGTGGGAAGAAAAACCACCCATTAACGGGGAAAAAAAAAACCTCCGGCAGAACCGGGCTCAGTATGAACGGTCATCTGCCTCGACCGACTGGGGTTACAGAAGACAGAGCAGAGACACAACAAGAGAGACA
This sequence comes from Fundulus diaphanus, assembly GCA_037039145.1. Classification (NCBI taxonomy): domain Eukaryota; kingdom Metazoa; phylum Chordata; class Actinopteri; order Cyprinodontiformes; family Fundulidae; genus Fundulus; species Fundulus diaphanus. The sequence continues at coordinate 28,437,195 of CM073141.1, forward strand.
AAAAAGCACAGAAGCACACATTGATCTAGTAATCTGTTCTACATTAGATGGTAATAGTCGGTGATCTGTCCTCCCTGGATGATTTCACAGTCAACAGAACGTCAGACCAGGTGTACCTACTATGAAGAAAAAAGAGAGAGAACAAAAAGTTAAAAGCTGAAATGACAACAGTCATTTCAATGTAATGCAATGCAAATCTGGAGAACAGTAGACTGGAGAACAGTAGAAATCAGTAGAGTGAGAAAAGTAGGCCCTGATGTCCTCCAGTAGCCTAAGCCTATAGCAGCAAAACTATAAAGGTAGCTCAGAGTAACATGAGCCACTCTAGTTATAAGCTTTGTCAAAAAGGAAGGTTTTAAGATTAGTCTTAAAAGTAGACAGGGTGTCTGCTTCACGGACCAAAACTGGGAGTTGGTTCCACAGGAGAAGAGCCTGATAGCTAAAGGATCTGCCTCCCATTCTACTTTTAGAGACTCTAGGAACCACCAGCAGACCTGCAGTCTGAGAGCGAAGTGCTCTGTTAGGAACATACGGAGTAATCAGAGCTCTGATATATGATGGAGCTTGATTATTAAGGGCTTTATACGTTAGAAGAAGAATTTTAAATTCTATTCCTGATTTAACAGGAAGCAAATGAAGGGAAGCTAAAATTGGAGAAATATGATCCCTCTTGTTGATTTTCATCAGAACTCTTGCTGCAGCATTTTGGATAAGCTGAAGACTTTGAATTGCATTTTGTGGACTTCCTGATAGTAAAGAATTACAATAGTCCAGCCTTGAAGTAACAAATGCATGGACTAGTTTTTCAGCATCACTCCTGGACAGAATGTTTCTAATTTTGGCGATATTCCGGAGGTGAAAAAAGGAAACTCTGGAAACCTGTTTAATATGGGATTCAAATGACATGTCTTGGTCAAAAATAACACCAAGGTTTTTTACTTTATTACCAGAGGCCAAGTTAATGTCATCCAGATTAAGTGATTGGTTAAGAAGTTTATTTTTTGAGGACTCTGGCCCAAAGATTACAACTTCGGTCTTGTCAGAATTTAGATGCAGGAAATTTAAAGTCATCCAGCTTTTGATGTCATCAAGACATGACTGCAGTCGAAGTAATTGATTGGATTCATCAGGATTTATGGCTAGATATAGCTGAGTGTCATCAGCATAACAGTGGAAATTAATCCCATGCTGTCTGATAATTTTGCCGATCGGAAGCATATATATAGTAAAGAGAATTGGTCCAAGGACTGAACCCTGTGGTACTCCACAGGTGACCCTAGAGTTTGAGGAAGATTTATTATTAACATGAACAAACTGGAATCTGTCCGACAGATAAGATTTAAACCAGCCTAATGCTTTCCCCTTAATCCCTACAGTATGTTCAAGTCTTTGTAGGAGAATATTGTGATCAACTGTATCAAATGCAGCACTAAGATCTAACAGGACAAGTACAGACACAAGTCCATTATCTGAGGCCATGAGAATATCATTAGTGACCTTCACCAGAGCCGTTTCAGTGCTATGATGAGCTCTGAAGCCTGACTGAAACTCCTCAAGTAGGTCATTGCTTTGTAAATGTTCACAAAGTTGATTAGCAACTACTTTCTCAAGAATTTTAGATAAGAAAAGAAGATTAGATATAGGTCTGCAGTTTACTAGCTCATCTTGATCAAGAGAAGGTTTCTTAAGTAAAGGTTTAATAACAGCTACTTTAAAAACCTGTGGTACATATCCATTTACTAAGGATAGATTAATCATGTCTAAAATAGGACCACTGATCAAAGGGAATACCTCCTTAAACAACTTGGTTGGGATTGGGTCTAACATACAGGTAGAAGGTTTAGATGAAGCTAAGATTTTAGATAGCTCAGAAAGCTCTACTGCTTCTAAACAGTTCAGACACAGCGCAGGTTCTAAAGATTCCTCCAATGCTGCCTTACTTACTGGGGATGAGGTAATCATGTTTGGGAGGATGCCAGTTATTTTATTTTTAATGGCATCAATTTCATTTATGAAGAATCCCATAAAATCATTACTACTAAGAGCTAAGGGAATGGATGGATCAACAGAGCTGCAGCTCTGAGTAAGTTTGGCAACTGTACTAAAGAGAAATCTAGGATTATTTTTATTCTCTTCAATTAATGATGAAAAATATGCTGCTCTAACTCTGCGAAGGGTCTTGTTATACAACAATAGACTGTCCCTCCAGATTAAGTAGGATTCCTCTTGGTGTGTAGAGTGCCATTTTTGTGCTTCAAGGAACGCAGCTCTGAATTAAACCAGGGAGCCAGCTTCCTGTGAATTATCACCTTCTTTTTCAAGGGAGCTACATTATCTAATGCAGAACGCAATGAGGAAGTCACACTGTTAGCAAATGTATCTATTTGTGAATGGGAAGAAACAGCATTGCTGCCATCTACAGGGCATTTCTGCAATACTGAGGATATTAAGAGGGGGACAGACTCTTTAAGTTTTGATACAGCATTATCCGATAAAGATCTACTATAATGGAACCCTCTTTTGGGGGTGGAGAAATCGGTTAGATTAAACTCAAATGTTATTAAAAAATGATCAAATAGGACAGGGTTGTGAGAGAATACTGTTAATTCTTCACAATCAATGCCATATGTCAGCACAAGGTCCAAAGTATGGAGCCGAGAGTGCGTTGGCTTATGCACATTTTGAGCAAAACCAATTGAATCTAGGATAGTTTTAAAGGCTACACTAAGGTTATCACATTCAGTGTCAACATGGATGTTAAAATCACCCACTATAATAACCTTGTCAGTATTTAAAACCAAATCAGATAAGAAGTCTGACAGTTGATCCAAAAACTGAGTGTAAGGGCCTGGTGGACGATACAAAACAATAAACAGAAGAGGTTTTATTGCTTTGCAGTTTGGATGAGGGAAACTGAGGGTTAAATGTTCAAAAGAACTGTAATTATTAATTGGCCTGGGACTAATTAATAAATCAGACTGAAAGATGGTTGCCACTCCTCCTCCTCTTCCCACAGATCTGGGAATGTGGAAATTTGAATAACTGGAGGGAGTTGACTCATTTATACT